>OY992880.1:108508336-108780836 GCA_963921405.1 Cepaea hortensis
GGCCAGCCACTTCCAGCTGATAAGCCGTTTCAAATGAGACTGTTTGCGTTACTTTTTCTCTTGCATGTGTGTCAATAACCCTCCGCTGCATGATCAGCCTCTAGCTTGGGAACCGAAATATCGCAAATTTAGCTAAGAAACTGAAACATGACAAGCATAAATAAGTATTCCCACGTCTCAACGAAATAGCATAAACAAAGCTATAAATTCGGGACACAACAATACTGAACAGCAGAACGAGAAATAGGTGTTATAAAATGGAAAAACATTTATAATAAACTAGCTGACCCTGCCCGGCTTCGCCCAGTCCCTGGTGGGAAGCATCTCATTTAATTCATATAAGTAGTCATATAAGTTCCCGTTCCCGTTACCGACTATCTGTCTGTCTGTCTGTCTGTCTGTCTGACCCGGCCCGACATCGCCCAGCTCCTGGTGTGAAGCATCTCATTTAATTTATATAAGTAGTCATATAAGTTCCTGTTCCCGACTGTCTATCGGTCTGTCTATCTGTCTGCCTGACCCTGTCCGGCTTCATTAAATTCATACAACAAAAAAAGTAACTTAAAAGAACGTTCTTCCACACACCATCCATTATTTTTAATGAAAACTCTTTCTAATCACCTGCATGACTACAGTAACTTCTTAAGCAAAAAAAGATGAGTTACAATGTTATGCATTGTGCATCATTTTTATGAAAACTTTGAAAATGCCTTACAGATTGTATCATTATTTATTATAACTCATATGCCGGTATATAACTATGGACAAAGAGTTTATAAATCTTTGAAAACGATGCCACAATATGACTATAAGTTATACAGAAAAGTTATGCCCCTTGAAATAACTTTTACAGAGTTAGGTCCCCTGAGATATATGAAATTATGATGAAAAATGAAAAATGAAATAATACTGAGTAAGCAGGCGATTTCACACTAACAAAATATCACAGTTGGCAGCTCTGGAATGAAAGGAAGGCGTGTAGAAAATTTCATCTCAATCAGATGGGCCGTTCGCGAACGAATAAAGGACATACATAGATACAGAGATACGGACGCACATCCTAATTTATATATAAGACTAGCTGACCCTGCCCGGCTTCGCCCAGTCCCTGGTGGGAAGCATCTCATTTAATTCATATAAGTAGTCATATAAGTTCCCGTTCCCGTTACCGACTATCTGTCTGTCTGTCTGTCTGTCTGTCTGTCTGACTCGGCCCGGCATCGCCCAGCTCCTGGTGTGAAGCATCTCATTTAATTTATATAAGTAGTCATATAAGTTCCTGTTCCCGACTGTCTATCGGTCTGTCTATCTGTCTGCCTGACCCTGTCCGGCTTCATTAAATTCATACAACAAAAAAAGTAACTTAAAAGAACGTTCTTCCACACACCATCCATTATTTTTAATGAAAACTCTTTCTAATCACCTGCATGACTACAGTAACTTCTTAAGCAAAAAAAGATGAGTTACAATGTTATGCATTGTGCATCATTTTTATGAAAACTTTGAAAATGCCTTACAGATTGTATCATTATTTATTATAACTCATATGCCGGTACATAACTATGGACAAAGAGTTTATAAATCTTTGAAAACGATGCCACAATATGACTATAAGTTATACAGAAAAGTTATACCCCTTGAAATAACTTTTACAGAGTTAGGTCCCCTGAGATATATGAAATTATGATGAAAAATGAAAAATGAAATAATACTGAGTAAGCAGGCGATTTCACACTAACAAAATATCACAGTTGGCAGCTCTGGAATGAAAGGAAGGCGTGTAGAAAATTTCATCTCAATCAGATGGGCCGTTCGCGAACGAATAAAGGACATACATAGATACAGAGATACGGACGCACATCCTAATTTATATATAAGATGTACATTCGACAGGGAAGCACTTGGAGTCTGGTCAGAACTGTATATTCAGTCATCGCTTCATGAATTTATCGTACTGAGGGGATTTCACTTTCTCTATTGCCAATGTCCTTTGCCATCAGGCGAACCCATTCCGACTTCGGAGGTACTTGTAATTTACGTCCCCAAGTCAAGGACGAGAAGTCAACATTTTAGTCCAACTGACCGGTGTAGGGGTTGAACTCCCTAACTCAGCATCAACACACCGGATGTATAAGAACGAAAGCTCTTTCGCATTCGGCCATGCTGACCTTCATTTTCAGTAGATCACCCCGGTACTTTATTCGTCCGCTTTCCATTGTAACCCTGTCCGCAAGTCAATCAGTTTGGCAATTCTCTCTTACATCCGCGTGGCCTGGCATAAAAGAATGTGATTTTTTTTTTTTTTTTTAGCTCAGTCCATTACCCCGTATGGACAACAGTCACCATCGGATTAATAAGCCTGTGAGGGTAAAACCGTGGGCAGATGCTTTTGTGGCTGACTCAATCACAGGACTATCATTCTGAGCCGGTGATGGACCCTAATATAACTTCTTCTTGAAGCTGAACGGGGTAGGGGTAATTATGAAATCGAATAAATATCGAATATATCAGTCATGATCGACTCAGAGAATTCACTCACGGTCTTCGAGTCCTGCACATCTCGATTTTCCGGAGCAAAGTTATTGAGTCACTGAGAAAGCATCAATCAATCAAATGCCTTGCCGACTGGCGTGAACGATCATGTTTCTCCACATCTTGCGATTTCCAGCGACATGTATCAGTTCGTATATTAATTCCCTTTCGTGTCTTGACACAAGACTGTCCTAGATGTGCTCTCTGTTTTTCTCTCTCTAAAAATAAAGTTCGTTCGTTCGTTTGTTCTCCCTCTTTCTTCAAATCTTTACAATTGTCACATGTTAGTTGCATATCTTTTACAGGACATTAAACCCCAGCATGTTTTGGCTGTTCGTGATTTCTTGGCAGGTTTACGTTCAGTAGTTTGCCATTGCTATCTGAACGACCGGCACTTATATCTCATCTCATCTCATCATGTTCCTCTTGTACCTTGCGGTGTCGAGGTGAAGTATAAACTTCGTGAGAGTGCCCGATTATGGGCTTCATATATCGACATTCCCATGGATTCTACTATTCACTCCGTCCAACGTTTACGTGGTCGGCCTCTTCCTCTGTTTCCATCTGGTCTGTACATCATTGCTTGTTGTGGTATGCTGTTGACTGGTAACCTACTTGCATGGCCAAACCATTTGAATTGCTGCTTTATAATAAAATCTAGTGCTGCTTTAACCCCCACTTTAGTCCTGATTTCTTCATTTCTGATCTTATCTCTTCTTGGTACGTTGAGTATTCTTCTCAGGAACCTCATTTCTGTTGTTGTGTTTTTTCTTTTCTCTTTTTCTGTCATTGTCCAGGTTTTTCATTGGTAGCACAGAGTTGGTAGGAAGATTGTGTTGTAAAGTGCTTTCTTAGTGGTTATTCACTCATATAATTTTCATAAAAAACCATCGCTAAGCGGTCTGCTGCCAATCGCCAGCTGCTGTGTTTAGAACGTGGTATGCGGGATTACGAACTGCACCCTTAAACTCTTCGTCACGGAGACACGTTAAATATTTCGGCCACGTTAAAAAACACAGCACCCTTATAAATCAGTACTGGAGGGTAAGGTTGAAGGCAAGCGAGCAAATGGTAGACAACGATACAAGTGGAAAGATTCCATCAAGAGATGGACGAACAGCAATCTGACAGAATGAACAATTTGGGTAAGAGATAGACAGTGTTGGAGATCCATTGCAGCCAACCTTCATTGTGGAGACGGCACCTGATTGATTGAATGTAACCAAAAAATTAAGACTGCATCTTTCTGGTGTTTGTGATAAATTGTCTTTGCGACTTAGCCTCCCTCAAAATGTCCATAGGATAGAAAATGTTGGAGACACACGGAAGCCGATATTCATTGCAGTTATATTGGTTGCATATATATCCTTAACATGCCCACCAACTCTTCTGTCTATTGTGGAATCGTTCCACACAGACATGAATGGTATAACTGAAGAGTTTGAAATCAAGAGTGGAGTTAAGCAAGGTTGTGTACTAGCTCCCACCCTCTTTGGAATATACTTTTCACTTCTACTGAAATATGCCTTTCGTGATCAGGATGGTGGTATATACATTCACTCAAGCTCAGATGGCAGACTCTACAATGCTCAGAGATTGAAGGCCAAGACCAAAATTAGGAGGGTACTGATCAGAGAGTTGCTTTTTGCAGATGATGCTGCAGTTACTCTGAGGAAGAATTACAACGTCTACTATCTGCATTCTCCAATGCTTGTTCTGAATTTGGTTTAACAATTAGCAAAAAGAAGACACAGATGATGTCACAAGGTGCACATGGGGTACCATCAATCTTTATTGACGACGCCGAACTAGAGATGGTAGACCATTTTACATATCTAGGATCAGTGGTAAATAGAAAATTATCCCTAGATCAGGAAATCAACATCAGGATTGGTAAGGCAGCAACAACAATGAACAGGTTAAGAAAAAGATTCTGGGAGAACAGGAAGCTTACTGCCAAAACAAAAGTCCTTGTCTATCAAGCCTGTGTCCTTAGTACTCTTCTTTATGGCAGTGAAACCTGGACAACTTACTCACACCAAGAGAAACGTTTAAACAACTTTCATATGCGGTGTCTGCGAATAATTCTTTGTATTAAGTGGCAAGACAAATTCACAAATACTGAAGTATTGGAAAGATCAGGTTGTGTGACGGTTTATTCCATGCTCAGTCTTCGTAGACTTAGATGGATAGGACATCTTAGGAGGATGGATGATGGTAGAATACCAAAGGACATCTTTTTTGGTGAATTACAGATGGGTAAGAGATCTCAGGGTCGGCCTCTACTACGATAAAAAGATGCGTGTAAACGGGACATGATTGATACAGGCATTGATAATGCACATTGGGAGCAAGTCGCCGCTGAACGTGTTGCATGGAGGCCAAACATCAGAAATGGAATAAAGACAAAGGAGAAAATTATTGCAGATAAGTCACACACCGAGTGTGTGGGACGTAAGACGTTGCATGATGGTGGAAATGACCACGTGTTCACATGCACCCACTGTGAACGAACATTTACAGCGCGAATTGGCCTTATCAGTCACATTCGCTACCGTCATTGGTAAAAGTTATTATGCCTTTTTAAAGCACAAACTATCGTCTGTCAAGACAGCAAGGTGCCAATGAATATCCTTTACAGAACGTTTGCAGTCAACGCCAGCATTTTTTGCTGTTTTTGTCTTGGCAATTTTTACGTTCAGTAGTTGGCCATTGCCGGTCGCCGTGGCTAAGGTCTTGCGAACGCGGTTTGTGAGCCCGTATACCCGGGTTCGAAACACAGCGGTGCTGGTTTTTCGAAAAAGGTTTAGGTGCCGGTCGTTCTGAAAGCAATGGCAAACTACTGAACGTAAAATTTGCCCAGGATTCATGAACAGCAAAAATGCTGGGGTTGACTGCTACGCCCTGTGAAGGACATGCAGCTAAATTTAAAAAAATAGTTGGCCATCGATTTCTGAACGACGGGCGCTCATACCATTTCGTAAAAAAATTAGCGCAACGGGTCTGCTACCAAATCGCGCGCAGCTGTGTTTCGAACGCGGGTAAGCGGGATCGCGAACCGCGTCCATAACGTTACGCCACGGAGCAATGCTTTCATTGCAGAGATTCCACTTTTTGAATTTGATAGGAACTGTGATGAAGTATACAAAGGGAAAGAACTAGATTTTCCCCGAATAAAACGACATCTGCAGAGTGATTTCCCATGATCGGCCTAGCCACGTAGCATGCGCAGGTTCGGATCCGGAACTTCCTGCGGACACGGTTACAAACACCGTAAAGACTGTTTACCGACTGTTGACGTTGTTTTCATTACACACAGCCATAGTTCCAGACTGTTGTGTGTTACATTTTGATACTCTGGTATTATTTCCGAAATGGATTATTTGTTTAAAGTGTTGGGAGCAGCCCCAGGTGAAGTGCAAACTTCCAGCGGCGTAGAAACGGTAGAGATTGTTTGT
This sequence comes from Cepaea hortensis, assembly GCA_963921405.1. Lineage (NCBI taxonomy): Eukaryota > Metazoa > Mollusca > Gastropoda > Stylommatophora > Helicidae > Cepaea > Cepaea hortensis. Next base: position 108,514,327 of record OY992880.1, read on the forward strand.
TTTTGCAATTGTTTTATTGTGCTTGCTTGCTTAGGTAGTTGCTGTCGGGAGTGTCAGCTGTGTAACCAAGACCTGGTCACATCCTATCCTTATTTCCTAGCATTCCTCACCACAGATGTGAAGTTCCAGAACCAGTTTTGCATACCCTGCTGTGTTTTGGTCTTGTTGAGCTCAGAATCAGGGCATCAAATAATAGCAGCTCTGCGTTTGTGGAAGCCTCCTTGGATGACAAGGATTGTCATTGAGTTGAGTTGAGCTAAGAACATCACATAGTGACATACCAACACCACAGCACTCAGGACATTCCTTATACGCGCTCTGTACTCTGTACCCTCGTTAAACAACCAGCAAAGAGTCATACTACTAATCATTCCCATCGCTATCTGATTGAAAGTTCTCCTGGTCTTCCCTCTCAGTTTTGAGATTCTTCCAAAACTCCTGCCAATCCACAGAAATCTCATTCTTTCCACATACAGGATTCTCAATCTGTTCCCCCGCCATCTCCACCTGGTCAAGGATTACAAGCATATGGCCCTTGTCTTCCTTCCATGGCCAAAGTCGATGCATGAGGCTGTTTTCAAAGGGCTAGATAGGACTTACAGAGTTGAGTTCAGCACTGGTTAAAAAAAAAAAGTTAGTTGCATATCCATTATAGGACATTGCAGTCAACACCAGCATATTTTGCAGTTATGATCTCTTGGCAAGTTTACGTTCAGTAGTTTGCCATTGCTTTCTGAACGACCAGCACCCATACCATTTAGTAAAAAACCAACGCAAGGTGGTCTGCTGCCTAATTGCCTGCAGCTGGGTTTTGAACGCAGGTATATGAGATTACAAACTGTGCCCTTGACCTCTTTGCCATGGAGCCCGCACAGCACTGGTGCAAATGACTTAATGTAATTCAGTTTGCAGATGACCATAACAGTCACACAGTAGTGTAAATCATTGGTAATGCTAGAGGACAAAATTCCCTTTGTTAGCTTGACAGTCTTAGATGACAGCTCTAGCTAGTAAAGAGCAATCAGAACAGAATGTATGATGTTCTGCCAATCTGTTTCATTGCTTTATTATTTGTGTATTGTTTCTATCACATTTTTTATATGGTATGGGTGCTGGTTGTTCAGAAAGCAATGGCAAACTACTGAACGTAAACTTGCCAAGAGATCATAACTGCAAAATATGTTAGCTTGACAGTGTTCGATGACAGCTCTAGCTAGTAATAAGAAATCAGAACAGAATGTATGATGTTCTGCCAATCTGTTTCATTGCTTTATTATTTTTGTATTGTTTTCTATCACATTTTTTAGCTGAATCATCATGTTTCTTAAAACAAGGTTTGGCTATTTGTTTTTTTCTTTAGGCTACGGTTTTTGTTTTGCCATTGAATATTTTAAATCAAAAGGTTTGATATATTTAGTGTCTTTATTATGCATCATTTTCTTTCTGATTTTCCCCCATTAATTTTGTGAAATGTTTTCAAAATCAACCTCAGGGCTGATAATGATGGCGATGGTTGTGAATATGACATGATGTCATTAGCCCAGTATAGAAATTTATGGAGCAGATCTGTGCCATTAGAAATGCATAGAATTGACAATGGTGATGCCTGTCTTCTCAGTGCTATATCTGACTAATATATTCATCATCATCATCATCATCATCATCATCATCATCAAATATTTTAGCTTCATGGCTAATCATAAAACTTTTTGATCATTCTATGATCTTATTAGCCCAGTATAGACATTTATGGAGCGGATATGTTCCATTAGAAATGCATGGAATTGACAATGATGATGCCTGTCTTCTCAGAACTATATATGACTAGTATATTCATCATCACCATAACATATTTTAACCCCAGGGCTAGTCGTAAAACTTCTAGATCATTCCATTGCTTAGTTTTGTGCCGCTCTCATTAATTCTGTGTATGTCTGCATTGATAAATTTGTGCTTGTCTGTTTCATGTTGCAGTCCTAAGTCTACTCTTTCCTCTTTTCCCCCAATATTGTGCCATTTAGTGCTGCCTTTGATGTTTCCTCATGACATAGGAAATAATATATTGCACAAGTAATTTTAGTCTTTGTTCAGGTTATTGCAGTTTATGATGCATTGACTCTATCTTTCTTTGTTTAGGTTGAACGTTTATGTGAACGGGTGTCATCATCAACACTTCTGGATGACCGCCGAGATGCTGTGAGAGCACTGAAAGCCCTGTCTAAAGTTAGTACATTTTAAAATAAAATGATCTTTTAGCAGAGAAATTACATGTCTTGGTGCTTAGTCTCTGGTCAATATTACAGAGTAGGATCGTTGTCGAACTATATGCTTTTGTTATGCAGATAATCAACCCATGTAAAATAAATCACTAGGAGTGTGCTCTAAATCACCAGGCTGCAGGGACGCAGAGGTGTTTCCAAGGCACCAGGGCCAGGCTCTATACTGGCCAAGACCTACTGATACGTCCTCGCCGTGCATCCTGGGCAACAGGTCCCATCGGGGTCCTGGCTAACGTAGTAGGATCACTGATTCTTCCGCAGTCGGAGAGTATCTGCCTGCACGGCAAGGAACCACCAGTCTACACACTTATAAGCCAGATATGGGACAACGGATACTCATGCAAACCTCAGGTCCTGCATGACATCACACTGATGTTGGACAACAGGATGTCTTCTTCCGACATACAAGACTTTACGCTGGAGTTCACAGCCAGTGAACACAAGCAAGCAAGCAACCAGGCTGCAGAACACAGTGTACAATACTGGAGATATACCTCCTGATTTTTGTAAATCGATGTTTATTGTAATGTGAAGAAATCAAAGGCCGTAGAATGTTATGTTAACACAATGAGTAGTTTCACAAAGATTTTGCTAAGAATTATCATGCAATGAGTTTGAAAGCATATAACCAGAAATAGGGGAAGAATAGAGAGAAAACCTATTAATAGTATAGCTAGAAATTCCTTTCTCTGGATCCCATGGATCAAAAAGAAATAGAATGAGACCTAAAAGTACATAGAGAAGAGAATTAGAGACAGAGATGGATAATATAGGGAGGATATGTAGGAGGACTTGATATGTTGATTTAGGGCCTATGCTCTATATGGACATTAACAAGCAAAGAAGAAAGGCGTTTTGAGAATAAATAAATTTGGTTAATTGCTGCCTGAGATGGTACAGATGTTGAAATGTGAAGTGTTAGAAACTACAGCTTTTGTTCTATACAGCTCCACATGAGGAATGAAACCCAGCTTCCAGTATTTGATATCTTTGCCAGTCTTTGACTTATAGCCAAGACTGACACTTAGGATTGTTTGATTAAAATTATCACAACCTTGCCTCTATCCTAAGACAAGGTCACAAAACAGTATGGGCAATTTTATCTAATGTATATTAAGTTTCTTGAGAATGTGATCTATACAGTTGAAATGTCTGGCTAAAAATGGCCAGTTTCCATCTGGTGAATCAAAAAGATGGTACAGATGTTGAAATGTGAATTGTTAGAAACTACAGCTTTTGTTCTATACAGCTCCACATGAGGAATGAAACCCAGCTTCCAGTATTTCTTCTTCTTCTTCGTTCATCCGGAGTTTTTTTTCCGGACGTGATTGCGTTGTGCCTGTCCACAGCAGAGCTGCGTTCTTGCGCCGTTAGGCCGACACATCCGACTTCTGCGGGCATTTGTTGACCGGGTTAACCTTCCCGGGGGTTTCTTAGGACGTTTGGCTCTCACTGTTGTGGTGTTATCCCCCATCCCAGCTGGCCCATATAGAACAGCCAAAGACATCCTGGTCAGCCCTCAAGGGAAGGCAGGGGCAGACCATGGGCATTCCCCGCCATCCAAGGAGGCTTCCATACTTGCAGAGCCAACACACAGCGCTCTGGTACTGGGCTCACCCAAGGAATCGTCACGTCCTGCACATGGCTGCTTAGCCTCACTTCCGTATATTGGGCCTTCCATTCACCATAGGCTGTTCTCCCGGAAACCAGAAGTATGCAGTCTGCAGATGACATCCACACAGTGAGCTTTCGATTCGGACTTTCCACATAATGGATTTGCTATCCAAGCAATATTCCATTTCGTGCCACTAGGACACTTTTTCCACCTTTTATGAAGCCCACAGAGTGTGCTTTCGATTCGGACTTTCCACGTAATGGATTTGCTATCCAAGCAATATTCCATTTCATGCCTCTGGGGCGCTTTTGTAACCAACATACCTGTGGTATGAAGTGCGGCAGTCTAAATACTTCTTCATGCACCTTTAAATGTCAACCTGAATGTAGTTAAAGTAAGCTGCAGTCAACTTGAGCTTGTTGATATCTCCATAGAGCTTGTCCTCAAATGAAGCAGGTGTGGGCCAAAATATCTTTCTCTGTTCTGCATATATTGGGCACTCCTGCAGCAAATGTTTAGCTGTCATTTTACCAGTTCCACAATTGCATTCATCGGTATCTCCTATCTTTAGTTTATTGAACAAGTGGTATTTCAGCCTGTTATGTCCTGTGCGGAGTCTGAAGAATGCTACTTGTTCTCTTCGGTCGAGTTTGTAATATGCATCATCCTTCTGGTGACCTGGATGCTCTGATTCCCATTTGGTTCTATAAGTGCTTTTTATCAACCTCTTTGCCTCGTTATAGGTTATGTCTATGTCAGGCTGTGGTAGTCGTCCGCCCTCTTTTGCCAGTCTGTCAGCCTCTTCATTTCCAGGTATACTGCAATGTGATGGTATCCACTGTATTACAACTTTTTTGGATTTCTGGCATAGACCATGGAGTGCTGCTCTTAGGTCAGCTATTTCTGTGCAGTAATTGCTCTTCAGTATTGAGACAGCTGACTTTGCATCTGTAAAGATAGCTATTTGCGTCTCTTTATTTTCCTCCATCAAGAGCATTTCTGCTGCAGTTTTCAGAGCCTCTACCTCCGCTTTGAAGTTACTTGAAAACTTTCCAGTTGCCTCTGAGTGTGGTTTTTTTTACTCCATTTTTTAAATTTAGGAGAATTCCGCCTCCTCCATTCTCTACTGAATTTTTGGCTGATCCATCTGTATATGCATGGGTCCAATTTCTGCTTGGGTAATGTTCTTTTATGTAGTTTAGGGTTATTTCTCTTCTTTCGGTTTCATGCTGAGTGTTCTTTTTCTCAATACCAGGAATGTTTTCTATCATCTCAGGCAGTAGCTGCTGTCTCCAAGCTGGGAACTTGTCTGCATTGTAAATGGGTTTGACTGTTGATATGTTAAGTATGGGATCTGCCCTAATCTTTCGTTTTGCAGTTTCTACAAAGTTGCTACGCTTCAGTCTTCCCTTTCCAAAACCACTAAACCTTTTATACATAGGGTGGTCTGTCAATCTTCTAAATTTTTCAGCTTGTTGCTGGGCTCTGCTATCTCTTCTATCCTGCATTGGTTGTAAACACGTGATCTTTTCTAGTTCATTAATAGGCGTTGTCTTCAGGCTTCCAGTTATGATTCGCATTCCTTGGTTTTGGACTCTACTTATTTTGTTAAAGTTTGACTTAGCTGCTGTTGCCCAAGCTGCAATGCCATATTCCAGTACTGGCCTCACCCGTCCAGTATATAACTTCTTGAGAACTTTCTCATCTGCTCCCCACGTTGTACCAGCAAGCTTTTTCATGATTGTCATTCTTTGCCTTGCTCTTGTTCGATTTTTCTCAACCTGTGTCTTCCATGTCAGGCGACGATCAAAGGTGACTCCTAGATAGTTTGGATTTTCTTCATGGCGCAATATTTTTCCATTCAATACCAGCTTAGGTTGCTGAGTTTTAGTTGAGAGGGAGAACACTGTGCATGTTGTTTTCTCCTCACTTATCTTCACTAGCCATGATTTTGACCAGTCCTCTAGCGCTAATAGGGCTTGCTGTATTCTGCTGTTAGCTGTACTAATATATTCTTCAGATGTCCATATGGCTAGGTCATCTGCAAAGGATGATGTGTGTACTCTGGCTGGAAAATTGTCTGTGATGTCATTTATATATGCTAGGAATAATGTTGGTGAAAGAACTCCTCCTTGGGGGACACCTTGCTCCAACAGCATGATTTTGCTGGCTTGTCCTTGTACTTTTGTCCTGGCAGTTCTGTTCTCAAGGTAGTGGCTGATCCAATTGTACATTTTCCCACAAACATGCATTTTTTGCAGTTTTACTTTCAGTCCTTCCTTCCATACTTTATCAAATGCTTTTTCTAAATCTATCCAGACCGCTAGTGTGTGCTTTTTCTCTTGGAAGGCATCCTCTATTTCCTGAGCTATATAGGTTATTTGATCTTCAGTGGATCTGTACTTTCTGAATCCTGCTTGGTGAGGTGTTAAGAGTTGGTTTTCTTCCAGATGCCATGTTAGCCTGCCATTGATAATGCGTTCCATTAATTTTCCTACACAGCTAAGAAGACTGATAGGTCGATAGCCATTTGGTTCTTCCAGGTCTTTTCCTTTCTTTGGGACTGGTATTAGTATAGCTTCCTTCCATGCCTGTGGGACTATTCCCCTCTTCCAGCTGTAATTTAGGACTGCTAGTAGTTTCTTTTTTGCCTTAGTGCCTAGTCCTATTAGCATTTCATTTGTGATTCCATCCTTTCCTGGTGATGTCTTCTTTTTTAGGGTATTCATTGCCTGTTCCATTTCTTCCATTGTTAGATTTGCCATCATATATTCTGCTGCTGTCTCTGTATATCTATGATGTATCTGTTTATCTTTGATTGCTTTCTTCTGTTCGGCTGTAATATCAATGTGGTTTGCACTGGCATAGTGTTCCATTAGTGCATTTGCAGCCTTTTTTCCTGTAAGCAAGGCATTTCCTTGTTTAATTGTTATTTGTTTGTTTCTAGGTCCTTCATTGTTCATGGCTTTCACTAGTTTCCATAGTTTGTTTCCATCCCTGTCAAAATTCAGGTTTTCTGTTTTTTTCCTCCAACAATCTCTTGTTGTTTGATTTACTGTTCTTTTATATTTTGCTGAGATGGCTTTGAGAGAGATGTTCGCTTCAGTTGTTTGTTCTCTCTATGCGGTCTTCCTAGCATCTTCAACTTTGTCCTCCAAAATTTGTAGTTCCTCAGTCCAGTATGGTTTGTAATTTTTCCTCGCTCCTCTTGGAATAGACTCAGTGGCCGCCTGTATTATTGCTCTGTTTAGACTTTCCACCATTTGCTTCATGTTGCCATATCGTGTATTTATGTTTTCACAATATTTGTCTGTTAGTATGGAAAATCTGTCCCAATCTGCTCGTTTGTAATTCCAGCGAGGCAAAGGCTTTTGCTCCTGTGGAACATACTCCATATTTATTACAAGCTTGATTGGTCTGTGGTCACTACCTGCTAATTGGTCAAGCACATGGTGATCGATTTTGTGGAGGATGTCTCCTGTGCAGAAAGCTAAGTCTGGAGTAGAAGTGGTAATCCATCTTCTGGAGTAGAAGCTCGGTGTGTCATCCGCTTTGTTGAGTAGATGGAGATTTGAGTCTATTTCCCAGTCCTCCACTTCATCTCCTCTTTTGTCAGTATCTGGGTATCCCCATCTTTCTGAGCGGCTATTAAAGTCTCAGACAACAATGCAATTTGTGTCAGTTATTTCCATGTTTGAGAGTGTAAGATCCTTATCTGCTGGGCTATACAGATTGTAAATTCTTATTTTCATGTCCTTTATCATTATATCAACACCTATAATTTCCGTTTGGTTGTCAGAGATCACAGATACTTCGCTGCAAGGTATTGTATTTCGTGTAAGTATTACAACTCCTCCTTTGTGTCCTTTGCGGTCAAAACGTGTGGCCTGATATCCCTCGACTGAAAATGTGCGATTGGCGTTGAGGTGTGTCTCTTGAATGCATGCCACATCTATTCTATCTTTATGAAGACGCTGTGTTAGGGAGGCTTTCTTGTTATAAACTCCTTCGGCATTCCATTGTAGTATGTTGAGAGTCCGGGGTGTTTGGTCAATAGCTCTTAACCTACTCCTCTGTGCCTTGACTCCACAGCACAGGGGAAGGTGACCACCAGTAGTCATGGGTGGACCCCCTCGAGGCAGGGGGCCCGGCACTATCACCGCCTGATGGGACTTCACGGGATTAGCACCATAACGATTAATTTTCATCTGTGGCATCATGAAATGATAAAGTTACGTTGCACTTCTTTGTCAAGCCTGTGGCTCAGTACATCCGATTTCGACAAGCATTTTTCGGGATGCTTTCCCTAGCCTTTGACTGTCCCCAGTCTACCTACAAGGCAGCAGGTTTGTGCGTCACTTCGTCTGGTCCCTCTCCCTTGACCTGTCCGACATGGGTGACCCTACCAGTAGCTGTGCTACCGTCGGCATAGCTCTTGGGGTCATTGGAACGCTCAAGCCCCTCTACCTCGTCAAGGTGGACGCACGGCAGAGGGGGCTTCCAGTATTTGATATCTTTGCCAGTCTTTGACTTATAGCCAAGACTGACACTTAGGATTGTTTGATTAAAATTATCACAACCTTGCCTCAATCCTAAGACAAGGTCACAAAACAGTATGGGCAATTTTATCTAATGTATATTAAGTTTCTTGAGAATGTGATCTATACAGTTGAAATGTCTGGCTAAAAATGGCCAGTTTCCATCTGGTGAATCAAACACCTTTCTTGCCTGCGTGTATTTATTATTTTACTTGAATAATACAAATTGCATGTATTTTAACAGTATAATCTGAAAGCTGCATGTATAAAGTGTGTTAATAATGACACTTCTGATATATTGAAACAATATCACTGTATTATGTTACTAACATTAATATTTTATTGATTCTTATTTCAGAAATATAGACTGGAGGTGGGGACTCAGGCCATGGATATTCTGCTGAATGTTCTGGAACAGGACAGGTATTTATTTGTTCCAGACTACATTGGTAATTTTTTCCAGGCTATTTCAATTTAATTCATTATTCATCATAATGCCATAACCTTTGCATTTCATGCTCCTATTGTAGTACCTCAGAGCTATGGTAATAGAGTGGATAGCGCAATTACCCCGGCCCGGTGGTCTATATTCGAATCCCCATAGATGGCAGATTTAAATAATTTACATGGGCTTTCAGGTCAGCCCAGTTTAAATAGGGTCCCAGAATATCTCTTATGAAGTAAAGTCAGTCACTGTTATGCTGACCACCTCACCCATCACATGCCAATTGGTTTATAAAAATATGGGGTTAGCACCTTATACCACATACACCTTAAGGCAAGTCAAAGGATCCTTTGCTGTTTTTACTTTATTGTAGTACCTGCCTGGGATTATGTACCCTTGATTTTATTTTTGCAGATTAGTAAATCAGTATTGTTTATTTGAAAAACATATATTGGAAACAACAAGCTGCCATAAGAATTGACAATGAAGTAGGTCAATATCAGCCTACTAAGAGAGGTGTGAGACAGGGATTTGTGCAGTGAAAATATTTTCAGAAATGTAGAAGAAATGAATGGAATCATTATTGGAGGAAGAAACATCAATAACATTAGATATGCAGGTGATACAGTACTGATTGCAGACAATGAGCAGGATCTGCTACATTTGGTAGATGCAGTTGTTGCACACAGTGAACAACTAGGGTTACAATTAAATTGTAAGAAGACACAGATTTTGGTTGTCACTAGAAAGAGCGAAATACCACAATGTAATATACAAGTAAATGGTAATATTAGCAATGTCAGAGTCACCGGGTTTTCCCGTTTACTTCCTGTTTCGTTTTCGTAATTTCGCGAACTTTTAGTCGCGACCAACGATTTCACTTCCGGTCTGAGCATGTCCTTCTAAAAAATCCCCAAAAAATGAAAGAAACGTGGTACGATGAAAGGGGAAGTTATTCTAATATTTTAAGTATTGGATCGTCTACTTCGCGGGAAAGTGATTGCGCCGAAAAAACCGTTTTCTCAAGATTTTATTTGACTATATTCACGAATATTACGGTAATCTGTCTTATAACTCTTGTAGCTTAAAGAAGGCTAAACTTTTTATTGTATTTTTGAATGCCTCGTCCAATTTTACATAAATATGAAGAGTTTGAACACAGCTGCTGTCAGCTGAAGTTCAGGGGGAAAAAATTAGTGACATCGCAATGGCCGTCATGTAAGAATAAGATTGCGGCCATTTTAAATTGTTAATTAGGTCACGGCGCATCCTATAAAAAAAAATTAAAAATACATCAAGTTAGGCCTTGCCGCCCCGGACGCAATGATATATGGCACAATGTTGTCCGTTTTCAAATAAACAAGCCACGGTAATAGAAGGCAAATAATAAACAATTGGCGGCCATTTTAAATTGTTAATTAGGTCACGGCGCATCCTATAAAAAAAAAATTAAAAATACGTCAAGTTAGGCCTCGCCGCCCCGGACGCAATGATATATGGCACAATGTTGTCCGTTTACAAATAAACAAGCCACGGTAATAGAAGGCAGAATTTCTCAGCTTCCAATCTTAGGGCCGCGATAAATCCTGACTTATCAGTTAATTTATCATTGCACTTCCTGGTATTAAATTACGTCACCAGAAAATTCATAACTCCGCTTGGAATTAACACACACTCTTCGTTGAGATACCGTTGGATTCGTCTTGTCAAGCTCTATCTAACTGGTATGATTTCATAAGTAAAAACCCAATTTTTAAATATTGACCAAAATTGCTAGTAATATTCTTAAGCACATGAATCAGTACAATTATCTCAGAACAGTCATAACATCTGATGGGAGATGTCTTGAAGAGATTAGAACAAGAATCGCCATGGGGAAGATAGCCTTTTGCAAGATGGGAAAACATACTGACCAATAAAAAGATGTCACAACGAGGAAAAGAGTGTTGTGGTGCTACATAGAACCTGTGCTTTTGTACGGATGTGAAGCGTGGACAATGAGCAAACAGGCTGAAAACATCTGATTGCTGTGGAAATGTGGTTTCTGAGGAAAATGCGAAGAATACCATGGACAGACAGAAAAACCAATTACCAAGTCCTACAAGAAACAAATGAAAATCATAAGCTGATTAGAGAAATTAGACGTAGACAGTCAACATTTTTGGTCACGTTATGAGAAGAAATAAATTGGAGAACTTGGTGACAACTGGCAAGATTGAGGGGAAAAGAGCAAGAGGAAGGCAGAGAGGTAAATACCTAGATGGCTTGATCATGTGTCATGGTCGAGACATGAACACTGAGCTGATCCACGACCCTGGTGATCGAGCAGAATGGCGAGACATGACCGCCTAAGCTTACCGGCATGGCACAAGATGATGATGATGATTGTTTATTTAGAGGTTAGAAATTTACTGTAATTAGTACCAAATGTTTTTTTAATTTGCTGCGTAAGTGTATGGGTCAGCTATTTATCTGTTTCTTCCAGGCCATAAACATCACTTTCCTTGCAAAGTGGCACAGCTGTCTGTTTATGTGTCTCCGCAGATCTTAGTCCTGGGTGTTCTGGATCAATTCTGTTGACATTCCTCCATGCCACTGATTTAGACCATCAAGCATAATTTTTCTTGGTCTACTTCTGCTTCTTCTACTGCAGATCTTTTCAGTTGTCACAATGCTCTCTAATGATGATGATGATAATGTACAAATTAAGACAAGTAAAAAGAAAACTTGTATTTATTGTTTGTTTGTTTTGGTTTTCGTTTTTGTTAGTTACCAGAGACTCCTACTCCTGACCTATAGTGTTTATTTTGTTTGTCTGATTGTTTTTTGTTTCTTTTGCATTCATTTGCTTTGAACTTAAGCATAGTCCATTCACATGCTACTACTTCTAGTGCACCGGACTGATTGCTGCGTGTGGATTAGCTTTCCTGATTACCACTGTCCCTCACCATCAGGCAAACCCAGTACCTTCTGAGATACTTGTAATTTACGACCCCAAGTTAAGGATCAGAAGTCAACATTTTAGTCCAGCTTACCCATGTAGTGGTTGAAACCCGCTACCTCGGCATCAGCACACCGAATGTTTAAGAACAATCACTCTTATCCATTCTGCTATGCTTATTATTTCCTTTGTTTTCATTACTTTAGTGTTTGCTTTATATTAATGTTTTTGTACAGTTTATTGAAGCTTTTTAAAATTTATTACAGTTTATCATGACTGCAGCATGTTACTGTTGATTTGCACCACAATCTTAGTTTATATCTTTATGTTAATGAATTTCAGAAGTGACACAGAAATAATTGGCTACGCACTGGACACGCTGTATCATGTGATGTCTAATGAACCAACTGATGAAGGTAACCATATGCAGCATATTTTTAATGGAACATTTTCAGTTTGTGTGGGTATTGCATACCATTTAAAATAAACATACAGAACCTGAATCAAAGCACTCCAGACAAACTTACCAGTTCTCTGGTATGCCTGGCAAATATCGAAAGGTATTCATGCTAACTTTCCCCAACTCCTCCCTCTCCTGAGTCTCCATCTTATAGTGGTAGAAGGGCTTGCATGTCCCAGTGATAGCAGGAGATGTGCCGATGGCGTATAGCTATTGGTTAGGTCTCTGAAGTCATGCAGGTCAAGGGATAATGATAGACAAAGTGAGACACACAAACCTGCTGTCCTGTAGCTAGACCAGGAATATACTGGAGAGAATGATAAAGACTCAGGAAAGCAAACTTGAAAAACATGTCTGTTGCAATCATATGTACTCCGCTACAGGCTTGACCAGATAATACCTCTTTCCTACTTTATGTTGGCATATTTCTATTTTGATTTCTTTGTCCGTTCTTCAAATCTTTTGTCTTCATTGCTTTCTGGATATATGCATTAGTCCACTCTTAAAGTGCAGTTTCAGTTAGGGTAATCAGGTTGACATTTGTCTAAATTATTCTCAGCGTTGAAGGGTTCTGATCTCTTTTTTTAATTTTTGCAGACATGATTCCATCTGATATCTGCCAGATTGGCTGTTATGAGATCATGGGAACTGTAGCATATTGACAAGTAGAGGTCTATTCAACGTCAAAAATTCTTCGTTGGCACTCAGATGTCCATATTAATGTTTCCAATGAAAGCAGTAGTTGGTTTCAGGTCCATAACATCCTCATAGTTTTTGGTGAAAGGATATCATGTGTTTGAGTTTGAGCTGGCACATTCTTATTGTGGATTCCATGTTGTTTTATGGTTAGTGCAATCCCCAGTGATATAAGATTCAGTTCCTGGCAAACTTGGGGGTTTTCCTGATCAGTACACCCTTTTGGGGCCACAGAAAATAGGCATAACAGCAAATGCTCAATATGTGTAAAGGTGTTCTGATGGTCTGGTCAATACTGCTATTGGACATATGATGCTGTCTCCATAATGTTTTATAGACCAGTTAACACTCAGGTGATATGGTCAATATCACGCTACCTTTAATTACCAAGGCATTTCCTGGTATCCATTCATAGGCTGGGCCAACCTGGGAGCTGAGGTCATCCACCTGAATCAAATCTATGACTTCTAGGCTGGCTGGTAAGCATACTAGTCACTGAGCTATTGTGACTCCCAAGCATTATGTATATTATTTTCTTTTCATTCGTATAGTCAGTTGACAGTGTTTTCAGCAGTAGATATTTGCTTTTCAGATCTGGCTGTAATTTAATATGTTTGATCTTTGTTTTGACTTCAGCAGAAAGCATCAGTGATCCTGTCAGCAGTGACCTGGGTGGGCAGTTTACAGAAATATTCATCAAACACCCTGAGAACGTTTCTCTCCTGTTGTCATTTCTTGATGTATGTTAACCTTATTTTAATGTTGTACAGATTTTACTTATTGAAATACCTATTTTCTGCTCTCTATTGTCACTGTTTCTTTCATTGATGTTTGGATATCATAAAAATTAATTATTAATTATTATTTTAATGTGTATATTTGCTTTCAAAGGCTGTGGTTTAGTAGTGGGTAGTAAGTTATCAACAAAATAGTCTAGGGTTCGATACTAAGATTGTGTTTTTAAGGGGTCACTTTAGTTTAGTCCTTATGATGCAGAATTGACTGGTTGTGATGGTTCCTTGAGCGATCCTCCAACCAGAGTATTATGTGTTGACTGCTCTTTGGATGTTGGGGAATGACCACTCAATTTTCCTCCTTTACTTAAAGGGCTTTTTTGTTTTGCTTTCACGTTTCCTTTACAGGACATCGCTGTCAACACCAGCACTTTACCGCTATTGATGATTTCTTGGCAAGATTACGCTCAGTAGTTTGCCATTGCTTTCTGAGTGGCCGGCTCACATATCCTGTAAGTCACCAGTGCGGCGAGAACTGCTACCAATTCTCGCGCGCTGTGGTTCACAAGTACCTTCGTGGATAAACAGGATTACGGAGAAAGTCATTTAACACCTAGGCCAGGGAGACCGGCACTATAAGAATATGACCATTCTGACTAACTATAGACTGGGTTCTGAAGTCTTTTAACTACAGCCGGAAATGAATTTCAGTGAACTCTAACAAAGCAGTTTGAGGGTTTGGACATCGTCAGTGACATTGCACTCCAGACTTACACATGTAATTACATGCAGTATAAACTAATCACACTTAATGAGAGGTTGCAACAATTAGGTCTGAAAATTCATAGAGGAAAGACAAAGATAATGAGATTGAACCAAACAAATAACAACCTGATCTCCCATGGTGATACCTCACTCAAGGAGGCAGAATCACACACTTATTTGGTATGGCTGTGTAGACAAAAATGGGGGAACAGATAAAGATATTAAAATGAGAAAACAAAAAGCAAGGGCAGCTTTCATAGCAGTAGGGCATTTGTGGAAGTAAAAGGAAATTAAACTTTGTATCAACTTTAGGATGTTTATTTAGAATGTTTAACTCTTTTATGTTAAATCAGTACTATTGTATGGATCAGAAACATTGAGAATGACTAAAATATTTACTAATCACGTACATTCACTAACTGATGCCTGCACAGAACAGTGGGACCAAAATGGTACAACAGAATCACCAGATACCACTCATTGTTTTGTCAGTCTCATCAATATGATTTGTTATTCTTCATATGAATAAACATGACAAGTGATTTGTTTTCCCCTTCAATGCCAGGATTATGACTTTCATGTGAGGTGGCCAACTGTAAAACTTCTGACAGTCATGCTGACAAACAGGCACAAAGAACTACAAGAAATAGTACTTGTGATTCCCATGGGTGTGTCCAGGCTGATGGATCTCTTGTCGGACAGTCGTGAGATTATCCGAAATGATGTGAGCAGTCTTCAGTAGTTTATTTTTGTTGAGATTATTGGTTGCTCACCGTTTCCAGTATATGTTGGTATTGTGCTGGTGTGGGTTATTAAATGATCACCGTATTTTACGGACTATAAGACGCTACGGACTATAAGACGCACCTTATTTTTAAGCAATTTTTTGAAAAAATATTTTATTAATTTCGAATATAAGACGCACCTGAATTCTGGAGGCAATGTTTTGAAGAAAAAAGTGCGTCTTATACTCCGTAAAATACAGTATGCCATTATGGTTAGTACACTTGTCTGCCAGTACAGTAGTCCAGGTTTAATCCCAACAGTGGCAGTATTGGGATAGATACACCTCATAAAAATGGGTACCCAACAATTTTTAGGAAAGGCGACGAGGAAGGCAATTGACTACCCCACCTCATATTTCATGGCCTGGAAAATTTGAAAGTCTTACACTTCAAGCCCCAATGGCATATCTTCTATGGGACTACATTTACTCGGCCAAACATGAAATTTGATGAATGGCCAGCATTGCCTCATGAAGACGAGAGTGGGAAAACTCTTGAAGCATTGCTGTATCTGCTTTGATGTAATGGCCAGCATTGCCTCATGAAGACAAGAGTGGAAAAACTCTCGAAGCATTGCTGTATCTGCTTTGATGTAATGGCCAGCATTGCCTCATGAAGACAAGAGTGGGAAAACTCTCGAAGCATTCCTGTATCTGCTTTGATGTAATGGCCAGTATTGCCCCATGAAGACGAGAGTGGGAAAACTCTCGAAGCATTGCTGTATCTGCTTTGATGTGATGGCCAGCATTGCCTCATGAAGACAAGAGTGGGAAAACTCTCGAAGCATTCCTGTATCTGCTTTGATGTAATGGCCAGTATTGCCCCATGAAGACGAGAGTGGGAAAACTCTCGAAGCATTGCTGTATCTGCTTTGATGTGATGGCCAGCATTGCCCCATGAAGACGAGAGTGGGAAAACTCTTGAAGCATTGCTGTATCTGCCTTGATGTAATGGCCAGCATTGCCCCATGAAGACGAGAGTGGGAAAACTCTCGAAGCATTGCTGTATCTGCTTTGATGTAATGGCCAGCATTGTCCCATGAAGAGAGTGGAAAAACTCTTGAAGCATTGCTGTATCTGCTTTGATGTAATGTCCAGCATTGCCTCACGAAGACGAGAGTAGGAAAACTCTCGAAGCATTACTGTACCTGCTTATGTCATTGTGACTGTAGGCCAGCTTCATCTCTGTATGTAATGGAACGTCTTATGGCGTTCGTATACAACCCTATGACAATATCAGCAATAGACAAATCTCTGTGGCTGAGAGGTTACAGCGTCCGCCTCAGGCTTCAAAGGTACTGGGTTTAATCTTGGCATAGAACTGGGAATTTTCCCCGGACTGTTGATAAAATGATATCAGACATCCCTCTTGATCTTTTGGGTAGTGAGATAACACACCCTGTCTCAGATAAGGGCAAAAAACAGGAGATCCTTTTTGCAAGCTGTACAGGTTTAAAAAAAACACCCTTGGTGGTTGAAAATTACAGAGAGTAGGCTGTAAGGCCACTACCTTGCGAATGTGTTAGGAAAGAAAAGCCTAGATGGAGCCCATTACCAATTATGGAATCTATTTAGAAGAAGCACACACCTTGCACAGATGCTTGCCAAAGTCAGACACTGACCTTCGAGGTGCATAGCTCCATTTAAAAGAAATAGGAAGGTGGAGTTGGCAGTAGATATGATATCACCAGTTTACTTATTTATTAGGCATTACCACTGCTTAACCAATGACAACAGCCGACTTATCTTTACTTTTGTTGGAAATAGATGTAATTTCTTAATTTATTATTAGGCATTGCTGCTGCTCAACCAGCTCACAAAGGGACATGCCAACATTCAAAAAATAGTAGCTTTTGAAAATGCATTTGAGAGAATTCTTGACATCATTAGAGAGGAGGGAGCAACTGATGGAGGTAAGGGCTTTGAGAAAGATTAAATGGTTACACAATGTACTTTCATAACATTCTGGAAATAAACTTGTCAACGTCAGCCAAGAAATTACAGCATTATATGAGAGTCAACCTGCAGGTGGGAGCCTCGTTAGCCAAATGTTTGTCTGTTGACCTGGTGGATTTGAATCCACATTGGGCATATTAAAAAACTTGATTTGGACTTTTAGGTCGACCCAGCCTTAAGTGTCTGGTGAAAATGTCTGGGTATTTAAAGGCAGCCAGCATGATATTGACCATATCAACCTTTGAGTGTCGATTGGTGTAGAAAAATATGGGGCTGGCATCATATAACCAATATGCTTTAAAGCTTGTAAAAGCGTCCTTTTTTAATTTTACGAAGCACACACAAGAGCTTTCACCAGATTATCTTATTGACCTGGCATTGGAAGTGAAAACCATGGATGGAGGTGGAGGAAAAAAATGTTTCTCCATAAAAACCAGCTGTGGTCAGGGGAAGGCATCTGTGCAGGGATTCATGTCACAATGTACATGGATGTCTATGTCCTCAACTGTGTGTGTAATCTATAATGAGCATTTTCAGCTGAGTTCTGAGGATGGATAACTGCTGAGCAGAGATTTGAGATAATTACACTTAGTTTACGAATAGATATAGAGATGACTATAACTGTATTAGCAGATTGCCTTAAGTTGGTTTTCATACAATGGTATGAGCGCCGATCATTCAGAAAGCAATGGCAAACAACTGAACGTAATCTTGTCAAGAAATCACAAACAGCCAACAAATTCTGGGGTTGACTGTGTTGTCCTGTAAAGACTGTGTTGTCCTGTAAAAGCTGTGTTGTCCTGTAAAGGATTTGCAACTAACAGCCTGTATTAGGCTGGAAGTAGAGGCAGTGAACGCAGCTCTAAGGTGGGCTGTCTGAGACTATATACACATGTCTGGAGGTCTCCATAGGGAAGTGGTCAAGCCTAATGCTCTGAAGGTCATGGATTTATTTTTGGACACTATCATTTGGTTCATGAGTCCAGTTTTTTCAGAGGCCGCTGGGAGTTGTTGCTGGAGCTAAAGAATTCATGTCCTGTGTGATGCTTGTGGCAGGCCACTCTGTGACTGGAGACCAGACCATAAGGGATAAAACCTGATGCAGTATATCGATCCCCTGGCTATTAAACCCTCTTAAACATGTCCACCATTGTTTCTAACTCTATTTATCCTTCAGACATTCCGTTGCAGGTGTCGATGGCATGGTCGGTCAATTTTGTTACGTTGATTTAGCATCAATCAATCAGGTTCTGTCTCCACTATGAAGATTTGGTGCAATGGATCTCTAACACTGCCGCTCTCTCACCTTGATTGTACATTCTGTCAGACTGTTGTTTGTCCATCTCTTGATGTTATCTTCCCACTTGTATCATTGTCTACCTCTTGTTTGCTTGCTGCAGCATAATTGGCCAAGAAACCTACCGATGATAATGTTTGTTTCTTTCAAATATTTCATTTGTTGAAATGAATTTAAGAGAGAGCAACTTTTGATGCAGGTATTGTGGTGGAGGATTGTTTGCTGCTACTGTACAATCTCCTGCAGAACAACACTTCCAACCAGAATTTCTTCAAAGAAGGCAGCTACATTCAGAAGTTGAAGACATTTTTCCACCTTGATGAGGATTCACATTCTAAACAAGGTTGGTCAGCTCAGAAAGTGACCAATATGCACTTAATGCTACAGGTGAGGTCCATAAGATGTAAACTGATTGTTTTGTACCTTGTTAAGTGTTTATTACGTCACATGTACTGTAAAACCTTGAGTATAATACCCACTTTTGTGTACTCTAATCTTCTCTTCCAAGTACGGGCACACATTATATTCACAAATTAATTTTTCCATGTTTTCCTTATGGGCCTTTTTTAAGCACTAATCAAACAATAAACAACATATAAGTTTGATAAGTAAGTAAAATATTTCATAATCTATCAGATACATGTCAGCAAAGCCTAACTATCTGTCAAATTCAGTGTTGTCATTTTCACTTTCAGTTATAGAACAAATTGCATTCTCATCCAGTCCATGGTCTTCAACATTGTGGTGGACAAAGCCGTTGTCTCTGTCATCAGCATCATCCAAACTTCTGATTGCCAAATCATTCCACAGCATATCATCCTCACTTCTGTCGACTGCATTGGAAATGCTGTATTTCTTAAATCCAAAATCGATTGTTTCTGTGTCGTGTTCCTGCCACACGTCTTACGCCCACTGTATGACTTGCTTAGCTTATGCATTCGACCACGTGCTGCAATGGTGTGATCTCCGTCTTTCAGCCAAATTCCATTTCTGCTCATTATACTTGTGAAATTAAATTTTACCTTCAAATCTGACTCCCAGTAAAGCCTGCACACTTTACTCCTGTGCATGCTAATGTTGAGATTTTGGGTAAGTGCTGAGTAGAGCAAATAAAACGATTGTGTCCAATATAAGAATGGAAGATGAGGAATTCAGTTCAGCTGTCAGGAAGCCTATTTGAGACTACAAACACTGGAGATACCATTGTGTCTACTACTTCAGGAGAATCATCGTCATTGGCTGTGACATTCATGGTAGACTTATATAGATGTCTGGAAGCCTCATATCTTCAGTGGAAGATGCTGATATATCACCCCCACAACACTGTTTTTGTGAAACTTGTGATCTTTGATGGGTTTTTTTTAAACATTTTTGTTCACAGTTGGTGAGAATCCTTGTGTCACCAAATAACCCCCAGAACCAGACTGTGTCTTGTCAGAAAGTCATGAATCAGTGTGGTAGGTGCTAGTAGTCATGTCTTACAACTGTGGTTTTTTTTTTTTCATTGACAGATTTCTTACATGCTGTAACATGTGCCTCTCTCTCTCTCTCTCTCTCTCTCTCTCTCTCTCTCTCTCTCTCTCTCTCTCTCTCTCTCTCTCTCTCTCTCTCTCTCTCTCTCTCTGCCTGCCTGCCTGCCTCTCTCTCTCTCTCTCTCTCTCTCTCTCTCTCTCTCTCTCTCTCTCTGTCTGTCTGCCTGCCTGCCTGCCTCTCTCTCTCTCTCTCTCTCTCTCTCTCTCTCTCTCTCTCTCTCTCTCCCTCTCCCTCTCTCTCTCTCTCTCTCTCTCTCTCTCACTCTCTCTCACATAATATTTGCCTGTATGGAGATTTGAATACATGACCATGACCACTGAGTCGGCAGACAGGCGTTCTAGTTGCTAAGGTTTTTTGTCTACAATTACGCTCGCCGTCCAAGAAACAACCAACATAGCAGATCAACAGGAACCAGAATCCATCAACGGAAATGACTGCAGCAACGATGGTGTTCCATGTTCATTAAAAAACTTTATTAATGGTAATCGGTCGCACAGGCTAATACATGACCGTTCCCATGTTAATGGGAGGGACGGTCAAAATATAATAAATAATTATTTGAAAATATTTTACGTTAGCTGCCGATCTCGATCCCATTTTAATATTTAAACAAATGATGAATAAACATCACCCTGTCCATCATTCTATGATTATCTTGCGTTCCTGATCCCTAAACAATCTCACTTACGTTACTCTGCGTGTAGGTTGATTCCATGACTTCCAGCTGACATTGAAACAGCACATTATGACGCCATCCACTTTCTCATTTTCTCGACTTTAAATGTCCTTCTGCCAATCATCCTCCTTACTACAGACTGTGCCCTTGTTTCCTCCTCTTTCTATAGTATCAGATGTTATATCCATAAGGTCTTCCAGTTGGCTATTGATGTTGATCTGTCGGTGTTGTCATTTTGTGCGCCTTTCTCCATGATGTTTCCAAACTTGACTCCCTATCGTAACGTAGTCCGCCGTGACCTCATGTAGCAACATGTGTATTCATGCTCCTCCCGGTTAACTCTCTCTCTCTTCCGTTTGCCACAATTTTGTATCTAATTCTAAATCATTGACTCTTGCCTCCAACGCTACATGACACTAGTCACTGCTGCAGCTCCAAAGAACAATCGTAGCATTAATTTTGGTTGTCCACATGAAGGAGCCCAAGTTGTAAATATCTGTTAATCTGCTGTCTTATATTTCAGGTTTATTACAAGACCTGTGTTCAATGTTGATGGCTAGTGGTGTCCCAGCTGATGTCCTTACTGAGGTATGCATGGCAACATCTTTATTGCTTGTATAATAGTAAACAGTAGTCAGTCGAGGTGAAGAATAAAGTGTTATCCTAACAGCTATATTGAGCCAATCCTAATGTATAAAAGCAAATAACAGGCAATTAAAATAGTGGGGAAGTATGTGGAGGATGCAGAGATGTGGTTTTATAGAGGAATGTTGAGAACACCGTTTTTGAAAAAAAAAAGTAATGAAGATATGAAAAAAGTCACAAAGATAACTGGTTACTTGCATCAGAAGACGACAGTCACATTCTTTGAGTATGCTATGAAAAGGGGAAAGCTGGAGCACATGACAATAGGAAAGCTGGAGCACATGACAATAGGAAAGGTGGAAGGTGAGGAGAGGTAGGGAGAGAAGATACTGGACAGTTTGACATCATGGCATGGAGGAAAATCGGTACCAGAAATAATTGGTAGTACATGAGACAGAACGTGGTGGAAAAGAACATGATCATTAATACTGCATGGCATGGACTATAATAATAAGGAAAAGAAGCTAACGATTAAACTTTCAGACTGTAGACTTACCTGACATCGGAAAAATAAAAAAAAAATTTGCTGTACCTCATTTAAATTTTTCTAATTCTGGACATTGGTTGGAGTATATTGACAATGAAATATCTAAAACGTGTGGAGGAAACATTAGCACCCTGGGCCTACTAATCCCAGCCAGGCTTATGTGCTGAATAATTAACTGGGTATATTCTGATATGCTTCTCCACAGATGTGAAGTTCCAATATCAGTCTTGCACACTGGGCTAGTTTCTCAGCTTGGAGAGGGGAATGGGAACTCTGTAACATGGTTCTCAAGGAAATGGTACCTTAGTACCAGGTCAGGAGAAAAGTGTCTACATCAACCTGACTCCAATAGATGCAAGCACTTTTGAGGCTCAGACAACCTCAATGTAATGCATCAGACTAAATAGTTAACACTCAATCTTCAGACTATTAACCAACCAACCAACAATCTACATTTTTCTAACATCACAATAAATTCTAATAGCTTGTTCATTGTCCTTGCTTCTACACCATACAGTAGTTTTGAGTATATGTAAATAAATTTGTTTATTCTTATTTTTAAGGTATTGTTTCTGTCTTTACATGTGAATATATCTTTCATGTTGAATGCATATTTATCATTCTTATTCTCTTTGATTTCTGTTTCATTTCTGCCACCATCTGTTATCATGTGTCCAAGATAGAGGAAACTTGTTACATATTTTAGTCATCATCATTATTAAGAGCCTTCCCAACTGGCATGAGTGATCATGTTCTTCACATCTCATTTCCTCCAGCAGAATATATCAGTTCATACGCTGATTTATTTTCATGCTGTGATAAAAGGCTTTCAAAAAGCTTCTCCTGCTGTCTTCCTCTATCCTTTTTTTCCATTAATCTTTCTAGTTGTTAATTTTGTTCCTGTTTACTCTTTTCATTATGTGATCCAAAAATGTTGTCTGCTTCCTTCTGATGTTTGTGATAAGATATCTTTGACAAAGATGTTTTTAGTCATTAGTTACAATAGACTAAGCACTTTTAGGTGTGCCCAAGTGTGTATTTAAATCTCTTGTTTGTGATTGTAAAATTGCTGCCTTTCTTTCCGTGTGACAGACAATAAATACAGTGTCAGAAGTTATCAGAGGCAGCCACCACAACCAGGAGTACTTTGCTTCAGTGTTAGCCCCTTCCACTCCCCCAAGGTATTTCATGTGTGGATGTCAGTGTGCACACATAAGCTTCCATTGTTCATTCGCTGAAGTTACATAAGTAGAGTTGCTATTTCATCCTCTGATATTTACTTAGATCTTATCCTAGCTTCCTCCTCCTACTTCTTCTTGTCCTAATCAACCCTTCTTCTTCTTATCTTCCTTCCTTCCTTCCTTCCTTCCTTCCTTCCTTCCTTCCTTCCTTCCTTCCTTCCTTCCTTCCTTCCTTCCTTCCTTCCTTCCTTCCTTCCTTCCTTCCTTCCTTCCTTCCTTCCTTCCTCCCTTCCTCCCTCCCTTCCCTTCTTCCTTCCCTCCCTCCCTCTCTCTCTCCCTCCCTCCCTCTCTCATCCTCCTCCTCTTCTGATTCCACATCATCATCATCTTCTTCTTCTTCTTCTTTTGTTAGTGAAGATATGTTTTGTTTTAACCATATAACCTATTTATAAAGTATGTATGAATATTTGCTTTACAAAATTTAAGTGTGCATTTGTCAGATTTCATATTATGTGACAAGCAACACATATTTAATATCTTTCAAGAGCAAAATGAATGTTTGAACTGATAGATCTGATATTTACCTGGTTATGGCAAAATAGAACAGAAATGATAACAATAAAGAATAAGAAATTTTTGTTTTAAATAGTGTAGTTATAATTGCCAAACATTTAACATAATTAACATACGTTATCGGCATGTTATCAAAATTCAGAATTATTTTCATGTCTGCTCTTATTATATTTAGCTATCGACAAGATCTGGAATAATATTTAGAAAAGATTCAAAGAAGCGCTCGCTGGGGTATGATTAAAGCAACAGCAGTAACTGAGTAATTATTCTTATCAGTATTGGTTACTGTGCATTTAGAATGTTAACAAAGTTCTTATTTAAATATTGAGCACAACCCACTACTGGCAACGCCAATCGCATTCTGGTATGAACCTAAGGCCTATCCACATCAATATGGAAGCACTATACTCGAGTTTCGCCCTCGTTTGAGCTTGTCAGTAGTGCATATCCCTGACCGGATCCGGAAACAGTCCCGGATCATGCGTGTGAAACGGGTGTGTAACCACGCAGCACACACTGGACACACCAAATTATCACAACAGAATATCACAACGCTACCCGTCGTAGGCCATGCTCAAGATTTCACTACTGACGAGCTCAAACGAGGGCAAAACTCGAGTATAGTGCTTCCATATTGACATGGATAGGCCTTAGGTTCATACCAGAATGCGATCGGCGTTGTCAGTAGTGGGTTGTGCTCAATATTTAAATTTCAAATCCCGAAACAACCACATAATCAAAGTTCTTATTGTTTAAAGTTGCACATAGATCTTTTAACATACTCACAGTGGGGATAGATAGAGGAAGGTACAAAAGAGAAGGGTGAAGAATGTGTGTGAAGGAAGGGAGAGACAGAGATTCATTTGTTAATTCATTTGCAACTATTTGAGTTTATGACACCTCAGACCCATGGTAGTGCAAATCAAAAGATGAGATAAAAACTAAATGCAATAAGTCAAACCAACTCATTGAACACATGGCACCAATACTAAATAACGAACATGTTTAAATAGTTTCTAAGAATGCACTCTACAACACAATCTTCCTACCAACTCTATGCTACCAATGCCAAACCTGGACAATGACAGAAAAAGAGAAAAGAAAAATCACAAGCACAGAAATGTGATTCCTGAGAAGAATACTCAATGTATCAAGAAGAGAGAAAATAAGAAATGAAGAAATCAGGACTAAAGTGGGGGTTATAGCAGCATTATATTTTATTAGAAGGCAGCAAGTCAAATGGTTTGACCATCTAACTAGATTACCAACTAACAGTATACCATAACAAGCTGTGATGTACAGATCAAATGGAAGCAGAAGAAGAAGTCGACCACATAAATGATGAGCAGAGGGAATAGCAGAATCCGTGGAAATCTCGATACATTAAGACTATAAACGGGCACTCTCCCGTTGTTTATACTTCACCTCGACACCTCAAAATACAAGAAGAACAAGATGAGCTGAGATGAGATGAGATTAGAACCAGAAAATCCTTCCTCTTTAACTCAGATGGCAAGAAATAGAGGGAGACTTAGAAGCTAACGGAGAAGAGAATTGGAGACATAGATTAATAATATGGGGAGGACACGAGACAGTAAAAGACAGTAAAGCTGCAGGAGATAGTAAAGAATGGGAAGGCTTACAGTAAAGAATGGGAAGGCTTACAGTAAAGAATGGGAAGGCTTAGCATGAGTTGATTTATGCTCCATTGGGAGAACAAGGCAAAAGAACAAGAAACCAGATTCCTTTTCTTTTGTTTACAGGCCTGCCATTGTTGTCCTACTGATGTCCATGGTGAATGAGAAGCAACCATTTGTCTTGAGATGTGCAGTCCTGTATTGCTTTCAATCATTTCTGTATAAGAATGAGCTAGGACAATCACAGATAATTCAAACCTTATTGCCCACGGCTGCTGATGGTGAGCATAATTTTACTGTGAATGTTGTGTGTGCCTGAAAAACTATATTCAATCATTATTGTGATTTGTGTTACAGCTGAATATTTATTGAGAACTATCTGTCATGTGTTATTCTTCTTTACTTACTTTACTATATATACATGTGTTCTTCTTATAGGCCATGCCGAGTGATGTTAGAGATTATGTATGTCCACAGTCTTTTGCCTCATGTACTACCAATTATTTCTGATACCGATATTCCTCCATGCCATGACGTCAAAACTGTCCACCATGTTCTGTCTTGGTCTCCCTCTGCCCTCCTCTTCTTGAACTTACTCATTGTCACAATGCACTCCAACTCATGACTGAATAATGTGGGCTGTCTACTTCTGATGTGAGTAATCATATCTCTTTGTGAGTTAACTTCTTTCTAGATATCCCTCTATCCATCCATCCATCATGTGCCAGGCCGGTAAGCGTGGGCGGTCATGTTCTGCCATCTGACTCGATCACCAGAGTCGTGGATCAGCTCCGTGTTTCTGTCTCGACCATGCCACAAGGCCAAGCCATCCAGGTACTTGCTTCTAGGTCTTCCCCTTGGTCTGTTCCCCTCGATCTTACCAGTTGTCACCAAATTCTCCAATCCATTTCTTCTCATAACATGCCCAAAAAATTTTGACTGTCTACGTCTAATTTCTCTAATCCCTCTATAAAACCACATATATTAATGGATGTTAAATGTCTCCAGTTATTAGGAGGTTAAGTGGCTTCAGATATTCAGGAGCTTGTAAGGCCTTACATCTTCCACAGCTTTAATGACATCACATCTTCAAGAGCTTGTGCAGTCTTAAATCATTCAGAGGTCAAGCTGTCTCAGATCTTGTGAAGTATATACACTGTCAAAAATATTCAGGAGATTAAGCAGCCAGAGATCTTCAAGAGTTTTCATAGCCTTGATTCTTCAGCAGCTGAAATAGTCTCATTTTTCCAGAGCTTTAGCTGCTTACAATTTTCCTGAACTCAAAATGGGCCCAGATCACAAAGAGCATTGCTCTTATTTCTCTATGAACTTACATGAATCTACTGTTCTGGCCACACAAGATTAAATAATAAAGTATAGGAGCTAATACACCAGCTGAGAAAACACTTTCTGTTTGGTACATTTAAAACCAAAGTTGAGTTGAGTTAAGAACCGACATCACTGCACTCAGGACATTCCCATACGTGCTCTGTCCCCTCATTCAACAGCCAGCGATGAGTCATACTACTAATCGTTCCCACCGCTATCTGATTAAAGGTTCTCCTGGTCTTCCCTCTCAGTTTTGAGATTCTTCCAGAACCCCTGCTGATCCCCCGCAATCTCATTCTTTCCACATATGGGTTCTCAATCTGTTCCTCCACCTTCTCCACCTGGTCCCACAAGCGCACAACCACCTCCCCCTTGTCCATAGGCAAACTACCACCAAGAGGTGCATTCCCTGCTAGCCTATCAGCCTGTTCATTCCCCCATACCCCCCGCATGGCCAGGGCAAAATATCCATACAATTCTCACAATCTGTGACCTCTGAAGTGACGAGAGCCATTCCACACGAAACATTCCTTTCTCCACCTTACTAAGCATACTCTTTGAATCCGTAATGAATACAACGTGTGTTGCAGTGGTCTCCTCTAGCCACCGGAATGCGGCTGTTACTGCCTCCACCTCCATTCTCATGCTGGAGGTCGTAGTCTCATATTCCAGACTCTCCTTTTTCAAGACTCGCCCATTAGACTTTGCAATAAAGCCCCAGCCACTACGTCTGTTTCTCACCACTGACCCATCGGTGTAGATGACTATGTAACCTTGATGTGTGTTGCTCTGGATCAGCTGTTGCACTTCAAACTCAGTGCGGCCCGCTGCCCATTCTCTGCACTCACGACCCAGTGTTATTATTTTTAAAAAATGTGTGTGTTATTAAAACCAAAAAAAGGCACATACATTAAAATCAGAAAAGTACCTTAACTTTAAACGTGTCATTTTGTGTCATTATTGACAGAAAAAAAAGTCAATGTTGGTGGTAGCTGTAATGTAGCACACTTGCAAGTGAATAGATACTCATCTGTAACAAGTTAAGTGGAGGGTCCCAAATACCCCTGTCACAATGCTTCAATATTATTCTTTAACCCTGGCTGGGATAGGTCTTTGCCTGCCAACCCTTCTCTGTTCCCCAGACTCACTGTCACTCTCTCATTTGACCTCGGGGTCTACTCCCTGAGGTGTCTTTCTGGCTGACAACATATAACATGGCGATCGTCATAGTAAACTATAATTTCAATTTAATAACTTAATAAAGGACAGCACAGGAAAACATCAAGGCAGTTATAACAGATAGTTCTCTACAAACAAACAGGGGTAAGGTTTGTAGTCCAGGCACAGAGCCTCATAAATATGATAATCATAGGCCCAAGAGTACGACAATGTCCCGTCAGTTGACATCTGCCTCACCGATTATGTCCTTAGTTAGTTCCCTCCTTCCAGATCGGTTGTACGAACCACAGGCTGCTGTAGAACTAGGCCTACGGGTTTGAGTGGACTTCTCTACATAATGAGTCCAGTGTTCATTGAAACCTCAGGGTATCATTTGGCACAATGTTGGGTAGAATTTACAATAATGGGAACAGGTCGTGTATGGGGAATGGGTATGTGCCTTTCAATGTTACAGACACGGATGCTGATGACTGAGAATCCGACTTAGGTCCAGCCAGGAACATAGGGTCAGCCACTCCTATGTGGACGATGTGATTTGTACTGAGCTGGTACTGAAGACTGCCAGTAGTCCAGTACTAATCGGACCTCAATCCATTGAGTGGAGTAATGGGCCTGCGGTCGTCCCGACCATCCATGGTTCACCTGAGACTTGCTTAAGGTGATTATATCATGGCCTTGCAGATTCCCTCTGCTCCTTTCACTTCCAGGAGGACCCTGGAGATGACAGAGATTAGTGAGCGACTGGGCTGACTCATGTACCACAATCCTGAGGACCAATAGGGCCTCAGTTAATAAATTTGTCATACCTTACCTAATCAATTAGATAAGAGGCCCGAGTGAATGGGCCTGACATGTCAGGTAGCCCCTGGATTGGCTACGTCCCTGCTTGACTAGACCTCCAGCTTGTATAGGTCTTGTTGGTTACCTTAGGAACTCTTTGCATACAAGATTCACTCTCCACTCTCATACCATGCCTTTATTATTACTGGGCACATTCGTTTCCCGGCTTCCCTCTTACTTGCAAACCCTGCGTTTCTCACGACAAAGCTCCTGTAGTGTTGTGTGGGTAATTATGTGTGTTTCCCCCCCTCTCCTGTCATATGTGAAGGGGAACATGTAGATCATACCCAGTGTTCTGGGGACCCATCTTCCGTGCCCTACTGAATAGCCTCTTTTGGCTTATACGATTCGGTATTTCCCGCTTATAGTAGTGAGTTTGTAGGGAACGAAGTGGAGTTCCCTATACCTAGCAAGAATAGGAAAGAAGATACTACCCCTTCCGGCCGCTGCTCTTGTCTGAGCTGTTGCCGCAATGCACAGGCAGTGCCTCGCATAACATGTATGTTTAGATGAGTTCAGGTTCTCTCAGTGAGATAGAGAGATCTATTTATATCTCGGGCATCATCTTAACGACCCGTAACTATTCGGTCCACTTGGCTACCCTATCTGCCAAAAGACGAAAGAGATAGCACATTGTAAACCCTCTTCCGCATCAAGAAGACAGAACATAGATGTGTGGAACCCGTCCCCACGGAGCCCTCCCCTCCTTCTGGCATTCCGTGGATATGTTATGTTTATATGCAAATGAAAGATGCCACTATGCAGAGTTCAGGCCGTAGGAAGAAAGTTAGCTCCCGCCCATCTGCTGCCAAGACCAAGCGACATCATCTGGGGAAATATATTGCTCAGATTGGTTCCAAGGCTATACCAAGAATAAGATGCTTAGCTGGACTGGCCAACTGTCAACCCACTCCCGACATGGCATGACCGGCTTTTCGCCAATTCGTCTCACCAGTCGAGACAACAGAGATTTATAGGCCAAGGTCTGGCAGGACTACTTAAAACCCAGTCTTACCTTTCAATACCAGAATGCTGCACTTAATCTGTCCCAATCTTTAAATTGTTAAATTGACATGATGCAGTAGATAACGGTAGGTGTTGAAACGGACATGGGTTGCCTCAGAAGTTGCACTAGTGCGTATTTGGTGCAAGGCGCCTTATCAGGTTTTCCCTAAGAAAAGTAAGACTTCCAATAGTTCTCTTCAGAAGATCGGGTTGTAATAGTAACCAAGAGAACTATCTTCCATGGGGATTGAGCGAATAAGAGAACTGAGGGTTCCCGAAAGCTGTTTCCCACTGTTTTCCCAAAGAAAAGTAGGCATGAGGACATGGGCCACTGGCGTTTTGTTACATCATCTTCATGTAGAAAATTGTTACAGAACATCACTCTCATTACTACAGCCAGCTGGAAAGATTCTTCTTTGCCAGTTTCTCTGCCTCATTCATTTTCTTGCTTACAATGTGTTTATGTCTTGTATTCACTGTTGTGTTGGTTGACACCTCTTCTTCCAGGAACCATTCTTTCCAATTTGTGATTTCTAAACCACTGGCGTTTAATATGGCCAAAGTATTTCACTTTTCACCATGGACAGACAGAAAAACCAATGACCAAGTCCTACAAGAAACAAATGAAAATCGTAAACTGATTAGAGAAATTAGATGTAGACAGTCAAAATTTTTTGGACATGTTATGGGAAGAAATAAGTTAGAGAACTTGGTGACAACTGGCAAGATCAAGGGGAAGAGAACAAGGGGAAGACAGAGAAGTAAAACCTGGATGGCGTGACCATATGGCATGGTCGAGACAAGAACAATGAGGTGATCCACGACTCTGGTGATCGAGTGAAATGGTGAGTCATGACCGCCCACGCTTTTCGGGATGGCACATGATGGATGGATGGATTTCAGTTTTCAAGACATGATACTGTTTATGAGTCAGTGTTTTTTAATGTTCAGATTTGATTAAAATGTCAGTATTTTCCTTCTGCTTATCCTCATTATTCTAAGGATTTTTATATAGCATTTAAGTTCATAAGCTTTAGTGGTGGTAAAATGGTCCATGATTCACATCCATATAGCCACTGCACAACGACAACTCACCAATCTGAATGTGACTAGGGTTAAGTTGGATATTTCCCTTAAATCCATTGAAATGAAACAAGTAGAGGTTATTATTGTATGAGACTCTAATAAGATCAGAGAGGTGTCTGAACTTTTGTGTGAGAAAAGAAAGTCAATCAATCAATCATGTGCCATGCCGGAAAGCGTGGGTGGTCATGACTCGCCATTTCACTCGATCACAGCGTCGTGGAGAAGAAAGTCACTAAGTAAATTATAAACTGGTGTGGGTAAACTGCAAGTGCTAGTAGTTTATTTCTAAAGGTGTCATTCACTTACAGCATCATCCAGCTTTGTGTTAAATTTAGGTGGCTGATTGATTGCTGGATGTCGCACGGAAATATGTGTCTATACATATATGTCTGGCATTGGTGAACTCAGCGTTTGTATTATTGAGGCACATGAAAGCTTAATTTTTGTATGTGTGTTTTAATTGTTCTGCCTATGTAAATATAAATATTATAGTTGATTCTGTACACCAGCAAACTCGATCACTGCCGGCCAGCTGTTGTGTGGAGGCTTGTTCAGCGCGGATCCCTTGTCCAACTGGTTTGCTGCGGTGGCATTGCTTCATGCCATTATTGAAAACTCCACACAAAAAGAGCAGCTGCTGCGCGTGCAGCTGGCCACCAGCTTGGGCAGTCCACCAGTCTCCTTGTTACAGCAGTGTTGTAACATGTTATCTCAGGTGATTGTCTTTTCTTGTCTTTGTTTGGTATGTGATTATCTTTTCTTGTTTCTGTCCTGTATATTTTCTTTTTCATTTATGTATACCTCACCTTTAGCACCAGTTTGAAGCGATAATGAGATGAGATACTTGAGGAGAGCTTCCAACTTAACTATCCGAGACCAAATAAGAAATGAAGTTATCAGACAGGGAATCAACACCTTCTGCCACATTTATTGAAAGACAGAAGATCAAGTGGTTTGGCCATCTCATCAGAATGCAACACCATCAACTACCAGCACTGGCCCCACATCAAAGAAGATCTGCTACGAGAGCTAGAGGACGCCTGAGAAGAAAATGTATTGATGACATCAAAGACATTCTACAATCACACGGAATGACACTTTCTAATGCCACCCATCAGGCACTGGAACACCAGTTATTCCTCCCACAACACTTGATGGCAAATGTGGAAGACGATGATGATGATGAGTAAAGTATCCATTTTACATGCTACAGGCAAATTGGGCATCTTGTGCCCGACCCATATTTTTATAGACCAATCAGCACTTGAAGGATGAACTGGTCAGTATCATGCTGACCGTCTCAACTTCCCCAGATATTTCCAGGTGCCCAGTTCTAGGCTGGGGTGATTGGGACTCTCTGGTCAGTGTTTAAAATTTGCCTTGGTGCTGATTCAAACCCATGACAGTGAGTGTAGGTTATAAAGAAATGCATTCTCGTAAAGACTTTGGCCACATCAAATGTAACAGTGGTTTAGAAATAACAATAGTGAAAGGCATCAATTAGTTTGTGGAAGGCGAGGCACAGGCTGACCAGCACAACAGTGAACACTGGAAATTAAATAAATCTTATGCATGAAAATGCAAGAGGCAGGGGAAGTGGTGAAGGGTCAAATGACTTTTTCAGTGGGCAGTCATGAGAGCTGCACTCTACACAGAACTTGAACTGATGATGGTGCATTTTCATGTCTCTGATTTGCCTCCTTTAACCTCACTTTTAAACATGACCTGAATTCCTTATTGTGAGTTTCAGGAAGAAATTAAAATGGCATTGAGAAATATATTGTTATATTCTTTGTGCATTTATATATTAAACTTAGTTGCATAGTAATACAATTATACATACGAGGGAAAGTAATTAAATAACAGCAATTTTATTATAAAGTGCATAGGAGAGTATGGACAACGGAAAATCTTATCAGTTTCAAGACACAAACTGACTTTTAAGCAATATTCCTTGTAGGGGTCGTGAGGATCGAGCAGTTTGCTCAAGCACAGTAGCATTTACAAAATGGTTGACTTGCACTGAGGAAGAACGAGGCGTTATTAGTTTTTTCTAATCAGATGGTGTGAAACCTTATAAATTCTACAGAAGAATGATTGTTCGGTTTGGAGACAGTTGTTTGAGTCAGGGGAGAATGTATGAATAAATAGAAAGATAAAAAAAAAAACACCCATTGTCTTTGATTAAGAAAAGACATAAGAATCTGCTGGGAAATTCTTGATGACCATCTTATGGGATATCAAAAGCTCTTTATTGGTGCATTTCTGGGAAAGGGATGAAACTGTGGCTAGTGCTCGATAAATGACATGCTGGTGGACAAACCGAATCCACGATAGGATTGAAACACCGGGGACTTCTCTCAAAAGGGGTATTGTTGCTACACAACAATGTCTGCCCTCATATGTGTGCACATACAGTGGATACACTACATGCTCTGAAATGTGAGGTTTGAAACATCCAGTTACAGTCCAGACTTGGTGCCAGCACACTTTCGCTTGGTTGGACTCTATTGAAATAATATTTGCAGGGTAAGAGGCTTGCAGATGACAATGAATTAATGAAGGTGGTGCAAAATTGGTTTAGGGGCTCACCTAAACATTCTTTTTTAGAAGGCATCAACAAGCTAGTGTACAGGTTGACCAAGTGTGTTGCCAGGCAGGGGGAATACGTTATGAAACAATAGACACAACATTTCTGGTTCGCACTATTGTAAAAAGTTATTAGTAGATTCATGTTACTTAATTATTTCCCCTTGTACATAAAATGAAAATACATGTTTCTTTATAATGTTTTCATTGATATTTATATGGTATTTCATGTTCCTTCAGGGAGGGAAATTACAAACAAGGATTGGCCTTTTGATGATTCTGTGTGCTTGGCTGGCAGACTGCCCTATTGCTGTCTCACATTTCCTCAACAACACTGCCAATGTTCCTTATGTATCCTTGGTTTGTTGTTATGAATATGGACACATTTGAAAGGTTGGGGGGAAAAGAAGGAAAGTGTAGACCTTCACGTTTAATAAAGTATTGAAATGTGGTCTGTAAGATAATACAAATTAATTCCTTCCATCCATCCATTATGTGCCATGCCGGTAAGCGTGGGCGGTCATGACTCGCCATTTCACTCGATCACCAGAGTCGTGGATCAGTTAAGTGTTCCTGTCTCAACCATGCCATGTGGCCAAGCCATCCAGGTATTTACTTCTATGTCTTCCCCTTGTTCTCTTCCCCTCGATCTTGCCTGTCGTCACCACGTTCTGCAATTTATTTCTTCTCATAACATGTCCAAAAAATTTTACTGTTTACGTCTAATTTCTCTAATCAATTTATGATTTTCATTTGTTTCTTGTAGTACTTGGTCATTGGTCATCCATTCTCCTCAGAAACCACATTTTCACAGCCATCAGATGTTTTTCAGCTTGACTGCTCATTGTCCAAGCTTCACAATTCCTTCCACCAAAACTGTATGCAATGTCAGATGCTGGCTGGCTGGCTTTGAAGAAAAACCTGTTCAGGCCCTGTTAAATTGCTGATTTGTTGACATGTTATAATTGGGATCCTTATGGTGTTTCTTGTCTACTTGTGAAAACAGAGTGTGTGTTTCACTTCCTGATGTCAAACGTTTCTGGCTTGGTATTCTTTTAATCTTTTTTGCTGTTTTTCATGTCTGGTGAGGTTCACGCATTTTAAGGCCTGTTTAAGGCACCGTCTCATGGTGTTCTGTTTTTTTTTTCAGGGAGGGATTCATCAGTAGTCAAACCATTTGAGACTCCATCTATCTCTCCCGTGTCTTGGCCTGTGATTAAATCTTAATGGTCTATCACTTCTTTCAAATCTTGTGTGTTGAACAGACACTTGAAAATAGCTACCACTTTAATTGGAGTACGTAACATGGAGGTTTAAGTATGAATGAGGATGAAGAAGAAGTACTCAGCTGGCCTGCATGTGTGCAAATAGTCAAATAGGCTGTTGTACATTTACTGCATGATTATTCATTTGGGAGATGGCATTTCTTGTGTGTTCTCTTATGTGGATCGTGCTCCTCCTGTCTATCTGTGTGTCCTTTGTTTTCTTAATCTGCTGTTAGATATTTCTTAGATTATTTTTTGATTGAAGAGAAATCTGTCTTAACATGAATTGTTTGTTTGCGCTTGTAGTTTCCATCCAGATGTTAATTTATTTAATTCAGACCTTCTACATATAGTAAAATATATAATTATGCTTATTGATTGTCAAAGACTGAAATATGAGGCCAGAGGTCTGCCTCAAGATAGAACACCACCGGGAAGAGTGGTCAACCTCAGATAGATTAGAGGGAACACAGTGCCCTGTATAAGGGCAGGGTAGGTGATAGAAAGGGGGACTATTAACTAGTCCTCTCATGAGACACGGAGGCGTCGACCAGACAGTTAGCACTGCTGGTCACGATAGAATCACGCCTGCGTGATAGCCACGATTGCCACTCAATAGAAGACAGCTAATAGAAGCGTGCTAAGTAAAATAGCACGCAAAGAGCCGAAGGACGCACAAAGGTCCTTCCGCGTGCCGTGTAGCCACGCGAGTAGCAAAGTCAGACTGGGGACTGACTTTTGTAGAGAGCACTTCGTTTAGTATCGATAGGAGTTTTTGTGTAGCCAAGTAGATAGAACTTAGCAATAGGGTTTTAGGAAAACCAGTGATAGGCAATCCTGTGACTTTATGTGTGATTTGATAGCGACTGTTTTGTAAATGTAAAGAGCCTACGGCAATAAAATGTATCATTCATTTCCTCTCACACGGCTTGCAAGTTTCTTGTGTGGTGTGGGAGAAGTAATCCGATGATGCCTGAAACATGAGTTGTTGACAGGCATAGGATTAAATGTGGTGTCAGAAGTGTGGCTTGGACAAATGTTCAAGCTATTACACTTACCCACGGCTCTATACTAAGGTTACGAATAGGTTTAATTTGTGTCAGTGACTGATGACGTGTGCAGACTAGAACGAGTTGCTGGCTAAACTGTGCCTATCGTGACGAAATAATGCTTATTTGTGTGTATTAGAATATTATATACTTAAATCATGTGTTCTTCGAAGTTGTAAGTATTCATATTATTATGTTTCTTCATTTATTTATGTAATTATTTATTTGTTTATGAATAATTGTCAAAAATGATTCATGGCGGAGCGATACACATGTCAGCAACAATATTGATTTTTGCAAGCTAAAAATAGCGCTGCGCCTCTGACGTAGCACGATTGACAAGCAGTTGGGTTGTGCCATTGGCAATCAACATCTGAGTGTTTACTAATCGCCAAGCTGCTGCCCGCCTGAATCTTTGCTATATATTAACTATTATTTGTTTATTTAAGTTAGTAAATGAACATATTTATTTATTTACACATTATTATTACATTTATATTTATTTCAAAGTAGTTATTGAATTTTTTTCGGACTTTTTCTGTTTGTTTACCGTCACGATGGCACTACTTTCGGCTATGCAAATTAGACTTGGTCTGCACTACACTTCCATAGATTAAACTAGGTTAGTAACGAAAGGCATATAACAGTATACAGTAGAACGAAGACAGGACATTGACATTAAATATTAAGTATATTCTGGTTGTTCGTGGGCATGTCATTGTCAATGTACCAAATTGTCAAAAATTTGTTTGTCGTTTACAACATGTTAATTGTTGCTGCTCTGTAAACCAGGGTGAACAACAGCTGATTAGAAAACTGTGTGTTTGCCGAAGTGCCAAACAAGGTGACCTGATTAGAAAACTCGTGTGTATGCCGAAGTGCCAAACAAGGTGACCTGTGTACCGAATGGTTGTTCCTAATTCTCGGGAACATTAAGATGAGTAAAACCTACGTATTTGGCATGCATTGTGATTAATAATGCATCTCTTTTTCAGCTTGTGATGCATTAGCATAGTTTTTGTGCTCTGTTTTTTCAGGATAAAATTTTCCTGGTTATAAACAAAGACTACAAGTTGTAGTGCTCAGATACTAAGAAACATAACAGATCAAAGATAAAGAAGTGATTAAATAAGTCAGTTCAGGTCAACGCTAGCCATTTACCCAACAACATGGCTACTCTATCTGACTTCATAAAAGCAGGCAAAGAATTGCAATACACAGGAAAGGAGCTAGAGCAATATGCTGACCAAAAATATAAGGAAGCAAAAGATGCTGAGAAAGAAGCAAAAGATGCTGAAAGAAATGAACGTGCACAAGAAAGACAACATCAATTAGAATTAAAACAGAAGCAGTTAGAGCATGATAAGGACATTAAGCTAAAGCAATTAGATCAGGAAAAGGAATTAAAGCAAAAGCAAATAGATCAGGAAAAGGAATTAAAGCAAAAGCAAATAGATCAGGAAAAGGAATTAAAGCAAAAGCAATTAGATCAGGAGAGAGAACTAAAGCAAAGAGAGATAGATGAAATGGCAAGAGGTAAGGAAAAACAAATACAAGTAGAATCAGAGACACAGTTAAAGATGAAAGGTATGGATGTAGACTCACACGCAGAGATCTCTGCTACTAAACTAAGAAGTCAACAAGAAGAAAATAAGTTCAACAAATACAAAAATATTATCAAACCATATTGTAAAGAAGATTCAATATCAGCCTGGACAGAAAATGTCGAGTATCAGTTTAAATATCACCAAGTACCAATAGAGATGTGGGCTATGATTTATATGAAGAACCTGAGTGGTGAGCCCCTTAAAGTGATAGAATCAATACCAACTGAGCTTAGATCTGACTATCAGTACATCCATGATAGGATAATGCAACACTTTTTACTTGATGCCCCTGGGTATCAGGTTCAGTTCTCAAATTTAAAACCAAAACCTAGTGAGACTTTCATTGATTACGTCTCAAATGTTCAAAGTGTACTAAATAGGTGGCTTAAAGCAGCTAACATAGGAAACAACTTTGACAGACTTAAGAACTTAATAGCCATGGATAAAGTCATATCCACTATACCATCTTCTTTTGCTAAATTTCTGCAGCAGTCAGACATTGAGACCATAGAGCAATTTGAAAAGAAAGGCTCTGCATATTTTTCTTCAAACAGAGATATTTTTAAGACTTCAAATGACTCTGAAATAGTTTCCTTTGTAAAAGACCAACCTAAAAACTATCAGAGTAATAGAAAACCATTTCATAAAGTCGACAATAAAGATAGGAAAGTGTCAAAATGTATTTACTGTCAACTTTTGCATGACACTTATTCTATGTGTGACAAATCGCCAAATTATCCGGCACATCTTGAAAATGTTATTAAGAAGCAACAAAACAAAAGATCTGCATACAGGCGTGCAATCAAATGCTTCTTTTGTTCCAGCTACGGCCATTATTCAAATAAGTGCCTGGGCCGCCACCGTATGAAAGCCAACAATGCTATTTTGATTGATACATCTTCCGATAGTGGTAGTGAGACTGAGTGTGATGTTGAAAATGAATTACCTGTTAACCAAGCTGAAGATGTGTGTTGTGTAAACGATATGTTGAGTGTTGACAGTTGTGAGCGATGTCACCAATTTCATGCAACGGAAAATTAGAATGTGGACATACAGTACCATTCTCATCTGAGAGTGTAAACGCAGCTTTAGCCTCCAGAGGCAATCTAGTGTTCCACAATGCAATGGTCAATGATAGACCATGCCAATGTTTGCTGGACAGCGGCAGCACCCTTATTGGTCTTAGAAAGGAACTGGTGAGTCCAGATGATTATACAGGTGACTCTGTCAAATGCCGAACCTTTTTGGGTAACATTGAAATTTACCCTTTGGCCAAAGCCCGTATTAACACTCCTTTCCTTTCGGGTACCTTTACTTGTGCTATACTTGACAACCCTTGTACTGATTTAATCTTGGGTTGCTTACCCCAATTGAAACAATGTACTAGCGATGAAATAGCTGCATGGGAAAAATTAAATGTAGCTAATGCAACAACCAGAGCAGACACTATAAAACATCAAGACACACTACAAGATGAGAGACTACTGTTGCTCTCTCCAACTAGCACGGATGATACCAACAGACAAAAATTTATAGAACAGCAGAAAGCTGATCCAAGTGTGTCTCCTTATTTAAAATTATTGAAAGAAAGAGCCAAAGTGACAAAGAACGCATCATGGTTCTTTAGACTTAATAATGGCATTCTTACTAGATATTATACTACTGGTAACCATGAGATTCAGCAAACGGTGTTACCTGTACAACATCGCCTAACTGTGCTAAAGATTGCACATAAGTCACCGTTTGCTGGTCATCTTGCATACGACAAAACCAGGGCCAGAATTCAGGCTCATTTTTATTGGCCAGGTTTTTGCAATGATATAAAATTATTTTGTCGTTCGTGTAATGTCTGTCAACAGTTAGTACGAAAGGGTAAACATCCTACAGCTGAAGTACAACCTTCTACACTGGCTTCTAGGCCATTTGAGAGTGTGGCGGTAGATATTGTTGGACCCCTGAATCAGGTGTCCAGCAAAGGAAATCGCTTCATATTAACGATGGTCGACCTATGTTCAAGGTGGGTTGAGGCAGTAGCTTTGAAGTACATCACCTCCAAAGATGTTGCCAATGTATTTCTACACCTGTTCTCACGATTCGATCGTGGAACTCAATTCATATCGGCTGCAACACAAGCCCTTACAAAAATGTTAGGGATTAAACAGCACTTTACGACAGCGTACCATCCAGCCAGCAATGGTATAGTAGAGAAGATTAATGGAGATCTTAAGCATATGCTGGCTAAGGTAACAGCAGAAAACCCAGCTGATTGGGATACACTGTTACCAACAGTGCTGTTCGCCTATCGGGAGATTCCCCATTCAAGCACGGGGTTCTCACCATTTGAATTAGTGTACGGGGCTAACCCACATGGACCCCTAACCATTTATCATCAGGTAATAACTAATTCCATTCAAATTCCCGAACCAAAAACACCTTATGAAATGGTGACTGAAACACGAGATAAAATCATGAAATCGTGTATTATAGGTAAGGCAGCTTTGGAGAGGAAGGGTCAAATCTACCGCCAATACGCCAACAAAGGGGCGAGAACAATTGATCTTGAACCAGATCAAGACATACTTCTCTTACTTCCAGACAAACGAAATTTATTATTGACTTCATGGCAAGGGCCATTCAAGGTGGTACGTAAAATTTCAGATGTTGACTATGAAATATCAATAAACGGACACTTAAAGATATTCCATGTCAACATGTTGAAACCTTTCTTTTCACGACAAGGGACAGAAGTAGAGACAGACGAACACAGTGCACCCACACCTAGTGATCAGACGACAGACATACACAACGCAACTACACTAGTTAGCGAGACTGGCATATCCGACGATATCCATACATCTAGCGAGAATACAGAATACGCATTTAGCACCACCACCGTACTGAATCAGTAGACGACGACGGAATGGAACTACCCGTTCCTATTGTGGACAAGACTGCCACATTAGATAGCATACAGATAGAACAGGGACTAACAGACAGTCAACGACGACAATTAGTAGAATTAGTGACGGAATACAAAGACATATTTTCTGACATTCCAGGTAGGACGGACAGAATCGAACACTCCATTCTTCTTTCGGACTCTAAGCCTATTAAATGCAGGCCGTACTCAATCCCACTTAGCTATAGGGAAAATCTAAATAAGGAAATTCTTAATTTAGAAGCTAGTGGGATCATCCAGAAATCCACTTCTGAGTACTCTTTTCCAATCGTCCTAGTTAAGAAAAAAGACTCCACAATTCGTCTGTGTGTGGACTATCGAAAACTCAATAACGTCACTAAGATCGACGCAGAGCCAATTCCTTCCTGCGAAGATCTTATTCTTGACATGTCCACCTCCAAAATCTTTTCTAAACTAGATCTTACTAAGGGATATTGGCAGGTCCCTATGCAGTCTCAATCCATCCATCTTACTGCTTTTTCAACACCTTTAGGACTATACGAGTGGCGTTTTCTTCCTTTCGGAGTTTTTGGGTCATGTCATTTCTCAAGGTCAACTAAAGACTGACAATAGAATTATTACCAAAATTATGAACCTGACCATGCCTACCACAAAGAAGCAGGTCAGAAGCCTTTTGGGGTTAGTAAGTTACTATAACAAATTCATACCAAATTTAGCGGAAATTACAAGTGTATTTTCCAATGTTTTAAAAGCATCTGTAAAATTAGATGTCAAAGATGCATTATTAATTTCTGCATTGTCAAAATTGAAAATCCTGTTTAGTAATGTACCAATCCTCCGCTTGCCTAATCCTAGGCTCGTTTAGTATCTTAGGACAGATGCCAGCAGGATCTCCATCGCTGCAGTACTAGGCCAATTTTATGAGGGCATCTTCCATCCGATTTGCTACGTGAGCCGTAAGATCACACCCGCTGAGTCCAGATATTCCATATCAGAGTTGGAAGCCCTAAGCGTCATCTATGCGGTGAGAAAGCTGCATC
The DNA here is from genome assembly GCA_963921405.1 of Cepaea hortensis. Lineage (NCBI taxonomy): Eukaryota > Metazoa > Mollusca > Gastropoda > Stylommatophora > Helicidae > Cepaea > Cepaea hortensis. Next base: position 108,555,478 of record OY992880.1, read on the forward strand.
GATTTCTGGCGGGTGTTCACTTCATTGTCCAGACTGACAACTCCCCAATCACGGTGTGACAAGACCGCCGGGGCTTGGACTGGTTTGCCACGATAGATACTATCCCCTGCCTTTGCTCCAACCACCTCAATAGCACTCTACATCTACCAGGCCCCACACAAGCCGGGACAGCTTAACCTCCCCTCCCTCACCTAGGGTTCCAAACCCCAAGGGGGTTCGGACCAGACACCAGTCATATCACTGCACAAAGTCATAGCTAAGAGAACAAAAATTTAATTCTGAACTACGTCAACCACAACACAGAGAAGGATGGCTGAAAGCCAGACTAGAAGAACTATGTACAAGATCAAAGACGCAGATGAGTATTCATCATGGAGGCGGACGATAGCTCGTGCGGTTGTCCAGTCATGGTAGCGACTCACCCAGGCTCCTCCAGTGGACTGGAACTCCAAGGTCTGCTGCCTCTCCAAAGTTCCCTCTTCACCCAGAGAACCTATCAAGGGCTGTCAAGCGCAGTCCCACTGCCTGACTGACACTGCACTGATGAACAAGGATCCTTCCTTGCTGTCGTACTATTTCACTCGTCACACTCCTGATGAAGTCTGGGCCGACCCTAGAACATTAGCGGTCTCCCACTTGCAGAAAAGTACATGTAGCACCGTCTCAAAATACACAAGAGCCAGGTCACTCTTCTATCTCATCAGTGACCCACACACTGATATGTCACTTACACAATAAGCGGTTGCCCCACACAAACACACAATGTCACTGGTAAAGTCTATCAGGTGACTAAACACTTCACCCTATTTCCATGTCCTTGGACAATAGATCTTCACACAGTATCATGTAACTACCCTGATAAATGGGTAGTAATCACAACCTAGCATACGCTGTCAACAGTTCATCACGATCGCATGAGGTAACTCCCTACCTTCACAAACATTGTCAACAGTTCATCACGTTGGCATGAGGTAGCTCCCTACCTTAACAAACATGTCACTCAGGTGTTTCCACCAATGTTGTAATCAATGTCCTAGTTCACTGGACCACAGGTTGGCTTCATAAAGTTAACCAATGTAAAAACACTATTTAAGCATCAACTGATACATGGTGTCCCATAACCCAGCCGGGCCAGAAGCATATAACACAGGTCATGGTGACCGGTAACAATGATCACTTCGCTCAACTTGAAAGGTCACTACCTTGCAATTACCAAGGTTTACACAGAGCCTGAATGTCACCAGTGCTTCACTGGCTTGAATCACCAGACGTTTCAGTGTTGGATCCTCTCAGGATCGGATGACACTCGTCGGACTCTTGACGGAGGTCCTAACCTAGACCTACCGACTTATTCAGCACTCAGCTCCTTCCAACATTGATCTCGCAGATTCAGACAACCACTCCCAGTATGGCCTCAATCAACTTCTGGATAGGCACTGGAATGAGTGGGCCCATAGAGCTCATGGTGCAGCTCTTGAATCTTCTTCTGTATAGTAATAACAGATCCTGAAACACGGAGAGGTTGGTGTGAGTACTCAACTACAACAAAGACTACCAGCATCTCCACCCTGTCACCTGCCTCTCAGACATTCCTCATGTCTACCAACATGAGTATGAAATCATCACATCATAGATCTACTTAGTCACTATAATATATAGGCATAATGATGGTAGAAAAAGCAATAGCACACCTGTTCAGTCAAGTAACACTTCTGGGCTACATATAACCCCTAGCACCAGAGTCGACTGTATGACTCTGTCAAGCATCCTTCGCCTGGTGCCAGTCCAATCCGGTTTCATCTCCCATCATCAATCAACATATACACTTACTTTCCTTTCAGTGTAGGGATTACTGTATCGAGAAGGTGTCCAGCCGGACATCTCCTTCCTGACAGACTCATCAATTCATCAAACCCTTCACCCATGGACTGATGAATTACACACATTAATAACTATATGTCCATAATGAATTATACTCCTGATAATTCATTACTATAGCATTAACTAAGGAGAACTCATGACTTGTTACACTTAACTAACAAAATCATATCACAGCCATAGTGTCAGGTCTGGGATCCCTGCCCCAGATCCTGAGTTGCCCTTGTATTCACTGACTATCTTTCAGGTCAGTCATACCTGTGCCGGTCGAGCACAGCTGTGGTGGCCATCCACCATTACACTTTCCCACAGCTACTGTGGGTCTCGTGTACCTTGTCCCGTGACGACTTAAGTCACATCATCCAATGTAGCAAACCTCCAGACTCCACTACCAAACTCTGGCTCCACCTTTTTTTTTGGGGGGGGGGAGGGGGGGGGGGGGTTATGCCCCTCATATACTACTACTTCACGGCAGTACTCCAAGTACTCCATGAACCGAGTCAGGGTTCCAGAAGAGTAGAATATTAGAGACAGAAACGGTTAGGTTCAAACCTCGATCTATCTAGACACCTCGGCCTCGAATTACGGAGTGCCGCATCACCCTTGTTCGGGTATGTTCATTCATCGGATATGCACGATTGCATTGGGTCGGACCTATTACTGATCGGGTTGGGGGTACCGGCCTACCTCCCGCTGCCTAGACAAACGTACGATGGAACACGCACGGTCATCCTAGCGGACGGACATGATAACTAGCAGTAACAATAGTATCATGAATACTTCTTATCAATTGTTATCCTACCGATGCAACGCCATTCGGCTTACGCGGAATAACACTGCTATCTGCACACAGCAAATACACCACTGCTGATTTCACCTTGATTCCTCGAAAAATCACCATCACTGATAGAACAATTACGTTACCATTCTAATGTCATGAAGCACATTACACATCTCTAATAATAAGCTCTACCTTATCATTTACAGCGTCTAGCAAGTTGATGTAATGACGGACAAACTGTCGCCTTGCCTGCGTAATAAATAAACCAAACCCGTAACTGCTACACACTGTAAAGCACATCGTTCGGCCTATTTTATTTACACACCACTCGCTGTGGAATACGGCTTGTTCCGTCAGGTAACACATTACATTGCTGATCGATAAAGCCTACTTAAAAATGCCAACCGCCAACTGTAACGGATAACGCTATGCGACAACTCAATTTTGCGATGGCAATTAATTCATTCCGGGAATCAGCACGGCATCACGACAACAATTAAATAATAGAATAAGTACTCAACTAACCTGTGATTGAAGAATCACAACCTTGACTGTAGATGTCCGCACTGGCCGCGAATATTGACATCAAACTTACATCAGCCTGTTGGCTGCGATCTGTCTACGCTGAGGTTTGATGGGCGACTGCTCACGACAAAGTCAGTGCGCCTTCCACTCGCCTACACGGGCCGCGTGACTTTCATGATTCATGAAGAAAACCAGAGTCACGATAAGTTCCATCACCCCGTGCTGCATGAAGCACTCGTGAACTTAGAGATCTCTACCACGTACGAACTTGAGGGAACATTCTAGATTTTTCTATAAATAACTAGAATAGCTCCGCCCCGCACTATTTTTTGATGGGGAATCCCCTATTAATTGATATTCATTCAAGGGAGACCAACGCATCGCACTCCCTTCAAATGGATATTATGCAGAGATCTGCCGATCTTTATCCGTTTCGTCACATAGGCCCCCCACTTAAGATGGTCGACCAGGTCGAACTCACTAGACAAAGATCGGTCTGAACTCTGAACCTCTACTCTATCAAGATTGGATTCCCAGGAAAAGACGTTCCATAACATTCACTTTCCCTGCGGAGATCCACCAGAATGGTATGGATGCTGGATCACCAACCACCGCCTCAAACATACGTTATCTCCAGCGATTAGGCCCGAAACGTAACGGCCTGGTGATTGGCTTACAGGATCTGTCTACACTGGACTGTTCCGCATCCACCTGTTGCAGGCCATCGGTTACTTTACTGAAGGTTCGTTCGTCCCTTCTGACAATAGGATATTTCCTATCCCGACTAGGCATCACCTTCGTGGACTGTTCGCGGATGTCGACCGAAATGAATGGTCGCTTACTCCAGGTTCGTCTGGAGTACCCTTGCTCCTGCCTTCTCTCCCGCGAGTAAGGACAGTGAGCCTGTCGGCGTATCGAGTCACCCGACGATCCCGTCGTGCCAGATGTGACTTCGCCTGTCCGACCTCGATTCCCAGTGTGCTTAACACCATGGGCCTCTTCCCGACGGAGCCCGTTCGCCCTATATACGGTTGAACGCTCAGGAGACCGCAGACCCTCCCCACAGGATGTACTGCGTAGGACTGAGTCTTCCTCACCCTCGTCTGGACCCAGAACCGAATCTAGCGCGATGGTAGTCGCACTATCTTGTGGAGAAACTACCTCGGACCTCTCCAAATTCTGAAGGAGAGTACAATGGAACTTACGCAATTCCCCGCGGACCTTCACCTCATACGTGGATCGGGACATTATCCGCTCCACAGGAAAAGGGCCCTGCCATCCGAGTTCGAATTCCGCCCCCTCGATTGGGAGAAGCGCGAGAACCCTATCTCCAATCTGCAGAGATAAACCGTCTTTGGTCTTGTGCTTTGGTGCTGCCAGACAACACGTTGGGCACGACCGGATATATCTCCGCACGTCGCCTGTCATTCCAGGCCAGTGGTAGTGGCTGGAAAGACACTGGACTGTTGTCCCCACATCCTTATGTCCGGTTAAGGATAAGGTATGCACTCTATGTATCAAGCGGGATCTGTAGTCAGTAGGGACTACCATCTGACCGTACTGGCTATCCCCTTGCCCGGCTCTACGATAAAGCAACCGGTTTTCTACATAGAACTGACCCGGAGTTGGCGGGACAGAACTTTGGGACACCTCCAGTAAGTAAGGACGCAAAGTCGGGTCCCTACTTTGAGCACTGCTCACTAACCTCGCAAGAGAATGGTCTATTTTCTTACCACACTGCCTTTTTCCATCCATAGCCCTGGCCTGCCTAGCGCTCACTAGACAATGTTCCCTGGGGTCCCCCAGGAATACATGCGGACGACCGAGGATCAAAGGGTAAATAGGATCAGGCAGCACAGCCGCCTGGATGCTACCCGTAACGTACCTGCACCGAATGTCAATCTAAGCAATCGGCAAGTCCATAGCTACGGAGCTCCTCATGGCCAGCTGAAATTCTCTTGTCTCGCCGGTGAGCTGCCCTGGGCTCACAAGGTGGGATGAGATTACAGCTTCAAACTGCAATCCTGTATCGTATAGACATTCCACCTGCTTCCCATTCACCTCTATCGTTTCGATCACAGGTGATTTCTCAGACTTTGGTTTCTCCCGACCCTTAGGTGTGGTCTCGCTAGGTCTACCTCTAGTAGAGGCGAGACACGCAAAGTGCAAGTCCTTTGGCTTCCTCAGACAATCTACAGTATTATGGGAAGGAGACTTACAGTGCTTACACCACCTCTTACTCCACTTCCGTTTTGGGGAGGCGCGAGGGCTTTGCTTATCGGGTTTCTTACCAGAGTCTTTTACCACAGGATCTGCTACATTGGATGATTCTTTGGGACCTTTGGTCTTGGGCTTCTGATCAAGCCCCTTCTGCCTTTTCTGTGAATCAGTCTGACTGGAATCCCCAGTCTCACCATAGACTTCCACATACCTTTCAGCTAACTTATTTACTATGTCTAGCCTTTCCGCCCCATTTTCCCCTAAGAAATTCCTTAAAGGCTTGGACATCTGCATTTTCATTTGATCCACCACCATCAACTCTCTCAGACTCTCATAATCCTCTTTGAAATTGGCCAACGCCATCCACTTCAACAGGTATGAGTTCAACCTCACACTATAGGCCGAGAACATCTCACCTGGTTCTCTCTTGGAAGTTCTGAACCTCCGCCTGTAAGCATGGGCTGTCATTTCGAATCTTTTCAAAAGAGCCGATTTCAGGGTTGGATAATCATTTTCCATCCCTGGGGGAAGACGCGCATACACTTCGTACGCGGTGCCACGGAGTCCTTGTGAAAGCTTAAGATTCCAACGCTCAGGCTCTAAACCCATAGCTTTACACATTGCCTCGAACTTCTCTAAGAATTGATCTATCTTCTCTTGGTCCGGTTCAAATGGTGGAAACGGCCATTTCATAGCATGGTAAGCTGGTCTGCTGGCTCCTGATGAGCTAGGTAAAGCTACTCCACATACTGCTCCCTCAGACTCACCAACCGATTTAGCCTCTACCTCAAGTTGCTTCATACGGAACTCATGTTCCATTTCCAACTTCCTAGCATCTAATTTCTTAGACTCTAGGTCAGCTGCCAGTTTTTGTGCCTGTTGGTCTGCCACCAACTTTTGCTCTTCAAGTGCTACCTTTCGAGCTTCAAGCTCAATTTCTGACTTTCTTCTCTCCCTCTCTTCTGCTCTGAAGTCTCTCTCTACTTCCAGTACATAGGCTTTAAACTCCTCACCTTCCAATCCCAACTCAGTTGCAGATGCCCGCACCTTAGCTAAATCTAAAGTACGAGTAGCCATGCTTAGTGTAACTTAGTATCAGTATAGATATGCAATACCCAATCACAATGCTAACTGTACTCCAACCAACACTGTAACTATGTATCTATACTAACTTAACTAACTGTCTGTCCACGTCGAAGAGAAAGGTTTCAGTAGCCCTACTCGTCAAGTAGATAATAGGTATAGGACAGATGACACTATACCCTATTCCTACGAGATGTCAGAACAAAGAGAAGATCCCGGACGAGCCCCCACTCTATCTTGTGACAAGACCGCCGGGGCTTGGACTGGTTTGCCACGATAGATACTATCCCCTGCCTTTGCTCCAACCACCTCAATAGCACTCTACATCTACCAGGCCCCACACAAGCCGGGACAGCTTAACCTCCCCTCCCTCACCTAGGGTTCCAAACCCCAAGGGGGTTCGGACCAGACACCAGTCATATCACTGCACAAAGTCATAGCTAAGAGAACAAAAATTTAATTCTGAACTACGTCAACCACAACACAGAGAAGGATGGCTGAAAGCCAGACTAGAAGAACTATGTACAAGATCAAAGACGCAGATGAGTATTCATCATGGAGGCGGACGATAGCTCGTGCGGTTGTCCAGTCATGGTAGCGACTCACCCAGGCTCCTCCAGTGGACTGGAACTCCAAGGTCTGCTGCCTCTCCAAAGTTCCCTCTTCACCCAGAGAACCTATCAAGGGCTGTCAAGCGCAGTCCCACTGCCTGACTGACACTGCACTGATGAACAAGGATCCTTCCTTGCTGTCGTACTATTTCACTCGTCACACTCCTGATGAAGTCTGGGCCGACCCTAGAACATTAGCGGTCTCCCACTTGCAGAAAAGTACATGTAGCACCGTCTCAAAATACACAAGAGCCAGGTCACTCTTCTATCTCATCAGTGACCCACACACTGATATGTCACTTACACAATAAGCGGTTGCCCCACACGAACACACAATGTCACTGGTAAAGTCTATCAGGTGACTAAACACTTCACCCTATTTCCATGTCCTTGGACAATAGATCTTCACACAGTATCATGTAACTACCCTGATCAATGGGTAGTAATCACAACCTAGCATACACTGTCAACAGTTCATCACGATCGCATGAGGTAACTCCCTACCTTCACAAACATTGTCAACAGTTCATCACGTTGGCATGAGGTAGCTCCCTACCTTAACAAACATGTCACTCAGGTGTTTCCACCAATGTTGTAATCAATGTCCTAGTTCACTGGACCACAGGTTGGCTTCATAAAGTTAACCAATGTAAAAACACTATTTAAGCATCAACTGATACATGGTGACCCATAACCCAGCCGGGCCAGAAGCATATAACACAGGTCATGGTGACCGGTAACAATGATCACTTCGCTCAACTTGAAAGGTCACTACCTTGCAATTACCAAGGTTTACACAGAGCCTGAATGTCACCAGTGCTTCACTGGCTTGAATCACCAGACGTTTCAGTGTTGGATCCTCTCAGGATCGGATGACACTCGTCGGACTCTTGACGGAGGTCCTAACCTAGACCTACCGACTTATTCAGCACTCAGCTCCTTCCAACATTGATCTCGCAGATTCAGACAACCACTCCCAGTATGGCCTCAATCAACTTCTGGATAGGCACTGGAATGAGTGGGCCCATAGAGCTCATGGTGCAGCTCTTGAATCTTCTTCTGTATAGTAATAACAGATCCTGAAACACGGAGAGGTTGGTGTGAGTACTCAACTACAACAAAGACTACCAGCATCTCCACCCTGTCACCTGCCTCTCAGACATTCCTCATGTCTACCAACATGAGTATGAAATCATCACATCATAGATCTACTTAGTCACTATAATATATAGGCATAATGATGGTAGAAAAAGCAATAGCACACCTGTTCAGTCAAGTAACACTTCTGGGCTACATATAACCCCTAGCACCAGAGTCGACTGTATGACTCTGTCAAGCATCCTTCGCCTGGTGCCAGTCCAATCCGGTTTCATCTCCCATCATCAATCAACATATACACTTACTTTCCTTTCAGTGTAGGGATTACTGTATCGAGAAGGTGTCCAGCCGGACATCTCCTTCCTGACAGACTCATCAATTCATCAAACCCTTCACCCATGGACTGATGAATTACACACATTAATAACTATATGTCCATAATGAATTATACTCCTGATAATTCATTACTATAGCATTAACTAAGGAGAACTCATGACTTGTTACACTTAACTAACAAAATCATATCACAGCCATAGTGTCAGGTCTGGGATCCCTGCCCCAGATCCTGAGTTGCCCTTGTATTCACTGACTATCTTTCAGGTCAGTCATACCTGTGCCGGTCGAGCACAGCTGTGGTGGCCATCCACCATTACACTTTCCCACAGCTACTGTGGGTCTCGTGTACCTTGTCCCGTGACGACTTAAGTCACGTCATCCAATGTAGCAAACCTCCAGACTCCACTACCAAACTCTGGCTCCACCTTTTTTTTGGGGGGGGGGGGGGGGGGGGGGGGTTATGCCCCTCATATACTACTACTTCACGGCAGTACTCCAAGTACTCCATGAACCGAGTCAGGGTTCCAGAAGAGTAGAATATTAGAGACAGAAACGGTTAGGTTCAAACCTCGATCTATCTAGACACCTCGGCCTCGAATTACGGAGTGCCGCATCACCCTTGTTCGGGTATGTTCATTCATCGGATATGCACGATTGCATTGGGTCGGACCTATTACTGATCGGGTTGGGGGTAACGGCCTACCTCCCGCTGCCTAGACAAACGTACGATGGAACACGCACGGTCATCCTAGCGGACGGACATGACAACTAGCAGTAACAATAGTATCATGAATACTTCTTATCAATTGTTATCCTACCGATGCAACGCCATTCGGCTTACGCGGAATAACACTGCTATCTGCACACAGCAAATACACCACTGCTGATTTCACCTTGATTCCTCGAAAAATCACCATCACTGATAGAACAATTACGTTACCATTCTAATGTCATGAAGCACATTACACATCTCTAATAATAAGCTCTACCTTATCATTTACAGCGTCTAGCAAGTTGATGTAATGACGGACAAACTGTCGCCTTGCCTGCGTAATGAATAAACCAAACCCGTAACTGCTACACACTGTAAAGCACATCGTTCGGCCTATTTTATTTACACACCACTCGCTGTGGAATACGGCTTGTTCCGTCAGGTAACACATTACATTGCTGATCGATAAAGCCTACTTAAAAATGCCAACCGCCAACTGTAACGGATAACGCTACGCGACAACTCAATTTTGCGATGGCAATTAATTCATTCCGGGAATCAGCACGGCATCACGACAACAATTAAATAATAGAATAAGTACTCAACTAACCTGTGATTGAAGAATCACAACCTTGACTGTAGATGTCCGCACTGGCCGCGAATATTGACATCAAACTTACATCAGCCTGTTGGCTGCGATCTGTCTACACTGAGGTTTGGTGGGCGACTGCTCACGACAAAGTCAGTGCGCCTTCCACTCGCCTACACGGGCCGCGTGACTTTCATGATTCATGAAGAAAACCAGAGTCACGATAAGTTCCATCACCCCGTGCTGCATGAAGCACTCGTGAACTTAGAGATCTCTACCACGTACGAACTTGAGGGAACATTCTAGATTTTTCTATAAATAACTAGAATAGCTCCGCCCCGCACTATTTTTTGATGGGGAATCCCCTATTAATTGATATTCATTCAAGGGAGACCAACGCATCGCACTCCCTTCAAAGGGATATTATGCAGAGATCTGCCGATCTTTATCCGTTTCGTCACACACGGTCATACAGAGTGGTGTGCATCGGAATGACCGTATATACAGGTGGTCGCTAATACTACAAAATTATACCTTTAGTATAGAGCATATTAAGGGTAAGGACAACATCCTAGCTGATACCCTTAGTCGACCATCTGAGGTAGAAATACCAGAGATTCCACATAAGAGTGTAGAGTAATAGATGTTAACTTAGTACAGTAAAATATTCTATGTGAAATATGTTACAAATACATAGACATTATGTGCTGAACTAGGTACTAAGAACATTGAATTACTATGTGTCCGTAGACATCAAAATAAGAACTTTGCTCTGAGAACAAATATATCACCTTGTGAACGAGGACAGCTCATTACTTGCTAAGCTCCATATGTGTTCCAGTGAATCATTTGTGTTAAGCAGAGAAAAACAGTGTCAGAACATTACATAAATACAGACACAAAAACTGTGGTCTACGACACAAGCGAACTCTACAGGTGCAATACCCATAAGACACAAGTGTGACTGTGTAATGTATTTAATATACCCAGGACAATTGTATAGATAGTATGCCAATGAAAGCATTTTCTGAACATTAAGGGCAACGACTAACCTGAGGTATTTAAATACCATGTATATAAATACTCATTGTGATATGTATTATAACGTTTTAATATAGTAACAAATTATAGGTAGATTAGATCATCTTAATTTATATTTAGATTTAGACAAGATAATAGTTTTCATTTTTTTTTGGTTTAGATAGATTATTAATTTACCCACTTATTTAGCTTAAAAGTAGATTAGGATAGTAATTTAAACATAACAACAACTAAGTAGAAACTAGAATAATAAATTTAGATAGTAATAGTACCATTTACTTTATTACATTTCACTTTGTTTCATTTCATTTCAGTTCATTCCATCTTAATGATCCAATCCATTTAACAAACGTTATCATTTAGTAGTATGATTAGTTTACACCGTAATAGGATAAAAAGATTATACAATTAAACATACATCATTCACATCATTTAGATTAAGAATATCAATCATATAGTTTTTTTCATTTAAAAACATTAGTTATAATTGTGTTATATTTCACATCACCCATATTAGAAAGGTACGTAACTTATTACATTTCACATTACCCATTTCATAAAGGTACATAACTCATCTCACATCAATTCCAGTTTAAATAGTTAGATTACATCCCTTAAATTAGATAATATTAGGAGTAATGTAAGCTTGTTTTAGGATTAATGTGACAGATAGATTAAAATAGGTAACACATTAAATACATATTTATAGAACTAGTATTAGTATGTCAGTATTTAGAGTATCATTTTAATAGAATATAGTGGTTAATAATACCAGGGTACAAACCATCAACCCTTTTCCTTACATGTAAATATATTGTAAATACTTGACTTGTGCAACAATTGACGCACAGTCATGAAGCTCAACTCTGTCAAACTGAGCCAAACTTGTACAGTGTCACTCTAAGGTTTTAGATAACTATGAAGGTAAAAGATGTGTGACAGAAATGAGGGTAAAAGATGTGTGACAGAAGTGAGGGTAGAAGAAGTGTGACAGAAGTGTGAAAGTGAGAGCGAATGTAGAATTGTACAAGAGAGAGTGAGATCAGTCAGCGGATTTTTTCTGCCGCTCAACGCGACTTTTTAATTTTGTCGCCGTCAAATGTTGGTTTCGATGTTGAAAATGGAATGTCGTGAATGTGTTGTGTGTAGTTTAGTGTAGATCTTAGAGAAAGTATTTTAAGTCTCATAAGACGGAAACGTAGTCACGAATTAGTGTTATACACTTGTTTGTGGCCGCATTTAACCGAATTATGGCACTTGAAAACTAACTTACATACACATGATAGGTAGATACACATGTTAGAGGTTAGAATATACTATTAATTACATCCAAACACGCAAACAACCAGAAAAACAAACATATAAATTGCATACACTTTTTGTAGATCAAAGGGAGATAACTCCGAGTCAGGGGACATAATAGACAACGAAACACTAACTTAACAGTGAAAGATAACTTTACACGCGGAAGCGAGATAGGTAAAGCCTGTCGCACACAGCTTGTGTAATGGTTGTTTAATATTATATGGGGGACATGAAGCAATTCATGTGTTGACCCTAAGAAAGTCAACTTTGTATGGGTAGTGAGTTAATTTACTATTTGAGGGCAGGTCTTATAAGACAACGGTCCGGTTCAGACATACCTCTAATTAATATAATATGGCGATTGAGAAGAGGGCTCACGCCAACCAGACAAGTTGGTGGCGATTGCCAGTAGCCAAGTAAAGTGATACTACATTGTGACAATAGTCAGTAGAAGTCTATTGGGTAGCCCAAAGCCAGGTTATCTACAGTCTTTGACAAAAATTAGTTACACTAATTTTTTAGAAACCTCTTGCGTCACAGCCAATGAGTGAAAGTTGATGACGCAACACAGGAGGGGAGGGTGTGTGTCAAAGACTGAAATATGAGGCCAGAGGTCTGCCTCAAGATAGAACACCACCGGGAAGAGTGGTCAACCTCAGATAGATTAGAGGGAACACAGTGCCCTGTATAAGGGCAGGGTAGGTGATAGAAAGGGGGACTATTAACTAGTCCTCTCATGAGACACGGAGGCGTCGACCAGACAGTTAGCACTGCTGGTCACGATAGAATCACGCCTGCGTGATAGCCATGATTGCCACTCAATAGAAGACAGCTAATAGAAGCGTGCTAAGTAAAATAGCACGCAAAGAGCCGAAGGACGCACGAAGGTCCTTCCGCGTGCCGTGTAGCCATGCGAGTAGCAAAGTCAGACTGGGGACTGACTTTTGTAGAGAGCACTTCGTTTAGTATCGATAGGAGTTTTTGTGTAGCCAAGTAGATAGAACTTAGCAATAGGGTTTTAGGAAAACCAGTGATAGGCAATCCTGTGACTTTATGTGTGATTTGATAGCGACTGTTTTGTAAATGTAAAGAGCCTACGGCAATAAAATGTATCATTCATTTCCTCTCACACGGCTTGCAAGTTTCTTGTGTGGTGTGGGAGAAGTAATCCGATGATGCCTGAAACATGAGTTGTTGACATTGATGCTGGTTGTAAATGTTTAGTTGTCAGATTTTTAATTAACAGAAAATGTTACTAACTTATCCCGATTCCGTTTATCAGTTTGAAACTTAAATGTATTTTTAAACCAGCAACCAGATGATTACACACACCCTCCCCCCACCACACACATACACGCATGCATGCACGCACGCACGCATGCACACACAGACAAACATTTAAAACCAGTAACCAGATGATTACCACACACGCACGCACACACACATGCACACACACACACACACGCACACGTACGTACGTGTAATTGTTACTTGCCCATGTTGATGAAGACAACTGGCCAGATTGTGTACATCTAACTATCATTTTGATCTTTAACTCAAGTATCACAGTTAATTTCTCAAGTGTCTTCTAGTGAAGGAGATGAACATGAAGCCATCCTCCAAGGCTTGTGTGCTTTTCTTCTTGGCATCTGCATGTTGTACAATGATGATTCAAGCAAAACATTCTCCAAGTATGACCCTTCATTGTTTATTTAATTCTTCTGAAGTATTTGGATAAGACAAACGTGATTTTGTTTTGTTTCTTTGGTAAAACTGAAGGTAAAGAAAAGAAATTAAATACTACCATCTGTGAAAATTAAATGAAGTGCTAGATGAAAATGTTGATACATTTATTAGAGAGATCCTGACAGAGTTTATATTTAATATTTGTTATTTTCATGTGTATGGCAGTTACATTGTTTACTTTAAAAAATTTACTCTAGTACTATTGGTAATAAGAGTTAGTTGCATATCCTTTATAGGACATCGCAGTCAACACCAGCATTTTTTGGTGTTGCTCTTAGCAAGTTTACATTCAGTAGTATCCCATTGCTTTCTGAACGACCTTCACGCCTACCATTTCATTAAAAACCATCGCAAGGTGGTCTGCTGCTAAATCGCCCACAGCAGTGTTTCAAATGCGAGTATATGGGATTACGAACTGCGTAATAAAAGAGATTTTAAAAGGCTGCTAGGGTTTATTTAGCAGAGATAGAATGCAAAATGACATTATCAGAAATATGATATGCATATATCAAGCATCAGGTTCATCGAGAGACAAGAAAATGAAGTAGTTTGGACATTTTATGAGCGTGAAAGAACATACAACCAAAGAAGATCTGGATATAGAGCCAGAGAAAGACCAAGAAAATAATGGATAGAGATTAAGGGTACACTATTTATACATGTATATGAATGAACCAAGGCAACACATCTGGCCTGGGAACATAAGCTTAGGTTTCTTCCACTCCTACGCTTAATGGCAAGTGTGGATTAGGGAAAGAGACATCATATACCTGGGGCTAGACAACAAGCAATAGGTATGAAATAACAGCATGAGTCTGTAAGTAGTACACATAAATCTGCTTACTAAAATGTTATGTGTGGTCTGTTCTTGTGTATAGGTGCAAATTAGGGGCAATGTGTAATGAAATGTTGAAGAAAAATTTCACAGTGGTGGTGTGGGTTTTGAGAAGAATGTTGAGAATTATTGGAGAAGCATTTCTATTGTTAAAATTTAATAAATACATGTTTTAGACAATATGGTGAATTAACGACAAGTGCTCAATTATCAGGAAACTTACAACTGTTATTAATTTTTGTGTAATAGTATTTACATATTTATTAAAAACAAGAGAAGAAATTGGACAGCGATGTTTGTTGACCCATGTTTTAATTTATTTAATTTAGGAGCTCACTAAAACAAATAATACAGAACCGCATTGGTCTGGAGTCATTTACGGACAAGTTAACACAGGTGGCACAGAATGAAAACTACACTAGAGCAGCCAAGAAACCCCACTTGAGCTACAAGCATCCTAGTGAGATTGTCTTTGATTATGAGTTCACACGGCTGTTCAAGGGATTAGAAAGTGAGTGTCTGTGTTTGATTCAGAGTAAACATGGGTGCTCAGTCAACCAATGACTAGTCATGGCAGTGTAGAGGTTAAACAGTATTAAGAAATTAAGGCACAAAACCATCAAACAAATTAAAGTTACATTCTTTAAAACATCTGAGTCTACAATCTAACAAAATGAATCTTTCTGATGAAAGTAACTGAATATCTTTTTCTTGCAACTGCAGCCTCAATGTCTCTATTTCTCTCCTTAAGTCTTCTGTGTCTCCCCCAGGAGATTAAGACACATGAAGCAGTTGGTTGAAGTGTATTCTGGCTACTTGTAAATGAAATAAAAAAATGAGAGAACAAATTATTATCACAGACTGAAATAAATTTGATTTCTTACTAATGAACTAACTCTGTAAACTATCCAAAGTGAGAAACAAAGCAATTACATAGGAAACAAATATAATAAAATGAGCACAAGACGCCTGTGTGTTCCTGGAGCCTATAAGAGAAGCATTTCACAGTCGCTTAACCCTACCAGACAGGGGACCGATTTTCGGAAATTTCCAAATCTGCCGCAATACCGCTGTCCCTAATTTTCGGCATTTTGCCTATTTCGTGATAAATTTGTGTCACAAACTAAAAATAACCAACCAATCGTGGTCATAACTCATGTTTAGCCATTGCAAATGTCTGCCCCCATAGGTTTGAATTGACTTTGTGTGGATTAACACGAAAAATTTATGAAAATTCACAATGAAACGAGCGTTTGATGAACCAAGCACTTCAACAAGAAAGCGAAGTAGGTCTAGGCTTTTTACAGTCCAACAGGTGATCGATACTTTGGTTTATTCAGACTGGATTAGCACACAAAGGTGGAATATTGGTGCTAGATGAAAGATAGACCTATTTTATACAATGTCTCCAAGTTACATCTTATTCTAACCACTTGTTTGCATGTAACTAACATTTTTCTACATCATGTTGGTTTTTCCTCTTTAATGCTCAGGAGCCCAGGTATAGGGGACAGTTAGGGTTAGGGCCTCAGATCTGGTAGGGTTAAGAAGAAAATTGAAGCCTTTAGTACTTTGGCCACACTAAAGGTCATAATAGTTTAGAAAGACAGTGATTGAGGCATGGTCCATGGTAGAAGGGGTAGGAGCAGACACTTTGGACCTGAGGGTGCATGAGGTGGGAGAATTGGGCAGGGATTGAGGCATGGTCAATGGTAGAAGGGGTAGGAGCAGACACTTTGGACCTGAGGGTGCACGAGGTGGGAGAATTGGGCAGGGATTGAGTGATTGTTTGGCTGGCTGTGATGAGAGATGTTCCGCAAAGAATCTGCTGCATGATGATAATGATTTTCCTACAGCGGAGAAAGAAAGAGGGTTTCTATTTGTGATAGCAATCCCATGGACAGCTAAGAAGGCCAATATCTTATGTCCTGCATGAGACAAATTTACAAGAGCAGATGAGGACAAGACAGTCACCATTTTTGGGCACATTATGAGAAGAGGTAGTCTGGATAATATATAACAAATAGGGTTTCTATTTGTGATAGCAATCCCATGGACAGCTAAGAAGGCCAATATCTTATGTCCTGCATGAGACAAATTTACAAGAGCAGATGAGGACAAGACAGTCACCATTTTTGGGCACATTATGAGAAGAGGTAGTCTGGATAATATATAACAACTGGGAAGATTGAAGATATTAGAGACTGAGTTTGAGAGGAGAAAAAACTGGATTAATTTGCAGAATGACACAACGATTGAACTTAGAAAAATACAGGAGACAGATGTTTGGCGACATGATCGTCTGTGCCACATGGCATGGCACATGGTGATGAGTGATGAGTTTACAAAGTTATTCAAGAGCTCAGAAAATATGTTCCCATCTTTGATTATGAATTCATAGAGTTGTTCAATAGCTTTGAAAATGAGGTTCGTGACTTTACAGTGTTATTCGAAAGTTTAGAAAGTTAGTATCTGTAATTGGTTATGAGTTCATATTTGTTCCACAACATAAAAAAAAACATTGTCTTTGATTTATGTGTTTACAAAATTATTCAAACGCTGTGAAAGTTAGTGCCTATCTTTGAATATAAGTTCACCAGTCTGTTTAAAAGCATAGATAATGAATCCTGTTTTTGATTATGCATTTACAAATTATTGAGATGTCTTTCAAACCCAGGAATATTTACAGACATAGTAGTAGTCAAATACTAGTTCTTGTAAAGAAAATTTCTCCTTCTGCCTTTCATATATAAAGACACTCACTGCATAGACACTCAGGCAACTGATGCCCAATGCTTTGTGGGCTTGTTCATGACTGGTTGAATTGTGCAACTAAAGTTTTCTACAGGAAGGGGTAGCCACTCTCACTCGCCTTGTACGACGTGCAAGGCAGGTTACATTGTTACTACTCTTTGTTTCCTTTGTAAGCCCCAGTATCACACCATCGTTTCTGTGGGTGTGCTTCACCGTTAACACATTTTCAGTATTAATTTCTCTTTACATTTATCAAGTGAACTGCTCCATCAGGTGCATTCAAACCTGGCATGGATGATTATGTCTGTATGTTTCTAATTTTCTTTTATTACTTCTTATTTCTTCATATACTTAGTGTTTCTATTCCCTAGCACCAAATTATGCATTCTTTTTTTTCCCTATCTCTGCCATCCTCTAACAATTTTCCCACTAATGTTAATAGTTCTTATATTGTATATTCAGGTTTTCTTTTAAAAAAAAATAATGTTTGATGACTTTCTGTGGTCATCATCACCATGTGCCCTAACCCTAACCCTATTAGGCATGGGCGGTCATGATTAGCCATCTCACATGATCACTGATCTGGGATCAGGTCTGAGTTCTTGTCCCAGTTATATCTAGGGGCCATGTCATCCAGATATTTATCTCTATGTCTTCCACTGGCTCTTTTCTCTTTATCTAAAACTCTGCGATTTGTCAAATCATAATGCCATCTGTAAAAAGGTTAGTCTACCATTTTTTACGTTCTTGGCACTGGTTAGTAGTTTCTCCTTTGATAGAGGACACCCCTAACCGACCAATTATTTTTTATTTCAGATAATTTTTTAAAATTAATTTAGTTATATTCATGGAAACATTTCCATCGCTTCAGAGCATTTCAATGCTCACATTTTCTTTTGCCATTCATTTATTTGTTTTGTGACACTTATTTTGACATTCTCTGATCATTTCTTCAGATACTATTCCATATTTTCACTTTGTGGTGGTAGAATAGTGTACATGTCCCAGTGGCCCAACAGTTGTTTCAAAAACAGCCATACTACTGCCAGGGTCCCTCAATTTGGAGAAGTGCAATCAGTTGTAGTAAGACACACAAACTTGTTTTACAGGAAGACTGGAGGCAGAAGAAGTCTAAGGCAGGCAAATCTGATACAAATGCCTGTCAATATCACATGCACTGGGCTACTAGCTTGATGAATAATGAGAGATGAAATAGTGCAAAATTACTTGCTTGATGATGATTTCTACATTTACACATTGGTAAATATGTCAGTTGTCTTCCACAGATGAGGTCATGAAAGCTGTGTCTGGAAAAGGAAGCAACATGAATGAAAGAAAAGCTGCCGGCACTAGTGTGGAAGAATATAAACATGTTCTGAGGGAGCAGGAAGAAAATATGCAGAGCTTGCGCCAGAGGCTGGAAGAGCTTCAGGACCTGAACATTAGTGCAGACAGAACAATAGCCGATCTCAGAAGTCAGGTCCAACAGCTGAAAGATCAGAATTCTCTGCTGAAAGCTCAGAGAGGTAGCTGCTATTTGTGTCCTTTGTTAGTCTTGCAGACAAGTGTTTTTCCTGTAATTTTCTTAAGGCAGTTTTTTCAGATCTACCAAAGACTATTATACCAACACAATCTTTCTTATACTCCCTATTCTGTTATCTTGCTCCATTTTACATTGCGGTGCTCTTTCAAATCATTCTGTATTTTGTTCACCTCTAGTAATTTCTCTTCTTGCACTTTTCTTGATCATCCTTTTGGTATTCTAGCTTGAATTTGCACAATGCAGTATTTTTTTTTTTATTAAGCTACTGTTCACCGTGACCTAATGTTTTTGTTTTTCACTATAAATGTAACATGCATAGTAGATAATTGATATGTGATTGATTAGATGAGTGTTTAGAAGGGCCATACATAAGACAGGGCTACGCGCCCAATTTGTGACCCTTTGAAAATGAAGCTTATTCATTCATTCCTCTCTGCCTTCTCCTCCCATCCTCCTTCAACTTCTTCTTTCTCCTCATTTAAACTCTTAGTGAAGTATTGACCTACAACCATGCATGCCAAGCCCTTTGTAGGCCAGTTCATGGTTTGTTGGATGTTGGCTGATTTTTAGTATGAAGTAGCCAGTCTTACACCAACCTTCAGTAGTCACCTTTTATGACCTGCTCAGGAGGTTACAGTGTTACTATTCTTATCTTCCCCTTTGGAGCCCCTGTAACACTTGGGTGATGACCTAATCTTCTGGTATAGATTATTTTTCAGCTGTCTTTATCACATTTCTGGTTATAAAGTTAGAAAATGCAAATGTTATAATTTTTCTTGGGGTGTGTCTGTCAATTTCTATTTATTCAACGTAATCTAGCCGTCTGAATCTAATTGATTTCATGAGGTTGACAATTAATTTTTATATACTGCATTTCTATGTAATCTTTTTAATTATGCGTTATGTGTCTATTACAGCAATATTGATGTTATTTTAGCTACATAGTTATTCCTCCATGTTTTCATATTTCAAGGTCTTACAATTGTTGTGTTGTATTTCAGTTTGCAATTTTCTAGTTCAGTGAAATGTTTATTATTTTTGTTAAAAAACAAATCAAGTATTATTTGATATTTTGAACTGCCCAAACTGCTAGGTTGTTTTTTATGCTGAATTGTCTCATTAAATATTCGAATTTTAAAGTACCTGTGTATTTATTACTTAACAGTAGTACTTCACACACTTTCTTATTGCTTAAAAAATAAAACATCTTTTGCGCTATATTCCATTAATTTGTTTTCTGCTGTTTCCTCTGTAAAGAATGCCTTCTGTGGTTTATGTTGTATGAACTTCTTATATGACGTGAAGCATTTCGAGAGTGATAATAGCTCTGTTTTTATCTCGGTGAGAAAATAGCATGCTCATTTTGATCATGCTCCTGAGGTCTCTAAGTGTGAGAGCAAGGCTTGGGTGCTGAATGTCTACCATCATAGGGGAAATTTGCAGTGACTCAGTCTTGAAGCCTTCAGGGTGTGTGATCCTTGGTAGACTTCATCATTGCAGAGCCCATAAGCTTTGGAGAGAAGAGGAAAAACACCTTGGCCCACTGCCACTATTAGTACATCTATTCGGATATTTAATAAGACACCTGGTCCAGGTCCATTTCATTAGTTAATAGACCCATCTGCTGGAAACACCACACACAGTATTTGGATACAGCAATCACCTGCAAAGGCGCCAATCCTCTTTAATTCTCTCTTATTATGCATTTGTTAGGTTGCAGTGTCACTGTGCTTTTCTTCTCTTACAGGCCCCAGTAACACACAGGCATCTTGTGTTCATTTTATTATATTTGTTTCCTTTGTAATTGCTTTCTTTCTCATTTTGGATAGAGTTTACATAGTTAGTTCATTAGTTGTGACGTACATCATTACGCAAGGGTGCAGTCACTTGTGAAGCAAACAGGACTGCAAGAGCTATGAAGAAAAGGCTGGAAAGAAAAACCACTGCATTACATCCTCCTCCTGTAACCTCAAGCATTCTTTGCCCATATGGTCAAGGAACATTTCGAGCCAAAATAGGCCTTATTGGCCATCTTTGAACTCATAGCTCCATACTTTCAACCCCACTGGATGAACTGAATGGTCATCATCATTCTTGATGGATTAACAACACAACAGTTAATTAGTAAGAAATCACATTAATTTAAGCCTGTGATAATAATTTGTTCTCTCATTTTAAAAAAAATTCACAGGCAGCCAGAATGCACTTCAACCAACTGCAACACTTGCATCTTCATCTCCCGGGGAAGACACAGAAAACTTAAGGAGAGAAATAGAGGCATTGAGGCTGCAGTTACAAGAAAAAGATATTCAATTACTTGCATCAGTAAGATTCGTTTTGGCATCTTTTAAAGGTTTTTGTTAGTTTGTAGACTCAGATGTTTATTTGGCATCAAGGGTAGTTTTAACTGGAGCCTGAAAACAACCAGTTTGAAAGATGCCAAAATGAGGAAAGGACTCCAGACATTTCTTAAAGATAAACTCATCAGTGATGCCACCGTGAAAATGCTCACTCTGCGTGGCACACAAACTCCTCAACTATATGATCTCCCCAGACTAAATAAATCCAGATTGCAACTGAGACCTATTGTATCTTTGGTCACCTCAGCTCAACACTAGATAGTGAAATAGTTAGCAAAATTGCTGAAACTTGTCGTATGACCCCAAAACACAAAAAGACATTTGAAGTGGTAGAACTATTGGATGCCATAGACATGAAATAAAAACACATGGCATCTATGGATATAACATCTCTTTTCATCAATGTCCTCTTACAAGAAACAGTAAAGATTATATGTGAATGCATAAATGAGAAAAAACTTAGACATTCCGATGAGAAAAATCATAGACATTCTGTCATCTCCATCAGAGAGAATACTACTGCTATGCACTTTTAACTTGATTTTTAACTTTAACAAACATTCTTATCACCATATAGATTGAGTGGCAATGGAGAGTCCTCTAGGATCAACTTTGTGGACATGTTTATGGCATAAATGGAAGAAAATAGACAGATATTAAAGACATAGCTTTCTACTGCCGGAACATTGATACATAATAATCTTCACCACTAACCAACAACAAGCTACATAGCTACATGTCAATATGAACCGGGCACATACGGACATCTCCCTGGCCATTGCACATGAACATGGCACAATTGTTTTTAGGCATACTAATCAGACTGTTATCAGCATGGCACATGATGATGATGATGATGACTGGCTGTTAGGGTCTTTCTAAATCGATTTGGCAGAAAACCCTACCCAAGAGTTAGCCGACAGTCTCTATAAATTTTGGCTCATTAAAAGAAGATTGTCGGAAGAGATGGTCCTGAGATTCATTTGGGAGACAAAAAACAGAAGGTAAAGAGCACTTGTGTATGTAGAAAGGCCTAACACGAATGACTATCTGGCCACATGCTTTTATCCTGTAATTGTTACCCTTAGTATGTATTTATTTATTTAGTGAACACTTGAACTCACCTGGACCATGGAGCAGTTTGCTAGACCAAATTTTCTCGGCCAGTAATCTCTGAACATCAGCGTAAGATGATGGTGTAATGAGAAAGATGGAACTGTTCATTCTAGCCGAAAAAGAAAATTCTGTCTCTGCTGGGGATTAAACCCATAAAGCTGTCTTGGTAGGCTAGCACACTAACTTCGTGCCAAGCCTAATTATAAGACTAAGTCGACCCTGTAGCCATGTGGTCATGAAAACAATCACATTTCAGTTACCTGCTGGGTGCAGGTCAATGAACAAAGAAACAAACATTATTTTCAGAGAGTTCAGAATTAAGCACACAGGCCTAACATTCTGTCCTTCATGCATTATTTTATTCATGCATCTCTAATTAGGTTAAACTTAATCAAAAACAACAAAAGCAGATGCATTATAAATGCAAGATAATTGAGCAAAAATCAACCCTATATGACCATTTAATACTAATTATTATTATGGTAATTGTAATATCCAGTTAAGACTTAGTCAGATGTGACTGAGCTACTGCATAACAGTAGACGGTACTACATGGTTTCTTTTAGAGCTGAATGTTGGGCGGCAATCACTAAACCTGACACACCACATAGTGCCAATTTCTTTGGGCTGAGGAAGGCAATTGGGAGGTTACAAGCCTTATCCTGGAGCAAGGAAATGGAACCTAAAGACTAAATGTCATGGCAGGGCAGACCAGGTCCTAAGCCTTGATCAGCAACTGGTCTAAGTTCGAAGCTCTGACAGGCAGACAGTTAGAGTATTGCTTTGCTGATCTGGCAGCTTCTGCAGCTAGTCTTGTTTTACATGTATTGATGTTATCTTTCTTCTGGAGTAAACTAGGCAGGCCGAGGGAGGGATCATGCTGCATGGGCAACACATGGTCTCTGGAGTGAACTAGGCAAGCCGAGAGAGGGATCGTGCTGTATGGGCAACACATGGTCTCTGGAGTGAACTAGGCAGGCCGAGAGAGGGATCGTGCTGTATGGGCAACACATGGTCTCTGGAGTGAACTAGGCAGGCCGAGAGAGGGATCGTGCTGCATGGGCAACACATGGTCTCTGGAGTGAACTAGGCAGGCCGAGAGAGGGATCGTGCTGCATGGGCAACACATGGTCTCTGGAGTGAACTAGGCAGGCCGAGAGAGGGATCGTGCTGCATAGGCAACACATGGTCTCTGGAGTGAACTAGGCAGGCCGAGAGAGGGATCGTGCTGCATGGGCAACACATGGTCTCTGGAGTGAACTAGGCAGGCCGAGAGAGGGATCGTGCTGTATGGGCAACACATGGTCTCTGGAGTGAACTAGGCAGGCCGAGAGAGGGATCGTGCTGTATGGGCAACACATGGTCTCTACAATTCAGACCAGGCTTTGTGCTATGGAGAGGTATAACTCCATCACAAACTATCAGCGGGTGACAGTGCAATTGTAATAATTGTGTAAAGCGTTGTGAGTACAGCAATAGACACCATGTCGTCCTGGCTCTAACACAGAAGTGACATGGTAAAATTGTATTTGGCTAGTAATATGTCAGATATGAACAGCATTAGTTCACTTCCGAAGAAGCAAATAGTTTCATTATTTTTATTTAGTTACATGTATTCTTGATTAACATGATGGATTACTTGTTTTCCTAGGCTAAAGGAACAGATGAGAACAAAGAGAATAATCCAGATACAACTGCTGTACTTCAGGCTTCCTTGTTAAGGCTGCAAGAGGAAATCACCACAAAGGACAGGGAGATATACAGTTTACAGTCTGAGCTGCAGCAGACGAGAAATCTTGTACAGAAGGTGACCAGAATGTTTATTTGTCTTTACATCCACATGTTCATTCAGTTTTGTACAATGCAAAGAATGGCATGGATGGGTAGATTGATTGATTGATTGATTGATTGATTTAGGAACCGACATCACAGCATTCGGGGCATTCCCATAAGCGCTCCGTCCCCATCCTCAGAAGCTAGCGAAGAGATGGATGGGTAGAAACATGTATGAAGAAGCAAATGAAAACCATAAATTGATTAGAAAAATTAGACGTACACAGTCATGGTTTTTTAAAATATTATGAGGAGAAATAAACTAGAAAACTTGGTGACAGCTGGCAAATATGAAGGAACAAAAGCAATGTGAAGACAGAGATAAATACCTGGATGACTTGGCCATGTGGCATAATTGGAACAACAACAGGGACCTGGTCCACGATTCTGATGACGATGTGAGTTGGTGAACATGACTGCCCATGTCTATCAGCATGGCACATGATGATGGTGATGTCATTTTATCAGATAGTTTTAGAAATGTTCTTGACATTAGCAAATCAGAACTCGTCACAGTTATTTTTTTTTTAATGTTGCATATCCTTTACAGGATTTTGCAGTCAACACCAGCATTTTTCAGCTGCTGTTGATGTACTAGGCAAGATTACGCTCAGTAGTTTGCCATTGCTTTCTGAGCAGCTGGCTCACATACCCCCGTAAGTTACCAGCGCTGCGTGAACCATTGCCGATTCTCACGCAGCTGCGTTACAAGAATATACGGGATTACGGAGAAAGACGTTACTACCTACTCCAGGGAGACCGGCACAGTTATGATCCCAAGGAAAATGCAGACTGAAGTGAGTTCTGATTTTCTGAGACATGTTTTAGATTGTATGTTTGTGTGTAATGAAGACATGAGGAAGGAACCTTCAAACTTGCTACATTTACTTGTTTTATTGTGATTGAATAGGCTAAGATTAATCATCATCACGTGGCTGACAAATTAGCATAGGCATTCATGTCTCTCCACAGATCTTGGTCATAGGTGTTCTGAATCAGTTCTATTGATGACATCCCTACATGCCACCATTTTAGACTATCAAGCATCATTTCTCTCAGTTTGCTATTCTAAAGCTGATCTTTTCAGTCGTTACAATGTTCTCCAATGCCTCTACTCTCATTATATGACTAAAGAACATTGTCTCTATCTGGTAGTTGTGCACAGTATCCTACGCTAGCCTCTTCCAGGCAGTCACTGTTAGTTACCCAGGCCATCCTAGGTATGTGCAATATTTGTCTCAGAAATAACATCCTTGCGGCCTCAAAGCTCTTCCTAGTTTGTTTATTCACATTCAAAGATTTACTGCTGTACAGCAGAACAAGTCCAATATAATATTCAGCAGACTCTCTTTAACATTTATTGACAATGATTTATTACATAGAATACGTTTCATCTTCTGAATTGCAGCATTTAGATCAGCTGACATATTTAGCCGTATCTTTTGGAATGTTTGGCATTACGTACAAATTGATCTGATCATTCACATTTCCTTCTACCATGGGCTGTAGTTACTATGCCTTTTTTAAACATAATGTAACACACTATTGTCTGTCAAGACAACAAAGTGCCAGCATTTGGCATGTTGGATATAAAACATTGGGAAGAGTTTTCTGTTTTTGCTTGTTTAATTAATTAAGTGCCATGGTGGCTAGAACCTTCATCAGTTGTCCATGGGGTCCTGGGTAATATCTCAGAGGCAGAATTATATTTTGTACCAACTCACTTGTGTAGTCAACAGTCTCATAAAATGAATACCAAGAATTTCCTTGGAGGCAAAACAGCTTATGTGATACTGACCTCGTCATCAACTGACTGAAAGGAACGACAGGCACAGTAAGTACCTGTAATATGTGGGCCATAATGGTGTAGTTATGAGTACACTTACCTGCTGGCATGATGGTTGTGTGTTTGAATCCTCACAGAGGCCAATTTATTGTAATGTAACTGGGCTCCCTGGTCGACCCAATGTAAAATGGGTACCAGGAAATATCCTGAGAGGTAAAGGTGGCCAGTTTGATGTTGACCAGAGTATCTACCCATAGAGTGCCAGTTAGTCTATGCAAATTTGGGGAATATACCATATACCCAATACGCCTCATGACGTGTGAAAGTGTCCTTTGCTTTTTTAAAAATATCTAATTGATTTTTTAAAAAGTCTCTAATACGCCACAATACCTTAAATATGGGGTCTTTAACCTTAGTGTTTTTTTTACTTATTGAAATGTTTATCTAAAATATCAAATTTTAAAGATTCTTAACTGTTAGTTTTGTAAAAATATTAGTGAAAACTGAGAAGTAAAACCAAATCTAGACATGTTTTAACCATACAACAGGCAGATGTTTCCAATGATGTGGACGACAATTCAAACTCTAGTGAGTTAGAGTCCAGACTACAGGCCACAGAAACTCAGCTGAAAGCGATCACAGATGAAAAAAACATCCTACAAGAGAGGTTAAAAAAGGCAAATGAGGAAAATCTGAAACTTGCTAACACTATCAGGGTAAGATAGTCAAATCCAATATGTTATCAGTAATGTGGTTTGTGGGCTAATTGCAATCATGAGCCTTATGAGTTCCTAGCGAAACACCACGTTGGATTTGGTTTATGTAGTTATCACTATTACGTTTTGTGTTTTTTGTGAAACATCACACTGTATGTGGTTTTTGTGCTTACTAGTGTTATCTGTTGTGTTTGTAGTTAAACATCACACTGTATGTGATTTTTGTGCTTACTAGTGTTATCTGTTGTGTTTTTTTGTGAAACATCACACTGTATGTGGTTTTTGTGCTTACTAGTGTTATCTGTTGTGTTTGTAGTTAAACATCACACTGTATGTGATTTTTGTGCTTACTAGTGTTATCTTTTGTGTTTTTTGTGAAACATCACACTGTATGTGGTTTTTGTGCTTACTAGTGTTATCTGTTGTGTTTGTAGTTAAACATCACACTGTATGTGGTTTTTGTGCTTACTAGTGTTATCTGTTGTGTTTGTAGTTAAACATCACACTGTATGTGGTTTTTGTGCTTACTAGTGTTATCTGTTGTGTTTTTTGTGAAACATCACACTGTATGTGGTTTTTGTGCTTACTAGTGTTATCTGTTGTGTTTTTTGTGAAACATCACACTGTATGTGATTTTTGTGCTTACTAGTGTTATCTGTTATGTTTGTAGTTAAACATCACACTGTATGTGGTTTCTGTGCTTACTAATGTTATCTGCCAGTCTCCGTGGCGAAGGGGTTACAGACGCAATTTGTAATCCCGCATACCCGGCTTCGAAACACAGCAGTGCTTGTTTTTTTCAAAAAAAGTATTGGTGCCGGTCATTCAGAAAGCAATGGCAAACTACTTAATGTAAAACTTTCCCAGGAATCATGAACAGCCAAAAGCTGGGGTTGACTGCTACGTCTTGTGAAGGACATGCAACAAAATTTATTTTGTTTAAAGTGTTATCTGTTGTGTTTGTGTTAGTAGTAAAACAACACACTAGGTGTGGTTTCTGTGCCTACGAGTGTTATCTGTTGTGTGTGTAGTAAAACATCACACTGGATGTAGTTTCTATGCTTACCAGTATTATCTCTTGTGTTTGTAGTGAAACTTTACATTCAGTGTGGTTTATGTGCTTAAAAAAAATCTTAAAAAGTCTTGAAAGTCTTTTAAGACTTTAAGGCTCTGTGTTCACTAGTGTTATCTATTGTGTTTCTAGTGAACCATCACGTTGTATGTGGTATCTGTGCTTGGCACTGTTGTCCATTATGTTTGTAGTGAAACATGACATTGGATGTGATTTCTCTGCTTGCCGCTATTACTTAATGTATTTTTTATTGAATCATCAGATTGAATGTGTTTCTGTGCTTAGCTTTGATATCTTTTTTGTTTGTTGTGAAACATCTCATTGATTGTTTCTTTAGTTATCACCGTGTTTCTGTTGATTATCAGGTAAGATTGGTGTCAATACTTATCACTATCATCTGTGCTTTGCGTTTCTAGCGAACCGCCATGTTGGATATCGCTTTTATACTTATAATTTTTATCCTTTGCCTACATAATGGCCCATTATAAAAGGGATAGTTTTTTTTGTACTCACACTATCATTGATCCTTTCAGTTCTTAGAAGCCTGGTAATATAATATATTTATATTTCTAGTGAAACATTACATTAGATGTGGTTTCTATAGTTATCACTGTTATCTTTTGTGTTCTTAGTGAAACATCACTCTGGACATAGGCTCTATACTTATCACTTTTATCTTTTATATTTGTAGTGAAACATCACATTTGGTGTGGTTTCTAAACTTATAGGCTCTATACTTATCACTTTTATTTTTTATATTTGTAGTGAAACATCACATTTGGTGTGGTTTCTAATCTTACCACATTTATCCTTCAATGCTTACAATGAAACATCACTTTGGATGTGTTTTGAGTTCATATCTTTTATCTATTGTCATTCTCTCTTTCCTGGGTTCTATCTCCCAATGGAGCATAGGTCCTCAATCAACTCACTCCAGTCCCTTTATTGATTGGATTTTACAGCTAAAATTGTCTATGATATGAGGTAGCCAGTGCTATTTATGACATGCATAGTAGGTTACATTGTTTTATTCTTTGCTTCTGTTATGGACCCAGTGTTCAGTATGGTCCAGACAAGAACTCAGAGCTGATCCACGGCTCTGGTGATTGTGTGAGATGGTAAAACATGACCGCCCACGCTTATCGGCATGGCACATGATGATGATGAACCAGGGCAAAACATCACATTAAATAATGTCCTGAAGTAGTTTCCTGCTAGAGAATATTTGTATGCCTTGTGTCATTACCCGAATTGACGTGCATTACTGTAAAATGAGTTTCAGTTGCCTTTGGACCTATCAAAGAAATATATTCCTTGGGTGGGAGTAAATATTAGACAGCAAGGAAAATTTCATAACGATGCAACATATACTCTTAAAAAAATGAATGTGAATGAGGGCAAACATTTGTGAACAAACTAACAAAATGTAATGCTGCTGTTTGCCACCAACATTCCTATTGTTAATAAAGTAAAGGACTCTTTTTCACACCATGAGTTGTATTTGGTGTATGGTGCCAGCACCCATATTGTTAGACCAGTCCACACTTGATGGGCGGCGTAGTCAATATCACACTGGCTTTCTTTACTTTCCAGATAATTTCTTGGTGCCATTTTACGCTGGGTTGACCTGGGAGCCAAGGTCAGTGAAGAAAAAAAAAAAAAAAACCTAGAGGGCATTTGAACGCATAGCTTCAGGGCAGGCAGGCAAGCTTGCTACTCACTGCACTCCTGCAGTTCCCATTTGCCTGGGAAGGTAACCCGGCCAACAAGTGCCTGAAGAAGTTGGATGTCTCAGCCGAAAGGTTCAAATATCGCAGCTCTGCTGTAAACAGTCACAGCACAATTATGTCTAAAATAACATTCCGGATGAACGCAGAAGAAGAAGAAGAGGAAGAGGAAGAAGATGTTTCTGTGTCTAACATTATTGTCCTAATGGTTACTGTTCTAACATGTGGCTGAATCTACATTTACTGGCTGATTCTGTGTTATTGTTTTTTCTTATAAGTCTGTCCCTAAATTTATGCCCTATAATTTTAGCTTGTAAAATTGGTGAAACTGAGAAACTTATGAAAATAAGACCACTTTTTGTGCATCTTTGGTCAGATCCTTGAAGAGGACAAAGATAACTTTGGAGAGGAGACCAAGAAATTGAAGGAGGATTTGGACGGTTTTAAGAAAGAACAAGATGATCTGTTAGTGCTCTTGGCAGACCAGGATGCAAAGATTGACAAATACAAGTTGCAGCTGAAGGCACTTGGTCAGCAGGTAGGTTTGAGTTTCACTCCGAAAACCTTTCTTTTCTTCTGTCCTCTTTCAAGGGGAGTGCAGCACAGTCTTTATACACCCACCTCTCCATCTCAAGTGTTGTAGATGGTCAGCTTACTAAAAGACAGTGGTCCTGGTTCAGCCTCCAACTGTGGCAGAATTTATTTTTCTGACTAGAACATCTCTGGGGTCTAATCTCCTTCGTCTTCTGCCCTTTATCCACCATTGGAGCTTAGACCTCAACCAACTCACATCAATTCATCTTATCTTTTGCTATCTCCTGCAGCTATCCCGATGTTCTCAACATATTATTCATACCTGTCTCTAATTCTCTGTTCCTTGTGTTTATACGTCTCCATATATTTCATTTGCTCTCTGAGTTCCAGAGAAAGGACTTTCTAGTCATACTATTATCAAATTTTCTCAGTGTGTGTCCTAACCAGGGCCAGCAACTGTTATTGACTTCATGATTCACTGGAATCTGTCTAGTTATTTCCACAAGCTCTACATTAGTGATTCTGTCATATCATTTTAGTACTAACCAGTGCAAGGACTAGTTAATTAATTTGTTTAGCTTTTTAAAAATCCAAAACAATGTTTTCCTGTAGTGAATTTGAATAACAAAGACAAACAATAGATTGCACGATTTACAGCCTGGCATATTTCACTCATCTCGTCACGTACATACTTGTACTGCAGAAATCACACAAGATAAACTAAAGTAATTAGTTAATTCTTTAAAGTTGAAATATACAACACACATATTCACATTGTAATTTGAATTGTCTGCCACAGTAATTTTAAACTGACTATCATGTCTTTACATATAAGGGTTGTTCATTTGAAACCCGCTCCAATGGCTTTATTACAAAAGCATAAAAGAAACATTAGCAGGTGTG
The DNA here is from genome assembly GCA_963921405.1 of Cepaea hortensis. NCBI lineage: Eukaryota > Metazoa > Mollusca > Gastropoda > Stylommatophora > Helicidae > Cepaea > Cepaea hortensis. The sequence continues at coordinate 108,586,582 of OY992880.1, forward strand.
GTAGAATTAAACAAAGCATTCATTTTGAATGAATTATGCACCATGGGTTGGTCAGAAGAAGTTGCCGTAGGCATTCAGGCAAGCATCACATTGCTTAGGTAGGTGGCGAATGTCGTCCGCAAAAAAGGGCACAAACACACAACTTCCGTCATTCATATTTATTATTTATCTCCACAGACATAGGAGAAATGATTCTTATTGTGACTATGAAATTAAAATAGTTTGATGGTATATGAAAATAGCACTGAATATTCATGTTTTATTTGTGACAACTGTTTACAGTGCATTAACGTTATAGTAGTATACAAACCGAGAGGAAAATACCTGGATGGCTTGGCCACATGGCATGGACGAGACAGGAACACTGAGCTGATCCACGACTCTGGTGATCGAGTGAAATGGCGAATCATGACCGCCCACGCTTTCCGGCATGGCACATGATTGATTGATTGAGTATACAAACATACTCAGATGGCACATGATGACGAGAAGTAGCTAACAGATTATCGTTTATTTTATTTTGTTTTATTCACAGTAATGGCCGGTTATTGATTATCTGGAAGGCTTATTCTTAAACCTGATACATTGACAATCTTGTCTGAGCCCTGAGAAGGGCTTGCGACTTTCAGAGTGAGTTAGGTGTAGAGACTTTTCTCCTGACCCTGCACCTAGGTACCGTCACTGCGGGGACTATGTTACGGGGCTCTCCTTCCCCCCTCCAAGCAACAAACCAGTAGTGTGTGCAAGACCGGTACTGGTTTGTCAAATCTGCAGAGAGGAATATTAGGATTAAGCCAGGTCATGCCGACTCTGTGGTGAAGGGGTTATAGACGCAGTTCGAAACACATCTAAGGGTGATTTGGTAGCAGACCGCCTTGCGTTGGTTTTTATAAAATGGTACGAGTGCCGGTCGTTCAGAAAGCAATGGCAGACTACTGAACTATTGGTCTAGGATATGCCAAAAAATATCACAAACAACTAAAAATGCTGGGGTTGACTGCTATGTCCTGTAAAGGATAAGCAACAAATTTTTAACCAGGTTATGATTCAGCACAGCACATTGGAACTGGCTGGGGTTAGGCTTGGGTTGGCCATGTTTCCTTCACAGGTTTTCTGTATTTCATTGCCAACAGACAGTGCACAGAGGGGTGAAACACAGGTACTTCTTCTTCTGCGTTCATCCGGAGTGTTTTTTCGGACGTTTTTGCATTGTGCCACGTTTTGTGCCAATAGGCCGACACATTCGACTTCTGAGGGTGTTTGTTGACCGGGTTAACCTTCCCTGGAAACTAAGGTGCAAATCACATGATGTACTGTTTGCTAATACTGTGCAGACCTGATAAGGCGAACTCACCTGGGACCCAAGAAATAGTCTTCTAATCAGAAATGCCTCTTATAAGAGACAAGAGGCAAAGAAGAAAAATTGCTGGGGATAAACAAATTGTTCTTCACAACAGAAATTGTGTTCTGTATGCCATATGATGCTTGTGAGCTTGGTTATCAAGTGTGCTTTCATTTGTTTTGCTTACCTGTAGGTCGAAGATGATGACGATGACGACGATGATGGCGATGATCTGGAAGGTGACATTGAAGATGATGAGGATGGCCCTGAATGATCATGTTCGTAGCTAGATAGTACTGTCCAGAAAGTAGCTGATACTGAGTTTAACACAAAGTGTGACTGGAGAGCTCCACAAAAGGAAAGACACATATAAAGAAATTTTTCAGTTGAAGCCTTAATCAGTGAACAAAAAAATAAAACAAGAATACTTAGCTAGAAAACTGAAATGTTGCACTCACCAATAATTAATCTACAAACCCTAAGTTTGGGAAATGAAAATACTGAAAGGCAGAATGACATGAGTGCGAAAAAGATGTGAATGAAAAATAATGAACATGATAAAAAAGATGGAGCATACACCCGTGCCAACACACACACACGCACCCACCTCTTATTTTTAACAAGATTTCAACCCCTATCTCATTCTGCCTTTCCATATTTTCGTTCCTGTATGTTTATGTTATTCTTTTTGACATGTAGATTACTAATCTGTGATTGTGATGTTTCAGTTTCCCAGTAAAGTATTCCTGTTTATTTTTATTTGTTCATTGACAAAGACTTTGTATCTGTATAGTGTCTTTCCATTTTCCGAGTTTCCTAGTTATACTTTGTATCCAGTTCTAGTACTGTACAGATATAACAAATGTTGACTGTGTGTCTCAGTTGTCTGTTGGTTATTAGAATGCACAGATTTAATTAATATAAACAGATGACTTGTGAATCATCCTAGATGTCAAGCCTTGTCTTTTCAGCCAGGCTTTAGGCATACAGTGGAATAACTCTTGTGTTATTATATATTTGATTAATGTTGTCTTCCCTTGTTTTCCTTTACTGTTTTTTTTTTTGGTATTATTTATTTTTGTCTGCTACAGTGTTTGTGCAGTTGATTTCTCCTTTGTTTGTGTTATTGTTTACCCATGCAGTTTGTGTATTATTCCTTCCACCTATTGTTCTTAATATTGTTTTCCTGACTTTGTTTGCATTCTTGATTTTTCTTGTATCTGTTTGTTTTGTTATTTTGCATATTTCTTTTTCTTCTACTTTTAATCTCCCAATGGGGAATAGAACCGCTAGTTACATACAGATTGTGTGTGCTTGTTTTATGCTTGTGTTCTGTTATGATATTGTTATTGTATTAAGTTATAACACTATAGATAAATAGTGCAATTAATTTCCCCAACACTAAATGAAAATAATCCTGTTCTTTCTGAGAATTCTAATAGCATGTACATGAGGGTTACATTGCTTTTACTTTTGTTGTTATAACACAACTTCATGAGATTGTTAACTTTTTAAAAAAATGTTTCACATTACTTCTGTTCTGTTTTTAAGACATTTTCAAATGGTGCTTTCGTTCGTGATAGATATTTGCTTTTCATTTCTGACTAGCAGATCATTTTTTTAAGTTGTTTTCTAGACAGTATGATACATATTTCTGTTTTTACACTTGAATTATAATTTTACAAACATTTTTCTGAGGATTTGAGATGTTTTGTTTTATATAATGTATATGTGTACCATATTACCTGCTACTTATATTTTTATACTGAACTCTATATTAGGATATTATGAGAATGTCAGTTGCAAAAATGCAGTCTTTTGCTGAACTTACTACTCTGTTATTTCCTCCAGTGTACATTTAACATGGTGTTAATAAACAGATCTTATGTGTTTTGTTGGTAGTGAGTGACTTAGCGGCAGGACACTAATCTATGTATGGTCGTGTCCTACCAGTGGTAGTATATCGCAGCAGTAGACATGTATACATATGCAGAAACAATTAATGTGCTGATTCCCTCTACCAATTGTTGTGTTTAACTGATAGAATGAATATACCGACTCCTTATATGCCTATGTTAGGTGATAACTGATAGAATGAATATACCGACTCCTTATATTCCCATGATTGCTGATAACTGATAGAATGAATATACTGACTCCTTATATGCCTATGTTAAGTGATAACTGATAGAATGAATATACTGACTCCTTATATGCCTATGTTAAGTGATAACTGATAGAATGAATATACTGACTCCTTATATTCCTATGTTAGGTGATAACTGATAGAATGAATATACTGACTCCTTATATTCCTATGATTTCTGATAACTGATAGAATGAATATAGTGACTCCATATATTCCTATGATTGCTGATAACTGATAGAATGGATATACTGACTCCATATATTCCTATGTTAGGTGATAACTGATAGAATGAATATACTGACTCCTTATATTCCTATGATTTCTGATAAATGATAGAATGAATATAGTGACTCCATATATTCCTATGATTGCTGATAACTGATAGAATGGATATACTGACTCCATATATTCCTATGTTAGGTGATAACTGATAGAATGAATATACTGACTCCTTATATTCCTATGATTTCTGATAACTGATAGAATGAATATAGTGACTCCATATATTCCTATGATTGCTGATAACTGATAGAATGGATATACTGACTCCATATATTCCTATGTTAGGTGATAACTGATAGAATGAATATACTGACTCCTTATATTCCTATGATTTCTGATAACTGATAGAATGGATATACTGACTCCTTATATTCCTATGATTGCTGATAACTGATAGAATGAATATTTTAAAAAGTAACAAACCCTTTAATGCCTTGAGGCTTATTGGGTACATGGTGCTAGACTCATATTTATATAGACCCAACAGCTCTGTGATGTAGTTAGAGTCATTCCCCTTGCCCATTTAAGCCTAGGTTGACCCGTGAGCCCAGGTTTATTTGTAAAAATCCTCCTTGATGGGGATTCAACCACAAGACCACCAGGCCAGGAGGCAAGCATTACATGAATATTTAAGAGAAATTATGCTGGATGGATTGGGACAGTGGATTGGAGGAATATCATCAGCAGAGTTGATCCAGAAAACTAAAGACCCAGATCTGTGGAGAGTCATGAACGCCTATGCCAGCTGGCATGGCACTTGATGATGATGACGGACTCATTAATTTTCTATATTCACAAATAAGGAACAAAATATACCTATATCTGAACCCAGCTGTAGACACCTTACAAATCTGAAACCAGAGCTAGTTATACTCCCCTATTTCTTGAATAGTGGATTGAATGCCATGCCTTCTCAGAGAAGGGCAGCAAAATAAGTCTTGTGTTCAAGCTTTGCATGATCCATTGACAGTTGGAAATTGCAAACAGTAGGTTGTATTTGTCAAGCATTAGAATAGCTACCTGCAGTAGTATATTTATGCTATGAATATTATTAGTGAAAGGTGAGGGTGCAGCATTCGTAGTTCTGAACAATTGCTGTGGATCATTTCTGATAGCGTTTTCAGTCCTTAAGTCACTTTAATCCAGCTGTCTTCCAATCCTGTCTCAATTCTGAAGCCGTATTAAGCCAACTTTCTTCCATTGCCTTTTTTTCCAAATCTTTGTTCTCCTTTATTAACCCAGCTCTATTGCGTGACAATTTTCAACCCGAAGCCATATTAACCCAGCCATCTTCCATGTTGTTTTTAAAATCTGAGTTCACCATTACCTAACCGTCTTCCATGACAATTTTTAATCCTGAAACTTCTTTAACTGTCTTTGTGGATATTTTTAAATCTTGAGGTCACATTCACTCGGTTGTTTTCCATGGAATTTTTCAATCCTGAGATAATCTATAACTGTCTTTCTGGACATTTTTCAATCCTGTGGTCACATTCAACTCACTTGCTTTCCGTGAATTTTTTGAAGACTGACACCTTTAACTGTCTTCTATGGCATTTTCCAATCTTGAGGTCATCTTTAACTGTTTTTGTAGACATTTTTCAGTCTTGAGGTCACATTAACTTAGTTGTTTTCCATGGAATTTTTCAAGCCAAACATTGCCTTTAACTGCCTTTCCATGTGTTTTCAGTTTCTGAGATATGATGGCGTTTGTGAGCCAGTTTTCTTTAAAGTTCATGTCATTTAAAATATTTGTTCTTTTCTTCTTCTTGATCCATGGTGTTCTAAGAGTTGTTTTCCTTTAGTGATTGTGGATAGTATTTTTCCAACTAGACAACATATTTAGACTCTGAACACAACGCAGGGATTTTTTCACGTGGACTTCTAGTAACACAATTTCCTCTGGTCTCTGGGTAGTGAGATTGGATGCCTGTGTGTATTGTTGCGCACGTAAAAAATCCCTTGCTATTTGGAAATTGAAAAAGAGTAGCCTAACAGCACTGCCCGGACAAAATTTTGAGTTAAAATTCTACCCAAAGTGTTTAGGTTCCTCGCCGGTGCTACGGGGTTCGTGCACTGGGCTGAAATTCTCCAAACTCAGGCTTGAGTTAGGAGTAGAACGGAGCACTTATTGGTTACACCTGTGTGCTGTGATGTTGATCCATTGACTAAACTGAAACTAAACACAACGCAGTCTTGTAAACATGATTCCACACCAAATTATGCGCCACAATATGGGCTGTGTAGACACCCTTATGAGGCAGTAGACAAATGGTTCCGTATCATGAGCCTAAAAAAAGAACACTGCGTAGAAACAAGAAGGAGTATGCCATTTTTATTACATGGCATCTGGCTGAAGGACCAAGGTCCTGCTACCTATAGAACAAAAGCAACAAGGAAATATATACTAAAAGCATATTATATATACTGAATACATAGTACAACCAGCTGAAACTAAGACAACACTACAGAACAGTTGAAAGCTAATTACCAATAGATAGAATAAAATGCATCTGTCGAGCATCATCTCTTCTAGCCTACAATTATTGCAGATATTAGGAAATTGAAATGTTCCCAAAGAAAGATAATTATACTTCATAAGGAACCAAGCAACAGCTGGTAGAGTGAGAACTCAAAAGAAAGAGAACCCAAGTGCTGCGGGATCTGATGTAATTGATTGGTAATGATAGAGTAATGAAGTATTTTACTTGAGCCTTCCTTAGATCATGTATCACCATATAAGATTTGTAAATTCTAAATGCAAACTGTTTGTTTATCACAATAGCATGTATGTGGTAAGAGATTCTCATCACATTCCTGTAATCCCTTTAGAAGTTAGCTTGGCCAGTAGGTTCAGAGCGGCTCATTCTTCAACTTCCTGTGCACTGATAGCAGGATGCTGGGATCATTCTCTACACCGGGTCGTTGGACTAAAATGTTGACTTCTTGTTCAGAAAGCGATGGGAACTACTGAACAGAAAATTGTGTAGAACATCAACAAAGATGGGAACTACTGAACGGAAAATTGTGTAGAACATCAACAAAGATGGGAACTACTGACTGGAAAATTGTGTAGAAAATCAACAAAGATGGGAACTACTAATGGAAAATTGTGTAGAAAATCAACAAATATGGGAACTACTGAACGGAAAATTGTGTAGAAAATCAACAAAGATGGGAACTACTGAATGGAAAATTGTGTAGAAAATCAACAAAGATGGGAACTACCGAACAGAAAATTGTGTAGAAAATCAACAAAGATGGGAACTACCAAACGGAAAATTGTGTAGAAAATCAACAAAGATGGGAACTACCGAACGGAAAATTGTGTAGAAAATCAACAAAGATGGGAACTACTGAACAGAAAATTGTGTAGAAAATTAACAAAGATGGGAACTACTGAACGGAAAATTGTGTCGAAAATCAAGAAAGGGTTGATCACAATTTTATGGTCACGTTATGAGAAGAAACAAATTGAAGAACTTGGTAACAACTGGCAAGATTAAGAGGAAGAGAACAAGGGGAGGACAGAGAAGTAAATACCTGGATGGCTTGTGTTATGGTCGAGACAAGAACACTGAGCCCATCCACAACTCTGGTGATCTAGTGAGATGGCAAAACATAACCGCCCATACTTACCGGCATGGCACATGATGATGATCATCACAATATTCTGCAAAGAACATGCAACATTTAGTTAGTTATCCCTCTGCATTGTTACATTCTGAGATCATATCTTGTTTTTTCTGTGACATTTGATCTCACATTTTTCTTACTTTGGTGCATGAAATTTTTTTTCCAGATAGCAAAGCCACATGTGGTTGTTATATGTCCATATTTTCAGACTGAAAATTTAAATAACGTACTACAAACTTGTATAATATGCAGAATTAATTATTTCACAATTTCAGATATATTTCATGTTTATCTTTGGCTTCATACAGTAGTACTTAATACACTACCACCACCCCCATCATATCTTTCCCTTTTCTGAAAGATTGTTGTCATGTTCAGATTCTTTAATTGTCTTTTTCTGTGTTAACAATGCCATCCTTTATTTATTACTGCTAAATGTTTCTGGTGCAAAAATTTCTCTTTATTCTTCAATATATTTATTCTCATTCTTTTGTATCTTTCTTCTTTAATATATTTCTTTTTATTTAGTTTTTGTGTTTATTTTGACTGTTTTGTTTCTGTTCATCATTTTATCTATTCATTGTCATTATATTATGTATTTCTTTTAATTAGTTTGTATGTGTTTTAAATATTTATCAATAGCTGATTCTTGCCATTTTCTTAAAACATCATGTAGACATTAAGTTTAATTTTGTACTGAGATAAATTATTTCTTAGTTTAACAACAAAAGTAAAGGGCTCTTACATGTCTGGAGGTGTATTAGGCATATGGAGCTAGACCTATATTTGTTTAGACCAATCAGAAGTGGGTGGTGTGGTCAGTATCATGCTGACTGCCTTTATTTCCCAGACATTTTTTGGTACCCATTTTAGGCTAGGATGACCTGGGAGCCTCGGTCAGTTTTCAGAATTGGACTTAATGCTGATTTGAACCTGTGACTACAGGGCTGGCAGGCAAGTGTGTAGCCACTATGCCTCGATTCATTGATTCAGTAGCATGTCCTTTGCTGAACCTCGCTCCCACAACAACCTTCTGGAAAACTCAGTCATAAGCAAGATGTCCCGTGTTCGATACATGCATATGGAGATCATCTGCCACATCCTCCACCCATCTTTTCTTTGACCTTCCTCGTCCTCTCACCACGATTACTAGTACTGGCCCCTGCGTCACACTCTTCCCCAGTGTTATCTGATCTGCCTGGGGGGTCTCTTACATCTGGAAACAAAGGGCATTGGAAACCATTGAGGCCAGCATTATATGAAGAGAAATACATTTACAAATATTAGTTGACATGTGTCAGCATGGCCAAATTGAAAAGAGCGCTCATTATTACAAACTTCCTGTGTGCTGATGCCAAGGTAGCAGGTTCAGCTCCAACACGAGTCAGTTGGGTTTAAATGTTGACTTCTCGACCTTTATTTGGGGACGATAAATTACACGTACCCCAGAAGCTGATGGGTGAGTCACACTGGTAATAGGGAAAGTTCATCCACACGCAAAAATCAGCCCAGTGCACTAGCAATAGTAGCATGTATATCGACTACAATTGAGTTCAGTGCAAGCATTAAAAAAAAGAAAATTAGTTGACACTGGCAGATAACAAGGGGATATAAATAGATATCAGAGGACATTTTCATTCATGTGGTCTGTTCTGTGCACAACTATGTCATGTAGCAGGTCTTTTGCAGACTTCGCTGTCATCACGACGCTGCAACAAGACTCTGGATCTCTGGCCAGTTCTCCCACCTCGTGCACCCTCAAGTCCAAGGTGTCTGCTATGTTCTCTGTCCATTTTTGTCCTGGCTGACTCCCTGCCTCTTCTTCCAGAGATCATGTCTCCCATCATTGTTCTTTCCTAACCGCTGTGATGTTTATATGGCCAAGGTATTTCAGCTTCTGGGACACGATGCTGTTTACGATGGATTGAAGATGTGATTGATAATTTGCACTTGGCAGCAACAGAGGCAGACCATCTGACTTATGACAGAGAGAGTTTAGGAAAGGTAATTTTGGAGGGAAGTATACCGGGGAGGCGGACAAGAGGAATACCAAAATAATGTAGATGGATTCAGGATGTGATAGATAATTTACACTCGACAGCAACAGAGGCAGGGCATCTGGCTTATGATAAAGAGAAATTTGGACAGGCTGATATAATGACAACATATGGATGTGAGTCATGGACCATTTGGCAATAAAAATAGAAGAAAGTTTTGACTTTAGAACTTACATGTTACAGAAAAGTTCTTAGAATATCATGGACCCAAACATAAAAATACTGACATTCTACAAAATCTGAACATTGAAGAAAATTGGACCATAATCATCATCAATGTCTCAGAAACTGAAGTACTTTGGCAATATTAAATGTCACAGTGTTGAGGAAAAAACAGTGATAGAGAGCGTGATACCAGGACATGTTTTGGGTGGTAAATACACTAGCCCCATCACCCGCTGAGTGCTATTTGGTCTATACAAATATGGGTCAGGCACCATTGCCCAGTTGGCTTGAGGCGTGTAAAGGGATCCATTACTTCACTTTTGTTCAGTTTGCTGCTTTTATACTTGACCAGATTGTGTGCAGGTAGATTACACAATTTCACCAGTTGTCTGTTACATCTCTAATTGTAACTGCACATCTGTAACCCATTTTTGAGTGTGCTGACATTTCACTTTTAACTGTAGTTGTACAGATTCATAACCCATTATCGTGAAGTTCTTCTTGTTCTGTGATCAACATTTGCTGTGCGTGGTGCATAGCACCCATTGTAGTGTGTAGATGTTCGCTTAAATCCTGAAGTAAATAACAGTACTGCTCATTTACTTAAACAATATGTGAGCAAGTAATTTTATTACTGTAAACATCTCACTGTTTACTGTGACTGCACACTTCTGTGGTCCTAAATGTAAGTACAGCTATTGCTTATTGACTTAACCAGATTGTGTAACAGTAGGTCTACAGTTCATCGGTTCCTTCTCTGTTGCAGCCTTTGATCTCCTATGGAAACAGAGGCCTTCAACCAACTTATGCCAAGCTGTCCCTTCTTTGATATTTAAACATTTTCATGGTTAATTGGATTTTGCAGCATTTTCCTGTGGGATAGGATAGCCGGTCCCATATCATTCTTTATTAGTTGCCTCTACAACATGCTGAACCACTCTATAGGAGGCAAGACCACTAACCACTATGTCACAGCATATATATATATATATATATATATATATATATATATATATATATATATATATATATATATATATATATAATATATATATATATATATAGCTGGCTCCATGGCAAAGGGGTTACGGATGCAGTTCGTAATCCTGCATACCCGCTTTCGAAACACAGCTGCAGGCGATTTGGCAGCAGACCATCTTGTGTTGGTTGTTTAACGAAATGGTATGGGAGCCGGTCGTTCAGAAAGCACTGGCAAACTACTTGAACATAAACTTGCCAAGATATCACAATAGCAAAAAAAAATGCTGGTGTAGACTGCAACATCCTGTAAAGGATATGCAACTAACTTTTCATATATATATATATATATATATATATATATATATAGTTCACCCACCAAATGTCACCGATTTCACAGATTCATGTCACCAGCATCATCATGTGCCAACTAGAATATGAATTGATTTGAAGGGTAAACCTGAATCTAATGTGCCATGTAAATTGATCCCTTGAATGTTTGTTTTATAGAGTAAGTTCATGAACTATGTGACTTGTGCTAGTTAACCTATTATACAGATCACTTCAACTCTTGTGTTGTAAATATGATACAAATTGTAATCATGAAAGATGTTCTAATGTCTGAGTTCTAATCTACTATATCAGTTGCAGTCCTGAATATTTATTAAATTATCAAACAAATATTTACATTTGTGTGTGCTTTATTATGTCTTCTGTGTTTTAATAACAATGCAAGAGACAGAAAGTGTTGAAAATCCATTGCATCCCAACATTTATTGTGAAGATGGTACTTGATTGATTGTTTGGATTATGCTTCTTAGCACTTATCGCTAGCATTGTTCTTTTGTATTCTGTACTGGCTTTGAATCATGGAACAGAAACAAACAAGTTAGGAAGCACTTGGAGACAACAGAGATGTGTTTTCTGAGACCAAATAAATACCAGAAAATTGGATGAGATGGCTGGTTTCATTGAATACTGAGAACAAGATGAATGATTGAGCAGACCAATGTCTAAATACAGCAAAAGGCCAATTCACAAGGATTATCAACATCATAATTAGATAATCATCATTTCGTGGCCACATTTTGGGATAAACGGGCCAGGATAAGTTTGTGATAACTAGAAAGATCAAGAGTGCTGGAGATAGAGGGAAGAACAACCCAGCAGACAAGCGGTGCTTTATCCATGACAAGTAGCTTCACAGTGGAATCACTGGCAGTAACTGAGGCTCTGAAGTCTCTCGGAACACAGGAATACTCACACACATGTATACTGAGCGATTCAATGAACATGCTCAAGAAGGTCCAAATATACCAGATGAATGGTTTGACACAATGAGCACATCAATAGTCCATCCAACTTTTATTTATATATCGGGCCACTCAAATGTGACAGACAATGAGCAAGCTGATTGTTTTGGTGAATAAGGTAGCAACCGGAGATAGAAGTGCCATGGATGGGCCAGACATCATCAATGGCATAAAGAAAGCACGATGCAGAGACTTTAAATACATGTTTCAATCTGTTTCTGTTTCCACAATGAAGGATTGAAGTGAAGCAGAGCTCTGTTAGCCACACATATATTGATAAGGGCTCCAGACACCTGATCAGTCGACACAGAACTGGTGTGATCAGTTGCTACACGTACGGTGAGGAGATCGGAGCATCTATGGATCTTATTGAAGTGCAATAATGAATGCCCCCTGTGCCACATTTATTGAAAGACAGAAGATCAAGTGGTTTGGCCATGAAGTTAGAATGCAACACCATCAACTACCATCACCGGCCCTACATCAAAGATCATCTTCGATGAGACCAAGAGGACGCCCAAGAAGAAAATGGATTGACGACATCAACGACATTGTAAAATCACACAGAATGACACTATCCAGTGCCACCCATCGGGCACAGGAGCGCAAATTATTCCTCCTCATGACACTTGACAACAGAAGTGGAAGATGATGATGATGATGATGATGAATGATGACAATCCTAACCAAACATGTGGCAAATTCTTGGCTTGAAATATGCTTCTGATGATCTCTTAAATGCACACTCTTATGGAGATGGGTGTTAGTCCTGGCTGGTGTATTGGATAGCAGCTACCATGCACTCTCGTAGGGTTGCTTGACGTCTAGGTGTTATGGAACTTAGAGGCATGCATCATTACCCTGGGATTGCCATACAGATCTGCAATATTGACTGCTATTCAATGTGTACACAATCGAGATTGCAAGCATTGAAGCACCAGGGATTGGAAGGATACTGACATTTGCAGATAATGTCTTTGCTCTTAGGCAGGAGAAAGACAGGGTGCAAATAGCGCAAGAATTGCAGGAGTCGGTAAACAATGGTGTACAGAGATGGGTAGTGTTGTTAACCCAGATAAGGTGTCTATATTGTGGTGCTCTCTGGACAATAGGATTGGTAAGGCTGATGTCCCAAGTCTTACAATTAATAGCAGAAATGTTAACAGAGAGAGTAAACTGAGGTATCTGGGAATCGCCTTCGATAAAAAAGTTTGTCATTCAGGGATCATGTGGTGGCAGCTGATATGGATCTAAGAAAGGTCTCAATGTGCTGAAGATCATGACAGCAATGGACATGGAGCAAAGAATGTTGTTCATGAGTATGGATTTGGACTGCTTACCGTGTCAAAGAATCAGCTGGTGAAACTAGAGCGCATACAGAATGAAGATATATGATACTTGGATGCACAAATGAGCTGCATCTCTTATATTTTTATAAGCACCATTTCCAGACAAAAACAAATGAAACTATATACACATAAGTAAGATCTTGCACATTGTAAAAACATTCTTAGCATTTAGTACATCAAGTAAATCATGACATAATTCATTGATGTTTACATGAAAAAATTAAAATACATATTTAATAATTCATGCATCATATATTTAATATAAGCCAAACAGTTCTGCAATTGGAAATTACAAGAAGCATGGCAAGATGCAAACTTGCCAAAAAATTAGTGCAATACATATAATATCAATGTCTGCATCTACAGTATAAAACACATGGACAAAAAATACAATAATGTTCAGCCATATTTTTACAGAAGAGTGCTGACAATTGCCTGGACAACCAAAGTGAGTGATCTCAATGTTTTCAAAGAGGCTTAGACACTATGACAACTTATCACAAACAACAGGAAGAGGCAGTCATACATTTTTGGCTACATTATGAGAAGAGGAAAAACTGGAACATTTAGCAACTGGAAAGATTTAGAAAGAGAAAGCAAGACAACAAAAGAATATTTTTTACAGCCTTTTATCATAGCATGGAAAGGTGTCAAAACACAAAATGATAATGCTGTTGGAGATCGCAACGTGGAGAAGCATGATTTCCCATGCCAGTTGGCAAGGCACTTGATAATGATGATAGTAATATTATTTATAAAGATTAACCTGATCAACACACATGCCTGAAGAAGTTAGATGTGTCAGCCGAAATGTGCAAATATCGCAGTTCTGCTGTAAACAGGCACAACACAATTATGTCCAAAACAACATTCTGGTCGAACACAGCAGAAGAAGAAGAAGAAGAAGAAGTCAAATCATAAAGTGGTGAAGACAGAGTGGCCTAGAGGTATGGTGCTTGCCTCTAGCTGGAATGGACCAGGCACAAATCCAGCTGTGGGTTTATACAAAATAAGGAACACAAGACTGTCATACTTCCTCCTACAAGGTAAGTAAAAGACCCTTTACACTCTTTAAGGTGCACTGGGCATATGATGCAAGACCTATCTTTGTTATAGATCAACTATCACTGAGCGGGTGATGGGGTCAGTATCAAGCTGGCTGCTTTTTCACAAGACATTTCCTGGTACCAATTTTAGGCTGGGTTGCAGTGGGAGTCCAGATCAAATTGTTAAAAATCCGCCCCAATGCGACCTTGAACCCATGACCACTGGGCTGGCAGGCAAACATGCTAGCCACTGCATGACTATAGCTCTTAAGAGACTACTAATGTGAAAACAAAAGAAGCCCAGAAGCAGGAACCTGGTATGGGTCTTGGATTTTAACGCATGGAGGAATAAAGGGGCCAATCTTTCCCTCTCTTAGCGGATGACGAACCCTCATCCGGATGCACTAATCACATCAATGTAACCGCCTAGTGATTACACTATGTATGCTAAGAGACTACAATGGTCAACAGAAATTCAGTTATTCTTAAAAAACTAGTTTTTTGTGTGGAAAGAATCTTTAGTGGATGCAGGATGCATTTAAAAAATAAAGTCTGGAAGCTAATGTTTGGATGTCTTAATGGGGAATAATGAGACACTTGATTAATGTATTTCTACAAATCTTGCCATTGTCAGTGGTTATTAAGCATAATGAATACCTAAAGAGCATGCATGTTATGTGATGTAATATATCTGAGGACAGCTCTACAGTTGAAGAAGTTTTTAAGACAAAAGGGGGAAAAATTAAAATCAGAAAAATAAAATTTTCAATTACAAAAAAGTAAATAGATTTATTTTGATATTTTGTCAGAATGCAATTATATTAGCTGCCAATATGACCTTAAACATCGGAAAAAATCTGGCGTACAGGATGTAAATGTCTCTCTGAAAGGATTGTGGGTAGTGTTAAATAAATGTTAATGAAACACACTGAACTAGGAAAAAATAAGAAATCATGCATACAAAATCGTAAACTATCTTATCTAACAGCAATGCTGGATGATAAGTTGGTAGATAAAGTTGGGAGATATTGGCAAGTGAAGAAATACAACTGCTAACATGATATAATTTGTATATGTCCAAGTAGATGTTACGTTAAATTTAAGGTAATGAGATCATCAGATTTTATGATGTTAACAATGTTAAAATACATAAGTAAAATAATTTCAAAAGATGTTCTATATGTGTTTAAAATTCTCCTTTATATTCATTAGTAGAGATGATAATAATTTTAAAACTTCAAGTGTCAGTAGCATGAGCACATAATGGTTGCTTCATCTCTTAACTTTGTCAAAGACTTGGCCACGACTAGGCTCCTGGTTCACACAGAATGTTGTACAGGAAACCAGTGCAGGTTAGATTGCATGTAGTTAGAAATCTAGATGTAAAATTGGATCTTACTGAATGGTTTGATCAGAGCACGGTGATAGATCGATAGTTCTGGACATTCACTGACCTGAAATGCCAGAATAAAGAATATAATTAGTGGTATTAGTTGGGATGTTCATTCATTAAGTGCAATGAGATTATTAATCATCATAAACAACTTCACGTGTCTGCCATGGGCTTATATATCACACTAGCTGACCCGGCCCGGTTTCGCCCAGCCCCTGGCGGGGATCTATCTATCTATCTGTCTGTCTGTCTGACCCGGCCCCACCCAGTCCCTGGTGGGGAGCTTCTCATTTAATTCATATAAGTAGTCATATAAGCTCCCGTTCCCGACTGTCTGATCCGACCCGGCTTCGCCCAGCCTCTGGTGGGGAGCATCTAATTTAATTCATATAAGTAGTCATATAAGCTCCCGTTCCTGACTATCTGTCTGTCTGTCTGTCTGTCTATCTATCTGACCCAGCACGGCTTCGTCCAGCTCCTGGCGGGGAGCATCTCATTAAATTCATATAACAAAAAAAACTTAACTTAAGAATGTCCTTCCACACACCATCCATTATTTTTAATGAAAACTGTTTTTAATCACCTACATAACTGTAGATAACTTCTTTAAACATAAAAAGATGAGTTAGAAAATTTTCACTATTTCAATGGATCATTATTTTTATGAAAACTTTGAAAATGCCTTAAAGATTATATCAATATTTATTATAACTCATATGCCTGTAAATAACTGGACAAAGAGTTTATAAATTTTGAAAACAATGCAACAATCTATATATAAAATATATAGCAATGCTATTAAAAGTTATGCCCCTTGAAATAACTTTTCTTAAGTTAAGTCCCCTCGCTATATATAAATGATAATGTAAATTTAAATATTCAATTTTAGTAAGTAAATAGCTGATTGTACACTAACAAACTATGACATTTGGCTGCACGGGAATGAAAAGAATACATGTAGAAAATTTCATCTCAATTGGATGGACCGTTATCGAACGCATCAAATACATCCCTACATACATACATTGTCTTATATATATATATATATATAGATATCGCCAAAATGTTGTCATTGCAAAATGTTATCTTAATTAAAATAACAGTATAATAGTTTTCCCTAGGCAACCTGCTTTAATTTTATATTTAATATAACATGTCTGCTACAATATTAACAGCTTTTAGGTCATAATTGTGACACACCCGTGCTTCCCATTTTCCACCATTCATTGTTGTTTGGTCTAAAATTACTTTTTGTTTGGCACTTAATCTGTTAAAAATAAAACCTAGTCTCGACACTCCAGGTTGACCACTTGGGCATGTGACCTGTATTCCTCAGTCTAGAAATTCCCCCTGGCAGACACCAGAATTGGAACATTGTCATTACGATCATTTTATGTTTATTATTTGGACATTAACACACATATTCGAGATATTCAGCAACATAAGGCAGTCTGACAGGATAGTATTTTTGTTTGGCATTTATCACATCACCTTTGAAATATTCTAGAGAGACGGGAAATTCTTTGGCCACTGTACCTTTGTGATATTCGAGAGGGGTATCCAGACCTAGATGAAAATTGTCCAATGATGTATGTATTGTAAGGGGAAACCACTGTGTACAACTGAAGTATGTTATGATGCAACAACCCACAAGACCTGATCCGAGACTGGTGATTGTGTGAGATGGGAAACCATGATCACCCATGCTTATGAGTTGAACACATGATGATGATATGACCTGAAGTATCCACCATGTGATTTCATAATTTCATGGGTTCATTCCCTGTAGTACATCACCCATCAAGTGCCGCTTGGTCAATACAAATATGGGGCTACCACCATATATCCACTACGTCTCAAGGCACAAACTTTGGTCCCTTCCTTTCACTTTTTACAATACCCAGTAGTTGACGGGTTGCCCTTTTCAGACCAGTATTTTTCAACACCCTGGGATTGACACAGGTAGATATGGCCACAGTATCATCCTTCTTGTGTCATGTAAAGTTAAAGGCCATCCCATAACAGATAATACTATTGGATTGTGAAATGTTAGGCCTTCACATATTTTAAGCCACAACTTGTGAGATGGGGTAGACAGTTCCCATCCTCATTGCCTTTCCTTCCCAGACAATTCCCAGACAATTCTGAAAATGGTTTGGTTTCTATCTTTATTAGGCTGGGCTGTTAACCAGATCTACACGGGTCAGAATAAATAATCAAGTCTCTGCTGAGAATTGAATAGAGACCACTGTCTTAGTAGCCAAGCACACTAACCACTATGCCAATGCAGTGTTATGTGCTCGCCAAAGATAAAAGTCTAACACTCTGTTTCCAATATGCATTAATAGTGTGTAAAGGTTTACTTTATTTTTGAAAATAATTTGCATACAGAACTGGTGGCAGCAAAATAAATGTACCAAATACAAGCAGAACAAATATATAGAATATGAAAAATCATGTACGAACCGTATCACATTCTGATTGACAATGGATGTACACGGTGTGGACTTAGGACCTTGTGGCGGGACGAAAGTACGGCCAGTTTTGTTGACTACATGGACAGGTCTTTTATATTTGATGCCATAAGCATCAGCAGAATGAGATGGGTAAGGATCAAATGTACCAGCCTTCATACCAGCAAGCTAAGAAAAAAAAGGCCATTCAACAATGTAATACAAATGTAAGAAAATCATATAACATTTATTTTGCAATCACTCACCATAAACTCGAGCTGTCCACACTCTTGCCACTACTACTGCTACTACTACTACTAGCAGTTGTTACTAGTAATGAGTGTACTGGACTGATTTTGCCTGAGGGTTCACTTTTCCTATTACCAGCATCCCTAGCCATTTTTATTTGCTCTCGCTCGCTTTGAACTCAAGAGTAGTCCATACACACTACTTACAGTAGTCTCATCTCTCATCTCATCTCATGTTCCTCTTGTACCTTGCAGTGTTGAGGTGAAGTATAAACAGCGGGAGAGTGCCCGCTTATGGGTTTCATGTACCGATATTCCCATAGACTCTGTTATTCCCTGCGTTCATCGTTTACACGATCGGCCTCTTCCTCTGCTTCTCTCTGGTCTGTAAATCATTGTTTGTTGTGGTATACTGTTAGTTGGTAACCTAGCTTGCATGGCCAAACCATTTGACTTGCTGCCTTCTAATAAAATCTAGCGCAGCTATAACCCCCACTTTAGTCCTGATTTCTTCATTTCTGATCTTATCTCTTCTCGATACATTGAGTATTCTTCTCAGGAATCTCATTTCTGTTGTTGTGATTTTTCTTTTCTCTTTTTTCTGTCATTGTCCAGGTTTGGCATTGGTAACATAGAGTTGGTAGGAAGATTGTGTTGTAAAGTGCTTTCTTAGTAGTTACTGATACATGTTTGTTCTTTAATATTGGTGCCATTTGTCCAATGAATTGGTTTGCCTTATTGCATCTATTTTTGATCTCGTCTTCTGATTTGCCATTTGATATTATACTTCCTAGGTACTTGAAACTCTTTATTTGTTTCAAGGGATGTTCGTTTAGTTGAATCGTTGTTGCTTTCTCATCTTTAGTTACAGTCATTGTCCCTGTTTTACTTGTGCTAATTTTCATGTTATGTTCCCTACAAATTTCATTTAGACTATTCATGTGATCTTGTAATTCAGCTTCTGATTTTGCTATTAGCGCTTGGTCATCCGCAAACAGGAGTTCTCTAATGGTTAAATTTGCAAATGGTTCTTCTTCCATACTTCTACTACTTCTAGTAGTGCTGGACTGAATTTTGTGTGTGGATTAACTTTCCCTATTAACAGTGTCCCTCGCCACCAGGCGAATCCACTCTGATTTCAGAGGTACTTTAAATTTACGTCCCCAAGTCAAGGACGATAGGTCAACAGTTTAGTCCAACTGTCCGGTGTAGGGGTTGAACCCCTTAACTCGGCAGCAGCCATCTGTATGTTTAAGAACATCCATTCTTATCCATTCGGCCATGTTGACCTATATCCCTAGCCATCAAATGAAAGCTTCTCTGACTTAACAGATACTTGCAATTAAGTCAAGGATGAGAGGTCAACATTTAAATCCAACTTATCAGTGTGTGGAATGAACCCATTTATGCCACATTCACCACAGAAAGTTTAAGTGTGAGCACGTTAAACCTCTCGGCCCACACCAACCTCCACATAACATTAATAGCATAGAAAGCTATGAGCTTTTTATGCTCATAGAAACAGGGTGTATTTTTAATGACTGTAGTGTTTGAAAATATTGCCGGTCCAGGTTTTGTATTTACGTATCATGTTGCATGAACTTTACAGAGGGTGAATACAAAACTTGGACAGGCAATATGTTCAAACACTGCACAGTCATTAAAAACACACCCTATACTTCACATAAAAGAAACAGCGAATACTAAAACAAGAGAATAATACATATGAAGCTAAATCACTCATTGTTTTACCAAGCAAATCATCACACATTGATCAAAACATGTTCAGGTTTGATTAGAAAAGCATGTGATGTAAGGGAGCCATGGTGGCGCAGTGGCTAACTCTCTTGCTTGCTGGGCCAGTGGTCATATGTTTGAATGCCCCTCAAGGCAAGGATTATTTAAAAATTGACTTGGATTCCCAACTGACCCATCCTAAAATGGGTACCACACACTGTTCTGGCAACAAAAGGCACCTGGGGAAAGGACACAGTAGACTACATCATCCATCGAGTACCAACTGGTCTATAAAAACATGGAGCTAGCACCATATGCCCAGTATATCTTAAGATGTGTAAAAATTGTTCTTTATTACTTTTACTCTGTGATATATGGAGTAACCAACACATGTTTGTCAGTATGTTTGGTATAGAACAATGGTTTCCAAAGTGTGTGTTCTACCATCATCACCACCACTATCGCTAACCTCTGGATCAGTGGACTAATCTGGGGAAGACAAGACAGTGAGGTCTTCTTTCCAGGGCCACCACAAGGCAGTGTACTCTATTGTCATGGGCAGCTTTCATTCACTGCCTATGCCATGAGCAATCAAGCTGTGAATTATTGAATGCACCCATCTCTTTTGCTGTGCCTCTGGCCCTTGAATAAACAAAAATTATACTACAGAATTTACCACTATTTGTCCATGTGTTTCTGAGGTCCATAATGAAAACAAAGTTGGACAATTAGAGCATTGCTTTGCTGATCCGGCAGCTTCTGCAGCTTGTCTTGTTCCAGATGTAAAGGTGTTACCTTTCCTCTGGCGTGAACTAGGCAGGCCGAGAGAGGGATCATGCTGCATGGGCAACACATGATCTCTATATTTTAGCCCAGGCTTTGTGCTATGGAGAGGCAATAACTCCATCCCTTACAAACTATCGTCTGTCAAGACGGCAAGGTGCCAATGAAAAATGAATGAAAACAAAGAATAGTAGAATAGACTGGAAATCCAAGTAATCTTATAGCAAGGGGTAAGTGGTTAGAATGCTGGCCAATCACATCAGGAATCATCAGTTCTTTACAGCAGTGAAGTAAACATTTTTATCTTTAGAGGGTAAAGATTTTAAAATATCCAGCCAGTACACTGCAAGAAGTCTGTATAAATCAGCCCTTAGATAACCCTGTGCACACTAGTAGTGGTTGGTTGGCTGCTTCATTGGTTGGTTGAGAATCTTTTAGAAGTCTGTGAGTTATATCTGATACATTGACATTCAGGCCATCTCAACAATGAAAAGAGCTTGCATCTACTGGAGTGAGGTTAATGTAGAAATTCTTTCTAACTCGGTACCAAAGTGTCATCAATATGGGGCCTGTCTTGCAGAACCTTCCTTCACGTTGCCAAGCTGAGAAACAGGGTGTGCAATATGGACTGGAATTTTTGTGGAGAAGCATGCGTTCCTTGGAAAATTTTCCAGCCTGGGAATCAATTCTGTGAATACACCATGCCAAGAAGAGGTTCCTCAAGTACGTAAATTCTTCTCTTCTGCATTTCCACTCCCTTTGGAGCACTGGCCTACACAGAACTCATGCCAAGCCCTTTGATTTTACTGCTAAAGTTTTCTACAGGAGAAGGTAGCCAGTCTCACATTAACCTTTATTATATTACATGCATGGTAAGTTACACTGTTACCATTCTTGACTATGTTTAGGATCCTGGTAGTATACAGGTCACACACAAAAAACTGTCATTTGCTGCCTATAGTACCTTGCAGTCTCAATATATGAAACCCATATACAAGAGGAACCTGATGATGAGTACCTTGCAGTGTAGGGCAAGGGGTCTTGAGCCTGAGGAATTAAGGCCACCTGGTTAGTGCAGTCGCTGCAAACTGTGCAGGTTAGGATTTTTTCTTTTTGCCTCCGACAGAAAAAAAATCCACACCTTACTGGGGATTTGAACCAAAGGAGAACTCAGCATTCTTAGCCACTCAGCCAGCTGAACATACAGGTAATTTAATGAAATCCCAACCAATAGTCAGTGATAACATGAACTGTCTTAGAAAAAACCAGAGCCTAATTTGTCAGCTTTGAACAGGGCACACTAGAATTTAAAGCCATCTAAACCATATCAATACCTGACATACACCTCTGTGAAAATACTATACCCACTTTTATGAAACCATCGACCACCTGCTCTTCAAATTCTGTGTACTGTAAAACGTCAGAGAAAAGATGATGCATTCTGTCTCTAATAGGAGTGCTCACTATATGGATCTCTGGAACAGCTACAGAGAATGTCAACTTTCATAACATTAACAATGGGCTGCCAAGAGTAGTAAACTTAGCAACTTTGGGATCAACAAGAAGAAGCTAACCACTAGATCATCTGCTTGCGGTAAGGCTCAGACCAGTTGCCCTCCTCACACTTAAAATCAACTGTAATGTACTTCCAGCATTTTCTGTCTCAGTAATGTTGAGTATCTTGCAAACATGTTTCCTAATTAAATATCAGCTTATTTTTTTATGAAAATGTTTCTCTTATTTTGTATGTGGGTGTATGGTTTCCTCTACTCCTTTTCGTTGTTTTATTCTTTATATTTTCTTGAAAATGAATCTTGAACATAGGAATTCTACAGCTGTATTGTTATGTAATTTGTTAAGCATGCTAATTTACCAGAATATTGAGCACCCATGACTGCGCTCACAATTCACTAAAGCATGTTCTTAGTAGTAGTAATAGTAACTTGTTAAGTCAAAACAGAATAAGAAAAGAATATGTCAGAAAAAAAAACACATCAACTGCTTATCATACCAGCTTCCCAGGGTTGCTTGGCTTAAAAGCTGTTGGGATAGCTTTCTCAGGAAGATCACCAGCCCATTTTCTCACAGGAGGTAAGGATCTTTCATTTCGGTAAGGATTGCCATCAAACTGGTCAGTTGGATGCATATTGAGACGAAAGACACCACCTTTGAGAGCAGCCTTGTGGGAGGATGCATCTTTCTGCAATAAAACAACTTTTTTTTGTGAAATTAAAAAATCTGGCATATCAGTTTTAATTCTTTCAGTCACAAGCAACACATGATGTGTGATTGGTTCCTCTATTTGAATCCCAACCACCTTGTAATGCGCTCTCTTGTCTTTTACATCTGGCCATAACATACTAAAGAAATCGTTGTTTCCAATGGCCACTTCCATCATGTATTTAGTAAAAGTAATGCACTCATGATTTTTTTTATAGGATTCTTTTCTCTGTTGGGTAACTGCTCTAAAACTTTCTGGGGGTGAAAGAGTTAATGTTTGAAAAATATGAGGCTGGCCATAATTCCTTACCATGAATAAGAATGAAGTGTAAATAAGTGAAATTTTGTTTAGTGTTTATTCCTTTTTAATATAGCCACAACTTTAATTGACATACTTTTGCCATCTCTGCTTGACTTTGAAAGAACATTGGGAATAGAACACCTATTTTTTAAACTAAACCAGTTATCATATGCCAGTATAATTTCTTCATCAGTGTCGAAATAATCTCCTTTGAGCTTGATTTTTAAAAAAAGATTTGGGAAAAGAAAAAAAAGAACTGGTGGCGCCAAATCCAGAGAACAGAGTGCAAGTGGAAGAATCTCAGGATTCAAATCCTTGAATGCTAGCTGCACAAGCCATGCTTTGTGAAAGGATGTGTTGTCTTGAAGCAAAGGGAGATTTTGGGTGCACGCTATCCCTCATTTTCTGATTACAGTATTTTCAGTTTGGTAAGGAAGTCTGTATTGTATTGTCGATTAATGGTGTTGCATGAGGCAGATAATCTTTCAATATTCAATAATCTTTGGCATTCCAAAAACAACCAGCATCATGTTGTCCACAAAGTTCTGTGCTCTTGGCTTGACAGATGTTATGGAGCCAGGAGTTTTCCACTATATGCGGAAAATTTTGGACTGGGGGGTTATAATGGTGAACCCAAGTCTCATCTACTATCACCATCATCATCAAAGTGTTACCTGCTACTTTCTGAGCAAGTTATGACAGCAATTCACCCTCAGTTTGTCAAGAGACACTGAACTCAGCTGACACACACTTTTCTAATGTTCAATCTCATGTGTAAAATTCCATTAAATGTTCTTTCACTCAGTTTTACTATGTTATTTGTCTCTACTATTGTAATTTTTAATTCCTGGTCAATATTTTAATTCGCTCTTGCTGTATTTCCATAATTATACACTGAGAATGATCTCCAGATCCTGACAATCAGCAACATGTGAGCGGATACGCTTAAACTGTCTACACAAGTGTTTTACTGAAGCAAACAAAGGACAAGCATCATAAAACATTGGTTCTACCTCCCTGTGTAGTTCTGTAAGTGTTTTTCACTGGAACATCAAGAATTTTATCAAAGCTCTGGCCTCAGAAATCTCCACCGTTTTGACAAATCATTCAAGCAGCAGTTAAGTTAAACTGTGCATACTGTGCTATGCACTATAGCAAGAGAACCCACTGAAGAAATAAATGCATACTTCTCACATTTAATGCAAATATGAGGAGCTTTGAATGTGCCTAATTTAAACTTTCTTCTGTTACTTCTTCATAGAATGCAAATGTATGGTCAGCCCATTGTATATGTGTAAAAGAATAGAAACTGTTAATGTTAAGGTGAAATAAATATAATGTGTATGCATGCTATATGCAGTGATGTGCATTAGAAATTGTGTACAATTGGATGTGGGAGTGTCATACCATCACTCTTTTACCCTGTCCTTTCTTTGTGGAAGTCACAGAAATTAAACTTAGCACCAAACTAAGAATATTTAACTCCAATGTTACATCAAACTACTATATGGATCAGAAACAAGGAGAATGACTAAAGGAATTACTAATTAAGCTACAGCTGTTTATTAGCTGGTGCCTGCGCAGAATAGTGGGACTCAAATCATATGCAAAATAATCAAAGTGGAGCTCATGGAGAGAACAAACTAAAGAGGTAATGAAAACACATGGTCACTGAATAGGACACACATTGAGAAAACTTTAGGATTGCATAACTAGACACTCCCTTGTCTGGAAACCACAGTGTGAAACATAATATTGGGAGACTTAAAAACGTGAGGAAGAAAATAAAAGACAGAGATTAATAGCATAGGAGAACATGGATGCAGCAGAAGCAGGAGATATCAAAGCATAGGAGGGGTTGAGAGTTAGTTGAGAGTCTATCCTCCAATAGGGGATAAAGCGCAAAAGAAAGAAGAAGACACACCAAGTCAGAAGACAACAGACATATAGGATGTCAGTGCACATAACCATATTATGAATGATGTGAAGATATAAGGGTAAGTTAATAAGTAATTCACAAATTGCTGTAGAAAAATAACTAAATATGATAACTTGAAATCAGTTTATTTTTATACATACATTGTCTCTTTATTTCTCAACATAATTTCCATCAACATTGATGCACTTATCCCATCGTTTTAAGTCCTCCCAAACTGGCTGCATAAAACTGCATGCTTTGTTTTCATTTACCGGCCATTCCACAGAACTGTGTGACTTACTTATTGACTCCCCTCATACCTTTTTCTACCCAGCTATGCACCGCTTTACGGGACAAACATTTGTCAGCATAAACACTGACAACCCACCTTGGCGGGAGACATTTCGCGAACGATGCCGAAGTTGAATGTGAAGTGAAAATGTGGTTTAGAAAACAGAGCACACAGTTCTATGCAACCAGTTTGGGAGGACTGATAAAACAATGGGATAAGTGCATCAATGTTGGTGGAAATTATGTTGAGAAATAAAGGGACAATGTATGTATAAAGATAAACTGGTTTCAAATTGTTATCATATTTAGTTATTTATCTACAGACATTTGTGAATTACTTATTAACTTACCCTCGTGTAGCAAAACCCCAGTGGCCCATGTCCTCATACCTATCCGCTCAATTCCTCAGGAGTGGGATTCTCTGGGTTACTTTCATAACCCGAGCATTTGACACGAATACTTTGAAATCTATCTGTTCTTCGGGAAAACCCAATGGCGCGCCTTGCACCAAATAAGACCTAGGGTAATGGTTTGGGCGTGAAAAGTCCGTTGTCAACCTTGTCGGTTGTGGTCGGCACAATGTATTAAAGTTTTAAAGAATTTTACAGATAAAGTGCCGCATCCTACTGCTGGGGAATGAAAGGTAATTTAGATTAATTGGTCCTGCTAGACATGGGCATATTAAGCTTGGTCGTCTCAAATAATGAGACGAATTGGTGAAACGGCAGTCTTGCCAATTTGGCTAAGCGTCTAGATCTGGGCATGGTGGGGGAACAAATCGGGGCTATCCTTCTTCCTATGGCTTTACCTCTGTTTAGTGTTCTATTTCATTTGAATATAAACATTCTATAGCTATGGCATGTCGAGGGGAGGGAAGGGCTCCGTGGGGACCGGTTCCACCCATCTGAGTTATATCTTCTTGAGCCAGAAGAGGCGATCCACTGTGCTATCTCTTTCGTCTTTCGGCTGATTGGGGGGGGGGGGGGGGGGGGGGCAGGTGGACCGGGTGGTTCCTGGTCGATAGGAGGATGTTGGGAGTATAAATGGACTTCCCTGTCTCCCTGAGAGAACCTGAACTCATCTGAATATATGGGTTATGTGAGACACGGCCGATACATTGCGGTGACCGCTCAGACAAGAGCGGCGGCCGGACAGGGTAGTTTCCTCTTTCCTGTTCTTGCTAGGGATGGGGGAGGGAGATGCACTGCGGTCCATACAGACCCACTATTATGATATTAATATTAGTTAAGAGTAGGAAACATACATAATTACGCACACTACTCCACAATAGCTTTGTCGTGAGAAAGGCAAGGTTTGCAAGTGAGAGGGAAGCCTGAGAAGGTATGTGCCCAATATTAATAAAGGCATGGTATGAGTGTGGAGAGGAGTGTGGTATGAAGACAATTGAATACTAGGTAATTGTATGGATTTTATGTATGGCAACCGACATGCTGAGACCATTGGAATCTCCATGCCGGCTGTATCTGAAGTTTACACCAGAGGCTCTCAAAATTGTTTTAACTTTACAGGATCCTTCTTTTGACGGCGAATATAGCCGGAAGTTTCGACAGAGCATCGACATAGAACATTATGTTTACTATGAAGTCCCTGCTGCTGTTGGGCTATACCAGATAGAACCACGGCGGGCCCGAACGAATACTTTCAGACACCTCGGCAGGCGTTTCGTTGAGCTGTGATCGAGTATGTTTGCATTTTGGGCTAGATCCCGCCTAAGTCACTGACACACCCGTACATATATCCTATTTATTCTCCTTGAGTATTTCCCAACCAAAATTGTGCCACGTGATCCCAGGGCACTTTCCCTAACCATTGGACACACTACATTCGTGTAGGACACGGAAACTTGGAATCCTGGATTTATGGAACCCTGTTGTTCGAACAACCTACGCGGGAAATAAAGACCAGTGAACTTGCCATGAGGTGGTTGTGAATTCATGGGACAATATGGAAAACGATGATCTAGGAGATTTATATTTGTGTTGATATTGTATGGACTAGTTTTCTCTCTAGATTGTGTGTAGATGTTTATGAGTTAATTGTCAGATATTTTTTTTTTCTGTGCTGTTATGTATTGAGTTATTAAATTTACAATTACAAATATGTTGAAGAACGTCATGTTGTATGCGAGTCAGCCAGAACGACCCTGCAGGAAATAGGTCCTTAGGTCGAATAGAGAGTGACAGTGAGTCCGGGGGAAACAGAGGAGGGTTGGCAGGGAAAGACCTATTTAAAGCCAGGGCTATGAAATATACATGAGAAAATTGAGACATAGTTATTTGGGACCCTCCACATAGCTTGTTACACCTCGTACACCAGCATTTCAAAAATGCAACAACTATTATAAAACAATTAATTCATGCATTCTAACGGGCATGTCTGTAATTGCATTACCAACCTTGTAGAGCTCCCTTCCTCTGTCATAGTCATCAGAACTATATGGGGGGTACGGATTTAAACAAACATTTGCGTACCTGTTTGGAAATAGCAAACAAATACAAAAGTAATAATTTCCATTATTTCACAAGTAATAACAACTGCCTATTAACCACAGCTTGCTTTCAACATCAATGCCTACATAAATAAGTACATTTTATTGTGTTGTGTTGTATTGTATTGTGTTGTATTGTATTGTATTGTATTGTACTGTATTGTATTGTATTGTGTTGTGATGTGTTGTGTTGTATTGTATTCTGTTTTGTTCCATAGTATTGTATTTTATTGTGTTGTGTGGTATTGCATTATATTATAATCTGTTTGCCAGTAAAACTGTTCTTTTTAGCTCTTTTGGGTCACATTTAGGAAATTACTTTAGGATGATTATTTCTGGTGACCTCAGTCTCTGTTACTGCTACAAAAGTGTTGAAACAAAATGATTCTCTGTCACTGCTACAACAGAGCTAAAATAAAATGAATACCTTGTCTTGTAATCATATGAATGTAATGAAGTTATTGTCATGGCTTCAACAGTGCTATAATAAAGTGACTTTATGTCCTTGGTACATCAGTGCCTTAGCAAAGTGGCTTTCTGTCACCTTTACAACAGCGATTGTCTGTCACTCGTACAATAATGCTATAACAAAATAACTCCACACTCATGTTACAGCAGTATTATAACAAAAGTGACTCATTGTTCTTGCTATATTAGGACTATAATAAAGTGATTATGTATCACTGCAATAACAGTTATATGTTATGTTTGCTGCATATCCTTTACTGGATGTTGCAGTCAACACCAGCATTTTTTTCGTTGTTGTGATCTCTTGGCAAGTTTTCGTTCAGCAGTTTACTATTGCTTTGTGAATGACCGGCACCAATACCATTTCCCAAAAAACTAACGCAAGGTGGTCTGCTACCAAATTTCCTGCAGCTGTGTTTCAAACATGGGTATGCAGGATTACATCCATAACCCCTTTGCCATGGAGTCGGCGTAACAGTTATATAACACTATAGGTATGTAACTGTAGATTGTCTATTACTTCTATAGCAGTCTATAACAAAGTAGCTACACTGTCTTGTTAAACAGGGCTATAGCAACGTGATTCTCTGTTACTGTTACAAATGTGCTATAAAAAATTGAATCCATGTTCTTGCTACAACAGTGCTACAAAAAAGTGACACATCTTCTTTGCTACAACAGAGCTATAGTATAGTCACATAATGTCTTGCTAGAGAAGTGCTTTAACAAAGTGATTGCATGTCCTTGCTACAAATGGGCTATAATAAACAGATTGTCTGTCACTGATACAGCAGTGCTTTAACATAGTGACTCTGTGTCTTTTCTACTGTCAACTGTCATTTACTGCCAATATAGTACCTTGCGGTGTATGGCTGGGGGAGGGAGGGGGCGGGGGTTCTTTTTATTCCTGAGGAATTAAGGCCGCTTGGCTAGTGCAGTCACCTTGAACTGTGCAGGTTAAAGTTTTCTTTTTGCCCCAGACAGAAAAAAAAAACTCCACACCTTACCGAGGATTCAAACCCGCGTCTCCTGAAGGAGAATCCGGCATTCTAGCCACTCGGCCAGCTGCTTCTCTTTTCTACAATAGTGCTATAACAAAGTAACACCCTATCCTTGCTACTATAGCAAAGTGATTGTCACTGCTACAAAAGTGCTACAACAAAGTGACATCTTTTTTCTTGCTGCGGAAGTGATATAACAAAGTGACACTCTTCCTTGCTACAAAAGTGCTATAACAAAGTTACACATCCTCTTTGCTACAAAACTGCTGTAACAAAGTGATTTTCTGTCACTGCTGCAGTGGTTCTATTTACAAAGTAATTTTCTGCCATTGTAACATGTCACACTGTATCTCTACTACAAAAATGCTATAATAAAGTTATGCCCAGATTCTGCACCTGTATAGTATCAGTGAATGCATGGGAGAAACAACTGACTAGATATAACAATAACATTATGAATTGTAGAACAAGTTGATTATATTTCTTTGGTGAGTGATAAAAGAAGAGGCAATAAATGAATTAATATCAGTGAAGAAAAGACACAATGTATGATAAAATGCAGAGTAGACAAGCTTAATGAAACCAAACAGATACTTTCTGGTGATAAAGTGTCCTTCAGGCTATTTCAGACATCTGGGAACTATATCTGACAACAGAAATATTGTGACACTGGTACTATGGTATAGAAAACAGATATGCCAGCGAACAAGCTTTTTATGTTATCGGCTTAGTGTGCTCAGCTGATAAGTGTGGGAGGTCATGATATGATCACTAGAGTCTTGAATTAGGTAATTTGGTTCCTGTCCCAAATATGTCATGTGGCCAAGCCACCCATGTATTAATCGCTGTGCATTACACTTGCTCTTTCCCCATCATTTTGCCAGTTGTCACCAAGTTTTCAATATTATTTCTTCTAATAATGTTTCCAAAACCAAAAGATCTTGAATATCAGTATCTAATTTCTCTAACCTATTCGTGGTTTTCATTTGTTTCTTGAAGGACTGTCTCATTTGTTTTTCTGTCCATCCATGATAATCTTTGCATTTTGCTTAGAAACCACAATTCTGCTGCCATTAGATTTTATGTTATATAAAATATTTTATATCAAATATCACATCGCATGCTTAAAAGTGAATTTGTAAATGACACTGGTAATACAAGGAGTCGGTGTTAATAAGAAACATGGAGGCTAAACAATCCATGATATTTATTATCTAACAAAAGCATTAGAAAACAGGTGTCTTAAATGAATGTTTCACCTAGTTCAAAATTTTAACACTGGTGAATGGAGTATAGGAACAGACAGAGAACTAAAACATATAGGATGGATAGGATATGTTGAACAAACTGTTTCTGGCAAAAAAACTATGAGGGATACAATAAAGGGGCCAAAAAAAAACCAAACAAACACACACACACATATACACACACACACAGAAAATTAATATTGACATAAATCTAAAGAAGTTAAATGTGCCATTGATGCAGTATGGAATAAAGAAGGTGGAACAAACTGCTTGTAATAAAGAAGAAAAAGCGTAATTAATTCTCAATGTATCATCAGAAACATATGAATAACAAAAAACAGTAATTTACCCATAACCAGTTCCTTTCCTCCCAGGATTTGTAAAGAAATTTTTACTAATGCCTTTTTTAGAGCTTGTCTCTTTAGACTGTGGATTGAATGCTGGAACAGCGCCTCCAAGGGTGCCAAAAAATGTCCCAAGTCCATTCCTAAAATTGATGCAAGTGAACAGTTTGTTTATTTTATATCTATATTGCTTGGATATAATGTAAAGAAGAGTTGTAATTTGAACAGTTTATGTAATGAAATCTAGAGAATCTGACTCTCAAACAAATGTTGCATGTATACTGAAATAATAATAATATTAGCAGCAGTAGCAATAGTAGCCCCAACAACAATATTCATTGCGATAATAATAACAGCCACAGTAATAGTGCATAATTGCACTTGTTTCCTCTGCATTCTTATAATAATAATAACAATAATAACACCATCAGTAGCAAGAGTAGTAGTAGTAATAGTAGTAGTAGTAGTAGTAATTGTAGTAGTAGTAGTAGTAATTGTAGTAGTAGTAGTAGTAGTAATAGTAGTAGTAGTAGTAGTAGTAATTGTAGTAGTAGTAGTAGTAGTGGTAGTAGTAGTAGTAATAATAATAATCATAATCATAATAATCATGATAATAATATGAGATGCCTCCTTCAATAATAACCTTACGGAGACAGACCTCATTACTTATATTATGAATTATTGTGCATGTTCAATAAATATCTTATTGTTAAGTCTTACTAATAGATTGAACAGTGACTGCTGTATTGAGCAATACCACTGGAAAGTCTCATTTGGAGAGCTTTTATGTTGATTACCTGGGGACCATATATTTTTTACAGTTCTCAAGATGCTTGGTTGTGTCCGACACGTAACATTATTTCAGACACTACTAGATCAATATCTAGACAAATTCTAGAAAGATGGCAGGAGTACTGCAGTGGAATGTATGATATGAGTGACAGTGAGGATATGAATGAGATACATGAGCCAATGACAGCAGAGACAGAACCTGAACCCTCATTAGATGAAATTGCTTGGGCTATAAGGAACCTGAAGAATGGTAAATCACCTGGATGTGATGAGATACCAGCTGAACTAATTAAAGCAGGAGGAGAAGAAAGCATACACATATATCATGCATTATGTACAAAGATTTGGAAATATGGTATATGGCCAAAAGATTGGAAGAGAACTATCTTCATTCCAATACCAAAAAAGGGCAACCTGAAATTATGCACCAACTATAGAACTGTTGCCCTGATAAGTCATGCAAGTAAAATTCTACTAAAAGTCATAATGCGACGACTTAGTAAGAAAATGGAAGAAGAGATTAACGTAGTTCAAGCTGGATTTAGACAAGGAAGAGGAACAAGAGATCACATATTCAACATGCGTTTAATAATAGAGAAGTGCAGAGAATTTAATGTAAACCTATTCTCATGTTTTGTGGATTATTCAAAGGCATTTGACTGTGTACAGCATCAGAAACTTTGGGAAATCATGAGGAATATGGGCTTTCCTTCACGTGTAGTACATCTCATAAAAATGCTATATCTGGACCAACAAGCAGCAGTTAGAATAGATGGCGAGACATCAGATTGGTTTGACATCAAGCAAGGAGTCCGTCAGGGCTGCGTGCTGTCACCCTATTTGTTTAACCTGTATGCCGAAAATATAATGAGAAATGTAAGAGATGATATAAACAGGGAGCCATATGATGCCCTAAATATCGGCGGTCATGACATACCAGAGATTCGATATGCTGATGATACAGTATTACTATCCACAACACAGAATGGCATAGAAAACCTTATAGCCTCAACACAATTGAATAGTGAAAATCACAACTTATATCTTAACATAGCAAAAACTAAGATAATGCATACAGATAAAACTACTATGGAGAAAGAAATATACATTAATGGGGGAAAATTGGAGGTGGTGGAAAATTTTGAATATCTTGGGTCATTGATTACGAATAATGGTGACACAATGAATGAAATAAAACGGCGACTATCCATTGCTCTTCAAAGACTAAAACAGATGAATAAATTATGGTGTGGGACAGACAGAACTACAAAAATTAGATTTTTAAGAGCATGCATCTTTCCCATTGCAACATACGCCTGTGAGACATGGACACTTACTAAACAAGCTGAACAGCGCATACATGCCTTTGAATATAAATGTTATAGACGAGTTCTAAGAATATCTTGGGTAAAGAAAAGAACAAATGCATCCATACTTCAAGAGTTGAATATTGAGGAGGGATGGCTATTGAAGACGATAAAACAAAGAAAATTGAAGTATTTTGGTCACTTGAAACGTCACGACAGTTTGGAGAGAACAATAATGGAAGGGTATATGCCTGGGAAGAGAGGAAGAGGAAGGCCAAAGAGAAGATGGGTGCAGGATGTGGCGGATGATCTCCAGATGGGTGTATCAGACGCGGGACATCTTGCTTGTGATCGAGAAGTTTTCCGGAGGGTTGTTATGGGAGCGAGGTTCTGTAAAGGACATGCTACTGAATGAATGAATGAACTAGATCAATTGTACAATGTATGGTTTATTTCCACTCCAATATTCCAACATGTTTGTACAATGTAAGGTTTATTTCCTACTCCGATATTCATACATTTATCTTGTAATCTGTGTGTTGACATGCAGTGGGGTTTTCAGTTACATGTCAGTGTGACGCAATTAGCTCAATATTACTATTACCAATTATGACCTAAGAGGTAATACCAAAATATGATATAATAATAGAAGGGAGAATGTTAATAAAAATAATAAATGCAAATACCCAGGGAAAATCATAACATCAGATGGAAGATGAGTGATAGAGATCAAAAGTAGAATAAATCAAGTAAAAGTGCATAAAAAAAAAAATGAAAAACTATCACTGAATGTCAGAAAGAGAATTTAAAAATATAGTTGCATATTCTTTACAGGACATCACAGTTAACACAAGCATTTTTTGCTGTAGTGATCTCTTGGCAAGTTTACGTTCAGTAGTTTGCCATTGCTTTCTGAACGACCTGCACCCATACCATTTTATAAAAACACCAACGCAAGGCTGTCTGCTGCCAAATTGCCTACAGCTGTGTTTGAATGTGGGTTTGCAGGATCATGAACTGCGTTCGTAATGGAGCCGGCCAGAAAGAGAGTACTGAATTGTTTTATGTTAATTGCACTGCCTTATGGAAGTTAATCATAGAACATGAATGAACACATTAGGAAGAGCTTGGAGGCAATGGACATGTACTTTCTGAGACGTGTGCTGTCAATACCTTGGATTTGATTGTCAGGGTAACTAACAACACCAGGAAAAGGCTAATGAAAGTTAAATATTATTTACAAATATAAGAAAGAGACATTATATACAAATATAAGAAAGAGACAATGTTCTTTGGTCATGTGATGAGAAGGGAAGCAATGAACCATTGTGATACTGAAAAGATTAATAGTAGAAAAGACAGGGGCAGACTGAGAACACTGATGCTGGGTGACTGGAACAGTGGCATTGAGGAGCATCATATAAACAAAATTGATCCAGAACACCAGGATTAAAATCAGTGGAGATGCAAGAACGCTGGCGCCAGTTAGCAGGGCACATAATGATGATTATTATCACGAATCATGGCCTGAAATTTACCCACAAAAATAAATTTGTAAAAAAGAGTATTTGAGGGCAAAGTTAAGCTACTTTAATTTTACATTATATTTTACTTAACTGGGTAGCTATGATTTAACTGTTTAATTCTTTCAAATCTCAGACCCTGAGATCACTATCCTAGGATTGAATGTAACGCCATGGTAGTTACTACAGCAGGGATCTGAAGTGATAGGATGATACACATACAAAATTACTACACTATGAGGTGTGGTGACCAACTATATTCCTCACTAGTTTATCTTTTCAGAGAAACCACCAAAGAGCTATTCCCTGCAAGATATTCTTTCCTCAACTGGAGATTTAACCCAGATTGGCTGCAATGGCCAGTCAGTGTGATCATCGCCATGCAGAGCACCCTTTGCTGGATCTTGCTGCCATGTCTATTCTCTGAAGGATTCAGTGTCAAACTAATTCTCTCACATTCTTCTTTGATACATTTAAGATGTCTATACTGTCTATTGTTCACCATTATTTTGGTCCATCTCTGCCTTATCATGCCACTGTTACCACTTTTTTTAAAACAACTGTAACATTTAATGTGGCCTAAGTATTACACTGTTTGACACATTATTTATTGGCTCATTTTCTTAAATATGGCTATTGATGTTGGCTGTTTGCATTTTCTCCACTTGTTGTTTAGAGCATTTAAAGAAATCTTCTATAACGTTTTAGTTTGAAAACTTCAGTTTTTATTTGCTGTTTGTAAATTGGAACATGAATCATATTCAGACATTTCCACGTGATAGATGCATGCCCTCAGAAGTTTTAGTTTTGCTAACTTTGTAAATAAACTAATTAAGTGATCTAATTTTTCTTCATTGTTAGTTTTGTAATATGAACACAAAAACTCCAGTTTTTGTGATGTCATTATATAGCAGCTGTTTTGTAGAACATTGTTCTCCCCACACTCAGCCAAAAACTGTCTCAAACCCATGTCAGTTCTCTTGCCTCAGATTCTCGTATGCCCAAGATGTCTGCAATGTTCTGTGTCCATCTTTACGGTTGACGCCTCTCTCTTCTTTCTGAAACCATGCCTTCCACCACTGTTCTTTCCATGCCACTTTTAATATGGCCAAAGAGTTTCAGTTTCCAAGACATTACGTCGTTTATGAGCAAATTTTCTTCAGTGTTCCAGATCTTGTAGAATATTAGTATTTTTTCTTCTTCTTGGTCAACGATATTCTAAGAATTTTTCGGTAACATTTGATCTTAAAATGTATGTTGATGGAATTGAGAGTTCATAGACAATTCAATACCAAGATGGACTGCATAATTTCTTGGCCAAGAAACTGACTTATGCACATATTCTTAGGCATAATGTGATGATGCCTTCCCCTAATCACTAAGAGTTTGAATCTACATTTGTCATGAATATGCTACCATTATTACTGGTTATTTGATGGTCGCCATTAGCATAATAAAGCTTGATTTACAAGTATAGGAAAGGACACTAAAGGCCCAGTGGGTATACAGTTCTGGGCCCATTTTCTGTGTGGACCA
The DNA here is from genome assembly GCA_963921405.1 of Cepaea hortensis. NCBI lineage: Eukaryota > Metazoa > Mollusca > Gastropoda > Stylommatophora > Helicidae > Cepaea > Cepaea hortensis. Next base: position 108,622,970 of record OY992880.1, read on the forward strand.
ACTGGCACTTGAGGGGTGATGGGGCCTATATCATATTGGCCACCTTTACTTTCCAAGATATTTCCTGATACCCATTTTAAGTTAGGCTGACCCAGGAGTCCAAGTCAACTTTTAAAAAAATCCACATTTATATAAATACAAACCCATGACTATCGGGCCGGCAGGCAAGCACGCTGCCGTGGATCCATGTATGATTATTCATAGTTCTTAAGTCAGTACGCTGCTTGTATATAATGTCCTGATAGATCAGTGAACCATATTTGAAAATGTAAAAACTGACACCACTTTTGTCTGAATGTTGCGATGGTATCAAATCTAACAGTGCTTGTTCAAGTAGCATGAACTCCACAGCACAGCAAGCATGACAGGAGGTTTCCGATCATCAGTATTTGCAATGTTTTGACCCTTTTATTTTCTTTACACTCTCAGAGGGCAGGCCCACCTGAGTCATGACTCCTCTGAGTTTGACTTCTGCTGTGCGTTTGCACATCCACCTTCCAGGTGTTTCGTGTATCAAACTAATCCCACATTAACATTGCCGTATGTGCCTGCCCAGAAACATTGTGGCCCAGTTCTCTGCCAATATTATCACTGCACCTTCCTTTGGCTATGGAAAGCCAGCTTTATTCCTGTCTTTTTGCCTTTGTCTTCACCTCAACCTTGGTGGTGAGATATGACCCAACAGACATCCTTGCTGCCATGTTGTCTTCTTCTCATCTTGTTCACAGCTTAAGGATCCGCTCTCCTGCATGTGCCCAGCAGAAGCCAGCTCATGATTGCCCTTGCTCTGTTTCAAGCATGATGCCTTTTTTAGTGCCCATGTGGTTGATTGTCCTTTTACACTCAGATGTTTCAGCACATCGTACTCAGAGCTGGAAACCTGTACTCTGGCGCCAATCTCTATGATGAATAACCCATCCTTCCTGTCTCAGACAGGAATATGCGATGGAATACCATGCTAATTTCTTTCTAAAATAATCATGTAGCAATGAATAATAGGAAACCACGTAGTATAGTGGCTAGATGTTCACTTGTCGGCCAAGTGGTCATAGGTTCAAAGTTATATCAAGGCAGATTCTTAAAATTGATTGGGCTCCCAGGTCGACCCAGGTAAAAATAGGCACCAGGAAATGTCTTGGTAGGTGATGACAGGCTGCGCCATATTGACCACAACACCCCTGGAGTGCCGACCAGTCTATACAAATATGGGTCCAGCATCGTATGCCTGATATACCTTAAGGCACATAAAAGAGTTCTTAATGAATAACTATGGTCCCCTAAAAACACATAAATGGTTAAAAGAATAGATAGAAACAATACTGAAGGGTGTACTTTAGAATTACATTGATTTAGCTCCATTAGTTGGCATAAAAGCCTTTGACAAATTCTTCTTTGCTGAAGCCATCTTATCCTGTCGTCTCAGCTTCACAGGATCAGCGTAACCCTCTCCTTCCATAATACGTATAAACTTTTCATCAAAGTAGCCATCTTGCTTTGCACTTTTCATTTTGCCACCACCTGGAAACATCTGCTTCCCTTTGCTTGCTGGTTCATTGAATACTCCTGTGTAGAAGACATGTTCAAATCTTTTGAAGAAAATATTACAATTGATATGTTTTATGTAACACACACTATCATATCAACTGTATGTGAGTTTATGCGAAGATTATTTATCTACATGGTAGATATGTGTATATGTGTGTAAGTGTGTGTGTGTGTGTGCGTGCGCATGCGTGTGTATATATGAGAGGGAGGGAGGGAGGGGGAGAGAGAGAGAGAGAGAGAGAGAGAGAGAGAGAGAGAGAGATAGAGAGAGAGAGAGAGAGAGAGAGAGAGACAGACAGACAGACAGACAGACAGACTACATCGTGCATGATCTCATGATCTCACCCATTCCTCTGGAGTTATCTCAGTTATGCACATTGAATAAATGATTTATTTGCCATAAAAGTATTACAGAGTTGATTTGTAACATTTTAAAAGGTACTAACTTAGGTGGATTACAGCAATATTAATATTCTTGAAAGGATGATATTTAAAGAAATCTCTAAAATAAACAGTTTTTATTTTAGTCAATGCAAGTGCCTTTCATAACAAATTTCAGAGAGAGATGCATCATGTAATCAATACTGCAGTGTAACACACATTACAATAGCAACTGTATGTGAGTTTGTGCCTTGTAGCCTTGCGTTGGTTTTCATAAAAATGGCATGAGTGCCAGTCATTTAGAGAGCAATGGCAAATTATTGAAGGTAAAGGTGCCAAGAAATCACAAACAGCAAACAAATGCTGGGGTTGAATGCAACATCCTGTAAAGGATATGCAACTAACTTTCTCTTTGTTTTTCATAAAATAAAATCTTGAAATACTATGGTACCTACTATACACAAGTACATATTATACGTGAGATTTTTTGGGTATATACTTGGTGAATTATGTAGTGGTGCAGTAGTTAGCAGTCTTGCCTACCAAACAGTGGTCCTGTGTTCAAATCCCCATCTAGGCTGATTTTTCCAATTTATGTGGGCTGTCAGATCAACACAGCCTAAAATAGGTCACAAGAAATGTCCAGGGAAATAAAGATAGTTGCTATGATTTTGACCACATCACCCATCAAGTGCTAAATGGGTGCTAAAAATTATGGGGCTAGCACCATTGACCCAGCCATGTAAAAGGGTACTTTACTTACACACTAGGGACTAGGTATTGCAATGAAATGTTTCTAACTTATCAAATATTATGAAACCAATTTACAGGATAGATTTAACAAAATGAAATTCAATACCTCCTTGAAGTCTCTAAGTAAATTACAAATGGAGATATATATTATGTCAATAAATTGTTTGTTTGTCGTCAGTTATTGAGAGTATAATAATCATCATCTCACTTAGGATATTCCCACAAGTGCTCCTTCCCCTTTTTTCAGTAGATAGCAATGAGTTTCCAAGCTGATGGTACCAGCGGCAGCAAGATTAAATGTTCTCGTGTATTTTTCTCTATGTGTTGAGTATTTTCCAGACCTCCGCTCACTCTTTGTTGGATCAGTCTCTACAGATATGGATCTTCTGCCTGTATTGCTGCACTCTCCACTCAGTTCTAGACATCTTAAACAGATTAGCTTTGTCATAAAGTAGCTCGCTGTCCAAACGAGCAACAGTGACCATTCTATCAGCTTGTCGAATTCCTCGCATATCCACATGCGCTTGGCAAAAAATCCACAATATGTTTTTGATAGGTAGATAAAAAATGGTAATTGTTTAATTGCAAAATGGTGTTTTGATTTGCTTACTTGTATCATATGTTTAGCTGCAATTCTATATGGACATATGCCAAATAAGGGCTGATGTTTAAACATTAACATGATAACTTATCAGTTGTACATACTTGCTGAAAAAATATATGCAAATATACAATTAAATACAGAAATAACCCATTCTAAAATATGACTGGGGAAAAGAGAATTATTAATTTCATTTTATTATTTACGCTAATATCTTAAATACTAAAATTGTATACTATACTGAGCCCCACTGATTTATGGCATTACGAATGTCGCTGTAACATTCATGATTTATTTTTTTTTAAATGTATGGCTCATTGGGTGGATAGCAATTCACAAATATTTTTAACATTGGCTGTCATCCATGTTAGAATGGCAAGTGAGAATTTAATTATGCATCAGCCCTATTAGATTTGCAGTCCACTATCATTGAAACAATTAAAATTAAATGTATATATTATATACTAAACAATGGGGTAGTGAAATAACCAAAGGATCTCTAAAGAGCCACTAATTTTCATGAATAACTGATCTCTAACCATGTAGTATGCATACTCTGATTACCTTTGTGAATTTGACATATATAACCAAATAAGAAACTGTTGCACAGTCTGTAGACAGTACACAATGTGTCACTGTGTAAGAGTCAACCACAATGCGTGGACACATGCAACATCAACAAATGATCAGAGGTTGGCCATAGTTAACCAAATAGTGTGCACCACAAATTCTCTTGTTTCAATCTTTGTTAACATATAATAAATTTGGTAGTACTCTGTTGGTCCAACACAACAATTACAGCCATCATAACATCTGTGACATACTGAACTATGATGTCATTTCCGTGATCTTATAGCGCTAATATTTAATAATTTGGTACCTTCTACAGCTGGTTTTGGCACTTACCTTTACCATTAGAGTTCCAGCAAAACAAGTCTACTTCTTCCACTGCTCACATTTACCTATATCACATATAGTCTTTTCTGGTCAACAACAACTCAATCCCTTGCCTTCCTCCCCTCGTGTGTTAAATACTCTTGCCATGTAATGTGGCTTATGCAACTCACTTCTTGTAGAATGTTCCAGCTTCGAGTGTGCTTCTGGAAACTTTCATTTTTATGACAAGATTGACAGGAGCATTATCGGGACTATTGTTCTGTTGTGTTTCCTGTGTACTAATTTATTTATTTTTACAGACCAATGGAAATAATCTTGGTTGACCACCTGTACTCTCCTACTCAATAGTGCTTTTGTTACTAGTGCTTCGACCTGATCCGAGAGCACTGGCCTGTTGGTGTGGGGAATTATGGGACATACTGACCTAGGTACATTAATCCCTTGCACTCAGTTCCCCTTGTCACAGATCACTGGAAACCGCAGGTTCAAACAATGACCAAATGGTATCATGATTTCAGTCAATTGTATAAGTAAAAAATTTAATAAGACCCTTTTCATGTCTTGAGACGTATTGGGTATATGGTGCTCCATTTTTAGATATTTAAAATATTAATTCTCTGTGTCATGCCATCACTTTTACAGCCTCGGACTCTGAGATAAGTAGCAACATGTTTTTCATGCTTTCATTTTCTCTTCATTGCTCTCATTTTTTTTTCATCATTTTATTCTTCTCATCCCATTCTTATGCCTTAATGTAGTCACTAGAGGATTTTCTCCTGTTCAATATGTTGTGTTTCGTGCATGTATTTGTTTGCTGATGAAGGCTAGTTGCCGCAACGTCCTGTTTGTGTCGTAATTCTGTTGTGTAAAGCTGCATTACTTTGTGTTATTTGATATTGTTTACATCACTTTTAGTTTTTGAAATGGGTCGAACAATGAGTCCAGGTCAATATTTTAAAAGTCCCAGCCTCGAAGGGGATTCTAATATATGACCACCAGGCTGGCAGGAAAGAGTGTCTGCCACTGCACTACTACAGCCCCGATCAGATTTGTATGTTTATGTTTGTCAAATTGTAACGTTATTACAGCGCTTAATATAAAATTGTTTTAACACTGTTCATTCATACATACAAATACACACGCTCCATGGTGAAGGTGTTATGGACGCAGTTCGTAATTTCTCATACCCACGTTCAAAACACAGTTATGAGCAGCTGACTGCTTTGCGTTGGTTGTTTTACAGAATGGTATGGGTGCCGGTCATTCAGAAAGCAGTAACAAACTACTGAACATAAACTTGCCAAGAGATCACGACAGCAAAAAATGCTGGTGTTGACTGCGACGTTCTGTAAAGGATTCGCAACTAACTTTTTTAACATACACACATATGGATTCTGAACTGATTTGATTATATAAATTAATATATTAATATTACTGTGTGCGCATTTGTGTGTTTTAAAGGGTACTTACCCTGCCCAGGTGTAGTGTATTTATCGCCAATGGTGATGTAACTCATTTCTTTGAACAGACCAATACGGTCCATGTCAGTCTTGCCACCTTTATCTCCCATGTTGAATCCCGTGCACACAGATTATCAAAATGTCAAGTTAATAAATACAATTTATTTGGTTTCTTGGTCAATTTGAATATATTAAATTACATTTAGCTACGTTTGTACTTTGCTGTCTGTTGTTGCCTATCTCCTGCTGGCTTTTTGTGACTTCTGCGTTAGTCTGACACTGTGTCTCGACACTTCTGTCTGTCGCTTTCCTGAGCTTCACTCAGTTCAATTGCGTTGTTATGATTTACCTACCGATTACGATTTCCGGCAGTTTCTCAGTTAATAAAGTAAAGTAAAGTTAATGAGTTAATGGTACGTTTCGTGAATTAGAAGTATGCTTTCCGTCAAATTAAAACCTATGCAAATATAATCGAAAATGAAACTATTGACAACTTCACCAAATATAAATATTATTTAAGAACTTATGTAGCTGTGTATAGATGTTAGAATTTAAAACCACAGCGGTGTATTTTCCACACACAATCTAACTTATAGTTGAAGTAATTGCCATGGAGATGAGGTCAGGGTGCATGCACCGGAAACAATCATGCTGCTGAGTGCAAAACAAGGAGTGGAAAATAAGTGGCAAAAACACACAATATAGAAAATAAAAAATTGCAAAGTTTGCAGACAGCATGGATTCAGTTCAACTACTAAGCCGACAATGAAGTTGTTAATGTCCGTGTGTGGTTTTACATTTGAAGAACTGTTTTGCTGTGAACAAATCCTTTTACCGTATTGTGTTTTACTTTTACTGCACAATTGTAGATAGTAAAGTTTCGTGATCTTTAATAATTTTTGTGTTTCTTTGATTGCACAAAGTTACTAAACTACAATACAAAAGTGAAAGTAGGCGGTGCGGACAAGGCGCTTTGGACAATACACTGCTTAATAGAACTTAGAAGCGCCAACAAAGGTTTGTGGTTGTTTAGTGGACGCCAGAAAGTCAGAAAATAACGGTAGTTATGAAAATATGTCCATTTATATTCCACAATCGTTTTGATTTTGACCACTGAGCATTGGCACACGTCACACAGACAGAGACACTGACAGCTCATTCATACAAACTAAATATTACGCTATGCAGATGACACAGTTAACTGAGTATTGGTGGCGGATTAGGTAAAAGATCTACAATTGTTGGACAGAGTGCAAAGAAACAACTGTCCTTGAATATCATGAAAACAGTAACAATGGTGATATCAAAGAAAAAGTGACACCAAAATGTTAAATGTAAATAGAAAGGAAAATTCTTAACCAAGTGGATAATTTTAAATACCTAGGGGCGTTTATAACATCAGATGGAAGGTGCACAAACATAGATTACAGAACAGACTAAGGGGAGCAAAAGCTGCATTTCAGGAAATAAAATGTATCTTATGCAATAAGTCACATCACCCAGGAATGCTAACCTGGTCAAAACAGCATGCTAAAAGTCGGATGTGTTGGCCTGAGGGTTTCGACTCAAGGGTGCCTAACTAGACACACCGCAATCACATCTGAAAAAACACTCCGGATGAACGCGAAGAAGAAGAAGAAGAAGACACATCAAATGTAAGAAAGAGTTCTGAAGTGCTATATATAACCTGTTTTGCAGTGAATCTGGGAATGTGAATGAACAAAGTAGGAAGAACTTGAAGGCAACAGAGATGTGGTTCCTGAGACGAATTTTGCGAATTCCTTGGACTGCCAGAGTAACTAATGACGATTGTCTGAAAGAGGCTAATGAAATTAGAACATTATATACAACAATAAGAAAGAGACAAACAGCTTTCTTAGTCATGCGATGAGAAGAGAGGCATTGGGGAACATTGTAACGATTGGAAAGATCAAGGGGGAGAGAAATGATGCTGGATGGATTGAGACAGTGGAATGGAGGAATATCATCACCAGAGCTGATTCAGAACACCAAAGACCGAGATCTGTGGAGAGACATGAACGCCTATGCCAGCTGGCAGGACACTTGATGATGATGATCTATGTCTAAGCATGAGTTTGGCTAAATGTTAGCCAATCAGAGTGCTAGTCTTGACTTGTGAATCTGAATCACCATCACTGAAAAACAGCTTGCTGCAAACCATGTAAATGAGTTACTTAAACAGGGAGGGAGGAGTGTAATGAAGATGACAAGAAAAAATCAAGATTCACATCCAGACATTATACCAGAGTCTTGCATTACCACTTTTGAAGGCCCAGGTGAAGCAGCTTCAGTTAAAATGGTTTGTTCATTTTGCAGTATAGGAAAAGTCCTGCAGCCCCAACTAACATGAGTGACCAATATTCAAGGAAACCAGAGGCCACTAAACCTCTAGAATGACAGATCAACGTTTAGCAGCCTCAGAAAAACCAAGTACTATATTTGAAATTGGCTTAAGAAAAGCATCAGTTAAGGCTATTTGAATAGCTTTCTGTATGTCCTAGGCACCTCGGCATAGAAAATAAGCAATAAAGTCAAATACCACATGCTGCCAGAGTTTGAATATTCTTTATATGTTTGTATCTCATACTTGTCACTTATGGCTATCCAAGAGACTTCTGTGCCTCTTCTGCCAGAGTATTGTGTTATCATCTTTATAAGAAGCTATGTATAGGGTGTATTTTTAATGACTGTGCAGTGTTTGAAAATATTGCCGGTCCAAGTTTTGTATTTACCTTCTGTAAAGTTCATGCAACATAATAGGTAAATACAAAACTTGGACCGGCAATATTTTCAAACACTGCACAGTCATTAAAAATATACCCTGTATCTCTTGAGTTCAGTTTTATTTTACTTAGCAGAGAGTGATCTGCATGTGCATCTGTACCTCTAAAATCTGTTACCTCATGTATAGATGTTCTAAATGGTTAATACAAACGTGATCAATTTTATTTTCTGTCTTCTGGTCTGGTGATGCGCACTTTGTACAAAGTGTGTGGCGCAACATAAACATGAAGCTGTCTGAGAAACCAAAAATTACATTTGAAGCAAGTCTTAAGAAAACGCCTGATTTGACTATTTGAATAGATTTTTATATGAGCTCTGTAACCAAAACTAAATGATACAGTAAAGAAAAGTACTGTTTAATACCAACTCCTGAATATCTGTGTTTTCTATTGACTCTTACCTTTCTCTCTTGTTAACAGTATTGGTTTGTATATGGTTTGCAAAGATGATCAAGTAAAAACAAAAGAAAGTTAAGGACCCATGATACATGCCTTGAGGCATTTTGGGCATAAAGTGCTAACTCCATACCATATTTTTATTGACCAATTAGCACTTGAGGGGTGATGTGGGCAATGTCGCCAGCCAACCACACTTTCCAAGGCATTTTCTTGTTCCCATTTAGGCTGGGTCGTTTACTTTGGACTAGATGTCAATTTAAAAAACTAAGCCTCAAAGGGATGTGAAAAAAAGCAACTTTAGCTATAAAAATAATGCATTTGAACTTACATTAATTTTTTTAAAATCAATCAATCAATCAATCATGTGCCATGCCGGAAAGCGTGGGCGGTCATGACTCGCCATTTCACTCGATCGCCAGTGTCGTGGATCAGTCTCGGTCTTCCTCTTGGTCTGTTCCCCTCGATCTTGCCAGCTGTCACTAAGTTCTCCAATCCATTTATTCTCATAACATGTCCAAAAAATTTTGACTGTCTACGTCTAATTTCTCTAATCAGTTTACGATGTTCATTTGTCTCCTGTAGTGCTTGGTCATTGGTTTTTCTGTCTGTCCATAGTATTCTTTGCATTTTCCTCAGAAACCACATTTCTGCAGCCATCAGATGCTTTTCAGCTTGACTGCTCATTGTCCAAGTTTCACATCCATAAAAAAGAACAGGCTCTATGTATCCCCTCAACACTCTTTTTCTCGTTTCAATTGACATCTTTTTATTGGTCAGAATGTTTTTCATCTTGCTAAAGGCTACTTTCGCCATGGCAATTCTTGTTCTAATCTCTTCAAGGCATCTCCCATCAGATGTTATAACTGTTCCAAGATAATTGTACCGATTCACTTGTTGAAGAATATTTCCATTTACTTGTATATTACATTGTGGCACTTCTTCCTTCCTACTGACGACCATAACCTGAGTCTTTTTACAATTTAATTCTAACCCCAGTTGCTCACTGTGTACAACAACCGCATCTACTAATTGTTGCAGGTCCTGCGCATTGTCTGCAATTAATACTGTATCATCTGCATATCTAATGTTATTGATGTTTCGTCCTCCAATGCTGATTCCATTTATATCCTCTATATTTCTGAAAATATTTTCACTGTACAGGGAAAAAAGATCTGGAGACATCACACATCCCTGCCTAACACCTCTCCTAATTGGCTGATACTGTCCCACTTCATTATCAATCCTTATTGCAGCTTGTTGTTTCCAATATATGTTTTTTATAAGTCTAATGTCTTTCCCATCAATTTGTAGATCTGCAAGCATATCCACCATGCTGACATGTCTAATGCTATCAAAAGCCTTTGTATAGTCAATAAAGCAAAGATGTATATCCTTGTTTACTTCTATAGCACGTTCAATAACTTCGCAGCATATACACAGCATTTACTGTACCCTTTCCTTCTACAAACCCGCATTGTTCTTCCCCTATTTCAGGTTGTATCTTCTTCCTCATTCTTTGCATGATAATTCTTAGCAAAATCTTTGTGATGTGACTCATTATACTAATTGTTCTATGTTGATCACATTCCAAGGTTCCTGATTTCTTTGGGATTGCAATAAATATATAGTTACATAATTCAGGAGGTATATCTCCAGTATCATATAATGTGTTCAGCAGTCTGGTGACTTGATCTAGTCCAAATTCTTCTAAAGCTTTAATCATTTCTGATGTGATGTTATCTGCATCGGGGGCCTTGCCAGCTTTCATATGCTTAAGAACATTTCGAACCTCCATCTCCAAAATTGGCGGTCCTTCATTATTAAATCTAATATCATACTGTTCGTCTCTGTTATCATCATAAAGGTGTTTCACATAATCTGTCCATACCTGTAGAATCTGGTCTTTTTCTATTATGATTTTGCCATCTTCAGTTTTTAGACACCCTGTTGATGTACTTGTTCTTTTATTAGTAAGTTCCTGAATTCTTTTGTGCACTAATTTGGTATTTTGACTGTTGTGTTGGCTTTCAATTTCTAAGCACTTTTCCTCAAGCCATGCTTCTTTTGCCTCCTTACATAATGTTCTGACTTGTCTGAATTTCTTCATATTTGACAGAATATTTGACTTTTTTTTTTTTTAAATGAACATTAAATCAATTGTTCCTTGGCCAGTGCAAATTTTTTTTCAAAGAAAACTTCAAAATGGAGACAACAGTACTTAAAACAGGAGCAATGACTGTAATGGAAAATATAGATTCTACTGTCGGCAAGATTGTCTTCCTTGCTGGCATCACATAAGTTATAACAGCCTTATGGAATGGTAAAAGAAATTAAACAGCCTATGTAGAGCAAAAGCACTAAAAGACACCAGTTACAAATCCAAAGCTATATAAGTAGAGTGGTCCATTCCCATTGTTGAATATTTGGGATAACATATCTAAGGAACAAGATTCAGAGATTCAAACTGAAGACAGAAAAATGTGAAAAGGTTCAGTACTTTGCCAAAACCCATGTTAGAAATTAGGTAACAAATAAAATAGGCTGCTGTATATGGAAGTAACTTTAAAAAATGGGGATGGTGGTGGCAGCACTCGATATCAAGAATGCATACAACAGAGTCAGATGTGATATTTTGATTTATGCTCTTATTGAGAAGAGAGTCTGTCCTTGGTTAGTGAACTGGATTGCTGCTGTTCTGTATTCTTGTAGAGTGGTTCTCCAGCTGGGTACATGGATCTCTGAGCCATGTATCATAGCCCCCAGGCTACCACAGGCATCAGCAATTTCACCTGTGTTTTTCAATGTGTCTACGAGCAAGATTCCAAGCCTCGAAGCACCAGGGGCTTAAAGGATGCTAACATTTGCAGATGTTCTCACATACAGGCAGGGGAGGGACAGAAATAAAAGCTGTCATTAATTAACCCAGAAAAGACATCTGTCTTGTGGCGCTCTCTTTACAATTGGATTGTTAAAGCTGACCTCCCAAGCCTCACAATAAATGGTAGAGGTGGGAAAAGAGAAAGCAGACTGAAGTACCTGAGAATCACCTTTCATAGAAGCCTGTCCTTCTGGACTATGTTGAAGTGATGGTTACTAAGTGTCAGAAAGGGTTCAATGCACTGAAGAGTGTGGCAGCAAGGGACATAGAACAGAAAATGCTTTTCACATGTTTTAGCACTTGATCATTTCAGTTGCAGAGTATGGACTTGGAATGCTCACTGTCTCAAAGAGTCAGCTGGTAAAACTAGAGCGCATGCAGAATGAAGCCATGAGGGTGATTCTGGGATGTACAAGGAACACCCCAATAGTATGTATGCGGTACTTCCTGGCGTTGCAAACCATTGCAGAAAAACTAAAGGCAAGGTGTTGCAGGCAAGATCATACATCAAAGTAGCTGCGGACAAGGAACAGCTTTTGCATGATTCCTTGGATGCAGTCAAGGGCCACAGACTTCTAACAGGAAGATCGTGGAGGGCTCAGGCAGAAGATACCATCAAAGAAGTGTACACAATTGAGAATATTTTCAGAGGCAAGGAGTGGGTCAGAATGCCGAATAGAAATTCAGACTTGTGTGGGGTTATAATCACATTTGGCCGTGAATGTATGGAGTGGCCAGCAGGCACTATGGAAGCTGAAATTCAGCAATGAATTCATGACTACTCTTGTCCTGGTGATGTGATTATCTATACCGATGGCACTTTGTTAAGAGGCAAAACAAAAAAATGCCTGGGGATTCATAGAAAACAAAAATGGTCAATGTTTAGTAAAGGAGAGCTTGGCATATGACACCACAACCTCAAGTCTGAGAATGGAGGTGGAGGTGGTTACTGTATCTTTCTGCTGATTGGAGAACAAACTGTATATGCATGTTGTGTTTATAACTGATTCACAAAGCATGCTGACAAAGGTGAAGACTGGCATGCTTCGTGCAGAATAGCATGCATTGATTTAGAGATCGCGGGTTGTGAACATTCGCAGGATCTTTTCTCTGTGACACTTTGGTGTGGTTGGAAATGAACAGGCAGACAGATTGGCTGGTGACACATCATCAAGGAGTGATTTGATGCATTTAGAATAACTGTCACTTAATTATGAAGTAATAATATTATTACACCCCTTTTAAAAGAAATAAATATAAATATATTACTGAAAGTATATTTTTTGTTTAACATGCACTTGTAAAATAAGTATTCTGTAAAATATGTTTCAGAATACATTGAAGCTCCTGTTACCGCAACAATTTACAGTTTGATGATATGGCAGAGGCAAACCCAGCTAACATCTTTCGGATATTAGTAGCTTCGGATGTTCACCTAGGTTTCATGGAAAATGATCCCATTAGAGGAAATGACTCTTTTGTGACATTTGAAGAAATTCTCTCAATTGCACGGGAAAAAGATGTGGATTTTATTTTACATGGTGGAGATCTATTTCATGAAAATAAGCCTTCCAGACATACTCTTCATGCCTGCTTGGCTTTGCTGAGAGAATACTGCATGGGAGACAAAGCAGTCAACTTTGAATACCTCAGTGATCAGTCGGCAGATTTCAAGCATTGCAAATTTCCAACTGTGAATTATGAAGACCCCAATTTAAATATTTCCATTCCTGTGTTTTCCATTCATGGCAACCATGATGACCCCACAGGTCAGAATAATCTCTGCTCTCTTGACCTTCTTCACGCTGCTGGACTGGTAAATTACTTTGGGAAAAGTTTGCCGTTGGATAAAATTCAGATTTCCCCCCTTTTGCTACAGAAGGGAGAGACCAGACTTGCACTGTATGGGCTGGGCTCCATCAGGGATGAACGGCTGCATCGAATGTTTGTTAAAAAGGTGAAACTAACAAGTGATGTTGAAATATGTGATATTAAAATATAAGGTGTATTTTTAATGACTGTGGGGTTTTTGAAAATATTGCCGTTCCAAGTTTTGTATTCACCCTCTGTGAACTCATGCAACAATAAAAGGTAAATACAAAATGTGGAATGGAAATATTTTCAAAAAACCCAGTTATTAAAAATACACCCTATATTATGTGTTTAATTTTGTGTCTGCCTTTTATCTCCCAAGGGAGCATAGGCCTTCGATCAACTCATGCCAAGCCATCCTATACTTTATTGTTTCATGCAGCTCCTACCCTGACCTTCGGTTAATTTGTTCTAATAAATTATAATATAGTGTGTGTGCATATTCTGTGAAATGAAGAACCTTCTACATTTGCTTGAGAACACACAAATTCAACAATTTCTGTATATTGATTGTTATCTCTGTCATCTTTTTCTGTAGTTATGGTTCGTTTTGTTCTTCTTCTGCGTTCATACTGAGTGTTTCTTTTTTCCAGACGTAATTGCGTTGTGTCCGGTTATGCACCCTTTGGCCGACACATCCGACTTTGGCGGGCGTTTGTTGACCGGGCTAGCCTTCCCGGGCTCTTTGTTCTATTCATGATATTCCTCCATATCATCATCAAGGATCATGCCTCTTGGTCTGCCTCTCTGCCTCTTCGACTGCCAATCTTTGCCTTCATCACGATGTTCTCCAACAACTGTCTTCTTACTTATATATCTTCTCCTTCTTATAGTTGTGTATATTCCCATTAGCCTTTCCAGACAGTCGTTGTTGGTTACTTTGGCCATCCAAAGTGTTTACATTGTTTGACTCACAAACCAGATTGCAGATGTCTCCAAGCTCTTCCTAATTTGTCATTTCACATTCCAAGATTGACTACTGTACAGGTTTGAGATAACATGTCAGTACTATCTGTCACTATCATTGAATGAAAGAAAGAGATGCCAAAGTGCTATAAAGAACCTGTATTGCTGTATGGCAGTGAATCTTGGAATATAAATGAACAAATTAGGAAGAACTTGGAAGCAACAGAGATGTAGTTCCTAAGACAAATGTTGTGAATTCCTTGGACTACCAAAGTGTCTAACAGCGACTGCCTTAAAGAGGCTAATGAAACTAGAACATTATATACAACAATAAGAACGAGACAAACAGCTTTTTCTGGTCATGTAATGAGAAGAGAGGCGCTGGAAAACATCGTGACAACTGGAAAGATCGAGGGGAAGAGAGGCAGAGGCAGACCAAGAGAAATGATGATGGATGGATTGAGATGGTGGCATGGAGGAAATATCATCAGCAGAGTTGATCCAGAACACCAAAGACCGAGATCTGTGGAAAGTAATGAACGCCTATGCCAGCCGGCATGGTACTTGATGATGTGATGATGATGACTCTCAAGGGAGTCTCCATGGCGAAGTGGTCAAGCCGTCTGACTCGGGCTCCAAAGTTTGTGGGTTCGATTCTGAGCCGTGTCCTTCGATTCATGAGTGCATTTTTTCGGAGACTCCTAAGGGTTGTCGCTGAAGCTACGGAGTTCGTGCTTTGCGAGATGCTTTCCGCGCTGCAGAATGAGACTGAGCCTTATGGGATAAAATCCCGGTGCAATGAAGTCGACCCTGTCGACTTTTAAGCGACTTTTGATGATAACTCTCTTCCTGACATTCAGTGAAAGTGATTTATTACATAAGATTCTTTTCATCTTCTGAGATTCAGTTTTTGCTTGGCCTATTCTGCTGTTAATATCTATCACACATCTTCCATCTCCATCTATGTTATGATATAACGCCCCCCCCCCCCTCTCTCTCTCTCTCTTAATATTTAAATTCATCGACTTGGTTAAGCACTTTTCCTTCTATTGTTATATCACAAATTTGGTGTTATCTTTTTCTTTGATATAATTATTGTTTCTGTTTTCTTGATAGTCAAGATAAGGGGGCTGCGTGGTCTCGAGGTATGGTGTCCACCTCGAGTGCTGGAGGTCCCGGGTTCAAGTCCCGGCGGTGACTGGGATTTTTTCTCGTGGACTTCTAGTAATAAAATTTCCCCTGGTCTCTGGGTAGTGAGGCCGGACGCCCGTGTGTATTGTTGCGCACGTAAAAAATCCCTTGGCAGTTGGAAATCGAAAAGAGTAGCCTAACGGCGCTGCCCGGGCAAAATTTCGAGTTTAAAAATCTACCCAAAGTATTTCAGGATCCTCGCCGGTGCTACGGAGTTCGTGCACTGAGCTGAGTTTCTCCAGACTCAGGTTTCAGTTAGGAGGAGAACGGAGCACTTATGGGATGCACCCGTGTGCCGTGATGTTGATCCATCGACTAAACTAAACTAAACTTGATAAAGGAAAGTCCAGTTTTTGCATTCTCCTTTAAAGCCAAATCTGGTGAAAAAACTGGCATCCTGCCAAAAAGAACTAAATACTAGCTGGTGATACTGCAGCTTAATCTATGTTGTTAAAACTCAGTCCACAATTATTAGTGCCTGTGCACTAATTTTTATGAATATCCTGTTACCTGAAAAAGAAATCCTAATGAATATGCTTATTAATAGAAGCTGCATTGTTGGTGTGATACTTTAAGGCATGTCATATTTTTGAATTGTACATTAGAGTAGATTTAACATTCTTGCCAGTGTGTGATAGATAAAGGTAAAACCATGGCATACATGGTTGTAAGGATATGAATTAGTACGACCTCACACATACCAGAGCCATGTTTTTGTTTTAATTTGGAATGGCCACCCATGCTTCCCAGAGAAATCTCTAGTACTTATTTTATGAAGCTGGGTTGCTGACCAATTTTATGAATCTTGGTTGTTGACCCATTTTATAAAGCTGGGTTTCTTACCCATTTTGTGAAGCTGGGTGCTGACCCACTTTTTAAAGCTGGGTTGCTGACCCATTTTATGAAGCTGGGTTGCTGACCCATTTTATGAAGCTGGGTTGCTGCCATAGCAGTGTGTGTATCTAAAAGAACAAATCCCACCCTAATTGGCATTCTATAGACCATCATGCTGGTAAAACAGTACATTACTCACCAGACAGTCACGGCTGCTTTGTTATGTTTAGAACATACATATTTTGTTTCAGTCAATAACAATTTGCCATGTGTATATTTTGACTGGATATATGAACTTCCTCCTTATATTTACGACTAATTGTAATTGTTTGTTTTGTTCTTTAGGATGTTTCAATGCTAAGTTTTGTTCTTTAGGATGTTTCAATGCTAAGTTTTGTTCTTTAGGATGTTTCAATGCTAAGACCAAGAGAGCACCAAAACGACTGGTTCAACATGTTTGTTCTACATCAGAATCGTGCAAAACACTCAGCAACAAACTACATCCCTGAGCAGTTTTTGGAAGATTTTCTTAACCTTGTAATCTGGGGCCATGAGCACGAGTGCAGACTTCAGGTTGAGAATTGTCATGTGGAATATAATCCCACCCAGAAGCTGTTCATTTGCCAGCCAGGAAGCAGCATTGCCACATCACTCAGTGAAGGTTGGTCTGGATTATCTGGTCTCAAATTAGTACAATATTTGTCCACACAAGGCAGTTTTCCTTGTACTACCTGATTGTTGTAGTAACTAAGTGACTCTTTACCTTTTTTTTTTTTATACATTACCTCCATTGCCAGATCCATGGCGAATGGCTTACAGACGCAGTTCATGATCCTGCATATCACTTTCGAAACACAGCTGCGGGCAATTTGGTAGTAGACCACCTTGCATTGGGTTATTTATAAAATGGTATGGATGCCGGTCGTTCAGAAAGCAGTGACAAACTACTGAACGAACTTGCCAAGAGATCACAGACAGCCACAAAATGCTGGGGTTGACTGCGATGTCCTGTACAGAATATGCAACTAACTCTTTTAACCTCCAGTAGAGAGCTGCAGTAACGTAGTGGCTAGCTGCTTGCCATGTGGTCATGAGTTTGATCCTCATTGAGCATATTCATATTTTAAAAATTGACCCAAGCTCTCAGGTCGACTCAGCCTAAAATGAGTACCATGAAATGTCTTGGGATGTAAAGGTGGCCAGTGGTATACCGACCACATCACTGGTTGGGTGTTGGTTGTACTGTACAAATACAAGGGGGCTTCAAATGGAAACCTTAAAAGTGTGATAGAAATTACAATACCCATGCCATTGTCTTGTAACCTGTCAGTATTGTTGTTAAGATTGTCAAGAGTGTTAAGCACATGACATCATGGTGCAGATAAACACAATAACATCATAAGAACAGTTTAAAGATGGCTGCCCCACTTTTGACATGCAGCAAAGAGGAGCAGCGTTCTTTTATCCGTTTAAAAAAAAAAAATTAGTGAAGGGGTGAAACCTATAGAAATTCATTGGTGAATGAAGGTACAATATGGTCATGCAGCCCTGTCAGTCCAGCAAGTGTATGAGTGGAGTAGGAAGTTTAAAAACGGCGTGACTTCTGTGACAGACTGTTTACGAAAGGGTCAGACAACCAAGTAGTGACCCCAGAGTCGATTTTCTACAGGAATCCAAGCATTTTATCGGCGCTGGAGGACTTGCATTGAGCGCAAGTGAAAAATTATACATTTGCTGTTCTTTACTTTTTCAGAACATATTCATGAAAACAACACATTTAAGGTTTTCATGCGAAACCCCCTCGTGTTAGTCTTGGATCACATGCTAAATATGTTTTAAGGCACATAAAAGGGTCCTTTTCTTTATTTGCCGGCTCCGTGATGTAGGGGTTATGGATTCAGTTCGTAATTCCGCATATTGCAGTCGAAACACAGCTGTGGGCAATTTGGCAGCAGACCGCCTTGCATCAGGATTTTTATAAAATGGTATGGGTGCTGGTTGTTCAGAAAGCAATGGCAAACTACTGAACGTAAACTTGCCAAGAGATCACAAACAGCCAAAACATGCTGGGGTCGACTGTGGCGTCCTGTAAAGGATATGCAATTAACTTAGTTTATTTATTCACTTATTGCCTAGTGGATCACCTGTGATGTTCCTAGACTTCCAAAATCGTTATTAGATATCAGTAAGACTTCATCGTGCATCTTTCCTATGGCAGCATACACATGGTAATCATAGACTGTTTTGCAGTCACTAAAGAAGATATATTCAACTTAAATGTTACAGAAAAATTATGATACTACCGTGGATCAAGAAGAAGAAAATTAACAATTTACAAGATGTGGTCATTGAAGAAAAGTGGCTCATAAAGAATATTATGTCTGGGAAACTGAAATAATCTGGTCATATTAAATGCGACACTCGTTTAGAAAGAATAGCTACAGATGGCATGGTTCCTGGACGAAGAGGCAAAGGTTGACCAGCAAACACAACAGGACATTGAAGATACCTTGGGTATGTTAACGCATGAGGCAGGAGAATTTATGATGAATAGAGAATCTTTCTGACAGGTTGTGATGGGAGAGACATTCTGCATGGGAGTTGTGACATGATGGTGACAGTGACTTAAATGATGTCACTTGTGTCACTTTCTTTAAAAATGTATAACTTAGAAGAGAACAGCTAAAAGCATACAGCTAAAAGCATATTTTAGTGGTGAAAACTGCCGTGGAGCAAGCACGACAGATTATTAGAAGAAGTCCCCCTCGACAAATCTTTCAGCCCCTTTACATTCCTTACACTTTCAGGGGGCAGGCTCACATGGGTCATGATTACTGGGCGTTAAGCATAGTTTTAATATTATTCCGTGAATCCCAAAGTGGGCATAACCACTATTTTGGGCTTAATGCACAGAATGATTCCTAAAGTGGTAATAACCACTACTTTGGGCTTAATGCACAGAATGATTCCCAAAGTGGGCATAACCACTCCTTTGGGTTTAATGCACAGATCCAGAGTAGACAGTGAGATCTTGACATTTTGCAGTAAACTTAATGCCAAGATGAAATGTGCATTCTACATGTTTAAGTGTCAGACAGGAGATGCAATAGTCCAGTGGCTAGCACTCTTGCCTTCCAATCTGGTGGTCATGGGTTTTATTTATTTTTTTTGGGTGCTGGCTCACTGTGAAGCTTAGTCCATACTCACTATTTCTAGTAGCACTAGACTGAATTTTGCGTGTGGATTAGCTTTCCCTATTACTGGTGTCTTTCCCCATCAGGCAGACCCACATTGACTTCAGAGGTACTTGCAATTTATATCCCCAAGTCAAGGATGAGGGTTTGATTTCGCATCAAGGCTGATTATTTAAAAATTGATCTGAGCTCTTAAGTTATCTTCACCTAAAATGGGTACCAGGAAATGTCTGGAACAAACAAACTTTATTTTCCAAGGGTCAGAAACTGGGCATGTCTTACATTCGGCACTTCTAATCATTCATCTTTTGTACATCAATTATCTATTGTGCATATTATATTCACATAGGAAAAAAAAATATTGTCAGATGAATGTTGTGAACATAAACAGGACTGCCTGAACTACAACATATCCATGCGAACCTTCTGGCCTAGAGAGACAACAGTGGAAGATAAACTCTATGGACCGCTGAGTGAACTAAAACGGACTGTTAGATTCATACATTTATAGACATATTTCAAGAGAACGAAAGAAGAAGAAGAAGAACAATGTGTATTACCATGTTATGAGACAGGCAGTCAGCCAGCCACACATACACATACACATGCATAAATACATACATACCTGCATATATACTTAATCATTTACAGAAACTCTCACAGTTATGCACCCATTTCTTGGGAAGTAAGCACAGCATAGGTGGTTAGGAGGCTGCAAATCGTATAATTTTAAAAAAAAAGCATTTCAGTGCAACCATTTTCGCAGGGAGATCTGTAGAAATGATTATTAGTTTTCTAAGCTTTTTGTATTGTTATTATTATTGTCATCTAATTTGATTATAAAAAAGACCTGTCTGTATATAAGTACTAATAACTGAATGCTCAACAACACAGGAGAAATGGTACCAAAACATATAGGACTGTTGGAAATCAAGGGCAACGAATTCAAAATGGAAGCTATCCCTTTGAAAACTGTTCGCCAGCTGTACATGGACAGTATAGTCTTAGCTGCTCACATTGACCCGGCAGCACCCAAGGCCAAGCAGAAATCTGAGGAATTTTGTATTAAAAAAGTGGAGGAAATGATAGCTAAAGCAGGTGAGTTCTGTATTCGATACATTGACCAGTGTTTGGATGTAGTCAAGTTACCTGTGTTGTATAATAAGTAAATTATTTTATTAGATAGTAACACAAGTATTTGATTAGCTCAGTGGACTAGATGCAGTTAAAGTAGGTAACGTTTGCCTTAACAATGACCCACAGCAATGACAAAGTCCTGAACTTAGTTGCTAGTTGCTAGATTTGTGTTCATCAGATTCATTCATTCATTCAGTAGCATATCCTTTGGAGAATCTCGCTCCCATAACAACCTTCCGGACAACTTGTTGGTTATAAGCAAGATGGCTCGCACCTGATACACCCATCTGGAGATCATCTGCCACATCCTGCACCCATCTTCTCTTTAGCCTTCCTCTTCCTCTCTTCCCGGGCATATACCCCTCTATTATTCTCTCCAAACTTTCATGATGTTTCAGGTGACCAAAATATTTCAATTTTCTTTGTTTTTTTTTCATCTTTAGTAGCCAACCTTCTTCAATATTCAGATTTTGTCGTATGGATGCATTTGTTCTTTTCTATATCCAAGATATTCTTAGAACCCGTCAGTATTCAAAGGCATTATGACTGTTCAGCTTGTTCATCAGATTACAGCTACGTATTCTTGTGTTTTGTTGTAGTATGTTTTGGTGTTGTCTTTCTTGTTCACTGGTAAAGACTAGTTAAAACTTTCATATATGTGTGTTTTTCCTTTTGTCTAGCTTTCTAGTCATATTTTGTCTTTATTTGGATTCCAGTATTTACTCTGCAGCAGGCGACCCTTTATTTGATAGAATTGTTAGTAGTTCACATTGCGTGTGTGATTATGTACATACATATAGGGATGGATATTTGCGTTTGTGATATATTACTCAGTCCTGTTTTGTAGTTATCTAGCTCTGTCTGTCCTTAACATGTTTTCCACTGTCCTAAGTTCATTGCAATGGAGCGGAATGGCTTCAATGTTATGATGTCCACCTCTGAAACATGCAGACCTGATTCATTTCATGATCTAGGCAGTATTTGTTATAAAATAAGAAAATGGTTGATATACTTATTCATTTCAATCCTGGGGTTGTGTATCAACCATCTAGCCTTCTCGGACAAAGGTGAAAAATCTCAACGGACCCACATACTCATATGTTTAACATCCCTCAACAGTTAGAAGAGGAAATGAGCAGACCCAATAGGTCACTGCCCAAGGCAATTCTTAAATTTAGAAAAGCAGTCCACACAGAAGAATATCTGTAACAGGTGTGATTCTGGTATATACACACACATGTGGATCCTCGCTGGTGCCACAGAGCTTGTGCACTGTGCTGAGATTCTCCTTGTCTGACCAATGAGAGGAGACTGGAGCACATAGGGAGATATCTGTGTGTGACCAATGAGAGGAGACTGGAGCACATTTGGAGAGCACATGTGGAGATATCTGTGTGTGACCAGTGAGAGGAGACCGGAGCATATTTGGAGAGCACATGTGGAGATATCTGTGTGTGACCAGTGAGCGGAGACTGGAGCACATTTGGAGAGCACATATGGAGATATCTGTGTGTGACCAATGAGAGGAGACTGGAGCACATTTGGAGAGCACATGTGGAGATATCTGTGTGTGACCAGTGAGAGGAGACTGGAGCACATATGGAGATATCTGTGTGTGACCAGTGAGAGGAGACTGGAGCACATGTGGAGATACCTGTGTGTGACCAGTGAGAGGAGACTGGAGCACATATGGAGATATCTGTGTGTGACCAGTGAGAGGAGACTGGAGCACATTTGGAGATATCTGTGAGAATTCAAAGTAATCCTTTACCAAAACCAATGTTTATTGTATTAGTTCATATATAATATGTAAGTGGTATCTTTCGATGTTCATATTTGTTAAAATTCAATCAGTTAAAAAAATCGACACGTACTGTAGCAAGAATCTGCTGTGGGTATGTGAAGTTTTGGGACCGTCACATTTTTAGGCCTGTGTACACAGGGGGATAGGTAGCTTCTTTCCCTCCTGTAATGAACAGTAACTGCAGGGTTTGAACCCATGTTCGACTGCGATAATGTCTTTGTCAGCACAACATTTAACCGCTATACCAGAGTGTCTGCACCAGTAAATAATGTTGTTTATTATTATGCTTCTGACATTCATTTCAGCACGTTTAGGTTCTTCTATAGCAAAATGTTTTATTCCTAGTTGTAGCCTCTAATATAATATCTATAGTGCCATTGTCAGCAGAACATTTAACCGCTATACCAGAGTGTCTGCGCCAGTAAATAATGTTGTATATTATTATGCTTCTGACATTCATTTCAGCACGTTTAGGTTCTTCTATAGCAAAATGTTTTATTCCTAGTTGTAGCCTCAGAAATTGTTTATCTTTTTTATTTCATCATCATCAAGTGCCTTGCTGGCTTGCGTGGGTGATAATTGCTTCTCCACATTTTGCGATCTCCAACAGCGTGTATCAATTGATGTGCGCACTCCCTTCCATGCCATGACATGATACTGTCAAGAATTTTCTCTCACTGTCTTCCTCTATCTATCTTTCCACAAGTTTTTCCAGTTGCCATAAGATGTTCCAGTTGTCTTATAATGTGGCCCAAAAATCTTTCTGATGTGATACGTTGTCTTTGTAACTTAGCCTTCCCCTCAAAATGTCCAGATTACTCATTTTGGCTGTTCCAGGAATTTTCAAAATTCTTCTATAAAATTACATCTCTAAAGTCTCCAGGGATTGTTTTGCTTGTTTACTAATTGTCCAGGATTTGCAGCCATTTGTTAGAACTGGTTCTATAAGACATGCAGGAATTCTTTTTCTAACTTCTATTGACAAGGACTTATTGCATAAAATGTTCTTCATTTGTTGGAATGCAGTTTTAGCTTGTCCTATTCTGTTCTCTATCTGTGTAATGCATATTCCATCTGATGTTATCCATGTGCCTAGATATTTGAATTTCTGCACTTGTGGCAAAATATCATCATTTAATTGTACAATTAGGCATGATTTGTTTCTTTATTGCCATGACTTTGGTCTTCCTATTATTCAAACTGGGGGTCATTTTTTCACTTTTCTGTAGCCACTGTATGTATCATTTTTATATGTCCACCAACCAGGCATATTTGCTGTAGATCTCATAATATGTTCACTGTACAATGAAAACAAATCTGGAGACATTATACATCCTTGTCTGACCCCTTCTTTATGAACTAAAACGTTCTAAAAAAAATTCTTATGTCTGCTGTTTGCTGCCAATATATGTTCTTTATTATATACAGACCTATGCCATCAGTGTTTAGTTTTTTTTTTCTTCAGAAGTTTGATTATTTCCTCGTTTCACATTGTCCAACCAACCCTTTTGTGTAGTATATGAAGCATAACTGCATATCTGTTTTTACTACTATAGCTCTTTCTAATAGTGTCTTGATAATATATGTGGCATTGCTTGTGCCCTTTCCCTCAACAAATCCACATTGCATTTGTTTAGCAAGTTGCAGTTAGCACTACAAGCGGCAGTGAAAGTTTGTTACTGACAAATCTAAAATGTGATGATATATTCACTTCATCAAATGACATGATTGTTTCTTACCTTTGTTTCATATTTTAATGACACTTTACAAATTACTATGGTTGTTATAATTTACCCTGCTTGTATTTTATTTTCCAGAACAAGAGCATTCTGGCCACAGGAAGCAGCCCCGCCTCCCTCTGATTCGACTGAAAGTAGACTACACAGATTTTGAGCCTTTCACTTCCCAAAGGTATGCATAAACAAATATTTAATTCCATTTAATGTGTTTGCTTCTACTAAATTATTGTGTTGACTATTGGTGTGAGTGACTTAAAAGGTAAGCAGAACAAAGCTGAAGTAAAATCACAAACAAGCTGTAAGTATTAAGCTGATACCAAAAATTAATGAATGCAAAATATAACTAGGAAGTACACCCAAAAAAAAAAAAAAAAAAAAAACAAACCCCTATACAAATACAAGTGAATGTTGTTGCCAAGTCTTTATCAATGAACAAAACAGGAAAACCAGAATACATGTCTAGAAAAGTCAAATGTCACAATCACAAGTATTCGAAATGTATGAATATAGTAAAATGAAATTAGTTTTTAGTCATATTGTGCCTTAATTTGTTTTAGAGTGTCAGCAACCCACTTGCGACAGGCGTACAAGGATTCCCTTCTTTTACACTACACGAAGTGACAACTCGCATTATACGTAAAAGGATACATGTTTATTTGGAGCTGATCAACAATAGCTCCATGAGCGGAATACCATCACGGTATTTAACATAGAATGTGATGACGCAAAAATGGAATGAGGAGATGATGTATACATTATAACTAATGAAGCTAAGCTAGACTATATAACTATAATACTGTCCTTTAATAAACACAAAGTATCCCTAGCGGATACACGCCCGATCTCTAAGCCGTCTGAAGTCTGTCTGAGCTCGCTGAGCGTGGTGTGTTCAGCCACCAGCAATTAGCTCAGCGTGCGTTCCTTGGTTTACGTGCTGGGCCCTGGCTGTGCTGACCAGCGTTACTCGGTCTAGCCTCGTGCACTCGTTCTCCCAGTCTTTTGGGCAACTCCGCTCATATGTACTGGTTGCCCTTCTTGTTGACACAAGGGTGTCCCATTATCGCTATTTATAGCGATAGTGTCTCTCTTGTCTGGTCTCCTATCTTATTAGGTCACTTGCCCTATTACTATGCTCTATTTCAGCTCTTATTAGCTTAGAGCTATTTTAGCTCTCTATTATTAGCTTAGAGTTAACTCCTAAGTCTTTGACAGGCTCTCCATCCTCTCCTGTTGTGTTACAAACTTTTAAGTTGTGGGGGTAACACAAGTAATGTTAGAAAAATTGGCTGTCCAATTTTGTCAAAGACTTTGCGAGTATTGTACTTCTTTTATGGGGATATGACAAGATCTCTCCTCTCCTTTGTCACACTGTTGTATCACTTCACTCGGTTGATTGAGTAGCTCAATACACTAGTACAGTTGGCTATACTATTATGAGAATTGGTAGGGCCGGATCCAATGCCCAAATGGCCTGTCCTCAGACTGTCCAAAATTAACAATCCCTAACAACTTGCCTCCATTATGAGTGCAAAACATGGACAATAAATGTTCATGCTCCCATATAATAAGCCCCAACTTGTATGCATGTTTAATGTGCCACTCTTCACCTTTTAGCTCCCGCTTGTGAAGAAATATTTAAGTGTTACACTAAGGCTTTAGAAATATTATTGTTTCCCCTGTTGGAGTAGTTATGGTTCTTTGAAAACAATGGTGTATGCAAGTTTACCTGTTTGTTTTTCTGGTTGGTTGTGTCTTCTCTACTAAATTACAGTGTATTTAACTAACTGACATGTGTATGCATTTCTAATATACGTGTATGTATTATTTCGAGCGCCGTAAAGTGGTTTACTGTAGTCACAAATGAGTGTGTTATGCTAATTTATGTCTACAGTGCCGTTTTATGATACTCAAAATACGTTCCCTATGTTTTCCACTAAAGTATGGCAACTACACACTTATAAAAATTGACACACATTTGATTACACAGGTTGACGCAGACAAGTCAAAACAAGTCATTTTGCGCGGTGACAAAATACCGCAATACCTCTCTCACTCTCTTACTTTTCATCCGTTCTAGCTCTATCTTTCACGCATCTTTCGTTCTTCTCTCTCTGTACCATTCACACATCTTTCATTCACCTTTCATTCAAAAAGTGGTTTTAAAATATTGCCGTCATTACAATATGGTTCAAGAAATATTGCATGGTCGAACCAAAATTATGTACATTAAACAACTGGCTGAATTTACATGGGTATTCAAGCCACATGACTGTGCTATGTTTACGCACTTGTCAATATATACAAAAATATACATGATTGACACGGATTGTTCGCTACCAATCCTATAGTAATGACTGCTCTAACTAATCTATTGTAAGTTGGTGCACTGTTCTAAATTTATCTAGGGGAAATAATCTAACTAATTAATTTTCATTTAAGAGAACTGGGTTATTTACCTTAAAGTATATTAATGCCTAAAATTATATAAATTATTAAATGATCGGGTTAATTTGTAAATGATGTTTTAATTAACTTATCTAACTAAATAAGTTTAAATGGTGATAAATTAAAGTAATATGATGTGGATGTTCACTTAACTAAGTTCTTAACTAGCTATAGGTAACTTATAACTACAAAATGTTCTAAATAAAGTTATATGGTAAATCTATAGAAATAATTCTAATATTTTCGCAAAATATGAAGTTATACGCAACTGTTTATAAAAACATGTTATATACATATCACAAATAATAGAATAACTAACTACACTAACTAATTACATCCAGGCGTGAAGTTCGAGCCGTGTCCTCTGTTGAATGTCCTCGAAAACAACGTTCAGGTAGACAAAGTCTGATTCACGCTCTTGTCCTGGTTAAAGTTCATACTAAGGGTATGCTACTGGTTGATGTGGGTTCAAGTCTCAAATCTCGATCCACTAAAGAGTGGTATAAGTGGTAGTGGTGTAGACAATTCACAAATGCGTCTGTTCATACCACTAATGCCGACACAGATAATATTACAAACATGTAAGCGACTGGCGATGGTAACGCCCTTCAATGTTTCACAATCACCACATAGGGCACTAAGCAATTACAGTGTCAATGTTTCTGGTGATGTAAGGTTGCTCTCTTCTCGTATTTCAGGTATTTCAATGGGAGAAGGTCTGCTCAAAGTGTCAGCTAAAACGTTCAAACTGCCTTTCAAATGTTTAATTGTGAAGGCGTAATTTTGCAAAATCAAGGACCATCTGTAGATCCTATTGTTCCTATGAACACCAGTATGCATGACCGTCAGAGGCGAATTATCGATCTCGATAACAAACTCTGTACCCGCCAGGAATCGATGTAGTTTTCTTACACAATATATCACGCTTATATCTTCTAATTCAGATGTAGATTACCTTCTTTCAGCTGGGCTGATCTTGCGACTCACGTACATTATTGGGTGAAACTTGCCTTCATAAAATTGGCCTAGGACTCCCGAAATGGAAATGGAGCTTGCGTCTGTGCGGAGATAATACGTAAGATTGACATTAGGTAAACGCAGGATAGGTGGAACGCTAAATAAATGTTTCAATTTTGATAACGCACTGATTAACTCTGCATCCTGTACATTAAGTTTTATAGATGCTTTTAGAACATTAGAAAACACACTGGTAATTTCAGCCAAATTGGAAATAAATTTGCTGTAATAGTTGACAAGACCAAGTAAGCTACGGACCTGTTTCTTGGTCGTAGGCATAGTTAGATTGAGAATCTTGGTCACTATTTTGTCATCAGTTCTTAATTGGCCTCTGGTGATTGTATGGCCCAAAAAATCAATTTCTTCCATTCCCAGTTCCACTTTGGTGGGTTTCACAGTCAGACCAAATAATTGCAATCTGTCGAAGACATGTCACAGTTTTAGTAGGTGTGTCTGAAACTGGTGGCATGTGTCACACTTATTGAAGTCTAATATATCAATAGCTGCACTCACACTTTCACACTCACTGGTTGGTAATACATTTTCAAGTTCATAATCGATTAAACTGTCATCGTCAGATGACGTATCGATGAGTACGGCATTACTTGCCTTCATTCTTTGCCTGCCCAATTATCTAGAACTATAATGGCCATAACTAGAACAAAAAAAAACATTTAACAGCACGTTTGTAAGAATTACGTTTGTTCTCCTGCTTCTTCATCATCATTTCTAGATGAGCAGGATAGGAGGGACTTTTATCACACATGGCGTCACTCGGATGAAATAATTTACAGTAACCGCATTGTGGTGGCTTCTGATATTGTTTATCTTTGTGTTGATAGTCTTTTTGTTTATAAGACCTATTTGGTATGTTTTTGACAAAGGCAGTAATTTCAGTATCATGCATGGATGTCTTAAATACGTCCCTGTTTGAGGAAAAATAAGCAGACCCTCGTTTTTCGAGTTGTTCTATGGATTCAATGTCTGCTTGCTGGAGGAACTTAGCAAACGGAGTAGGAACGGTGGATATCACTTTATCCATCACCATTAAGTCTTCCAGTTTGTCAAAGTTCTTTTCCACTTTCGCTGCTCTAAGCCATTTTTTAAATATACTCTGAACATTTGATACGTAATCTAGGAACGTTTCAGTAGCTTTTGGTTTTATCTGTGAGAACTGGATCTGATAGCCAGCAGCATCGAGAAGAAAGTGCTGCATTATCCTATCGTGAATGTACTGATAATTGCTTCTAAGTTCTGATGGTATAGATTCTATGACCTTTAATGGCTCCCCACTGAGATTTCTCATATAGATCATCGCCCAATCATTTAATGGTACTTTCTGGGTTCTCAGCTGGAACTCTATATTCTCAGTCCAAGCTGATATTGAATCGCCTTGACTGAAAAACTTGATTAACCCTTTATATTTGGAGAATTTATTCTGTTCTTCCTGACTTTTCAATTTAGTAGAGGCTATCTGAGTGTTAGAGTCAATCTCCATTTCTTTCATCTTTAATTTAGTTTGTGTCTCTACCTCCATCTGTTTCTGTTTTATTTCTAATTCCTTCTGTTTAATAGCTTGGTCTTAATCTAACTGCTTCTGTTTAGTGGCTTGGTCTAAATCTAACTGCTTCTGTTTTAGTTCTAATTCCTTTTGTTTAGTGTTTTCTTCCAACTCCTTCATCTCCTTTTGATGTTGTCTTTCTAATGCTCTTTGGTCTCTCTCTAGAGCAGTTTTTCTCTCCATCTCTTCTCTGTATTTTTCGTTTGCCCATTTCTCCAGTTTTTCTCCAGTATATTCTAGTTCTTTACCAGCCTGGATGAAGTCATGTAATGATGACATTGTAAGGCTTTATGTTATCAGACAATTGATGACACAATATTTTCCTGTACAATTTTACAGTTGTTATGTTATTAAATATTTGTACAATTCTCTGAAAAAGAGGATGCGTCGTTAACCATACATATCAAAATTAGAGGAAAATATACTCATCTAATCTTGGGCAAAATACGGCACTCGGGATGTTTCGCCGCTATCTTTCGTACAAACGCTTGCTCGACTTGCTTTTATATCTGATGTTTCTGTTTAATGGAACATCAACATTTTAGCAACAAGCATGTAATGTGCCATACATGGTGTTAATAGACATATTATAATTTCGAAGTACAGCAAACATCAAATGTGATATAAATGATAATGATTAATGTAGATGAAATGAATGTATGATAGTTTAAATGAACGTCAATGAATGTCAATGTCGTCTTGTCTTCACTTTCTAATTCCCTACTGCGCTATGCTGTATAACTCTAGCCTAGCCTGTAATCTCCTATTGTTGTGTGAAAAAATTTTGTTTTTGCATAAATATTAATGTGATTATGATGGATGTTGACATTCTGGTAATGATACACAACATGGTTAATTTTACACTTTGTTCACAATCACTATTAATGTTTCATGAATTTTCATACAAATAGTTTACATAGGTAATATCCTCATAATATGCTGTAGAATTACCGAAAATAGCACATTATTTGGTTACTTTTAATTAATAGAACATATTTTGAGGTGGTTCCAAAAACATTTCACAAAATGGTATCCTATTGATAATTGGTACTGAGCGGTAGTTCAGGGACTTCTGACACAAATTGTATCTCGGTGTCAGATGGTGTCTACTTGTTAATCAGCGTTGATTCAAGCGCTTCTGACACTGATTGATATTCTGGTGTCAGATTATGTCCACCTGGTAATGCGTGGTGTTTCAAGCACTTCTGACACCAATTGGTATCCTGCCTGTCAGCAACCCACTTGCGACAGGCGTACAAGGATTCCCTTCTTTTACACTACACGAAGTGACAACTCGCATTATACGTAAAAGGATACATGTTTATTTGGAGCTGATCAACAATAGCTCCATGAGCGGAATACCATCACGGTATTTAACATAGAATGTGATGACGCAAAAATGGAATGAGGAGATGATGTATACATTATAACTAATGAAGCTAAGCTAGACTATATAACTATAATACTGTCCTTTAATAAACACAAAGTATCCCTAGCGGATACACGTCCGATCTCTAAGCCGTCTGAAGTCTGTCTGAGCTCGCTGAGCGTGGTGTGTTCAGCCACCAGCAATTAGCTCAGCGTGCGTTCCTTGGTTTACGTGCTGGGCCCTGGCTGTGCTGACCAGCGTTACTCGGTCTAGCCTCGTGCACTCGTTCTCCCAGTCTTTTGGGCAACTCCGCTCATATGTACTGGTTGCCCTTCTTGTTGACACAAGGGTGTCCCGTTATCGCTATTTATAGCGATAGTGTCTCTCTTGTCTGGTCTCCTATCTTATCACGTCACTTGCCCTATTACTATGCTCTATTTCAGCTCTTATTAGCTTAGAGCTATTTTAGCTCTCTATTATTAGCTTAGAGTTAACTCCCAAGTCTTTGATATAGAGCAACTTTCCAGCTTCAAGCATGTCATAGGGTGGAGAAGAAATCATTAGCAATCAGAAATGATTTTCTGAGTCTAAATTAAGAAAGGTAGTCATTAAATCGCCGGTCTCTCTGGCCGAGGGGTTACAACACTTTCTCCGTAATCCCATTTATCATGCAGAGTCTCGTAGGGGGCGAGAGCTAGAAGCAGTTCGACCCCCACTGGTGACTTGCGGGATAACTGAGCCGGCCGCTCAGAAAGCAATGGCAAACTACTGAGCGTAATCTTGCTAAGAAATCAACAGACAGCTGAAAGATGCTGCTGTTGACAGTGATGTCCTGTAAAGGATATGCAAATTTAAAAAAAAAGAAAAGTCATTCAATCAGAATTGTGTTCTATTTTCGGTGGAAAATGAAAACACGAAAGAGGGTGATGCCTTGATGCTTATGGATGATTAGTTTGGGGCAAGTGAAGTGCAAGAGAATTCTCAGCAAGCTCGAGATGCAGAACTGCCATGTAAGCAAGCAGGGCTGTTGCCTTGACACCATGTAGCCTCACAGTGGCAGTAAGTAAGGACATGACGTGGCTCGGCACACGAGTACTCACACACATTTATACTGAGCAAGCACAGTCTATCTATCCTGCGTTTTCATAATTTTACTGGGAGAAACTGCATAGGACTTAAAAGTATTTACTTAAGATCAATATGCAGATTAATGTGTTTTTTTAACCCTTTACAGGGCAGACGCTTGTCCATTTTGTAGCCCTGAACGGGCAAGATTTTTTCAGGTTTGGAAAAAGTTCGGGTCGCGTTAGTAAAAACATCACAAATAAGGTGTTAGTCAACCGATTTTAGTTAAATAAACAACACAATGAAGGGAAAAGCATGCAGAATATGTTACCCACGTGATTGTTGCCGGTAATCAATACATGAACACAAATATTTACGAAATACGGCATGTTGTTTGTGATTTTCCGTCACATAAACGGCAATATACAAACACATTTTCAGAATCATAATCACTTTCTTTAAAGTCCGACTCACGACTGCTAATGCAAAGTAACGCTTTGCACTGATATCTAGCTCCGATTAATAGTCAACTTCGTGCCTTTTAATGTCATTTAAAATGAACCTAGCGAAATCTCGGCTATCACTTGAAGAATCGCCGAAATCCATTTTGAAAAACAGCGTAAAAATCCCGAAAACTATCAAAAATTGTCTTTAATAGTCCGTTCAAATTGATACTATCGCGTTTACAAATGGCGGCCACGTTGTCAAGCTGTAGGCGAAAGCGAAAGTAGCCGCCGGAAGTGTCGGAAAGCCGAGAGATCGCGATTTTACAATGCATAATAGTATCGGCCGGAATCGGACGCTACGATCGTTTTATCACATCGGCCGGAATCGGACGATATGCCTTGTAAAGGGTTAATTCTAAATTCTTTGTTACTCACATTTGGTTTGGTTTTAGTGGCATCATTTTATGTACCTTTTAATTACATTTCTTCACAGATTTGGACAAAAATTCTTAGAAACTGTGGCCAACCCCAAAAATATGATCGTTTTCCAAAGGCAGAAATCTGTCAAAGCTGAGAATCTGAAACACGGTTTGTTAAATCTTGTCATTAAACATACAGAATTAGTTTGAGTCATTTCTACACGGGAAAGTACTAGCCACCTATTTCTCCATACATTCAGGCCTGCAAAATGTGATGACCTTATCTCATCACAAACCCATAGCAGGGGCCTTCTTTGTGACAAGATGAACTTCTGTAGTTAGTTAGTCACGGTTCCAACTTCACAGCAACGGGTTGTCCCCATTATGCTCCGTTCCTATGCCAGTGAATTTCACACAAAACGCTCCCCACTGCCCAATGTGAAAAGTGGAAAAGACAGGAGTCTCGACAAACTTCTGTAGTTGTTAAACTGAAGTAAACCTGGTAATAGTTAATTTGTCCCGAAGCACTTTCCTGCTATGGTCTGTGATATGATAGCTGTTGACATACCATAATAACATATTAGAGACTGGTGTTTGGCCAGTTATTTTTTCATGAACAATTAATTGCATGCTAAAGGTGATATGCTAGAATCATTGCAGCTTCCTTTACTTTCTTGGAGTAATCTCTGGTACCAGTCACCAGTTTTATTAGGCTGGCTCATTTTGAGAGTCATACTTGTCAGAAAAATGTATGTTACTGCCAAGATTTGAACAGTAACTGACTTTGTATGTGAGTGAGTGCATTAACACTATTTCGCCTTTGCTTGTCTAGTTTTTAAGTAGGTTGTTAGTATAAATGATTAATGTTGCTATTACTTACTATGGTTTTCATTTTGATCAAATGTTTTAAAGTGATATTTCTGTGCTTTACTTTAACATATATTTTTGAGAACATGCATTTTTCTTGTGAGTTGTGAACAATTTCGCAATTGCTAAAGAAGTGATTTGTTTTTTAGCTGAAATGTTACAGAACAATTCCAAAGAAAACCCTGGACCAAAATGAAGACAAATACAGACATTCTACAAGATCTGAACCTGGAAGAAAACTGGCTGATAAACAACATCATGTCTCGGAAGATGAAATGCTTTCACCATGTGAAACATCGTAATTGTTAGGAAAGAATACAGATGGGAGGTGTGGTTCCTAGAAGAAGAGGCTGGGGTTCACCAGACTGAAGATGAGATTTCTGATACAAATATTGCACATGCTTTTTCCAATCGGTCTCTGTGGCTAAGGGCTTGCGAACGCGGTTTGTGAGCCCGTATACCCGGGTTCGAAACACAGCGGTGCTGGTTTTTTCGAAAAAGGCATAGGAGCCGGTCATTCAGAAAGCAATGGCAAACTACTGAACGTAAAACTTGCCCAGGAATCACGAACAGTGAAACTGCTGGGGTTGACTGCTACGTACTGTGAAGAACATGCAACTTAATTTGTTGTTTCACCTTCCAGAGTAACTATCAGCTAGTTCCTTCCCAGCTGTACCTAACTTACTTTATTATGCAGAGATTAATTGTAAATCATTGATCTCTTTACATTAGCCTTTTGTTCTATACCATCAGACCCGAATATCTTGGCCGGGATCAAGGCATTGGATAGTGCTAGAGTGGAGGATATGGTTGCCAGGTTGATTTCAGATGAAGGGGTTAGTACTCGCATACATTAGCATTTAACCATTGTAAATGTTGTAGTCTCTGATGTCTTTGTGGAAACCTGTATAAATTTCCATCTCATATAGCCACGGTTCGTATAAGCACATCATTCAGTATCTTCAGAATATTGAAAGAAAATTGGAATTCAGCAATTTCTGTAAAATTAGTGCTGCAATATTTAGATACATTAAAAAAATAATTTGTCCCAAAGCAGGTTCCTATAGCTCCGTCACATCTTGTAGGCCTAAGAGCAAAGAGGTAAGGGTGGCCAATCTTTCCTTCTTTTTGGCAAGTGTTGAACTCATGTCCGATTGTGCTCATGACATCACAGGTGCAGCTCACTATTCACCTTGCTAGCATGCCCACCAGTATTTAGATAGTTAGTTAGTAAGTCAGTTAGTTAATTAGTTAGTCAGTTAGCTAGTCAGTCAGATAGTTAGTTAGTCAGTTAGTTAGTCAGTTAGTTAGTCAGTTAGTTAGTTAATTAGTTAGTCAGTTAGTTAGATAGTCAGTTAGTTAATTAGTTAGTCAGTTAGCTAGTCAGTCAGATAGTTAGTTAGTCAGTCAGTTAGTTAATTAGTTAGTCAGTTAGTCAGTCAGTTAGTTTGTCAGTTAGCTAGTCAGTCAGATAGTTAGTTAGTGAGTCAGTTAGTTAGTTAATCAGTTAGTTAGTCAGTCGTGGTTCCAACTTCACAGCAAAGGGTTGTCCCATTATGCTCCATTCCTGTGCCAGTGAATATCACACAAAATGCGCCTCACTGCCCCATGTGAAAAGTGGAACAGACAAGAGTCTCGACAAACCAACAGCCTGCACAGGTATACTGTGTATAAGGCCGCTGCCAGAATGCCAACACAAAAGTCTGCCACGAAAAATACAGTTCATCATCGATGGAAGCCTTTAGATATGCTGTATCAAAACGATGAATATTCCCTATCATGTCTTGTGTAAGGGTGTTACAGTACTCTTTCATTATATTCAACATTATTCAGTATGGATAATACTGTAGTCAACTGTCGCCAGTCGTCCCTAGGGGGAAAGTGGAGTCAACAGGCACACTTTTTAAATTCCCTTTCATTAGCTTGGGCTTCTGCCGGACCTTTGTCTACAAACCCCCTGTTAGTCTTAGGTACACTATCTCTCTCTCTCTTCTTCTTCTTTTTACCACTAAACAATACCCTTCATATTCCACCAGAACATACCCACACAAGACTGTATTTTAACAAATGATAAAATAAAACATTTAATACAGAAAAGTGTCACGTGTGTGTGTGTGCACTGTTTGCGTGTGGAAATATGTAGTATTTTCTATGGTGTATGCGAGAAGAGATCAGTGAGCCCAGGATCGCTCATCATCACGGTCGGCCATACCACATCACACCATAGTAAGTTCCAAACAGGTCTCACTGAATGAAGCGTCTCTCCCGACAGTGGTTGACTTCTAGGACTTATCCGTATATAGACTGTGTGACTGGTCTCCAAGAGTGAATATAGCCTAATAATGACCATGAATGAGGAACACCCTATGTACTCAATATGTTCATTAAAATCCTGATACCTACGAAGATCTCCTTGTATGTTCACTCAACATAGTCACCGTTACTTCACATCACTGTTATTCCACCTCTCTACCTAATATTGTCATTTTCCCTGGAGGTGTTAATAGTCTCATAAAAACTGCCTTGGGCACTCAATCTCTGCTACACTGGCCCTTTTTCAGGATAACACTCCTGCTTTCTATGAATCTATAATTTTTGGAACGATGTCCCATTTCCGAGGCCATTTAGTATAACTGCACTCAGTGTGATAGCCATTGTTCACACCTCTGTGTTGTCCATCAGCTCTTCTCTACAATGGAATTGCACTCAGTGTGACTGTCATTGTCCACACCTATGAGTAATATTTCCCTTCTTCTACACTGTGGAACCTGTAGAGAATAGAACATTCTGTGAGAGAAAAACCCTATTCGAATCCACTATATGTGATTGTAGGCCAAAGGCCACACTCAGATATCTATCCTGGTTAACCTAGAACTACACTCTAGCATAAAGCAGAGTAATTCGTCACATTTGGGTGGTATGGAAAAGGAAAGACCAAAAGGATATGCACAGCTCCCCAGTAGACCTCCCTACCGGAATATCCTACCATTAACATTTCCTTTATCCCCCCCAGCCATCCCAAATCTCCCTGAATATCATCCCATTACATTGGTCCTACCCTGCCGAGTGAAATGATATATCACTCTACCTCATTTAAGCTAGGCATCAGCCAGCTGCGGCCGACACTCCTAGACTACGTTCACACAACACACTATCACTAAGTTCAAGTCCTAACTCTATTTATAAATAAACTACCTTATGCTAGTGTTCCGAGTTGGAATTCACAATTCACATCATGAAAAAATTGTCCCCTGTTTCCAAACAACATGGGACACTGTGAATCCCTTCTCCATTCGAATTGGAACAAACAAACACTCCCGTTATCTGTAGTTCATCCCACAAACTGATCGCAAGTTTCGGTAACTTCAAACAGCCGAAAAAAGTTGCTCGAGTGACGTCATTGTCCTGGCGGCGACCAAATCAAGACGGCACTTTCCCTCTTATCTTGAGATCCGGGCAAATCAACATACCGACAATTTTCTTTGATTCGGGGACTTCTCAGGGAATCCCGGTTGTGGTTAAATTTGAAACATATTTCCCCACATCAAATAGTTGTGGCGCCTAACGATGGCGGTTTCAGGCCTTTCATCAATCTGGATCGGCATTCTTCAGTATTATGTGACATTAACAACAAATATGTAGTGTTTGCGTTGGTGTAATGTTTATGGAGTTACGCTGAATATGGCATGAGCGTGGTCAGGTGAGGATTTGATGCCTGCACTCACTGTTCCCTACAGGAGGGAAAGACTGGCCATCTGTTCCTCTGTGCACTCATCATCATCA
Organism: Cepaea hortensis; assembly: GCA_963921405.1. NCBI lineage: Eukaryota > Metazoa > Mollusca > Gastropoda > Stylommatophora > Helicidae > Cepaea > Cepaea hortensis. The sequence goes on from OY992880.1 coordinate 108,660,337, forward strand.
AGTGCCGTGCCGGCTGGCGTAGGCGTTCATGGCTCTCCATAGATCTCGGTCTTTGGTTTTCTGGATCAACTCTGCTGCTGATATTCCTCCATGCCACCGTCTCAATCCATCCAGCATCACTTCTCTTGGTCTACCTCTGCCTCTCTTCCCCTCGATCTTTCCAGTTGTTACGATGTTCTCCAATGCCTCTCTTCTCATCACATGACCGAGGAAAGCTGTTTGTCTCTGTCTTATTGTTGTATATAATGTTCTAGTTTCGTTAGCCTGTTTTAGGCAGTCGTCGTTAGTTACTCTGGCAGTCCAAGGAATTCGCAACATTCGTCTCAGGAACCACATCTCTGTTGCTTCTAATTTCTTCTTAATTTGTTCATTTACATTCCAAGATTCACTGCCATACAGCAAAACTGGTTCTACATAGCATTTCAGCACTCTCTTTCTTACATTCAGTGATAGTGACTTATTGCATAAGATACTCTTCATTTTCTGAAATGCGGCTTTTGCCTGCCCTATTCTGCTCCTAATCTCTGTTGTACATCTTCCATCTGATGTTATAAATGCCCCTAGGTATCTAAAATTATCCACTTGGTTAAGGATTTTCCCTTCTATTTCTATGTCACATTTTGGTGTCACCATTTTCTTTGATATTACCATTGTTACTGTTTTCTTGATATTCAAGGAGAGTCCTTTCCTTGCACTCTCTGTTACTACAACGTCTAATAATTGTTGTAGGTCTGTTGAATTATCCGCCACCAATACTGTGTCATCTGCATAGCGTATATTATTTATATTATAACCTCCAACTAGTATTCCTGGCATCTCTTTGATCTCTCTCATTATTACTTCGCTATACAGGGAGAAAATATCTGGTGACAAGACACACCCTTGTCATACTCCTAGCTTTATCTGTTCGTAACTACCCTCTTTATTTCCCATTTTAATTGCTGCTACTTGGTTCCAGTAAATATTCTTTATTATTCTTAAATCTTTTCCATCAGTGTTGATATCTTCCAACATTTTAATCAGTTCATCATGTTTTACTTAATCAAATGCCTTAGTATAATCTATGAAGCACAAATATATGTCTCTCTGTTTCTCTATTGACCTTTCTATTAGTGTCCGTAATGTATAAATTGCATTGTTTGTGCCCTTTCCTTCCACAAATCCATACTGTTCTTCACTAATTTCCATTTTTATTTTCTGTTTGGTTCTTCTCATTATGATTCTGAGTAGAAGCTTAGTGATATGGTTTATAAGGTTAATTGTACGAAAATCTTCACAATCAATTGCTCCTGGTCTTTTTGGTATAGTAACTCTGTGCACTGAGACCTATAAAATGCAATGGTCCTAACACTTCACATACCCACAGCAGATGTCCTGCTACAAGGCTTTTTTTCCTGTTATTCTTCAACAACAACCATAGACACACAGTGTCTCGAATTGGCACACCAGTTTGGGTCACTGAGACGCAGGCTGTCTGTTAGTATAAAGTAAACACAGGGGACAAGTATTCTTGATGCAATACAAGATACTGTTAAAAAAATTGTGTCTGCAATTAATCCATCAAGTGCCATCTCTACAGTGAAGGTTGAATGGAATGGTTCTCTAACAGCTTTTGTCGTTTCTATGGTACACTCAGACAGAACACTGTTTGTCCATTTCTTGATATTTTCCTTATTGTTTATCTGTTTTGATGTCAAAATATTTTCCTTACTGTTAATTGTAATTTTGATCTTTGCTATTTTTTCTCGTAATACCTACAATAGTTAATTTCATATTACCAGGTTAACTTCTATTTTTCAGTTCCAGCTGAAGTTACTGAGTGAGAAGGGAATGTCTGAAGCAGTAAAAGAATATGTCGATAAGGAAGAGAAAGAAGCTATCAGTGAATTAGTTAAATATCAACTCAAGAAAACACAGGTAAGAAATTGTGAAATGTTAGGACTAGTCTACTCATCACACATAGGTATACAAAGAGGAGGAGATGTGTGTCGCCCCTGTCTCTTTTCAACTTATACACTGAGAGCATTTTTAAACAGGTTGAAAAATTATCTTCATCAACAGAAGAAGAATAAACCAGCTTAGATATGCTGATGACACAGTGTTACAAGTGAGATGTGAGCAGGAGTTACAAGACCTCATGGTACAAGTCAATAGGCACAGTGCATAATGTAAATCAAATACTGATATTCAAAACAAAAAAATTTAGCAATTAGCAATCTACAATCATGGCCAGACTGCGAGAACAGCAAATTAAAAGAGGTGTGGCCAAACAAGAATACTACACAGGAAACCAAAGAAGATTGATAAACCAACACAGAACTGGTGTCGTTAGCCGCTACACGCTGCGGGATTTGCTGAGATGGGGATCCGAGCACTTATGGACTGAATGGTTCGATGTGCAGTGATGATGATCTGTCGACTAACTAACTATTAGCAATGGAAAGAAGAGGCCAACAATGAACATAACAATAAATGGGGAAATAGAAAAATAAAGTTCTCAGTGTTAGTTTTATTCTCTGCCAACCATATCTCCAGTGCCTCCAATTTTACACCATTTTAGAAATCATTGTCTGACATTCATATCCATGCAGAAGTTGTTAGTTGCATATCACACTCAATCCCAGCATTTTTTTTTGCTATTTATGATTTCTTGGGAAGTTTAAGTTCAGTAGTTTGCCATTGCTTTCTGAACGGCCGGCAATAATACCATTTTGTAAAAACCAATGCAAGGCGGTCTGCTGCCAAATTGCCCGCAGCTGTGTTTTGAATGCCATATGCGGGATTACAAACTGCGTCGGTAACCCCTTCTCCACGGAGCCAGAAGAAGTACACAACAACAAGTAAATAACCTTTTAATAAGTACATTTGCTTGTGGTGATGTTTGTTTTTCATTATAAATATATATATTGCAGCTTTAGTAATACTGTGGATAAAGGACAATAAAAAATACTAACTTTCTACAAGATCTGAATATTGAAGAAAACTGGCTTATAAACAACATCCTATCTCAGAATCTAAACTAATTTGGCCACATCTTGAACAGTAATGGAAGACATGGTTCCTGGAAAAACGAGGTAGGATCTGACAACAATGGTGGTCACAGAACATTACCTTGGCACCTTGCCGTCTTGACAGATGATAGTTTGTGCTTTAAAAAGGCATAATAACTTTTACCTATGGCGGTAGCGAATGTGACTGATAAGGCCAATTTGCGCTGTAAATGTCCGTTCACGGTGGGTGCATGTGAACACGTGGTCATTTCCACCATCATGCACCATCTTACATCTCACACGCTCGGTGTGTGACTTATCTGCAATAATTTTCTCCTTTGTCTTTATTCCATTTCTGATGTTTGCCCTCCATGCAACACGTTCAGCGGCGACTTGCTCCCAATGTGCATTATCAATGCCTGTATCAATCATGTCTCGCTTACACACATCTTTGTATCGTAGTAGAGGCCGACCCTGAGATCTCTTACCCATCTGTAATTCACCAAAAAAGATGTCCTTTGGTATTCTACCATCATCCATCCTCCTAAGATGTCCTATCCATCTAAGTCTACGAAGACTGAGCATGGAATAAACCGTCACACAACCTGATCTTTCCAATACTTCAGTATTTGTGATTTTGTCTTGCCACTTAATACCAAGAATTCTTCGCAGACACCGCATATGAAAGCTGTTTAAACGTTTCTCTTGGTGTGAGTAAGTTGTCCAGATTTCGCTGCCATAAAGAAGGACATCACAGGACATTAAGGATGCCCTAATCATAAAAAACAGCCTTGCGAGAAAATATGTCTTTACTTTCATTTCTAACATGTCGCCAAATGATTATTCTTCTTGGAGGAAACAAATAACAGTTCTGTCTAGACTTTATAATAATTAGAGGATTTAGCAGCATGGTAATTTAACGTTCATTATCGTGAACTATTTTTCATTCGTGTTTATATTCTTTCATCATAAAGTGTCTTGCCATCTTGGATTTCCACATCATTTGATCTACAGTACAGTGTGTAAATTCATATGCTGTTTTATTATATCTACAGACTTATTTACAAAGACGAAACACTTCTGAAGATCAGATCGACAATGAAGTTGTTAGATTTAAAGAGGAGCGGAAGAAGAAGACAGGGGAGGAGGAAGAGGAAATTAAAGAAGCCCTAAAAGAAGCTCAATCCAAAAGGGAAACTCACGCAAGCAATGGAGAGAATGACATCGATACAGATGAGGATGACACGATAGATGTTTCAGCACCAACAAAAAGAGGAAGGGGCAGAGGTGGTAGAGCAGGTGCAACAGGAATCAGAGGACGTGGGCGAGGTTCAAGGACACATGATGATTCAGGCAAGTTCACATTTTTTTTATATATTTAGTTATTTACCAAATGTAGGTTTGATATGAAGTGATTTTTACTTATCTTGCCTCATCTCTTCATGTCTGTTATAAATATGATGTTTAATCATGACAAATATATGATGAATAGAGCTATCTGTACAGATGTACAGACCGAATGGAATCAAAAATAGGAGTAAACTCCATGAAAGCGATGGTGGGAATAACAGTGCCCATGGGAATCTCCGTATATGAAGCCCACTCTCTCCCACTGTGTATGCTTTACCTCGACACCGTATGGAACAGGAGGAACAAGATTAGATGATGAGAGCTATCTATCAGTTAGTTTAGTTTAGTCGATGGATCAACATCACGGCACACGGGTGTAACCCATAAGTGCTCCGTTCTCCTCCTAATTCAAACCTGAGTCTGGAGAAACTAACTCAGTGCACGAACTCAGTAGCACCGGCGAGGATCCTGAAATACTTTAGGTAGATTTTTAACTCGAAATTTTGCCCGGGCAGCGCCGTTAGGCTACTCTTTTTCGATTTCCAACTGCCAAGGGATTTTTTACATGCGCACAAATACACATGGGTGTCCGATCTCACTGCTCAAAGACCAGGGGAAATGTTATTACTAGGAGTCCATGTGAGATAAATCCCGGTCCTCACCGGAGCCTGAGTGTCTGTAGTTAGGGCTCATGAATGCAGTTTCACAATTCTAGCATAAAACATACCTGGTCGAAAGTCAGCTGCAGGCAATTTGGGAGCAGATCTCTTTGAGCTGATTTGTTTTTTTACAAAGTTATAAGTGTAAGCCGTTCAGAAAGCAATGGCAGATTTCTGTATGTAAAATTGCTGGAAAATCACAAAACTCAATAAATCCTGAGGTTGATTGTGATGTCCTATAAAGGACATGCAATTAAATGTAGAGCTTGACAGAATACTCTTATCAGAAAGAAGGGGGAAAAAGCAGTAATCACGCTAAACAGGATTATCAAAGCTGAGAACAAAAATGGACAGATTTGGCAATATTCACCTCTGAGAGACATGAATATTGTGTTTTAATTATCAGGACAGAGAAAAAAAACAAATAAACTACTCAAGGCAGATAAATACTGACCACTTAAGATAATGGCTTTACTTAGCTGATGAATGCTTGGAATTCCAGTAAGTGCAATACAAACACCAAGCTAAGAATATGTGAGAGTTAATTGGTTTCTGTATGTGAAGGAAGCTGGAAATCAGTTGATAAATAAACTAACATATTTCCATACAAACTTTAAAAAAATTTTTTTTAATGTTGCATATCCCTTTCAGGACATTGCAGTCAACACTAGTATTTTTCAGCTGCTGTTAATGTACTAGGCAAGTTTTACGTTCAGTAGTTTGCCATTGCTTTCTGAATGACCGGCTCACATACCCCCGTAAGTTACCAGAGCTGCGTGAACCGCTGCCGATTCTTGCAGCTACTATTTTCCCCACGTGGATATATAGACCAATCGGGACGCAAGGGATGAGTAGTTAATATTATGTTGGCCGCCTTCACTCCAAGAATTTCTTTAGGCTGGGTCGGCCTGGGAGTGCAGGCAGATTAAAAAAAAACCAGCCTCGATGTGAATTCAAATCTATGACCGCCAGGCTGACAGGCAAGTGTCAAACCACTGCGTGACTGTAGCTCCCAATGTAAACCTGATCATCATTATATATCAAGGTTCGAATTGACCAGGTCCTCAAAAGAAACTAATGACGAGAAGAAAAATTGGCAGTGGGGATGAAGATGTTGATGAAAGCGGTGAAGTAGAAGATGATGATGACAACGAAGAAGTGTGGCAATACAAGGCTAGAATGAAAATAGTTCAGGACCCCCCCAAAAAAACACACGTTTACAGAATTTGTAGCACCTTGTGCTATACATAACACCAGCATATGTTCATGTTTCCAGAATGAGAATTGTATGTTTATCACTTTTCCATATTAAAATAGTTGTACTGCATTCATATTAAATATAGCGTACTGTGATTTTAACATTCTGTCCAACAGAAGATTTTTTTTTTTTTAAATATTTATTTTGTGTGTGTGTTGAATCTTGCTTTTGACTATGCACCAAGATTGGGTTATCCTTGAAATTGTATGCACCATTTATATTCATTGTGTGTGTTGAGTCAAGAACCAACATCACAGCATTCAGGGCATTCCCATTATCGTTCCATTCTCATTATCGCTCCATTCTCATTATCAGCAACCAGCGAAGAGCTCAAATACTAATGGTACGAGTTGCTGTCTGATTATATGTCCTTTCCTCAGAGCACTGAGTGTCGACCAGATCCTCTGGTCACTCACTGCCACAACATTCTGTCCAGGCAATGATGGTGTATCTGTTCTTCCACACTATACATGATCTGAAAGAGTCCCGATCACACTGCCTTATTATGCATCAGGATCTCACCCAGTGGTGCAGATCCAGCCAGTTTGTCATAATACAGAAAGAGTCACTAAGGATTAGCACACACAAAATATGATTAGATTGAAAGAGTTGACTATGATGGTATTTTCGAGATCACACGAGAAAACACTGACGTCAAAAAGTGGTTGCTTGGAGGTGGAGACGTGTATTCAGGCATAGGACAGCTGAGCAGCAACACCTAGTTTGTTCAATATCTACAAAGCAATCTTTTACATTATACATCAGTTTTCCAGCACCAAGCAGTGAACCTTGAAGGATGACAAGATAACAATTCTTTCATAATAACGTTTCTCTTCCGATTACATGGTTCACATTGTTTCACATGATCACGCAATCATACTATCAAACATACTATACAACACTACTACTAAAATGATAACACGTCGGCAGCAATATATAATTTGCCAGTGCCGACTCTGAATCATGCTTTCCCTGCAATGGTCTCAACTCGAGTGTCATTTTTCAACAGTCCTTTCACTCCTGTGTTAATTCAAAGCATATTGCATTCCCAAAATGCAACAAGAGCTAACTTTGGCTCTTTCCAGATGGTGTATCTGTTCTTCCACATTATACATGATCTTAAAGGTTGCAGACACATCTGTCTTATTGTGCCCCAGTATCCCACCCAGTGGTACAGACCCAGCCAGTTTGTCTGCCTGCTCGTTTCCCAACACCAGCATGCCCTAGGGAAAAAATCCACCTATTTTTGATTTTTTTAAAATTTAAGTATACCACTTTGCCTGAAGCATGTCTATCTTCACCCTTTCAAAGTTAGCTCTGTGAGTCTGTTACAATCATGAAATGTGTGTGCTGTTTGTCTTCCAGTAAGCAGAACGTCACAGTGATTGCCTCCATCTCCATTCTCAGATTAAATGTTGTATCATATGCCAGGCTCTCTTGCACTAAACTTCATTCATTAACTTTCGCTATGAACCCGCCTAGGCGCTTCTTTTACTTCTTAGCTCAGAGCCATCCATGTAGATTCATTCAATGTGTGATCATAGCAATATAGTCGCTTCTTTGTTTAGCTTTCTAATTACAGGTAAAAATATTTGTATGGTAGCAAAGGTCGCATGTGTGATATTGACCTCATCACTCGTAGAGTTCTGATTGATCTATACAAATATGGGGCTAGCACCATACACCCACTAAACCTCAATGCGTGTAAAATGTTTTGTTTTACTTGTACTTGTATGAATGTTATATATGTGTGTGCTTGTGTGTGTCTACATCTATCCATCCATCCTTCATGTTGAATGTCTTCTACTTGCAGATAATGAAAAGGCTTCTACATCTTCACGTGGAGGGAGGGGTTCTCGTGGAGCAAGAGGAGCTAGAGCCACTAAGGCACCTGTTATTGAAAGTTATGGAATGAAAAATTATCTGACATCATTTAATTCAAGAGACAAAGGCTCTTCGTGAGTAATTTTGTTTTTGACCTTTCATTATTAGTTCTTTATGCATTTATTGGAACTCTATGCTGGTTGTTGGATATGAGGACAGAGCGTGTATGGGAATGTCCTGAGTGCTGTGATGTTGTGTCTAGACAGAACTCTGTATCTCTTTAACTAACAATGACTGACCGTGTCATTCTTTTATGTATTTTGATACAGATTTACAAATAATTAATAACTTATGGACATTATTAAGTTATTACAAGACAAAAGTGTTTGAAATGAACAGGCTACAGCTAAAGTGTGAAGCATATTGGGTATATGGTGCTAGACTCACATTTTTATAGACTAATCAGCTCTCAGTGGGTGCATATGTTTCCTTTTTTCTTTTTGCGCTCGCTGGCTTTGAACTCAAGCGTAGTCCATACACACTACTTCTAGTAGCACAGGACTGAATTTTGCGTATGGATTAGCTTTCCCTGTTACCAGTCTCCCTCGCCATCAGGCGAACCCACTCCAACTTCAGAGTTACTTGTAATTTACGTCCCCAAGTCCAGGTCGAGAAGTCATCATTTTAGTCCCACTGTCTGGTTTAGGGGTTGAACCCCTTACCTCGGCATCAGCAGACTGGATGTTAAAGAACATGCATTCTTCTCCATTCGGCCAAGCTGACCTTCAGGTGTGGATATATTAGTACTGCCGTGAGATTACTAGCTATTTGACTTGGGCTCCGAAGGTGGTGGGTTCGATTCCGGGCCGTGTCCTTCAGTTCACGAGTGAAATTTTTCGGAAACTCCCGTGGGTCGTCGCTAGATCTACGGAGGTCGTGCATTGTGCGACGCTTTCCGCACTGCGGAAAGAGTCAGAGCCATATGGGATAAAAACCTGGTGCAATGAAGTCGACTCTGTCGACATTTAAGCGACTTTTTACTTTTTGATTACTAGGTATTGAGCTTCAATTTTGCAACTTGGTATGGCTTCAGGATGTACCACTTAAATATTCATGTAGTCCAGTTTTGCCCATTTGTTACCAGTGCCTGTAAGGGAAACAAAGAATAGTAACTCTGCAATAGAACATGCATGTAATCAGAGGTGACTAAGTGGGGTTGGCATGGGACCGGCTACCCCATTATGAAAAAAACATCAGCCGCAAAGTTCAACCAACAATGAACAAGACTAAAGAAATGGAAAAAAAAATAACTCAACCAGCCAAGATGAAATAAGCCTCTTCTCTTTGTGTTTTTTGGAATTACCTTTAAAAATATGGACTACACATGAAAAATGATTGCCATCATGATCTTCCAGAGAATTCCAGTTTGATATTAGTGTGAGATTAATGATGTTATCCATTTCTGCAGGACTGGTGGCAGTCCTAGTTACATGAGCTTCATTCAACACATATGTTATTCTAAATACAGAAACTATAAACAATGTGTTGCACAATTTATTGCCTGGCATATTTTTCTGCATCTCATCAGGTGCACACTGCAGAGTTATGCAGGGTGTTTGTCAAGTCTCACTACACTTTATCCATCCATCCATCCATCATGTGCCATGCCGATCAGCATGGGCGGTCATGTTTTCCCATCTCACTCGATTACCAGAGTTGTGGATCAGCTGCATATTCCTGTCTCGACCATGGCACTTGGCCAAGTCATCCAGATATTTATTTCTTGGTCTTCCCCTTGGTTTGTTCCCTTCGATCTTGCCAGTTGTCACCAAGTTCTGCAAGTCATTTCTGCTTATAACATGCCCAAAAATTTTTGACTGTCTACGTCTAGTGACTCTAATCAGTTTACGATCTTCATTTGTTTCTTGATGGACTTGTTCATTGGTTTTTCTGTCTGTCCATGGTATTCTTTGCATTTTCCTCAGAAACCACATTTCCACAGCCATCAGATGTTTTTCATCTTGACTGCTCACTGTTCACGCTTCACATCCATATTAAAGTACAGGTTCTATATAGCATTTCAACACTCTTTTTCTCGTTTCAGTTGATATCTTTTTATTGGTCAGTATGTTTTTCATCTTGCAAAAGGCTACCTTCGCAATGTCAATTCTTGTTCTAATATCTTCAAGGCATCTCTCATCAGATGTTATGACTGTTCTTAGATAACTGTACCGATTCACTTGCTTAAGAATATGCCCATTTACTCGTATATCACATTGTGGTATTTCCTTCTTCCCAGTGACGACAATAATCTGTGTCTTCTTACTATTAAATTCTAACCCTATTTGTTGATTGTGTGCAACAACCGCATCTACTAAATGTTGCAGGTCCTGTTCATTGTCTGCAATCAAGACTGTATCATCTGCATATCTAATGTTATTAATGTATCATCCCCCAATGATGATTTCTTCCATATCTTCTATATTTCTGAAAATATTTTCACTGTACAGGGAAAACAGATCTGGAGACATTACACATCTCTGTCTCACACCTCTTTTAATAGGCTCATATTGACCTACATCATTATTAATTCTGATGGCAGCTTCTTGTTTCCAATATATGTTTTTTTTACAAATCTAAGGTCTTTTCCATCAATTTGTAGATCTTTAAGCATCATTATCATGTTGACACTTTGTATGTAGGTCAAATTTTAAAAATGAAGTGCATGACGTCATTAAACAAATGTGCTAAAAAATTCATTAAATTAATTACAATAGTCACTGCTATGGTCTAACGCTGTTTTAGGGGAGCTGGAAAGTACCAATGAAGTATTCATTATAACAGGTGTTGGAAATATCCACCACGGGCTTCAAGACATGACTGTACACGTCTCTTCATATTGTCAGATGCCTTCTGCAATGTGTCTGTTGTTATGTCTGTGTGTATCGACCACCATTTCAAAACACTTGTTCAACCCCAAAAAAATTAAATCTTCCGTTGATAACACCATTCTGTTTGGAGTGCGAAGAATTACTTCAGCAGATGACAGCCATTTCCTGCACATTGCTTCATGATGGACCATGGAGCACATTTTTTGATAACTTCATGTACTTCATTTTTCAGATTTGTTCTAGAAAGTGTAGTGAGACTGTAAACTTTACAAACACTCTGTATATCATGACAAGTGTATAAATGAATAACACTTAAACTGAAATAATTAAAACACATAATGACAAGTATTGTTCGAATGAGTAACATCTGTTATCTCCACAGTAATTTCAAATTTACTATGAACTCTTACTTTTTGCGCAAAACTGGCTGGAACTACATAATTGATGATATATAACTCTACAGTATGCACCTGACAAGATTTAGTACATTATGCCAGGCAATACATCGTGCAACATATTGTTTGTGGCTTCTGTGTTTAAATTCACTAAGGGTATACACTGTTGTGAACATACGTTACTATGGACAGTTTTTCTAATTGTCAATTTTGATAAGAACAGCAACCTTCACACTATTTATCATTTAAAGCTACTGCGGGGGGTTTAACATGTGCATTGTGCGTTCAAGGTCTATATTTCACCCTTGTCTGCGAAGGTCAGTCATCCAGTCCATTCCTCAGAGATCAAGGGCAAAATTGCCATCATTAGATTACTCTGGAAAAATTGCCCATGAATAATGTCCTTCGGTGGATATTAGCCTGCGACTCTTCAAGTTAGAGGTGAATGCCATGTTTGGGTTCAAACCTCCCACTCTTAAGTTATAGGTGAATGCCAAGCCTGGATTTTTATCAGTTACTTTCCACATTAGTGATGTAGTAAGTAGAGATAGTAGTACATTGTGATTAATTAACCCTACCGGACTGAGGCCCTGAACCTAACTGTCCCCTATACCTGGGCTCCTGAGCATTAAAGAGGAAAAACCAACATGATATAGAAAAATGTTAGTTACGTGCAAACGATTGGTTAGAATAAGACAGAACTTTGAGACATTGTAGAAAATAGGTCTACCTTTCATCTAGCACCAATATTCCACCTGTGTGTGCCAATCCACCCAGCATGAGGAGCCTTGTTTCACACACAGGTACTTCTTGCAAAGTGAGCACCAGGTGTTGCTCTTCACCTTCTTGCATGGATTGTCTTTGTAAGACACTCCAGGATTTTGCTTGTTGTACCTGGAGTGCTTTTCCATGCACTCAACTTGAACTGGAAACGTATTCTTGATGAAATTCTGACTCCTCAGAGTCTGAATCAACCAAGTATCGATCACCTGTTGGACTGAAAAGCCTAGACCTACTTCATTTTCTTGTTGAAGTGCTTGGTTCATCAGCTGCTTGTTTCATTGTGAATTTTCAGAATTTTTTCACGTTAAACCACACAAAGTCAATTCAAACATATGGGGGAAGACATTTGCAATGGCTAACCATGAGGTTTGACCACGATTGGTTGGTTATTTTTAGTTTGTGGCGCATTTTTTTCACATACTAGGCAAAGTACCAAAAATTAGGTACAGCGGTATAGCGGCAGATTCAGAAATTACCGAAAAATAGGTACAGTGGTTTGGTAAAGTTAAAATATATGTTACATTTCAGAACAGTTGTAGTTTTCATAAAAATGACTGCAAGGACAACAAAGTACTATTTTTTTTTTAATGTATTTTTTTTTTCTATTTCAGAGGTGCATCAGAAGTTGATTCTATACTTCTAGATGATGATGATGATGATGAAATTTATCATTCTGCAAGCAATAGCAGGTCAAATATTAGCCGGAAGCAAACAAAGACAGTTGCTAAGAAGAAGGGAATATTTTTTGATGAAGACGATTCAGAGGAAGATCAGCCAGTAAGAAAACGCAAGAAATAAAGTGGTTGCTGGAATGTTCTTCATGAGTAATTCATTCATAAAATTATGTTAATCTGCCATTGCAGGCACCTGAGGTGATTCAAACTAGTATATACGCCAGTGAGTCATTTAAGAATTTGTGGTTTGTGTACCATAAGCCATTGCACAAGATGCTCTGTTGTGTCTGTCAAAGATTAACAGAAAACAGTTGTATAACAAGTGTTTTGACAAGAAAATACTAAAGCACACAGCTAACTAAGCATGACAGCAATATGAGACTTGATCACTGCATCTTTGAGTTCCATTCACTTAATGATATTAGAAACATTCACTTTCTCTAAAATCGGATAAATGAAGCATTTTGTATAGAAATGATGAAGAACTTATAAGAACATACAGATTAAAGTATTAGACAATTAATTGAAGGCAGAATGACTAAAGACACACAACCTTTAGCAAAATAATGACAACAAAAATTATCAAAGACATGTCAAATGAATCTCAGCAAATATCTCATAAAACAAACTATATGCCACATTTAGTAAAATAAAACCATAACTGTAAGTCATTCAACAAGTAATTGTGTCATATGAGGTTAAGTGAGTAAGTAAGTCACAAAATAGAATAACAAAAACAACTTTATTAGATGCAGATTTTAAAACCATTTATTATTGTACTTGCATCTCTCCTTATTTCTCAACAGAATCTGCGTGTACATTGATGCATTTATCCCATCATTTTATCAATTCCCCTAATACCTTCACCAAAGTCTTTGGGCTACTGTCTTAGCCTTGTTCACACCTCATGTTCAACTTCATCATCAGCAAATTGTTTTCTGCCTTAAACATTTTCTTATGAATATTCTTAGCAGTAAGTCCTCCGACCCCCTAGATGAAACACCTCACAGCAGCACAGTTTTTTGTGTGATGTAATCTTCAAGTGTGACAGACATTTTCAACGCTGTCTGCACATGAAACTATGATTATACACAATTATAGTCTGCCATGCATAGGTACTCAGAGTGCAATGCTGTTTGGTCTATAAGAACATGGTCTAGCTACATAAGCCCAATATGTCTTAGGCATGTAAAAGACACCTTTACTATACAATTCAATTCAATTCAGCTTCATTTTAAAAGGGTCGCAAATTGGGCATGCAGGCCCATCTTACATTCGGCCCTTCCAATCACTCATCTTTCGTTCATCAATAGTGCATGATACAATACATACATAGACATCAAGCTAGATGGATATGCCACACAATGATACCTTTAGAACTACCAACAACCATATTCCTCAACTGTCTCATATCATTGTGTGACTTAACTGTCTTACCCTCTTATCTACAGTAGATCAGTTGATTCTGTAAGAAGTGTTGATTTGTGTACTCCACGAGGTTTAGTTTATGGAGTATTGGTTTATGTGTCATAAAGCGTAAAACATTTAATGTTACTATAGAGAAGATGAATAAATTATGGTGTGGGACAGACAGAACTACAAAAATTAGATTTTTAAGAGCATGCATCTTTCCCATTGCAACATACGCCTGTGAGACATGGACACTTACTAAACAAGCTGAACAGCGCATACATGCCTTTGAATATAAATGTTATAGACGAGTTCTAAGAATATCTTGGGTAAAGAAAAGAACAAATGCATCCATACTTCAAGAGTTGAATATTGAGGAGGGATGGCTATTAAAGACGATAAAACAAAGAAAATTGAAGTATTTTGGTCACTTGAAACGTCACGACAGTTTGGAGAGAACAATAATGGAAGGGTATATGCCTGGGAAGAGAGGAAGAGGAAGGCCAAAGAGAAGATGGGTGCAGGATGTGGCGGATGATCTCCAGATGGGTGTATCAGACGCGGGACATCTTGCTTGTGATCGAGAAGTTTTCCGGAGGGTTGTTATGGGAGCGAGGTTCTGTAAAGGACATGCTACTGAATGAATGAATAGAGAAGATACACACATCAAGAGAAATGCTGACAGATGTTATTCATTCATGATGCAGTGTTTTATTCTAGAATGACTTGAACCCAATGGCACTGGCAGATTTTAAGATAATTTTCTTCTTAACAGATATCACTGGCGAGCCACCATAAGTGTTTTACTTGTCAAGTATGTGCTTTCCTGGCAGGTCCAACTCCACCCAGTGAATATCATTGTTATGAATGCGTATGATCATCTGTTAATGCACATTTGTTTCGTATGTGTATACATGTGCATATAATTTTGTTTGTGTGAGAGAGGAGGGTCGGGCCTGCTGGCCAACATCTGTTTCAGACTATGTCATTGAAAAGATGTACGTGACATTTTTTAAAGATTTTAAATTTGTTAGTGTGTATATGTCATGGTCAGGCAAAGAGTGGTTTTAAGTGTTTTGCAAAACACTTAATTTTTCAGGATTATCAGAGTGCTTAGCTATTCTTTTTCCCAGAATGTATTTAAGACAGTTATAGGTGTTTATTTCACAAATTATCACCACATATAGGGAATTCAAGAGAAAACAATGACATTAAATTCCAAAAAATGAGCTTATAAAGCTGGAGTGATTAGAGGAATTATACATAGATGGTCAAGATATTTTTGGCATGTTATTAGAAAACATAAACTGGAGAACTTGGTGATAAATGGCAAGATTGAGGGGAAAGAACAAAGGGAAGGCAGGGAAGTAAATATCTGGATGGCTTGGGCACAAAGCATACTTAAAACAAAAACACACAGCTGTTCCACGATCTGGTGACCATGTGAGATGGTGAAACATGACCATGCCAACACTTATCAGCATGACTCATGACAATGATACTATGTTCAGAAAACTTTGTAGTTTTCAAACTGACCAACCTGACAGTGACAATCATATATATCCCTTGCACCATCTTGCATGAAATTACCTGCAGCAGCTATCCTCCATTAATTTTTATGTCATGGCTGTTCTGTTATAGTGTACATATTTGATTCCTATTTCTTAAGCCTTATTGAGGGTGTTTGAGCCTCGTCATTTCTCCTCTGTATTACAGTGCATTGTGTTTTAATTTGTGCTTAGTTTTTCTTTCCTTATTCGATACTCTTTATAGCTGTTTTTATGTGGTCCCAAATCTATTTCATCAGCATTCAGTCAGTGGTGATACTGTTTACATCAGAAACATGTCTGAATGTTTAACCTATGAACCAAAACCCACCTTGCCTGGACCTGAGGGGGGGAAGCTTAACTTTCACAAAATTTTACTGCCTATATTCTTTCACAAAATAAATTTAAAATGGCGTGAAATACACAGGAATGTTTGTTAGCCTTCTCTCATCACTCCATCCATTGCCTAAATTTACACATTCTCCCTGTTTGTGTTTATTTTATAGCATTCATTGTCTAGTTAGTTAGTCAACAGATCATCATCATTTACATTCCCAAGTCAAGGACAAGAAGTAAACATTTTATTCCAACTTACTGGTGCAGGGGTTAAACCCCCTACCTCACCATCAGCACAACGGAAGTTTAAAAGTGAGTTATCTTATCCTTTCAGCCATCCTAACCTCCACATCTTTGTTGAAAACTATTCTGTCATTCTATTAAAAGATAAAACTGTTTGTATAATGGTCAATATTTCAAGCCTTCTATTATGGGTAACGTGAAACTTTCTAGTTCAGAAACATGAACATACAGTCTACAGAGAAATGATATTCAGCCTGCAATAAAGATCTTAAAGATTCAGAGTGTTAAAGGAAACTAAGTCTTTGTAGACCTGAATTGGGCTGGTTCCAGTTATGATGATTTGGCCATGTCTGCTTGTAGGAAGATCAGCTATTAAAGAGAGCCGGTGACACATAGTGCTAGAAATCCACACTACCAGAATGTTGAGGACAGTGTAGACAGCCTGTAATATACCGGATACTAAAGGAAATAGTTAGTTAGTTAGGACCCTTTACACACCTTGTGGCATATTGGGTTTGTGGTGCCAGCCTCATGTTTGTATAGATAAATCAGCATTCAATAGGTGATATGGTCAGTATCATACCAACCTCCTTTATTTCCCAGGCCATTTCATGGTACCAATTTTAGATTGGGTTGACCTGGGAGTCAAGGTCAATATTAAACATCACCTCAGTAAGAATTCACACACATGACAACCGGGCTAGTGTGGCTCTCAGATTCTAAAGCTTTTTTCCCATTTCTCTTTTGTGTGTGGTGGCACTTCTCTGCTACCCAGAAAAGTAAAGGTACCATGTAGCCTTTTGTTTTTCTCATCCAGGCGAAGGACTTAATTCAGTATTTAAAGGACATGAGAGCACTGTTTGTGGTAAATATTTCCAATGGTATGTGATGGTAGACCAGTGTGTGTAGTTGCTGTTACCAAGCTTCTTGGTTGGTTTTGCTCTGCAATTGTTTTCCTTCTGTTTCTCATCTCTTTTGTAGACTTGTTCATAATTGATTGGATTTTGCAGTAAAGTTCTCTATTGGACGAGGTAGCCAGTCTCATAACTACCCTCCTTAGTCGTTGCCTTTGGCATCTATTGTGGGTTACAGTGTAACTGATGTTTGCTTCCCTTATTAGCCCTGGTAACATACGGATGTTGTCCTGCAAGAGTTAAGTATTTCCTTATTTTAAAATCTCATCTTATCGTGTTCCTCTTATACCTTGCAATGTTGAAGTGAACCATAAACAGCTTGAGAATGCCCATTTATGGGCTTCATATATCGAGATACCCATGGACTCTGTTATTCCCCCTGTCCATCGTTTACATGGTCTTATTGTCATTTAACTTTGCCAGGTTTGTTTCCATTTGGGTCAGTCCGATTATTCTTCTTTCTTTTTCTTTGAGCAGTAAGAAAAATCCCCTCCCGGCTTGCTAGGTTACATGGTCACTTACATGGTCAGCCTCTTTGTTTGGTTACATTTGGTCTGTACATCATTGCTTGTTGTGGTATACTGTTAGTTGGTATCCTACTTATATGGCCAAACAATTTAACTTGCTGTTTTCTGATTAAATTTAGCGCTGCTATAATTCCCACTTTAGTCCCAATTTCTTCATTTCTGATTTTCTCTCTTCTTGATACATTGAGTATTCTTTTCAGGAATATCATTTCAGTTGTAATTGTTCTTTTCTCTTTTTCTGTCATTGTCCAGGTTTGGCATTGGTAGCATGTGCTGTAGAGTGATTTGTTTAGTATCTACTGATACGTGTTTGTTCTTTAGTATTGGTGCCATTTGTTTAATGAGTTACTATGCCTTATTGCATCTATTTTAAAATAAACTCAGATAAAATTCTTCACCAAACATGAGAATCTCTTGAGTCTCTAAAAGTCAGTTTAAATAAAGACAGTTAAAATTGTAGATTCTTCTTTAGCAAACACTTCCAACTTGAAACAGCAAAAATAAGGAAACTATGCATGTGGGTGAAGCAAAGTATTATCATGGATACAGGATTCACAATCATTTATTATTATGACAAAGCAACCCAGAGTGAATCAGCAGCAGTACTTGTTATTTAGCTTTATTGTCTCATATTTTTTGGGCAGCGTGTAAACCTCATGTGCCTTATACAGTTACAGATGCAATGTTGAACCTGTTTGTATACATGGTGATCACATTTCACAACACAGCACTGTGCAATTTATACAAGCTGTCCAGTTTTACTGACTGGCATCTTTCCCCCAAAATATTCATGATAGTTGTCTCTCCCACATAATAAACTCTGATTTATGCAAATTTACACAAGGGAGTTAATTTACAGAAATCAATTGTCTTGTGTGTCAGTAATCTGTGCTTTCCAGGTGAGTAGGCTTAACAAACCAGGCGAATATTAAGTTTAGCCAAGACACTCAGAATCAGATGCAAATAGTTTGATTTAACAGACCTATGAGTAACTGGAACTTAACAGCTCCATCATAACAGTGTACCCACCCATTCTGATGAACATTAGCAAAAAGGTACACTCACAGCAATCATGCCCATTAACTGTTCACATGTGGCTGCAAGGTTTGGGTAAGTAAGTAAAGCTGTTCACATGTAGCTGCAAGGTTTGGGTAAGTAAGTAAAACTGTTCACATGTGGCTGCAAGGTTTGGGTAAGTAAGTAAAACTGTTCACATGTGGCTGCAAGGTTTGGGTAAGTAAGTAAAACTGTTCACATGTGGCTGCAAGGTTTGGATAAGTAAGTAAAACTGTTCACATGTGGCTGCAAGGTTTGGGTAAGTAAGTAAAACTGTTCACATGTGGCTGCAAGGTTTGGGTAAGTAAGTAAAACTGTTCACATGTGGCTGCAAGGTTTGGGTAAGTAAGTAAAACTGTTCACATGTAGCTGCAAGGTTTGGGTAAGTAAGTAAAGGACCCATTTACAAGCCTTTAGGCATAATGGGGATATGGTGCTATACATTTGTATAGACCAGTAATGTATCACTCACTAAATGGCCATAGGCTGAAGGGTAGAGGCTTGATTGATAGCAGCAAAAACATAGGCACATTTTTAAAAAATCACTAGTTGAGTTGAGCTAAGAACAGATGTCACTGCACTCATGACATTCTCATACATGCTCCGTCCCCTTGTTCAACAGCCAGCGAAGAGTTACACTACTAATCATTCCCACCGCTATCTGATTGAAAGTTCTCCTGGTCTTCCTGCTCAGTTTTGAGATTCTTTCAGATACCCTGCCAATCCCCCGCAATCTCATTCTTTCCACATACGGGGTTCCTCCACCAGGTCCCACAGATGCATGACCACCTCTCCCTTGTCCATAGGTAATCTACCACCAAGAGGTGCATTCCTTGCCAGCCTATCAGCCTGTTCATTCCCTGGCACTCCCGCATGGCCAGGGAAAAAGAAAACAATCGCTAATTAATGTAATACATTTATTCATTAATCAAATTCTTTTGTCATCACTAAAGAAGAAAATCAGAGATTTTGAACTTAAATGTTACAGAAAAATTCTTGATATATCATGGATCTAATACAAGTTAGTTGCATATCCTTTACAGCAGTGGTTCTCAACCTTTTTTGGCCCGTTCCCCCCTTCACCATATTTTCAGAACGTCATTCCCCCCCCCCCCCCCCCTCCAACTTTCCAAAATTGCCAGCCTCAAAAGGTGCATTAAAAATAACATACCTATAATAGTGAAAATACTTATTTTCTTCCATCGTTGTACATAAACTTCACATGTAAAGATACATTTTATAGTGTAGTTTTCTACAGTTAATAGCAAATGAATATGCTGATGGATATTAAAACTTAAATAGACGCATTTTTACATTCGCAATATTTTATTAAAACACCACATTAATCATACTACAATAAACAAACAGTTAAAACGTCAAAGAATTGTAGCTTAATATGCGACACCAGGATGCCAGAAAATTGTGCTTCATCAAACAAAACGCTCATTACAAAACCTGGATATTGTAGATTCGTAATTTAAAGACCCCTCTGCCATACACCGCAAGGTACTATATTGGCAGTAAATGACAGTTTGACAGTAATTTAAATGAAAATTGTAATCAATGGGAACACTGTGATTGTTTTTCCCGCAGCAATTCTGAAATGCGCGGAGGAGTGCTTGAAAGGGCACAACGGAGATCGTTTTCAACATCTAATCTGTTGCGTCGTTTAGTTTTAATTTCTAGCAGAGCTGAAAAGCCTGACTCACAAAGATATGTTGACGCAAATGGAAGCAATGCACGGATTGCTTTTTCTGCCACTTTTGGGTATAAACCGCACATTAAAGGCCAAAATTCCGTGATTGTTTTTTCACTGAACACATCCCTTGCCCCCGAATCATTTTTCAGCTCCAGAAATTCATCTTAGAAGGTCCACCAGAGAGACGAATGGAGACGGATTGTATTTGCAGCAAAGAACCTCAATGGCTCGGAACGCTGAAGAAGAAGAAGAAGAAATTCATCTTGACAATCATCAGAAACTTTTTCAACTGATAATTTGAATGGGTTTCGCACCAAGTCCAGCTCATCATCACTAAGTTCAGGAAAATATCGCTCAAATTCATTTTCTAGCGCTGTCAAATGCTGCACAATTTCATGTTTTGCAAATTGTGGAAGTACTTGGTCTTTACCATCAACAACGAGAGCGGATGACAGCTTCTCAAACATTGCAACATTTGGCATATTGACCTTTCTTTTCCAGTTTTCCAGCTTGCTCATAAAAGCTCTCAAGGCATCCACAAATTGTATGATATTTTTATTCCTTCCTTGCATCTGAAGATTGAGTTTATTCAACTACTCAAAAATATCAACTAAATAGGCAAGGCGCATGATCCATTCCTCATCATCCAGCCAGGCAAAAAAGTCCATCTTACCCTGAACTTCACAAAATAATTTGAGCTCGTCTCTCAGCTCATATACTCGCGCAGTTACATTTCCTCTTGACAACCATCGAACATTTGTGTGGAAAAGAAGCAAATGGTGGCCTGCATCCATGTCAACGCATAACTGCTTAAAAAGCCGTGAGTTGAGAGCTCCTCCTTTGATAAAATTCACTATCTGAACGGTTTGATCCAAAACCTTCCCCAAAGGAGCTGGAAGTGTTTTGGAGGCCAGTGCTTGACGATGGATCATGCAATGAATGCCTTTCACTTTTGGAGCACGTTTCTTCACACTAACTTGAAATCCTGATTTGGTCCCCAACATAGCTGGTGCTCCATCTGTACAGCACCCACATATATTACCCCATAAAAGATTTTCTGCTTCAAGGAAAGATGAAACCTTTTCCAAAATATCAGAGGCCATGGTAGTTGTTTCAAGAGGCGAACAAAAAAGAAGTTCTTCTTTAAATGATCCTGAATGCACATACCTTGCAAACACTATCAACTGAGAACACGATGCCACATCAGTCGATTCATCAATTTGAATTGAATAGAGCCCAAATGCTGCAGACTTGATCTCTTGCACAACTTGATCCTTGATGTCATTGGCCATATCGCTGATCCTCCTTTGAACAGTGTCGTTTGATAGTGAAACCGCTGCAAGTTTTTTCTCTGATTCATTTCCCAACACAATTTCTACCATCTTGAGACAACAAGGTTTGATCAAAGATTCCCCGATTGTATGTGGTTTTTTCTGCTTCGCTATCTCCAGTGCTACGACATAGGAAGCTTCAGTAACCTTTTGGTTTGTTTCTTGGAATGCCCCTGTTAAATCCAGTCTCATCCTTTTGACAGCATTCCCAAGACGTTCAAAATAGGTTTTGTCCTTGTCCTTGTATTGAGGATGAACATTCAACAAATGAATCCTCAACTGTGTCGGTTTCATAGAATCATTTGACAAACTTTTACTACAAATAACACACTGAGGTCGTTCTTCTCCGTTGATGACGATATTTGTGAATCCATATTTCAAATAAGACATGTCATACTTTCGTTTCTTGACACTCATCATGGGCTTCAGATTCTATAAATATAAAACGATAAAGTCAAGATCAACACACATAAACACCCACAGACGTGTATTCACACCCACACGCACATATATACGCACGCACGCACACGCGCACACACACACACACACACACACACAAAATTATATTGCATATCATATTTACAGTATGAACTGATTAAAATGTTGGAAGATATCAACATTGATGGAAAAGATTTAAGAATAATAAAGAATATTTACTGGAACCAAGTAGCAGCAATTAAAATGGGAAATAAGAGGGTAGTTACAAACAGATAAAGCTAGGAGTACGACAGGGGTGTGTCTTGTCATCAGATCTTTTCTCCCTATATAGCGAAGTAATAATGAGAGAGATCAAGGAGATGACAGGAATACTATTTGGAGGTTATAATATAAATAATATACGCTATGCAGATGACACAGTATTGGTGGCGGATAATTCAACAGACCTACAACAATTATTAGATGTTGTAGTAACAGAGAGTGCAAGGAAAGGACTCTCCTTGAATATCAAGAAAACAGTAACAATGGCAATATCAAAGAAAATTGTGACACCAAAATGTGACATAGAAATAGAAAGGAAAATCCTTAACCAAGTGGATAATTTTAGATACCTAGGGGCATTTATAACATCAGATGGAAGATGTACAACAGAGATTAGGAGCAGAATAGGGCAGGCAAAAGCCGCATTTCAGAAAATGAAGAGTATCTTATGCAATAAGTCACTATCACTGAATGTAAGAAAGAGAGTGCTGAAAAGCTATGTAGAACCAGTTTTGCTGTATGGCAGTGAATCTTGGAATGTAAATGAACAAATTAAGAAGAAACTAGAAGCAACAGAGATGTGGTTCCTGAGACGAATGTTGCAGATTCCTTGGACTGCCAGAGTAACTAACGACGACTGCCTGAAACAGGTTAATGAAACTAGAAGATTATATACAACAATAAGACAGAGAAAAACAGCTTTCTTCGGTCACGTGATGAGAAGAGAGGCATTGGAGAACATCCTGACAACTGGAAAGATCGAGGGGAAGAGAGACAGAGACAGACCAAGAGAAATGATGCTGGATGGATTGAGACGGTGGCATGGAGGAATATCAGCAGCAGAGTTGATCCAGAAAACCAAAGACCGAGATCTATGGAGAGCCATGAACGCGTACGCCAGCCGGCACGGCACTTGATGATGATGATTTACAGTACATCGCTGTCAACACCAGCATGTTACTGCTGTTGTTGATGTCTGGGCAAGTTTTACGTTCAGTAGTTTGTCATTGATTTCTGAACGACCGGCTCTAATACCAACACTCTAAAACCCCAGCACGATGTGGTCTGTGTTAAATTGGTCACCGCTGGCAAGCCTTTAGGTCACGGAGACGGTGGTATATATATATATATCCACGAGTTAACTTACGTCTTTAAAAAAAAGTCTCCTTACCTCCGCAAAAATAATAATTTGAAAAGCTGAGACGTGTAGATTCGTAAACAATGCAGGGATCTCGGTAATCGGTTTCTGTTTTAATGCAATCTTGAAATAATCGGGAAATTTAACATGATGAGTACTCTAAACCTCATTAAAACAGAGAAGCAATAACAAAAAAACGTAAGTTACCGCAAATAAAATCTCTGGTAAAATACGGCAACCTAAATCATAGAGGCTAGGTAGAAGGAAAAGAACCGTATATTTTGGAGGGGAAACAATATCAAGTAATCGGTTCTTGTATTAACGCGATCTTGAATTAATCGGGGAATTTAACGTCACGAGTACGCTTAATATCCCGATCATGTTTTGTGTGGTCCTGAAGCCAATTTTACAATGTCTTCATTCCCCCCCCCCCCCCCCCTGGAAACCCTCAAATTCCCCCCTGGGGGGGAATTCCCCACCTGTTGAGAACCACTGCTTTACAGGATGTCGCAATAAACCCCAGCATTTTTGACTGTTTGTAATTTCTTGGCAAGTTTACGTTCAGTAGTTTGGCATTGCTTACTGAACTACAGGCACACAAACTATTGTATGAAAACCAACATACGGTGATCTGCTTTCAAATGGCCCACAGCTGTGTTTCAAACATAGTATGCGAGTTTCGAATTGCATCTGTAACCCCTTTGACACAGAGCCAGTCCAAGAAGAACAGAAATTCTGACCCCATACAAGATCTGAACATTGAAGGCAAGTGGCTCGTCAACAGCGTCATATCATGGAAACTAAAATACGTATTAGAGAGTTGATTGGAGTCAAGCACTAACATCACAGCACTCGGGACATTCCCATACATGCTCCGTCCTCATCTGTATATGTATTAGAGAGTTGGGTGGAATTGAGTCAAGAACCTACATCACAGCACTCGGGACATTCCCATACCTGCTCCGTCCTCATCTGTATACGTATTAGAGAGTTGAGTGGAGTTGAGTCAAGAACCTACATCACAGCACTCGGGACATTCCCATAATGCTCCGTCCTCATCTGTATGCCTTTTAGAGAGTTGGGTGGAATTGAGTCAAGAACCTACATCACAACACTCGGGACACTCCCATACCTGCTCCGTCCTCATCTGTATACGTATTAGAGAGTTGGGTGGAGTTGAGTCAAGAACTTACATCACAGCACTCGGGACATTCCCATACATGCTCCGTCTTCATCTGCAACAGCCAGCCAAGAGTCTCAGTACTAATGGCACCAGTAGCAGTCTGATTATGTGTCCATCTGGCCTTTGCTTGGAGTGGGCCATATTTGTTTTTTTGCACTCACTCACTTTGAACAAAAGCATAGTCCATAACTACTACTAGTAGTTATACTGGGCTGAATTTTGCGTGTATATTAGCTTTCCATTTTACCAGTGTCCCTCGCCATCAGGCTAACCCACTCTGACTTCAGACGTACTTGTAATTTACATCCCCAAGTCAAGGACGAGAGGTCAGCATTTTAGTCCAGCTGTCCAGTGTAGAGGCTGAACCCCCTACCTCGGCATCAGCACACCGGATGTTTAAGAACGTGTTTCTTATCCATTCGGCCAAGCTAACCTCCGAGTGGGCTATATTAAGAGAGGCATTACAGTGCTTTGGAAAAACTTTAATGGAAACCATAGTTCCTGAAAGAAGAGGCAAAGCGGGACAGGCTCAAAGATGGACACCGGGCATTTAAGACACCTTGGGCATGAAAATAAATGAGGCATGGGAACTGACAAAGGATCAAGAACCTTTTAGCTAGGCCAATACGAGAGCGATGTTCTGCACAGGTTCTGCTACAGGATGATGAATTCTTTGTCACACATATTGTCAATTTGCTTTGCTCGATTATATCATTGATTCATTTCTTGTTTTATCAAATGTGTTTTTAGAACCATTTTGTTGAAAATATGAAGTGAGGATGTCACAATTTGATTAAGTCACAATGTTCTCGGAGTCAGCTGTGACTTTAAAGCTTTAATTTTTCCATTTGAAATGACCATTATTTAAACTCACTTTTTCAGTTAACAGTCTCTCTGTTTGCTTATAGATTGTGTTGTTAATACTGCCATACTTACTGTGTTGAAATATAACAGCATTTTCATTTACTTTTTGTATCATGTAATTCTTTTTTTTGCTTGCAATACACACTAAAGCACTTCAGTTTGAATTTTTATTTCCATAACAATTTTAAGAACTGAAAATGTTTTCTAAATGTTTAATCTAATATTTGTTTTGTCTCTCAAAATAACTTCTTGTTGCATTGCTTATAGTATTCACATTTGTTATTTAAATACAAAATATAACTGTTCTTTCTGCACATATAGAAATACAAATTAGTGTATATGTGTGTTTGCTTGTATTGCTATCTTCTTATGTCATTTAATACAGTTTCGGTCATAATTGTTCCATCGGCATTCTTCTCATCTTCAACTACTTTACCATCAACACCTTTGTTGTTTAAGTTGTTGTAATTGTTGTTGTATGAAAACTTTCATTCAAGATTTCTTGGTTTCTAAGAATCAGCATCATAGCATTCCGCCCGTCCCATATATACTCGGCCTCCCTCAGGAAATATCATTTGGCACAGATGCTGATTATTCCAGTAACGTATTGGATGTTGACAGATTAAATTTGTCCCCTCATATGTTCACCTTTGCTGGAAACTCACTAACTCTAAATGCAAGCATCCTTAATTATGTTGTTTCATAACGAATGACACAATAAGAAGGTGTTTTTTCATCTGCTATTGCATCTTCAACTAGCAGCCATTCATAGATAGTCTTGAGAATGTTTGCCTTGTCCTCATAGATAGTCTTCAGAATGTCTGCCTTGTCCCCATAGATAGTCTTCAGAATGTCTGCCTTGTCCCCATAGATAGTCTTCAGAATGTCTGCCTTGTCCCCATAGATAGTCTTCAGAATGTCTGCCTTGTCCCCATAGATAGTCTTCAGAATGTCTGCCTTGTCCTCATAGATAATCTTCAGAATGTCTGCCTTGTCCGTGTCCAGAGAGACATGTCCCTGCTGTCAAGATGTTTACCTTTAGATGACAGGAAGAGTTGTTAAATGGTCATGACTAAGCTTCCGTCCCAGTATGCAAGTATTACGATCATGCTCAAGAGGTTATCACTTGTGATTGCAAGGTTTTGGGTAAGTGAGTAGGTAAAGGACTCTTTTACGCACCTTAAAATGTAATGGGCATATGATGCTAGACATTTATTGACCAATTGGCACTCCAGGGGTATTGTGGTCAATATCAGGCCAGCAGCCTTCACTTCCCAAAACAATTCTTAGTATCCAGGTCAATTTTAAAAAATCTGCCTTGATATGGATTTGAACCCATGACCGGCAGGCTGACAGGCAAGTGTCTAACCACTATACCACCGTTGCCCTCAAGGTTTTGGGTGTTGACTGTGTACTATCATTGTGAAGCTCTTGTTTGGGTATATACTACCGGATATTTGTAAAGTCTCACTACACTTTGTATGTAGAACAAATTGTTAAAATAAAGTACACAATGTCATTAAAACTGTGCTCCACAGTCTATCGTGAAGCAATATGCAGAGAATGACTGTCGTCTGCTGGAGTAATTCTTTGCGCTCCTAACAGAATGGTGTTATCAATGGAAGAAATAATGTTTTCAAATTTATTCTACATACAAAATGTAGTGAGACTTTACAAACACCCTATATATATCACAACACATTGTTGTTCCAGAATATTACATACAGTTAAAGAATTAGATAAACTGTTTGAATATCATAAACGTTGCCAGCTATGCTTTTTTATGTGTCATGAAGAGAACTATCCATTACATGTCATGGCAGTTGCTGTGATGGGATGCACTCTTTATGAAACTTGGTTTTTTTTTGCCTCGCAGCATTCTATATTTGTTTTGGTATTGAAATTAATTTTGGCTCTGGTAATATATAACTTTTTATCCTGGAATTAACTACTTTTGATGCCAGAAGTTAGTTACTTTTAGTCCTGGAAATTCATTACTGCTGGTCTTTAACACATGATTTTGGGTTCTGTATAAAATTATGTTTTTATTGTGGGGATAAATTTTGTATTGTAAAAATTTATTAGTTTTGGTTATGTAATACACCATCTTTGAATTCTGGAAATGTTTCATAGAAACCTTACATTATTTATTGGTTTCAGCATCTTTCATAATTATTTGATCAATTTGAAAGTTTATCAGTCTGTATTTAGTATGTTTGTGCATGTATGTATGTGCATGCACACTTGCATACATGCATGCATTCATGTTTTTAAATATAGTTTTATTTACTTGTATTCATATCTTCACATTATTCACAGATGGGATTTTCTCACTTGTATAGTTCTAATCTTTATCGTACAAATATAAATTTTAGTTCCACGCCAAGCTGCCATTTTTTCTCTCAAATGTTTCTATATATTTCCAACCCCCCCCCCACCCCCCCCCCCCCACACCCCCCCCCCCCCCCCCCCCAACACAATTTCTACCATCTTGAGACAACAAGGTTTGATCAAAGATTCCCCGATTGTATGTGGTTTTTTCTGCTTCGCTATCTCCAGTGCTACGACATAGGAAGCTTCAGTAACCTTTTGGTTTGTTTCTTGGAATGCCCCTGTTAAATCCAGTCTCATCCTTTTGACAGCATTCCCAAGACGTTCAAAATAGGTTTTGTCCTTGTCCTTGTATTGAGGATGAACATTCAACAAATGATTCCTCAACTGTGTCGGTTTCATAGAATCATTTGACAAACTTTTACTACAAATAACACACTGAGGTCGTTCTTCTCCGTTGATGACGATATTTGTGAATCCATATTTCAAATAAGACATGTCATACTTTCGTTTCTTGACACTCATCATGGGCTTCAGATTCTATAAATATAAAACGATAAAGTCAAGATCAACACACATAAACACCCACAGACGTGTATACACACCCACACGCACATATATACGCACGCACGCACGCACACACACACACACACACACACACACACACACACACACAAAATTATATTGCATATCATATTTACAGTATGAACTGATTAAAATGTTGGAAGATATCAACATTGATGGAAAAGATTTAAGAATAATAAAGAATATTTACTGGAACCAAGTAGCAGCAGTTAAAATGGGAAATAAGAGGGTAGTTACAAACAGATAAAGCTAGGAGTACGACAGGGGTGTGTCTTGTCATCAGATCTTTTCTCCCTATATAGCGAAGTAATAATGAGAGAGATCAAAGAGATGACAGGAATACTAGTTGGAGGTTATAATATAAATAATATACGCTATGCAGATGACACAGTATTGGTGGCGGATAAGTCAACAGACCTACAACAATTATTAGACGTTGTAGTAACAGAGAGTGCAAGGAAAGGACTCTCCTTGAATATCAAGAAAACAGTAACAATGGCAATATCAAAGAAAATTGTGACACCAAAATGTGACATAGAAATAGAAAGGAAAATCCTTAACCAAGTGGATAATTTTAGATACCTAGGGGCATTTATAACATCAGATGGAAGATGTACAACAGAGATTAGGAGCAGAATAGGGCAGGCAAAAGCAGCATTTCAGAAAATGAAGAGTATCTTATGCAATAAGTCACTATCACTGAATGTAAGAAAGAGAGTGCTGAAAAGCTATGTAGAACCAGTTTTGCTGTATGGCAGTGAATCTTGGAATGTAAATGAACAAATTAAGAAGAAACTAGAAGCAACAGAGATGTGGTTCCTGAGACGAATGTTGCAGATTCCTTGGACTGCCAGAGTAACTAACGACGACTGCCTGAAACAGGTTAATGAAACTAGAAGATTATATACAACAATAAGACAGAGAAAAACAGCTTTCTTCGGTCACGTGATGAGAAGAGAGGCATTGGAGAACATCCTGACAACTGGAAAGATCGAGGGGAAGAGAGACAGAGACAGACCAAGAGAAATGAAGCTGGATGGATTGAGACGGTGGCATGGAGGAATATCAGCAGCAGAGTTGATCCAGAAAACCAAAGACCGAGATCTATGGAGAGCCATGAACGCGTACGCCAGCCGGCACGGCACTTGATGATGATGATTTACAGTACATCACTGTCAACACCAGCATGTTACTGCTGTTGTTGATGTCTGGGCAAGTTTTACGTTCAGTAGTTTGTCATTGATTTCTGAACGACCGGCTCTAATACCAACACTCTAAAACCCCAGCACGATGTGGTCTGTGTTAAATTGGTCACCGCTGGCAAGCCTTTAGGTCACGGAGACGGTGGTATATATATATATATCCACGAGTTAACTTACGTCTTTAAAAAAAAGTCTCCTTACCTCCGCAAAAATAATAATTTGAAAAGCTGAGACGTGTAGATTCGTAAACAATGCAGGGATCTCGGTAATCGGTTTCTGTTTTAATGCAATCTTGAAATAATCGGGAAATTTAACATGATGAGTACTCTAAACCTCATTAAAACGGAGAAGCAATAACAAAAAAACGTAAGTTACCGCAAATAAAATCTCTGGTAAAATACGGCAACCTAAATCATAGAGGCTAGGTAGAAGGAAAAGAACCGTATATTTTGGAGGGGAAACAATATCAAGTAATCGGTTCTTGTATTAACGCGATCTTAAATTAATCGGGGAATTTAACGTCACGAGTACGCTTAATATCCCGATCATGTTTTGTGTGGTCCTGAAGCCAATTTTACAATGTCTTCATTCCCCCCCCCCCCCTGGAAACCCTCAAATTCCCCCCTGGGGGGGGGGGGGAATTCCCCACCGGGGGGAATTCCCCACCGGTTGAGAACCACTGCTTTACAGGATGTCGCAATAAACCCCAGCATTTTTGACTGTTTGTAATTTCTTGGCAAGTTTACGTTCAGTAGTTTGGCATTGCTTACTGAACTACAGGCACACAAACTATTGTATGAAAACCAACATACGGTGATCTGCTTTCAAATGGCCCACAGCTGTGTTTCAAACATAGTATGCGAGTTTCGAATTGCATCTGTAACCCCTTTGACACAGAGCCAGTCCAAGAAGAACAGAAATTCTGACCCCATACAAGATTTGAACATTGAAGGCAAGTGGCTCGTCAACAGCGTCATATCATGGAAACTAAAATACGTATTAGAGAGTTGATTGGAGTCAAGCACTAACATCACAGCACTCGGGACATTCCCATACATGCTCCGTCCTCATCTGTATATGTATTAGAGAGTTGGGTGGAATTGAGTCAAGAACCTACATCACAGCACTCGGGACATTCCCATACCTGCTCCGTCCTCATCTGTATACGTATTAGAGAGTTGAGTGGAGTTGAGTCAAGAACCTACATCACAGCACTCGGGACATTCCCATAATGCTCCGTCCTCATCTGTATGCCTTTTAGAGAGTTGGGTGGAATTGAGTCAAGAACCTACATCACAACACTCGGGACACTCCCATACATGCTTCGTCCTCATCTGTATACGTATTAGAGAGTTGGGTGGAGTTGAGTCAAGAACTTACATCACAGCACTCGGGACATTCCCATACATGCTCCGTCTTCATCTGCAACAGCCAGCCAAGAGTCTCAGTACTAATGGCACCAGTAGCAGTCTGATTATGTGTCCATCTGGCCTTTGCTTGGAGTGGGCCATATTTGTTTTTTTGCACTCACTCACTTTGAACAAAAGCATAGTCCATAACTACTACTAGTAGTTATACTGGGCTGAATTTTGCGTGTATATTAGCTTTCCATTTTACCAGTGTCCCTCGCCATCAGGCTAACCCACTCTGACTTCAGACGTACTTGTAATTTACATCCCCAAGTCAAGGACGAGAGGTCAGCATTTTAGTCCAGCTGTCCAG
Organism: Cepaea hortensis; assembly: GCA_963921405.1. Lineage (NCBI taxonomy): Eukaryota > Metazoa > Mollusca > Gastropoda > Stylommatophora > Helicidae > Cepaea > Cepaea hortensis. Next base: position 108,691,948 of record OY992880.1, read on the forward strand.
TGTAGAGGCTGAACCCCCTACCTCGGCATCAGCACACCGGATGTTTAAGAACGTGTTTCTTATCCATTCGGCCAAGCTAACCTCCGAGTGGGCTATATTAAGAGAGGCATTACAGTGCTTTGGAAAAACTTTAATGGAAACCATAGTTCCTGAAAGAAGAGGCAAAGCGGGACAGGCTCAAAGATGGACACCGGGCATTTAAGACACCTTGGGCATGAAAATAAATGAGGCATGGGAACTGACAAAGGATCAAGAACCTTTTAGCTAGGCCAATACGAGAGCGATGTTCTGCACAGGTTCTGCTACAGGATGATGAATTCTTTGTCACACATATTGTCAATTTGCTTTGCTCGATTATATCATTGATTCATTTCTTGTTTTATCAAATGTGTTTTTAGAACCATTCTGTTGAAAATATGAAGTGAGGATGTCACAATTTGATTAAGTCACAATGTTCTCGGAGTCAGCTGTGACTTTAAAGCTTTAATTTTTCCATTTGAAATGACCATTATTTAAACTCACTTTTTCAGTTAACAGTCTCTCTGTTTGCTTATAGATTGTGTTGTTAATACTGCCATACTTACTGTGTTGAAATATAACAGCATTTTCATTTACTTTTTGTATCATGTAATTCTTTTTTTTGCTTGCAATACACACTAAAGCACTTCAGTTTGAATTTTTATTTCCATAACAATTTTAAGAACTGAAAATGTTTTCTAAATGTTTAATCTAATATTTGTTTTGTCTCTCAAAATAACTTCTTGTTGCATTGCTTATAGTATTCACATTTGTTATTTAAATACAAAATATAACTGTTCTTTCTGCACATATAGAAATACAAATTAGTGTATATGTGTGTTTGCTTGTATTGCTATCTTCTTATGTCATTTAATACAGTTTCGGTCATAATTGTTCCATCGGCATTCTTCTCATCTTCAACTACTTTACCATCAACACCTTTGTTGTTTAAGTTGTTGTAATTGTTGTTGTATGAAAACTTTCATTCAAGATTTCTTGGTTTCTAAGAATCAGCATCATAGCATTCCGCCCGTCCCATATATACTCGGCCTCCCTCAGGAAATATCATTTGGCACAGATGCTGATTATTCCAGTAACGTATTGGATGTTGACAGATTAAATTTGTCCCCTCATATGTTCACCTTTGCTGGAAACTCACTAACTCTAAATGCAAGCATCCTTAATTATGTTGTTTCATAACGAATGACACAATAAGAAGGTGTTTTTTCATCTGCTATTGCATCTTCAACTAGCAGCCATTCATAGATAGTCTTGAGAATGTTTGCCTTGTCCTCATAGATAGTCTTCAGAATGTCTGCCTTGTCCCCATAGATAGTCTTCAGAATGTCTGCCTTGTCCCCATAGATAGTCTTCAGAATGTCTGCCTTGTCCCCATAGATAGTCTTCAGAATGTCTGCCTTGTCCCCATAGATAGTCTTCAGAATGTCTGCCTTGTCCTCATAGATAATCTTCAGAATGTCTGCCTTGTCCGTGTCCAGAGAGACATGTCCCTGCTGTCAAGATGTTTACCTTTAGATGACAGGAAGAGTTGTTAAATGGTCATGACTAAGCTTCCGTCCCAGTATGCAAGTATTACGATCATGCTCAAGAGGTTATCACTTGTGATTGCAAGGTTTTGGGTAAGTGAGTAGGTAAAGGACTCTTTTACGCACCTTAAAATGTAATGGGCATATGATGCTAGACATTTATTGACCAATTGGCACTCCAGGGGTATTGTGGTCAATATCAGGCCAGCAGCCTTCACTTCCCAAAACAATTCTTAGTATCCAGGTCAATTTTAAAAAATCTGCCTTGATATGGATTTGAACCCATGACCGGCAGGCTGACAGGCAAGTGTCTAACCACTATACCACCGTTGCCCTCAAGGTTTTGGGTGTTGACTGTGTACTATCATTGTGAAGCTCTTGTTTGGGTATATACTACCGGATATTTGTAAAGTCTCACTACACTTTGTATGTAGAACAAATTGTTAAAATAAAGTACACAATGTCATTAAAACTGTGCTCCACAGTCTATCGTGAAGCAATATGCAGAGAATGACTGTCGTCTGCTGGAGTAATTCTTTGCGCTCCTAACAGAATGGTGTTATCAATGGAAGAAATAATGTTTTCAAATTTATTCTACATACAAAATGTAGTGAGACTTTACAAACACCCTATATATATCACAACACATTGTTGTTCCAGAATATTACATACAGTTAAAGAATTAGATAAACTGTTTGAATATCATAAACGTTGCCAGCTATGCTTTTTTATGTGTCATGAAGAGAACTATCCATTACATGTCATGGCAGTTGCTGTGATGGGATGCACTCTTTATGAAACTTGGTTTTTTTTTGCCTCGCAGCATTCTATATTTGTTTTGGTATTGAAATTAATTTTGGCTCTGGTAATATATAACTTTTTATCCTGGAATTAACTACTTTTGATGCCAGAAGTTAGTTACTTTTAGTCCTGGAAATTCATTACTGCTGGTCTTTAACACATGATTTTGGGTTCTGTATAAAATTATGTTTTTATTGTGGGGATAAATTTTGTATTGTAAAAATTTATTAGTTTTGGTTATGTAATACACCATCTTTGAATTCTGGAAATGTTTCATAGAAACCTTACATTATTTATTGGTTTCAGCATCTTTCATAATTATTTGATCAATTTGAAAGTTTATCAGTCTGTATTTAGTATGTTTGTGCATGTATGTATGTGCATGCACACTTGCATACATGCATGCATTCATGTTTTTAAATATAGTTTTATTTACTTGTATTCATATCTTCACATTATTCACAGATGGGATTTTCTCACTTGTATAGTTCTAATCTTTATCGTACAAATATAAATTTTAGTTCCACGCCAAGCTGCCATTTTTTCTCTCAAATGTTTCTATATATTTCCAACCCCCCCCCCACCCCCCCCCCCCCCCACACCCCCCCCCCCCCCCCCCCCCAACACAATTTCTACCATCTTGAGACAACAAGGTTTGATCAAAGATTCCCCGATTGTATGTGGTTTTTTCTGCTTCGCTATCTCCAGTGCTACGACATAGGAAGCTTCAGTAACCTTTTGGTTTGTTTCTTGGAATGCCCCTGTTAAATCCAGTCTCATCCTTTTGACAGCATTCCCAAGACGTTCAAAATAGGTTTTGTCCTTGTCCTTGTATTGAGGATGAACATTCAACAAATGATTCCTCAACTGTGTCGGTTTCATAGAATCATTTGACAAACTTTTACTACAAATAACACACTGAGGTCGTTCTTCTCCGTTGATGACGATATTTGTGAATCCATATTTCAAATAAGACATGTCATACTTTCGTTTCTTGACACTCATCATGGGCTTCAGATTCTATAAATATAAAACGATAAAGTCAAGATCAACACACATAAACACCCACAGACGTGTATACACACCCACACGCACATATATACGCACGCACGCACGCACACACACACACACACACACACACACACACACACACACAAAATTATATTGCATATCATATTTACAGTATGAACTGATTAAAATGTTGGAAGATATCAACATTGATGGAAAAGATTTAAGAATAATAAAGAATATTTACTGGAACCAAGTAGCAGCAGTTAAAATGGGAAATAAGAGGGTAGTTACAAACAGATAAAGCTAGGAGTACGACAGGGGTGTGTCTTGTCATCAGATCTTTTCTCCCTATATAGCGAAGTAATAATGAGAGAGATCAAAGAGATGACAGGAATACTAGTTGGAGGTTATAATATAAATAATATACGCTATGCAGATGACACAGTATTGGTGGCGGATAAGTCAACAGACCTACAACAATTATTAGACGTTGTAGTAACAGAGAGTGCAAGGAAAGGACTCTCCTTGAATATCAAGAAAACAGTAACAATGGCAATATCAAAGAAAATTGTGACACCAAAATGTGACATAGAAATAGAAAGGAAAATCCTTAACCAAGTGGATAATTTTAGATACCTAGGGGCATTTATAACATCAGATGGAAGATGTACAACAGAGATTAGGAGCAGAATAGGGCAGGCAAAAGCAGCATTTCAGAAAATGAAGAGTATCTTATGCAATAAGTCACTATCACTGAATGTAAGAAAGAGAGTGCTGAAAAGCTATGTAGAACCAGTTTTGCTGTATGGCAGTGAATCTTGGAATGTAAATGAACAAATTAAGAAGAAACTAGAAGCAACAGAGATGTGGTTCCTGAGACGAATGTTGCAGATTCCTTGGACTGCCAGAGTAACTAACGACGACTGCCTGAAACAGGTTAATGAAACTAGAAGATTATATACAACAATAAGACAGAGAAAAACAGCTTTCTTCGGTCACGTGATGAGAAGAGAGGCATTGGAGAACATCCTGACAACTGGAAAGATCGAGGGGAAGAGAGACAGAGACAGACCAAGAGAAATGAAGCTGGATGGATTGAGACGGTGGCATGGAGGAATATCAGCAGCAGAGTTGATCCAGAAAACCAAAGACCGAGATCTATGGAGAGCCATGAACGCGTACGCCAGCCGGCACGGCACTTGATGATGATGATTTACAGTACATCACTGTCAACACCAGCATGTTACTGCTGTTGTTGATGTCTGGGCAAGTTTTACGTTCAGTAGTTTGTCATTGATTTCTGAACGACCGGCTCTAATACCAACACTCTAAAACCCCAGCACGATGTGGTCTGTGTTAAATTGGTCACCGCTGGCAAGCCTTTAGGTCACGGAGACGGTGGTATATATATATATATCCACGAGTTAACTTACGTCTTTAAAAAAAAGTCTCCTTACCTCCGCAAAAATAATAATTTGAAAAGCTGAGACGTGTAGATTCGTAAACAATGCAGGGATCTCGGTAATCGGTTTCTGTTTTAATGCAATCTTGAAATAATCGGGAAATTTAACATGATGAGTACTCTAAACCTCATTAAAACGGAGAAGCAATAACAAAAAAACGTAAGTTACCGCAAATAAAATCTCTGGTAAAATACGGCAACCTAAATCATAGAGGCTAGGTAGAAGGAAAAGAACCGTATATTTTGGAGGGGAAACAATATCAAGTAATCGGTTCTTGTATTAACGCGATCTTAAATTAATCGGGGAATTTAACGTCACGAGTACGCTTAATATCCCGATCATGTTTTGTGTGGTCCTGAAGCCAATTTTACAATGTCTTCATTCCCCCCCCCCCCCTGGAAACCCTCAAATTCCCCCCTGGGGGGGGGGGGGGAATTCCCCACCGGGGGGAATTCCCCACCGGTTGAGAACCACTGCTTTACAGGATGTCGCAATAAACCCCAGCATTTTTGACTGTTTGTAATTTCTTGGCAAGTTTACGTTCAGTAGTTTGGCATTGCTTACTGAACTACAGGCACACAAACTATTGTATGAAAACCAACATACGGTGATCTGCTTTCAAATGGCCCACAGCTGTGTTTCAAACATAGTATGCGAGTTTCGAATTGCATCTGTAACCCCTTTGACACAGAGCCAGTCCAAGAAGAACAGAAATTCTGACCCCATACAAGATTTGAACATTGAAGGCAAGTGGCTCGTCAACAGCGTCATATCATGGAAACTAAAATACGTATTAGAGAGTTGATTGGAGTCAAGCACTAACATCACAGCACTCGGGACATTCCCATACATGCTCCGTCCTCATCTGTATATGTATTAGAGAGTTGGGTGGAATTGAGTCAAGAACCTACATCACAGCACTCGGGACATTCCCATACCTGCTCCGTCCTCATCTGTATACGTATTAGAGAGTTGAGTGGAGTTGAGTCAAGAACCTACATCACAGCACTCGGGACATTCCCATAATGCTCCGTCCTCATCTGTATGCCTTTTAGAGAGTTGGGTGGAATTGAGTCAAGAACCTACATCACAACACTCGGGACACTCCCATACATGCTTCGTCCTCATCTGTATACGTATTAGAGAGTTGGGTGGAGTTGAGTCAAGAACTTACATCACAGCACTCGGGACATTCCCATACATGCTCCGTCTTCATCTGCAACAGCCAGCCAAGAGTCTCAGTACTAATGGCACCAGTAGCAGTCTGATTATGTGTCCATCTGGCCTTTGCTTGGAGTGGGCCATATTTGTTTTTTTGCACTCACTCACTTTGAACAAAAGCATAGTCCATAACTAGAATGTCTTGTTCAGACAGAATGTCTGCCTTGTCCCCATAGATAGTCTTCAGAATGTCTGCCTTGTCCCCATAGATAGTCTTCAGAATGTCTGCCTTGTCCCCATAGATAGTCTTCAGAATGTCTGCCTTGTCCCCATAGATAGTCTTCAGAATGTCTGCCTTGTCCTCATAGATAATCTTCAGAATGTCTGCCTTGTCCGTGTCCAGAGAGACATGTCCCTGCTGTCAAGATGTTTACCTTTAGATGACAGGAAGAGTTGTTAAATGGTCATGACTAAGCTTCCGTCCCAGTATGCAAGTATTACGATCATGCTCAAGAGGTTATCACTTGTGATTGCAAGGTTTTGGGTAAGTGAGTAGGTAAAGGACTCTTTTACGCACCTTAAAATGTAATGGGCATATGATGCTAGACATTTATTGACCAATTGGCACTCCAGGGGTATTGTGGTCAATATCAGGCCAGCAGCCTTCACTTCCCAAAACAATTCTTAGTATCCAGGTCAATTTTAAAAAATCTGCCTTGATATGGATTTGAACCCATGACCGGCAGGCTGACAGGCAAGTGTCTAACCACTATACCACCGTTGCCCTCAAGGTTTTGGGTGTTGACTGTGTACTATCATTGTGAAGCTCTTGTTTGGGTATATACTACCGGATATTTGTAAAGTCTCACTACACTTTGTATGTAGAACAAATTGTTAAAATAAAGTACACAATGTCATTAAAACTGTGCTCCACAGTCTATCGTGAAGCAATATGCAGAGAATGACTGTCGTCTGCTGGAGTAATTCTTTGCGCTCCTAACAGAATGGTGTTATCAATGGAAGAAATAATGTTTTCAAATTTATTCTACATACAAAATGTAGTGAGACTTTACAAACACCCTATATATATCACAACACATTGTTGTTCCAGAATATTACATACAGTTAAAGAATTAGATAAACTGTTTGAATATCATAAACGTTGCCAGCTATGCTTTTTTATGTGTCATGAAGAGAACTATCCATTACATGTCATGGCAGTTGCTGTGATGGGATGCACTCTTTATGAAACTTGTTTTTTTTTTTGCCTCGCAGCATTCTATATTTGTTTTGGTATTGAAATTAATTTTGGCTCTGGTAATATATAACTTTTTATCCTGGAATTAACTACTTTTGATGCCAGAAGTTAGTTACTTTTAGTCCTGGAAATTCATTACTGCTGGTCTTTAACACATGATTTTGGGTTCTATATAAAATTATGTTTTTATTGTGGGGATAAATTTTGTATTGTAAAAATTTATTAGTTTTGGTTATGTAATACACCATCTTTGAATCCTGGAAATGTTTCATAGAAACCTTACATTATTTATTGGTTTCAGCATCTTTCATAATTATTTGAAAGTTTATCAGTCTGTATTTAGTATGTTTGTGCATGTATGTATGTGCACGCACACTTGCATACATGCATGCATTCATGTTTTTAAATATAGTTTTATTTACTTGTATTCATATCTTCACATTATTCACAGATGGGATTTTCTCACTTGTATAGTTCTAATCTTTATCGTACAAATATAAATTTTAGTTTCATGCCAAGCTGACATTTTTGTTTCTCAGTTCCACGCCAAGCTGACATTTTTTCTCTCAAATGTTTCTATATATTTCCAAACCCCCCCCCCCCCCCCCCCCCCCCCCCCCCCCCCCGGTTCCGCTGTTTTTTTCTTATTGATGATTCTTATTGAATCAAACCGTTTCTAATTTTCATGACTATGGTCACTGTGGTGTAGCAAACATTCCAAAAATTGCCAATGCATCTCTGCATATGGAAAGCTCAAGAACCAGTCTCGCACACCCCGCAAGTTTCTGAGTGGAGAAGATTAGGAGCCATCTGCAACATAGTCCCCATCAAAATAGAACTTCACTACCGGGTCAGGGAGATAATCTCTACACCAACCTCATTCTGTTAGATACAAGCACTTTTCAAAGCTCAGAAGGTCAAAGCATCAAAGTTAGAAGTTAACACTCACAGCCTTTCAGGGGAGTTCCAACTATTCAATCGGTCTTCTCTGACCTTGAATTCTAATTTGATTCTCTCTTCTCCCCCCCCCCCCCCCCAACAACAAAAAAATGACCTTTTTCCCCACTGCTACCAAAATGCACTTGTTTTTACACTGCTACCAAAATAACCCTTTTCACACTGCTACCAACAGAACTTCTCTTGCACTACTGGCAGTGGAACCTTTTTCCCCACTGCTACCAAAATGCACTTATTTTTTACACTGCTACCAAACTCACTCTTTTCACGCTGCTAACCAAAATAACCTCTCTTGCACAGCTACCAGCATGTATGTTTTCACACAGCTAACAACATAATTTCTCTTGCAAAACTACCAACATTCTCTCACATTGCTACAACAAAGCCAAGCCATATATTTGCTGAATAAGGCATGCATACAACAGCACATCTCACTTGCATAATTTTAACATCACACAACATAAACCCATTCTTTGACAGAAAGGTGGGTAAAGAGAAATACATTGTGGTGTTTTATGCATGATTGTTATGGTGTGTGATTGTCGTAATCACTTTTCACATTATGCAATCAGTGTGCATTACATTTCTGATTTTATCAATTCTTTAATTACTAATTTAATTATTTCATAATAAATGACAGCCCATATGTAATGTTTTTATGTGTACATTGTATAAGCATTTCATGAATGAATTAAAGTAGGCTTTTATAACTGAGCCACTGCTTTTCTGAGATATATGGAATTAAAAAAAAATTTCTGTATATTTTTGGGAGTTCCGTCCATCCATCATGTGCCATGCCGGTAAGTGTGGGCGGTCATGATTCGCCATTTCACTTGATCACCAGAGTCGTGGATCAGCTCCGTGTTCTTGTCTCGACCATGCCACATGGTCAAGCCATCCAGGCATTTACTTCTCTGCCTTCCCCTTGTTCTCTTCCCCTCAATCCTGCCAGTTGTAACCAAGTTCTCCAATTTATTTGTTCTCATAACGTGTCCAAAAAACTGTGACTGTCTACGTCTAATTTCTCTAACCAGTTTACAGTTTTCATTTGTTTCTTATAGGATTTGATCATTGGTTTTTCTGTCTGTCCATGGCATTCTGTACATTTCCCTCAGAAACTACATGTCAATAAATAAATCACAATCGACAATGAAGAAATTTAAAATGTCACAAACTGAATATCTTGGCTCCATAATTGTTTAATTTGAAGAAACCTGGGACATAAACATGCATAAGACGAGGAATGGCAAAGGATCAAGAGTTTTTTTAGTGGACTGTGATGAAGTTCTGTAAAACCCTGCTACCTGATAATGATGATTTGTAACTTACTGATTTTCCTTCACATCTTGTGTTTACTTTGCTTGCACTGATGTGGGTGATGATGGCACTAGTGAGTGGCTGAAATTTTAATTTCAGAGGATGGACTGTAGAGTCACTTTGAAGATAACGATCCTCAAAAGATTCAGTGTCTAGAGGTAGAATGTTAGTGTATCTCATTCTTGAAACTTGGTGGTCTGTGTGGAGTTGTGTACACACACACAATACAACACTTCACCAACTAGGTGCAAATTCATCTTATCACTACAATAGAGTACGCAGAATTCAAGATTGGCGAATCAACCTTGTGCACATGTGAATTGGCGCCGCAGACAACAGATTGCATACTCCAAGCCTGCCCAAAATACAATATATCTAGGCAAACCTTCTGGCCTAGAGAAACAACAGTGGAAGATAAACTCTATGAACCACTGAGTGAACTATAAAAAAAGACGGTTGGATTCATACAAGAGACAACATTGCTGTTATAGATAGATTTCAACCAAATAAAAGAAGAAGAAGAAGAATCTTATCACTAGCAAGGTTTTAGCAGGCATCATAAATTGAAATATGAAACCTCTTCTCTTGTTTATCACAGGTTGTCTAGCTCTAATGTCTACTGTAGAGTCACAGACTGATAATGCAAGTGCTATACACTATAAATCTATCTTTCCCCATTAGTTTAGAATTCTTAGAATTTATCCACATGCTGTTCAGAAATGGCTGCAGCTTGGATCTTTGCGGTACTATAAATGTATACAGTCAAAGTATGTTGTTGATAGCAGACCCCCATGTAGTGAAATATTGCACTACTTCAATTCATATTTGTTAGTAGTGATCAATTTGTTTATTTTGGGTGTCTATTTTTGTACATGTTGGGAAAAACAATTCATCAAGCTCTGGAGTTCTTGTTGTCGTTGAGTCATCAGCAAAAAGTAGATCTCTCATAGTAAGGCTTTTGCCTTTGCTTTCTAGTTTGCATTATCCTAAGTTTTGCATTATCTTCCCAAGAATAAGATTGTGAGCATGCCACAGATCTGAAATAGAGAAATGCCATATTCTGATCCTTCATACTTATCTCCTGAATTAATAACCTGGCATGCCACATCCATTCTTAAATTTCAATAGGGAAGCCCTTTAAAGCCACTAAGACAGTTCATAAACACACATGAGGGTGATAGATTCGATTCTTGGTTGATAACTATAGCTATCAATGTGTATGTTGTCTAGTGTGCTCTCTAGTCTCTACTTCGTTCTTCAGCTGAGCGCCAAAAAATAATACATGTCAGTTTATTTATGAACACATCCATTCTTGCTGGATTAAACAGTTGACATTTAATCTTGTGTGGTGACATTCCTTCTGTTGCACCATCAGTACTTTCTGGACTTTTTGTTTGGACTTCAGTTTACACAATACAAAAAGAGGTATATTCTGCTCCTTTGACTTTTCACCAGGCGCACACACTTATTCGATGCTATGTGTATCATGTAAAATTCTATTAACTTTTTTTTCCCCCCTCTCAGTTCTACTGCACAAGCTGCCTTTTCTTTCTACTGCACAAGCTATTTTTGTAGATGTCATTTTTCGATGCTGGTCAATGATTTAAATAGATGGAGGTTCAAAATGTTCTTAAACATGAAAGCTGGCAAGGCCCCTGGTGCAGATAACATCGCAACAGAAATGATTAAAGCTTTAGAAGAATTTGGACTAGAGCAAGTCACCAGACTGCTGAACACATTATATGATACTGGAGATATACCTTCTGAATTATGTAACTATTTATTGCAATCCCAAAGAAATCAGGAGCCTTGGAATGTGATCAATATGGAACAATTAGTATAATGAGTCACATCACGAAGATTTTGCTAAGAATTATCATGCAAAGAGTGAGGAGGAAAATACAACCTGAAATAGGGGAAGAACAATGTGGGTTTGTAGAAGGAAAGGGTACAGTAAATGCTGTGTATATGCTGCGATCAGTTACTGAACGTGCTATAGAAGTAAACAATCTTTGCTTTATTGACTACACAAAGGCTTTTGATAGAGTTAGACATGTCAACATGGTGGATATGCTTGCAGATCTACAAATTGATGGGAAAGACATTAGACTTATAAAAAACATATATTGGAAACAACAAGCTGCCATAAGGATTGATAATGAAGTGGGACAATATCAGCTTATTCAGAGAGGTGTTAGGCAGGGATGTGTAATGTCTCCAGATCTTTTGTCCCTATACAGTGAAAATATTTTCAGAAATGTAGAAGATATAAATGGAATCAGCATTGGAGGACGAAACATCAATAACATTAGATATGCAGATGATACAGTATTGATTGCAGACAATGAGCAGGATCTGCAACAATTAGTAGAGCAGTTGTTGTACACAGTGAACAACTGGGGTTAGAATGAAATTGTAAAAAGACACAGGTTATGGTCGTCACTAGGAAGAACGAAATACCACAATGTAATATACAAGTAAATGGGAATATTCTTCAACAAGTGAATCGGTACAATTATCTTGGAACAGTTATAACATCTGATGGGAGATGCCTTAAACTTGAAGAGATTACAACGAGAATCGCCATGGCGAAAGTAGTCTTTAGCAAGATGAAAAACATTGTGACCAATAAAAAGATGTCAATTGAAACGAGAAAGAGAGTGTTGAGGGAATACATAGAGCCTGTTCTTTTGTATGGATAGCACAGGCAGAACTTTCTATGTCAGGTGTGTGATCTAGAGACCATCAATCGTGACAGAGAGTGGGTTGAAGTTCCGGATGACATGATGGACTGGCACAATGTAATAATAACACTGGGTCGTGAGTGCAGAGAATGGGCAGCGGGCCGCACTGAGTTTGAAGTGCAACAGCTGATCCAGAGCAACACACATCAAGGTGACATAGTCATCCAAACCGATGGGTCAGTGGTGAGAAACAGACGTAGTGGCTGGGGCTTTATTGCAAAGGCTAATGGGCGAGTCTTGAAAAAAGAGAACCTGGCATATGAGACTACGACCTCCAGCATGAGAATGGAGGTGGAGGCAGTAATAGCAGCATTCCGGTGGCTAGAGGAGACCACTGCAACACACGTTGTATTCATTACGGATTCAAAGAGTATGCTTAGTAAGGTGGAGAAAGGAATGTTTCGTGTGGAATGGCTCTCGTCGCTTCGGAGGTCACAGATTGTGAGAATTGTATGGATATTTTGCCCTGGCCATGCGGGTGTACGGGGGAATGAACAGATGATAGGCTAGCAAGGAATGCACCTCTTGGTGGTATCTTGCCTATGGACTAGGGAGAAGTGGTCGAGCGCTTGTGGGACCAGGTGGAGAAGGAGGAGGAACAGATTGAGAACCCATATGTGGAAAGAATGAGATTGCGGGGGATCGGCAGGGGTTCTGGAAGAATCTCAAAACTGAGAGGGAAGACCAGGAGAACATTTAATCAGATAGCGGTGAGAACGATTAGTAGTATGACTCTTCGCTGGCCGTTGAACGAGGGGACTGAGCATGTATGGGAATGTCCTGAGTGCAGTGATATCGATTCTTGACTCAACTCAACTTTTGTATGGATGTTTAGGGTTCCAAATGTTGCTGTATGTAGCCGAGGCGCGGTGTTGGGGTGAGCGCCCAACATTGCTCAAATACCTCAATGGCTCGTGAATACATAACCTATGCAGCAAAAGTCCAACTCCTGGCCTTCACGTGGCGGACCTGTTTAAACTAACAGGAGAAGGGGCGACGGCGAGTCTCTGGCGCCGGAAAATAACCAGTATGCTCTAGATGTGTATGCACGTACATGCATGCGCAGACAGGTGTGTGCGCGCGTACACATCTACACTCGAGTGAGACCACAGTCTGCTCTAGCAAAGAAAGGTGCTGAAGACGGAGGCAACTAGCCAAGAGGCGCACCACAGAAATCAGGATGCCACGCAATCACGCAAAATGGAATATGTCGACTACTGCTAATCGTTATGGTGCTCGCCCTGCTTTGGACCCCCAGGCAGGTGCAGTGCCGGGCCCTATGTCTCGAAAGGGTCCAACCCCAACTACTGGAGGTCCTTCTCAGATGTCCTGCGGAGCCAGGGGACATGAGAATAGGACGACTGGCCATACTAAACGAAGACTTAAAATAATGCACTGGAATGCGGAGGGAGTCAGCAACAAAAAAATAGAATTAGAAAAAATCTTGGACCAAGAAAAAGTAAGCATATGTTGCTTGCAAGAAACTCACCTCAATGAAAATATAGCCTTCAAAATCAGAGGCTACCAGTGTTACCGATCTGACCGAAAGAACAGGCGAAAAGGTGGGATACTGACCCTTGTAAGAAATAACATCATGGCTTCCCAAATCAAAGTCTACATGGAAGGGGCTGAGTATCAGACACTTAAACTTAAGACAGGTAATACAGATCTACATCTGATCAATTACTACTGTCCAAGTGACCGCCCACAGGCACTGGACACTCTACCACTAAAAGAAAAAATGATTGTGTGTGGCGATTTCAACAGCCACTCGCAGAGCTGGGGCTATGATCACATGGACCAGAGAGGAGAGAGACTGGAAGACTGGCAAGATGAGAATAGATTCATGTTGATTAACAAGCCGTCCGACCCACATACTTTCTACTCGAGATCATGGCACTCTACAACTACACCTGACCTGGCTTTTCATTCACCAGACCTGGAGTGGAACATTACACGAACTGTTGGGAAACAACTTGGTGGCAGTGACCATCGGCCAGTCTTTCTAACCGTAGAAAATGAGCTTGTAAGTGAAAGCAGCACCCTCTCGAGGTGGAACTACAAGAAAGCAGACTGGGCAATGTACAAGCATCGCACCAGCATACTGGTTAGAAACCTGAACACTGAGAAAGACATAAATAAAGCAGTTGAAGAGTTTGGGAAATGCATACTACAGGCAGCGCGAGAAACAGTACCAAGAGGAGCCCGTAAACAATATAAACCCTACTGGAGTAGTGAACTGGAACAGTTGCATAATGATGTTGAAGTGTGTAGAAAGCAAGCAGAGGCCACACCCAGCCAAGAGCACCACAATAAATTCCAGCATGCAAAAGCCAAATTTCAAAGGGCCAAGCTGCAGGCTAGACGGAAAAGCTGGCAGGAGAAAACTCTGAACTTTGAAAGAGACACAAGGAAATTGTGGAAGCTAATAAAACAGCTTAATGACGAGGGCACAGGGAGAAACTCAAAAATTGCACTACATAAAGATGGAAAAATCTTAACAAGAAAGCAAGCAGTTGACCATTTTGCGGACTCGTTCGCACAAGATAGCAATATCAAAATTAGTCCAGAGAAACAACAAGAGATTCGAGAGAAACGACAACATACAGGACAGAAGGAAATAGTACATGAGGTTCTGGAGGCACCCATCACAATCAGCGAACTGGAGCTAGCCATATCAAAACTGAAAATGAGAAAGTCACCAGGAGCTGATGGTATCTCCAATGAAATGATCAGGAACCTAGGAACAGAGGCCAAAACAAAGCTGTTGCAGATCTTCAATAACAGCTGGACCTTAGGCAGTGTTCCACAAGTCTGGAGAGAAGCAATCATGATACCCCTCCTAAAATCAGGGAAAGATGGTTCCATTGCCTCTAGCTACAGACCAATTAGCCTCACCAGCTGTCTCTGCAAAACACTGGAGCGCATCATCAATCACAGACTGCAGTGGTACATTGAAAGTAAAAACATCCTTGTGCCACAGCAGGCTGGCTTTAGGCAGTGCTACTCTACGGAAGATCAGACAACCTACCTCTCTCAAGAAATTGAGGATGCATTCCAAGAGAAGAAGCTGGTGCTTGCGGCATGGATAGATCTGAAGAAAGCCTTTGACAAAGTCTGGAAAGAAGGTCTGATGAAGAAACTGAGAAACTGCAAAGTCAATGGAAGAATGTACAAATGGGTGAAAGCATACTTGCACAACAGAAGAGCCCGAGTACAGATAGACGGACTCAAGAGCAAGAAAGTACTACTGCGTCACGGTGTCCCCCAGGGCATAGTCTTGTCCCCCACACTTTTTCTAATCTTCATCAATGATCTTGTTGCTCACCTACCGCATGGAATTAAAGCGGCAATATACGCCGATGACCTGGTTCTATGGAGCACAAATGAATATGCATCAGTGGCCACCAGATTGCTACAAAGAGCTGTAGATACATTTGCTGCATGGGCAAATAGATGGTGTGTCAGCATAAACACTGACAAGTGCAGCACCACCCTATTTACCCTCTCTCCAAAACAAAAGGCAGGGATCATCCAGATAAATGGAACACCCCTAAGAGAAGATAAAGAACCAACATACCTTGGAGTAACATTTGATGGCAAGCTGACACGGAGAAAGCACATCAACAAAGCAGTAGCAAAAGCCAGAAGGAAAATAGCCATCCTGAGAAGGCTAAGTGGAACCACATGGGGAGCCAGTACGTAAATACTTAGCAAAGTTTACCAACAGAGCATACGACCACACCTGGAATATGGGTCAACTGCGTGGTGTTCAGCATCAAATACCACACTACAAGAGCTGGACAAGGTGCAAAATCAAGCACTTAGAGTCACCACAGGAGGGATGAGACCAACCCCTATAGTGGAAATGGAGAAGATGGGGAGGACACAGGCACTGAGTGAGCGCAGAGATACGAAAACGCTAATACAAGCAGAAAAGTTCCTCAGCTTGCCAGGCCACCCTATGAAGAACAGATTTGAAAACCTAGCTATGGGGCGGTTGAAAAGAAGTAGTTTTATCCACCAGGCCAAACGACTCTGCAGAGAAACCACTGATCTGCCCACAGTTGGTATCCCCCTAACAACTATTCCAGAGCGAACTCCATGGAAAGATGAGCATAGACTATCGTTACAAATCCAGACAAAAGTGAGAGGAATATTTGACAAGGAAGAACAGAACAGTGTGCAGCGCAGAACAGCCACTCTCAGCTTCCTTGATGAAGAATACCCACAGGACCTCTGGATCCGAGTCTACACAGATGGGTCAGCACAAAATGCTGTTCGAAATGGAGGAGCGGGAGTGTACATAGAATACCCAAATAATACTAGGGACACAGCCAGAGTACCGACAGGAAAGTACTGCCATAACTATGATGCTGAAATTGAGGCAATCAAGATAGCAACAGAGAAATTACTAAACAACAGCAATGGTACACAACCTGTGGTGCTACTAACAGATGCAAAATCAGTACTCGAGGCGCTCCTCTCTGGGAAATTGCCAGTACTAAGGACACTACTTTCTGAACTTAGCAGTCAGCATAAAGTCACCATACAGTGGATACCATCCCACTGTGGAGTACCCGGAAACGACAGAGCTGATCAATTGGCTAAGGAAGGAGCCAAAGAGGAACAGCCTGATGTGCCCGTTACATACCACCAAAAGAAAAGAATGATCAAATCAGTCAGAAAGCCACCAAAACCTGCTCAAGATGACTACCACATTATGGACAGACCAGAACAAGTCATTATTCTGCGCCTCAGAACAGGACACAATAGATTACGCAACCACATGTATACAAAATTCAAGATTGGTGAAACAGCCATGTGCACATGTGGATTGGCGTCGCAGACAGCAGAGCACATACTCCAAGACTGCCCAAAATATAACATATCTAGGCAAACCTTCTGGCCTAGAGAGACGACAGTGGAAGATAAACTCTATGGACCACTGTGTGAACTGAAAAAAAAAAAACAGTTCAATTCATGCAAGAGACGACATTGCAGATATAGACATATTTCAAGCGAACGAAAGAAGAAGAAGAAGAAGTATGGATGTGAAACTTGGACAATGAGCAGTCAAGCTGAAAAAACATCTGATGGCTGCAGAAATGTGGTTTCTAAGGAAAATGCAAAGAATACCATGGACAGACAGAAAAACCAATGACCAAGTACTACAGGAGACAAATGAAAATCGTAAACTGATTAGAGAAATTAGACGTAGACAGTCAAAATTCTTTGGACATGTTATGAGAAGAAAAGGATTGGAGAACTTAGTGACAACTGGCAAGATCGAGGGGAACAGACCAAGAGGAAGACGAGAGGAAAATACCTGGATGGCTTGGCCACATGGCATGGACGAGACGGGAACACTGAGCTGATCCACGACTCTGGTGATCGAGTGAAATGGCGAGTCATGACCGCCCAAGTTTTCCGGCATGGCACATTATATATATATATATATATATATATATATATATATATATATATATATATATATATATATATATATATAGAGAGAGAGAGAGAGAGAGAGAGAGATGTATTTCATTGTAAAATCAGGTAGTTTGTCACAACCTTGGGACGCAGAGGTGTTTCCAATGCACCAGGGCCGGGTTATGTACTGGCCAAGACCTATTGACGCGTCCTCGTCGAGCGTTCTGGTCAACAGGTCCCTTCGGGGTCCTGGCTAAAGTCAGTAGGATCGCCGATTCCTCCGAAGTCGGAGAGTGTCTGCCTGTATGGCGAGGAAAGGAACCACCAGTCTGCACACCAATAAGCCAGACATGGGACAACGGATACTCACGCAAACCTCAGGTCTTGTATGACATCACACTGATGTTGGACAACAGGATGCCTTCATCCTACATACAGGACTTCGCGTTGGAGCTCAAGCCAACGAACACAAGCAAGCAAGCATCACAACCTTGACCTCTAACTACTCTATCGTTCTGACAAATCGCTGAAGCAGCTGTTAAGTTAATTAGTATATTACTATAGCTGGAGAATGCGTTGACGAAAGAATCCCATGTTCAATTGTAAGGTGAGTCAAGAACCGACATCACTGTACTCGGGGCACTCCCATAAGTGTTCAGTCCTCATCTTCAACAGCCAGTGAAGAGTTCCATACTAATAGTGCCCTTGGCGATCTGATTATATGTCCGTCTTGCTTTACCTCTGAGTGACAACTGTCGACCAGATCCTCTGACCACCCCTGCTGCTGCATTCTCTCTAACCATATTAGTTAATAGTCTATCTGTTCTTCTGCATATTCACATGCTCCAAGAGGGCCTTCACCACACCTGCTGTATCATTCATCAAATTACCCCTTGATGATGCGGCACCAGCTAATCTGTCTGCCCGTTCATTTCCAACCACATCAGATTGTCCTTGAGAAAGGATCCAGTGAATTCTTACAACCTGTGACCTCTGAATCGAAGCATGTCAGTCTGTACGAAGCATGCCAGTTTTCACCTTTGTCAGCATGCTTTGTGAATCAGTCACAATCACATGTGTATACAGTTTGTTCTCCAGCCAGCGGAAAGCAGCGGTAACCGCCTCCACCTCCATACTAAGACTTGAGGATGTGGTGTCATATGCCAAGCTCTTCTTTACTAAACATTGGCCATTTTCGTTTACTATGAATCCCCAGGTAGTTTGTTTTGCCTCTTAACACAGAGCAATCGGTATAGATAATCTCATCGCCAGAACGAGATAGTCATGAATTTATTGCCAAATTTCTACTTTGGTAGCGACCCCTGGTTACTCCCTACACTCACGGACCAATACGATTATAACCCCACACAAGTCTGAATTTCTTTTCGGCACTCTGACCCACTCCTTGCCTCAGCCAATCTTCTCTAGTGGGCACAATTCCCTGATGGTATTTCTGCTTGAGCCATCCACGATCTTCCTCTTAACAGCACGTGGTCCTTGACTGCATCCAGGAAATCTTGCAGGAGGTGTCCCTTGTACATCCCAGAATCCCATGATGGCTTCATTCATTCTGTATGCGCTCTAGTTTCACTAGCTGACTCTTTGAGACAGTGAGCATTCCCAGTGGATACTTTACCACTGAAATGATCAAGTTCTGAAACAGTGTGAATAGCATTTTCTATTCCATGTTCTTTGCTGTCAGACACGCGAATCCATATGTTTGTGTATTCTCATCTGTCATATTATCAGTTGAATACCATTTGATTTTATCATGCATAACATAAACTTATGTACATTACTGTAGTTTGAGTGAGAGAGTCAGTGAGTGTGAATGAGAGACAGAATGAGTGAGAGTGAATGTGTGTGTATGTGCGTGCGTGTCTCTGTGTGTATCTGTGTGTGTATGGGAGCATCACTATTTTTTTTACATCACACACTGTATATGTACACATTTTTATGAGACTGCTCATGACAATTGTCAGTGTGTGTGTGTGTGTGGGTGGGTGTGTGTGTGTTCATACTAGTTTCAATGCTCATGTGAGGCATTATGTATGTGTCTAGATGTGATGTTGTGTGAGTGTGTGTGTGGAGGATGTGTGTGAGTGTGGGGATATGTGTGTGTGGGGGAAGTGTGGGTGTTTGGGTGGGGGTATACGTTTGGATGGTTGAGGTGTGTGGGTGTTGGTGGGTAGTGAGATTTGTGGGTGTTGGTGAGATGTGTGGATGGATGTGTAGGGGTGAAAGTAGAGGTGTGGGAATAGGTGTGGGGGATGTGTGTATGGGTGGAGGATGTGTGTATGGGATAGGTGCGGGGGATGTGTGTGTGGGTGGTGATGTGTGGATGGTTTGGGGGAAGTACTTGTAGGTGGCTGGGTTGTGTGGGTAGGGGATGTGTGTGAGTGGATCGGGGATGTGTGTGTGCATGGTGTGTGGGTGGGGGTATGTTTGTGGTGGGTGGGTGAGGATATGTGTGTGTGGGGGGGATTGTTTGATGGGTGTGAGGACGAGTGTATGGGTGGGGGTATGCGTTTGAATGGGTTGGGGTGTGTGGGTGTTGGTGGGTAGTGAGATTTGTGGGTGTTGGTGAGATGTGTGGATGGATGTGTAGGGGTGAAAGTAGAGGTGTGGGGGATGTATGTATGGGTGGAGGATGTGTGTATGGGATAGGTGTGGGGGATGTGTGTGTGGGTGGTGATGTCTGGATGGTTTGGGGGACGTACTTGTAGGTGGCTGGGTTGTGTGGGTAGGGGATGTGTGTGAGTGGATTGGGGATGTGTGTGGGTGGGGGTATGTTTGTGGTGGGTGGGTGAGGATATGTGTGTGTGGGGGGGATAGTGTGTGGTGTGTGGGTGGGGGATTGTTTGATGGGTGCGGGGACGTGTGTATGGGTGGGGGATATGTGTGGGTGAGTAGGGAATGTGTGATGGTTGGGGGAAGAATGTGTGGGTGGTGGGATGTGTGATTGGCTTAGGGATGTGTAGGTGGGTGAGAGATCTGTATGTGTCGGGGCAGAATGCATGAGTGGGTGGAGGATGTGTGTGGGTGGGGGTATGTGTGATCGATAGATGTTTGTTTGGGGGTGGAGTGTGTGTGGGTGCGTAGTGGAGGATGTGTGTGTTGGTGGATGGGTGGGGAATGTGTGTGTGTGGGTGGGGAATGTGTGTGTGTGTGGGTGGGGAGAGGTGTGTGGTGTGTTGGTTGGGGATATGTGTGTGGTGTGTGGGTGGGGGAATTTGTGTGGGTGGGGTATGTGCGGGGTGGGTGGGTGAGGGTATCTGTGTGGGTGGGGATATGTGTGTGGTGTGTAGGTTGGGGATGTGTTGTGGTGTGGGATGTGTGGGTGAGGGATATGTGTGTTTGGTGCTGGGTTGGGAATATTGTGTGGTAGGGGATGTGTGTGATGTGCAGGTAGGGGATGTGGTGGTGGGGGATGTGGGTTAGAGCATGTGTGGATGGGTGGATGATGTGTGTGTGTGTGAGTGGATTGGGGATGTATAGGTGGTTAGGGAGATGTGTGTGTGTGGGTAGGGAGATGTCAGTTGGTGGGGATGTGTGTGTATGGTTTGGGGGTGTGTGAGTGGATGTGCGATGTGTGGGTTGGTGGGGTATGTGTGTGCGTGGGTGGGGAATATGTGGTCGATGGAGGTGTGGTTGGGGGATGTGTTGGTGGTGAGAGGATTTGTGGGTGGGGGATGGGTGTGTGGATTAGGATGTGTATGTGGGTGGGCTTGGGGTGGGTTGGTGGGGGATGTTTGTGTGGGTGGGGAGTTTGTTTGGGTTGGGGGAACAGGTGAGGGCAGTGTGTGTGGGTGGGGGATGTGCGGTTGGTGGATGGGTCGGTTGGTGGGGTATGTATGTGTCCCTGGGTGTGTGTGTGTGTTGGTAGGTGGGTATGTGCGTTTGGGTGGGGTGATGTGTGGGTAGGTGGGCTATGGGCCTCACAACATGGTAATTTGCCTTGTTTATGTTTACAACATTCATTTCACAATGTTTTTTTCTTCTTCCTAAGTGAATGTATAATGCTCTTGATGAACGAAAGATGGGTGATTGGAAGGGCCGAATGTAAGACAGGCCTGCATGCCCAATTTGCGACCCTTTTAAAATAAAGTTGATTTGATTTGACTCTTCACTGCATTCAGTCTCTTATTACACTTTGTAACCACCACTTCAACATAATCCCTGAAGGACAGGCATCTATCACATGTGATTTCCAAGTACTTCAGTCTGATTTCTCTATTCACAATTCTACTATTTATTGTGATGCTTGGGAAATCAGCTTCAACAATCTTACTTTCCAAAGAACACCACAAGACAGACACTTTTATGGGTTAATGACAGCATTCATCCCGCACCCATCCAACACTTTGTCAATTGTCGCCTGCAGCTCCTGAGCTGATTTATTTATGTCCCTCCCCTGCCTGTATGCCAGAACATCATCTGCAAATGTTAGTATCCCCCCAGCCGCTGGTGCTTCAAGGCTTGCAGACTTGCTCAGTATACACATTGAAAAGCACATGTGAAATTGCTGACCCCTGTGGTAGTCCAATGGCTATGATACATGGCGCGGGGATCCATGTAATCCGCTGGAGAACCACTCTACGAGAATACAAGACATCTGCAATCCGGTTCATCAAGCAAGGACAGATTCTCTTCTCCATAAGAGCGTAAATCAAAATATCATATCTGACTTGTACGCGTCATCGAGATCGAGTGCTGCCACCGCGGTCTCCTGTCTGTTTCGGAACCCTTCATAAACATCATACGCAAAAGTGGCTGCATTTTGCCAAGAATCTTTCCCTGGCCGATAACTTCCCAAAACTTTCGTGAGAAGCTTTTCCCTTTCTAAATATTCATAAAGCAACAACGATCTTCTCCCACATCTTATAAAAAGTATTATGTATGATGGTAATCCTAAACTAATTTAGCTTTGAATGATCTTTGCCTGGTTTTGGTATCCATTCCAGCCATGGATAGCCGTCTCAAGCTTGGACACAGATGAGTTGATATTTAGACATTCATGTAGTGTCGATCGTGTATTAGTTTAATCGATTTTTGTTTGTTTGTTCTGTGCTGACGAAGGCTTTGGCCGCAACGTTCATTGTTTTTTGTAGTTGTGCTTTGGTAAAGCTCTCAACCTACTTCTCGTTTTTCAGTGATTCATTCACTGGTTTTGGAAGTGGTGTTAAATAGCTGTGCACTATATCCTAGGGTACACATAACGTCCTGATGCTCAGGTTAAAGCAAGCAGCCATCTCTATAAGTAGTATAAGTTCTCCGTCACTCATATCCCTCATGTGGGCGCACCTAACCGCATCGGGCCCTGGTGCGGTGTCTTGATATTTTTTTTCAATACATTTTTACTATTTTCCGGCTGCATGATATCTCCACAGTAGGTATCTTTAGGGTTAGCAGCTTTCTCCGTAACCCCGAATACTCTCGTGGTTGACGTGAGCGCAGGAGAATTGGAAGCGGTTCGAGTCGCGCCAGTGACTTATGAGAGTATGGAGCCGGTCGCTCAGAAAGCAATAACAAACTAAATAAATAAATGTTTTGCGTATCCTTTTACAGGACTTAGCTGTCAACAGCAGCATCTTTCAGCTGTCTGTTGATCTCTTGGCAAGATTACGCTCAGTAGTTTGCCATTGCTTTCTGAGCGGCCGGCTCAGTATCCGCAAGTCACGAGCGGGGGTCGAACCACCTCAGTTCTCGCTCCGCTGCGAGACTCTGCGTGATAAACGGGATTACAGAGAGAAAGTGTTGTAACCCCACAGCCAGAGAGACCGGCAATAACAAACTACTGAGCGTAATATTGCCAAGAAATCAACAATCAGCTGAAAGATGCTGATGTTGACAGCGATGTCCTGTAAAGGATATGCAAAACATTTTTTTTAGGTATCTTGAATCCAAGCTGCTTGGTTATGCAGATGATATAGATATTATAGGGCAAAGTGAACAAAAGACATTGGAAATATTGACTCACTTAAAGGAAAAAGCCCAACAGATGGGGCTGGTTATCAACCAAGATAAGACAGAATATATGGTAATTTCAAGAGACGGAATGGCTAAAAACTCTGGCCACATTCAAATAGATAATATGACCATTAAAAGAACGGAAACATACAAATACCTGGGTACAATCTTCAACTGCTCCAACATCATAAGGGAAGAAATACAAACTAGAATCAACTCTGGAAATAAGATATACTATGCACTACAACATCTACTAAAATCAAAGGCGCTATCTCATAACACCAAAATCACAATATACAAAACACTGATCAGACCAGTTGTGCTGTATGGCTCTGAAACTTGGAGTACAACGAAAGGAGACGAAGCCTTGTTAGAAACCTTTGAGAACAAAATTTTAAGACGCATCTTTGGATACACAAAGTGGAGAATGGAAAAGAAGAAGTAACAAAGACTTTTATGATCTGTTTAAGTCCCCGCTAATCACTGGTATCATGAAGGCTAATAGACTACAATGGCTGGGGCATATAGAAAGAATGGAAGATAATAGGGAAACAAAACTCGCTGACACTCAGGAAATAAATGACCGTAGACCCCGAGGTAGACCAAGAAGACGGTGGAGAGATAATACATGTACAGACCTACAAGCACTTGGAATCAACGACTGGCAAGAGAAGGTCCACCAGAGAGACGAATGGAGACGGATTGTATTTGCAGCAAAGAATCTCAATGGCTCGGAAAGCTGAAGAAGAAGAAGATCTTTAATGATACATGATAGGTCTTCTCTGAGTCTCTGATGTCCTCATCGTTCTGATCTCTCTGTACTATACATATGTGCATTAAAGCTTCCCATTTCTCTTTGTCTGTTGTCAAAGGCGGACTGCTTTCTCTGTATATTGTACCTATTGTGACCGGACGATCTCTTCTTTACATCTGTCTGTGCAATTTCTAGAACGATCCCAGTGTCTTATTTTCTCCAATCTCATTCATAAAATGTTCCAATTTCGCCCGTTTGGCCTCTACTGCCTAGAACTTCATGTTTTAATCCCTTCTTCACTAGCAGGCCCTGCCCATGTCTCCACTGTCTAGTCGGATTAATGTGGCTACCATATCCATGGCATTAGTAATCATCTTCGTTCAATTCTTGCAGCATGATGACATAAAAGTCACAAATCAGCTTCTCTAGTACAGACCCTCTCTGCCAGGAACTGCCTTTCTTCAACCTGTGTACAATGGTGCTATTCAATGCCACATACAGAATATACGCCCTGTCAACCGCGATCATTAGGTGCATCTTAATTTGAAGCACCATGCGCCTATCGTTTAATTTATGGACGGCAAAACAAGCAATTGTTGCGCGCACACAATTGGCGTGCCCATTATGCATCCCAAAATAACTCTCATGGACTCATTTTGCATACATTCCAATTTCTCCAGCTGGCTGTGCGATATTGTTAGCAATCTCAGATCACAACCAATCACTAAAATAACTGATTTTTGGTCGAGAGTGCTTTTGTCTATTCTGGCTATGGAGGTCATGGCAGCAACTAAAGCAATTGCCTAAATGGTGACATAAACTCTCACCCAGGGATTCTCTGTGGCGAAGTGGTCAAGCCGTTTGACTCGTGCTCCGAAGGTTGTGGGTTCGATTCCGGGCCGCGTCCTTCGGTTTACGAGTTAAATGTTTCGGAGACTCCTGTGGGTCGTCGCCGAAAGCTACGGAGTTCGTGCTTTGTGCGACGCTTTCCGTGCTGCGGAAAGAGACCGAGCCATATGGGATTAAACCCGGTGCAATGAAGTCGACCCTGTCGACTTTTAAGCGTTTTTTTTTTAAACTCTCACCCGGGCATGCATTCTCAGTAACTTAATGGGTATGCTCAGGAACGTCAAGATCAACTGTGCTGGAAATAATGCAGGCAATGAACTGCCTAGGGATACATTTTGATCGAAGCCTTGCTTATAATGAGCACATAGACTAGGTGATAACGAAGACCAAACGGGGTTTGGCTGCGATGCGGGTGATGGCGGCAGAAAACTGTGAGCAGCGCCATCTATGTCTTCTATACAAGGATCTGGTCATGTCTGTTTTTGAGTATGCTATGGCGA
Organism: Cepaea hortensis; assembly: GCA_963921405.1. NCBI lineage: Eukaryota > Metazoa > Mollusca > Gastropoda > Stylommatophora > Helicidae > Cepaea > Cepaea hortensis. The sequence goes on from OY992880.1 coordinate 108,717,731, forward strand.
TCTTGACTCTCAGCCAGATAGCAGATAGAAAGGATGGAAAGGATACAGAACGAAGCTATGCGCATTATTCTTGAATGTACAAGAGATACAGCATGCAGGGCGATGCGCTACCTTCTTGATTTTCCAAGACAGATTACAGATTTGCAGAGCACGTACATACCTCAGAGTTAACACAAACACATAACATCCACTGCATAGTGAAATTATGAAGTTGAAGGGCAGCAGGTTAAAAAGAGGAAAGTCGTGGATAGGTCAAGCCGAAGACATTCGTCAACAGGTGTGTTCACGTGAGGACTTAGAACCTGACGAGGAGCGGGTACAAGTGCCAACCGATTTCTGTACGTCTTTTACGGTTTGCATACAACTAGACAGAAAATGCAGACAAGAAATTCCGGCTGAAAATCTGGAGGCGAAAGTACAAGCGTTGATTTTCGAGAATTCGTTAGACCGTGATGCTGTCATTTACACAGATTGGTCAGTCGTCCGACATATGAGAAGCTCATGGGCCTTTACGGCTCAGGCCGGAGGGAGAATTGCGAAGGAGGTCTCTGGTGCTTTTGTTGAGATCACAAGTAGTCTGACTATGAAAGTCATGGCAGTAAGTAAAGTTGTGACCATATCTTAACACTTTTCAGCAGCTCTCACTTTTATCCATCACCTGCCTGTCGTGACTTCACATAACCCTGACTGATGATAGGGAGTTTAGCGGGCACTCTGTCCCAGCCCATGAGGTGACCCACATGCTAAGCAGAGAGAAAGGGACGCCTTACAACTTCTATTGGTTAGTTAGTTAGTCAGTCGCGGTTCCAACTTCACGGCAACGGGTCGTCTCCATTATGCTCCGTTCCTGCGCCAGTGAATATCACACGAAATGCTCCTCACTGTCTTATGTGAAAAGTGGAATAGACAGTAAAGAGAACAACAGAAACAAAGTATGTGCAGCGAACAGACACTGAGGTTTTCTAGACATCATTCAACCAAAACAACAAAACCAGTACAAACTACAAATAAGCGTTGAGCACAATCTGCCATACCCCGCAACCCCACTGCAGCCACATGATGATGCTAATCATCGTGTCAAAATAATATTGAAGGAAAGCGAATGTCACTCTTCTGTGGAGAAAAGAAATAGAATACCGTATCAACAACAATGGCGTCAAGCTCAGATAGCAGTACTGGTTCTAGTAATTCATCTTTGCAAAGTTTTTCAAATTATATCCGTCAGCTAGCTTTATCTTTAGAAAAATTTAAAACAAACTTATAACGTTGTAAATGTGTATTTACATAAGCGTAATAGTGTTTTACTTTTGAAACATGTTAACCCAAAAGTGGCTTTCTGTTTGCAGATTATTTTATTGTTGACTCACTCTAAGTCCGTCGCTATAATTGTAATCGTTTCGTGCGCATTAGTGTCATCGTTTCGTGCGCATTTTCTTTTTTCTCGACCAAACTAAACTAAACTTTTTTCTCTAACCTCCTCAACTTTTTAAAGATAACTTTATTACCCTTTACACAATTTTTCACTGTACATTTGATTTAAATGGTATGCTGTCAACTGTCATTTTAAAGTAGATGATATGATGAGCGATTAACTTGCGATTGTTTTCAATGTTTCCAATCGTAACTAAATGAACTAACTAAATACATAGTAAAGTTAAAAGTTAGTTGGATATCAGTTTTACAGGACGTCACAGTCAACACCTGCAATTATTTTCTGTTGTGATCTCTTGGCAAGTTTAAGTTCAGTAGTTTGCTATCTATTGTTTTCAAATACATTATACATAATATAAATATAATTTAAAAATAAATATAGTGTAGTAGTTGCACGCAATATTCATTTGGGCAGAAAAGAGATAAAACATATTGAAATTATTGAGAAATATACTAAAATATAGACTGTATTGGTCATAATATTATTAAGATGAAACATTTAGGATTATATAATTACTGCTACTGAAAATACCAGAGGTCACAATTCAAGGATAAAGAAAGTCAAAAAGATGTCCAAGAAACAAATAATACATACACAGGCATGCAAGAACATTGGAATTCACTTAAACAAAGCTAAAGAAAATTGCCAAGAACAAGGGGCAATTGTTATATTTATTTATTGAAATGCTTTTATTGTTTTCAGTTTCATTTGCCACAAATATCTACATAAATGTTATTTTTTTGTTGTTGCTAGTGTCCTTAGCCATAAATTAACTTCAATTCTAAGTTGTTTTTTTTTATCAGATATACCACAGGATGGAACCCTGGCTGATGACAAGCAGGAAGAGCAGGCAGGAAGCACAAATGCTCAAGAAAATGATAATGATAAGGAGGTCTCAGATTCTGCACCAGTTTGTACAGAACAGCAAATACAGTCAATACTAGCAGCTGCTGGTCAGGGAGTTGGGGATGATGATGAGGATGATTTCAGTAAGTGTTGTCAATGTCCTTTATGCTTATTGTGTATGTATGTGTTTGCGGGCCTGTTTGTAAATGTGTTTGCCTTTTGTGCATGAATTAGAAATAAATACCCAAATGTACTGGGCATTCTGATTACTAAGTGGCATCAGTAACCACATGCTGCAGCAGTTTATTGAATGAAGCAACAAGTCAGATACATTTGTAAAACTTGATGGTGATACATTTGTAAAACTTGATGGTGATACATTTGTAAAACTTGATGGTGATACATTTGTAAAACTTGATGGTGATACATTTGTAAAACTTGATGGTGATACATTTGTAAAACTTGATGGTGATACATTTGTAAAACTTGATGGTGATACATTTGTAAAACTTGATGGTGATACATTTGTAAAACTTGATGGTGATACATTTGTAAAACTTGATGGTGATACATTTGTAAAACTTGATGGTGATACATTTGTAAAACTTGATGGTGATACATTTGTAAAACTTGATGGTGATACATTTGTAAAACTTGATGGTGATACATTTGTAAAACTTGATGGTGATACATTTGTAAAACTTGATGGTGATACATTTGTAAAACTTGATGGTGATCCAGAGTCCTGGCCTTGTGGTTTTGACCCTCAAGGGAAGTAAAGAAAACTGACACTGTAACCTACAGGGTGTCTTTTAATGGCTGTGCAGTTTTTGAAAATATTGCTGTTCCAAGTTTTATATTTACCTACTGTGGAGTTCATGCAACACAATGCAACATAATAGGTAAATACGAAACTTGGAATGGCAATATTTTCAAAAACTGCACAGTCATTAAAAATACACTCTGAACTCTGCATGTCATAAGAGACCACTGATAGTTTCTGTTCATGTGTTACCAGGACCCTTAAGGGAAGCAAAGAATAGTAACACACTGTTACCTCCCTTCATGTTTAAACAGCAACAAGGAGGGTTTGTCTTGGGGCAAACTAAATAGAGAAAGACTTACACCACATGGGGAATATAATTAACAATAGAAATGAATAAAATGGGTAGGACATGGTTGGAGCAGCTTGAGATAGCTAAAGATAGGATGGCTGGTTGGGGACCTGTGCCCCTGTCGATAATAGACAACAGAAGAGTATGGGAGCATTGCACAACTGTTAGCTCTAACTCTTCCACACAACAGTATGGGAGCATTGCACCACTGTTAGCTCTAACTCTTCCACACAACAGTATGGGAGCATTGCACCACTGTTAGCTCTAACTCTTCCATACAACAGTATGGGAGCATTGCACAACTGTTAGCTCTAACTCTTCCACACAACAGAGTATGGGAGCATTGCACAACTGTTAGCTCTAACTCTTCCATACAACAGTATGGGAGAATTGCACAACTGTTAGCTCTAACTCTTCCACACAACAGAGTATGGGAGCATTGCACAACTGTTAGTTCTAACTCTTCCACACAACAGAGTATGGGAGCATTGCACAACTGTTAGCTCTAACTCTTCCATACAACAGTATGGGAGCATTGCACAACTGTTAGCTCTAACTCTTCCACACAACAGAGTATGGGAGCATTGCACAACTGTTAGCTCTAACTCTTCCATACAACAGTATGGGAGCATTGCACAACTGTTAGCTCTAACTCTTCCACACAACAGAGTATGGGAGCATTGCACAACTGTTAGTTCTAACTCTTCCACACAACAGAGTATGGGAGCATTGCACAACTGTTAGCTCTAACTCTTTCCACACAACAGATCCCACGAACGGGATCGGAAGACATTGGAACACCGTCTCATCTTCAAGTTGGGCACACTCTCCCCTCACGGCCTTAATGTCTAACACAGCTTCATTTAACTCCCTACCCCACCCCTCCCACCCCCCAGCTTACAGTCCACCATCTAGGTACATGCAGGTCCTTTATAGGACATCACAGTCAACTTTCTTGGCAGGTTTGCGTTCTGTGTTTTGCCATCGTTTTCTGAACGACCGCCACTCATGCCCCTCTGTGTGGACCAATACTATGTAGTTTTCCGCAGCGGTGTTTCGAGAGCTTAACGAGAATTGCTTATTATCAACTGCGTCCGCGACATCTTTGCCGGTCTTAATTTTCACTTTTCTGCACACATGGGCGCTTCTCCACCCCACTCTCTCCCACTTGACCTTTGACCCATGTACCATACATCCGGTCTATTAATCCACTGGAGCCCTACGCGTGTCAGACTTTCCAAGCAAGGACACAGAATCAGATGAGTACATTTAATTAGTTTAATAGTTTAATATTGTCATAGTGTGTTTCATGTAGGTTTGTGTTGGTTTGTATTTGTTTGTCCTGTGCTGACGAAGGCTTTGGCCGCAATGTCCAATTAGTCTCTTGTAGTCGTGTTTTAGTAAAGCTCACAATCTACTTCTCGTTTTTTTGGGTGATCCACACAACAGAGTACGGGAGCATTGCACAACTGTTAGCTCTAACTCTTCCACACAACAGAAACAGCAAGATTACGTCCCACTAAAGTTTTATTGACAGTCTGGGGCTGTGAATACCACCATGGATGAATCGCACATACGAGCTCTTTCCATATGTCACTTTTTAACTTGATGCTGAAATGCAAATCAGGAATCGACAAGAAGGTGGAGGAGAAGAAGAAAATGATGAATAATAATAAAAACAAAAAGAAGCAGTAGAGGCTTATTCATTGTGTGCTTGCCTGCCAAGACAGTGGTCTGGGTTGAATCTCCAGCAGAGGTAGGATGATTGTTTCCAACCGGTACCGCTTTGTGTTGACCCTCCCTTGTGAAAATGGCTACCTGTTTTCTGGGGGTTGTATGGGAAGGAAAGGAGATGATGGAACTGGCCACTTTACCTCATAAGCCATGGCCTAGAATATGTGAAGCCTGAACACTTCACAGATCACAGGTATTATCTGTTGTTAGGTATTATCTGTTGTTAGGTATTATCTGTTGTTAGGTATTATCTGTTGTGGAACTACCTTTACCTTTAGTCTAACATTGAAAATAATGTTAAGTTAAAATCCATTGCTTTTAAATTAATTTTTCCATGTTTTTAAAACCTCTGTTTACAGAATCTTCAGATCTTGAAAAAGTTGACTTTTGTGTGATATTCAAGAAAGAAAAATATGATGTTTCCTTCCCTCTGAACCAGACAATTAGCAAGCTGAAATCTCACATAGAAAAATTAACAGGTTGGTGTTCTTCATATGACATTTTGTTTCTGTTCGATTAGGCAAAATGTTTAGGAAAAGAATAGGCCAAGAAAAGCTGCATTATAGAAGATGAAAAGTGTCTTATGTAATAAATCCCTTACAGTGAATGTCAGAACAAGAGAACTAAAATATATGGAACCTGGTATGCTGTATGGCAGTGAATCTTGGATTGTGAATGAACAATTTAGGAAGAGCTTGGAGTTAGGGGAGATGTTGTTTCTGAGATGAATGTTGCAAATATTTTGATGGCCAGAATAACTAACAGCGATTTCCTGGGAGAGGCTAATGAAAGTAGAAAATTATACACAGCTATAAGAAAGAGACAGTGTTCTTTTGTCATATAATGAAAATATAATGAATATAATGAAAAGAGAGACAGCGGAGAACATCGAGATGACTGGAAAGATCAGCAGTAGAAGAGACAGATAGTTAGTTAGTTAGTTAGTTAGTTATCAGTTGGGGTATCTTCGTTGCACTCCGGACATGTCCATAGGTGCTCAGATCCTCCCCCCAGTTATGGTTAATGATCCAAGACAATAGCATGGAGGAGTATCATCAACTGAATTAATCCAGAACATCAAGGACCGAGATCTGTGGAGAGATGTAAATGCCAACAGCACCTTGCAAGATACATACATGATGATGATGATGATGATGACTGAGGTATAGTTTTTAATGTTTTAAATACAGTGACCAGTTTTCTTACACATGAAGAATCAGTTTAAAGTTAATGGTATTTGCCTGGAGAACATATACAATAAATACTTATTGCAAATGCTAAACACATAACACTTTGCCTGCATGCCGGTCACTCACGCTCTCACTGTCTCTGTCTCTCTGTCTTTGTCTCTCTCTGTCTCTCTGTCCCTCTCTCTCTCTCTCTCTCTCTCTCTCTCTCTCTCTCTCTCTCTCTCTCTCTCTCTCTCTCTCTCTCTCTCTCTCTCTCTCTTTCTCTCTCTCTCTCTCTCTCTCTCTCTCTCTCTCTCTCTTTCTCTCTCTCTCTCTATCTCTCTCTCTCTCTCTCTCTCTCGTTTTCATGTTTTCATTGTCCGAGTTTACCTCTCTTAAAGCTTGCAGGATGCATGGCAAAATTCATTACTAATTCCACCCATGTAACTATTTGTTTCTTAGGTGTTCCGGCGACATTACAAAAAATAATGTATAAAGGTGAGATTTGTGTTGGTGTTGAATATTTCATACAAATGTAGAGTACTAGTTTTGATATTAGCAGATTATTTGGAAATGAATTTAATTAAAATGTTTGTCTATTTTTATTTAGTAGTTTATGTAAAAAATAGCATTAAGCTTGAGTTTATTATTTATGTATTGTTCTGTGTGAATTATCATATTAGTAACCGTATACTATTGTATATATCATGGCAGCCCAGTCGTTTATTTGCCTCCTGGTCCAGTGGTTATGAGTTTGAATTTCTATCCAGGAGGGGATTTAAAACACAAAAAAAAGACTTGGGTTTCCATGTCGCTGCAGCCTACATTGGATACCTGGAAATGTTATGTGAAGTAAATGTTGCCAGTGTGATATTGACCATATCACCCGTCGCGTGCCTATCAGTCTTTAAAATATATGGGACTAGCACTAAATACCAAATACGCTTGTGGTGCCTTCACCTTCACAACAAGTGGCCTGACCTTGGAGGTCATGGCTGTAACTGAAGCAGTAGGAGTGTTCTCAGGGAGATTGAGATGGGCTGGGTTTGAAGACAGTGGATGCAGTCCCAGAGAAGGTCAAGCCTGATAAAAGTCAAGTTTATGTTTGTGCCAGGTCACAAGCGGTAGAAAAAAAATGAAAAAACTGATAGGCGTGTGAGTCAGGCTATTGTGGAATATGGACAAGTAATGTACCAGGCTGATATAGTGAATCCCATCCGAGAGGATGAATAAATGGGTGAATAAATGAACAAGCAATGACCAGGAATCTGCAATCTTGACCAAACTGCAAGAATATCACATCAGTAGGATCACATCAGTAGGATCACATCAATAGGATCACATCAATAAGGGTTAGGCGAGACAAGGGGACAACAAAGAATAGTCAACCAACACAGACCTAGTGTCATCGACGCTATATGCTGAATGAGCCTGAGGAGGGGATCTGAGCATGTAGGGACTGAATGGTTCAGTACACAGTGAGGATAGTCTGATGACTAAATAATAAACTAACCCAGTACTCCTTAATGCATGCAAAAGAGTTTGTTAATGTACTGTTATATATGCTGGTTATCTTATTAATAACTATAATTGTATGTGCTGAATATCTTATTAGTGGCTATGTTCTATTGTATGTGCTGATTATCTTATTACTGACTATGTTCTATTGTATGTGCTGAATATCTTATTAGTGGCTATGTTCTATTGTATGTGCTGAATATCTTATTAGTGACTATGTTCTATTGTATGTGCTGATTACCTTATTAGTGGCTATGTTCTATTGTATGTGCTGAATATCTTATTAGTGGCTATGTTCTATTGTATGTGCTGATTATCTTATTACTGGCTATGTTCTATTGTATGTGCTGAATATCTTATTAGTGGCTATGTTCTATTGTATGTGCTGATTACCTTATTAGTGGCTATGTTCTATTGTATGTGCTGATTACCTTATTAGTGGCTATGTTCTATTGTATGTGCTGATTATCTTATTACTGACTATGTTCTATTGTATGTGCTGAATATCTTATTAGTGACTATGTTCTATTGTATGTGCTGATTACCTTATTACTGACTATGTTCTATTGTATGTGCTGATTACCTTATTACTGATTATGTTCTGTTGTATGTGCTGGTTATCTTATTAATGACTACGTGTGTACTGATAATCTTATTGGTGACTTATGTTCTATTGTATGTGATGTCGGTTTATGACTTGGAGTAAACAGTCAATGACTTAAACAAGTAAACAACACAAATGTGCTATAGTTTCTGTATCAGTTTGGTGTGTTTAATAAAGTCATCAATTATAACCTGTGCTTTATTTATGTAGAAGATCATCACTAGAATTGTAGAATATATGAGGGGCTTCAAATGAAAACCTTAAAAGTGTGATAGAAATGCCATTGTTTTGTAGCCATTCTATTTTGTTGTTATGGATGTCAAGAGTGTTAAGTATGTGACACCACAGTGCAGACAAATACGGTGGCATCATAAGGTTAGTTTAAGATGGCCTCACCACTTTTGACATGCACCAAAGAGAAGCAGCATTCTGTTATCCATTTTATGATCAGTGAAGGGGTGAAACCTATAGAAATTCATTGATGAATGAAGGTTCAGTATCGTGACGCATGCCTGTCAGTCCAGCAAGTGTATGAGTGGAGTGGGAAGTTTTAAAATGACATGAATTCGGTGACAGACTGTCCCAACAGGGTCAAGCCCACCAAGTAGTGACCCCAGAGAATTTATTTCTACAGAAATCCAAGCACTTTATCTGCGCTGGAGGAAATGCATTGAACGCAGTGGTGACTGCATTACAAAATGATACATTTGTTCTTTACTTGTTTTTCCAGAATATATTCACAAAAAAAAATTAAAAAAAATTAAGGTTTTCATTAATCGTAATTTCATCTGCTGTGATATATATTGTGTTCAGATTTAGCAAATGATATGATTCTTTCACCTGATTATTTACTGTAGGTTTAGCACGTGATGATGCAACATTACAAGATCTAAAGGTAGTCTCTGGTGCTAAACTTATGGTTGTTGGTTCAACGCTGAATGATGTGTTATCTGTGAGTGCCCCAACACCAAAAGACATTCAGACAGAAGATAAAGCGGCTGCTAAGGCATCAAAAGAGCCATTCTCAGAACAGAAGGTAACTTTTAAATTTATTTTTCAGGTTAAATGTGTTTGGTTTAATTTTGACATTTTATTATGCACCCCAGAATTGTGTTTTCTTCTTGTTTGTTCATGCTGAAAAGTACATTGTCACATTGTTTCTGTTTTATAAAGCTGCCATAATTGAGCCTTTAAACCAATACAATTAACTTCAGCATTGCATTTTTGGATGATGTTTGAGGAATGTAGAGATGCTACCTGGTTCCACCACTGAAATGTGGAGTAGAGTTTTTAATCAGCTTTAGTTCATTGACCCTTCTTCTTATTTCTGTTGGCAGTTGCTCTAGTAATGTCTACACAAGGATATCTGGTTTTTGATATATGTTGTTGTAACTGAGACTTCCATTTAGCTACGTGAGGATGTTTGTCTCTTTGGGCCAATTTTCAGTGTGCTATTGACAAAACATATGGCAGTCTTGAAGGATGTGTTCAGCTGTTTGTTCTGCCTGTCCACATATGCAAATGCTTAGGGGTGACAGGACCAATTGAATTGTTTTTAAGTGACTGTTGTGTCCAGTTCTGATACTGATCAAACTAATGTAAGCAGTTAAGCTATCAGTTCTTGACTGCATTCTAACACTTTTGTTGTACCTTTGACATGTGATGGTGTTTGCCTGTTTTTTATGACTGAAAGGAATAGACTTTACTTTCTGGTGGAATTTCTTCTGCTTTTTCATTTTTGTTTGTTGCTATCATCGGTAGCATAGGTGCTAGATGCTCATCTGCTGGCCTAGTGGTCATAGGTTTGAATCTTCATCAAGGCTAATTTTGAAATTTGACCTGGGCTCCCAGGTCGACAGCGAGCCCGTTACTGAAGTTGATAATTTCATGAACATGATTGGATGCAGGTTCGGTGCCTGGGCTCATCACCACTAAAGTGAGGGAAAGATTAGCTGCCTATTCCTCCTATTACAACCTATAAAATAGGGTCACATCAACGACCCATAGCAGGCAACTACACCAGAAAACATTCTCCCCCTAGGTCAACCCAGTCTGAAATGGGTAGTAGGAAATGTCTTGGGTTGTAAAGACAGCTGGCCAGATACTGACCACATCACCCACGAGTGCCAACTGGTCTGTACAAACATGGCTCCAGCACCATATGTCCAGTGTGGCTCAAGGCGTGTAAAAGTGTCCTTTACTTTTTTTGTTTGATTAACTTCGTATGGGAATGTTCTGAGTGCAGTGATGTCGTTTCTTAACTCAACAACTCAACTTTTGATGAACTGCAAGCTCCCTGACACACACAAACTGGTTGCCGCACCTGAGGTTGTGACTGGTCCCCCACGGTTTGTCTTGTGGATTAGCGCCTCAGTCAGATTTCCATTCTGTCAAATTTTTAGAAGTCTTAAAGGAAGTTCTCTGGAGTCAGCTTGGGTGCTCCACAGCATCTAGTCGCAGAGTCTCTGAGACCCAGTCAGTGAATCTGTGCTTTCTCTGAATCCACAGTGTCCTGTTCTGAAGATCGTGGTCTGCTGGATTTCTGCCTTGTTTGTCGATCATATCATGCTCTGGTGTGTAAAAAGCATAGATCTCCTTTCTGCTGTGTATCCACCTTATAGCAGTCGAGGGACCTGCATGTTCCAAAAACCCAAGAACTATGCAAACTGGTGCGTCACTATTGGTAAGGCCTCCCTTGTTAGACAGATCATGAGGTAGGAATCATATGAAGAGATACACAAAACTGCAGCCTTGTGGGTAGACTGGAGACAGTCAAAGGCTAGGGATAGCAAACCCCAAAAAATACTTGTCTAAGTTTGATGTACTGAGCCACAGGCTTGACGAAACAGTTTCGAAGTATACTATTAATCCTATCAACCACAGTAGAGATGTTATATTAGGGTCCATCACCTGGCTCAGATTAATCCTGTGACAGAGTCGGTCACAATTAGAATATTAATTTTATGGTAATTGTTGTTAATAACAAAGCAGTGCAAAGCAATTCACTGTGTAATGTTTGAAAAGCATAGGCTGAAAAAAAAAATGCTCAACATTGGTAGTTAAATAATTGTTGTGAACATTTCAGCAACATAGAAAAGTGTTGGATAAATATGCGAAGCCAGATGATGTTCCAGCTGGAATCAAGAATTTGAATGCAGCTCTCCCCCAAGTCCCACTGTCTGGCATGTACAATAAAGCTGGCGGGAAGGTGAGACTCACATTCAAGCTGGAGGCAGACCAGTTATGGCTCGGCACTAAAGGTAGGTGGCTTTCCTTTGTAATGTAGGTAGCAACAGGGAAATCACCATGGCAGTAGGATATAAAGTCTTAAAAGTCGAGAGGAGCGACTACATTGCACCGGGTTTTATTCCTTATGGCTCAGTCTCTTTCCACAGGTCGGCCTGCCGAAAGCCTCGCTCAAAGCACAAACTCTGTATCTCCAGTGATGATCCCCGAAGTCTCTAAAAAAATGCACAGAGAACCAAAAGACGTAGCCCGGAATTGAACTCACAACCTTCAGAGCGTGAGGCAGACAGCTTGACCACATCACCACGGAGACTCCCCTTGTAGGATATAACAATGAAAAATGTGTTGCTTACTTATTTAAGGCATTCATTGTTTAAGCCTACATCACGTTTATGTTTGTTCTATTTTATGATTATTTACATTTATTTGGTTGTTTCGGGATTTGAGGTTTGAATACTGAGCACAACTCACTACTGGCAACGCTGATCATATTCTGGTATGAACCCTGGGCCTTGTCCATGTCGGATTGGAAACACTAGCAAGTTTCGCTGTCATTTGAGCTTGTCAGTAGTGCATATTCCTGACTGGACCTGGGATCGAACTCTGAATCACTGGTGTAAGAAGGGTGTGTAACCACTTGACCTCACGCCTCATGCTAGAAGTGACCAAATTATCATACTAGAATATCACAATGTCACCCATTGTAGGCTATAGCTCACAGTTTGCCCAATCGCCACAACTGACATCAGTCAATCGATGTGGCCCCGATTGATCAGGTCTTCTCGATCTGGCAAGGTACACCATGCACCTAAAGTCCAGCGGGCAATGATCATTTTAATTTATTTTGTTGTTTCGGGATTTGAAGTTTGAATATTGATCACAACCCACCATGGCAATGCTGATCGTATTCCGGTATGAACCTTTGTATTTTATGATTATTTCATGTTATATTTGGGTGAGCTGTGATGGCTAATGCACTTGCAAACAGGCTTAGTGGTCATGTGGTTAAATTTTCCTTGGGGTAGGGATTTCAACAAAAATGGTATGGCAGGTCGCCCTAGCCTGAAATGGGTGCCACAAAATGTTCTGGGAAGTAAAGGTGGCTGGTGAGATATTGACCACATAAGCCATGGAATGCCAGTTGGTTGTGAACAGTATGAGACTAGAAGTATGCGCCAAATATGCCTCACGGAATGGAAGGGGGTCCTTTACTTTTTAAAGTTATTTATGATATTTTGTCATTGTTTCTTGTATTTTAGAACGGACTGATAAAATTCCCATGCAGTCAATAAAAGCAGTTGTCTCAGAGCCTATCAAAGACCATGAAGAATATCACATAATGGTGAGTTTATTAAAAGGCTTTGGTTGTATTTTGTAGTAATTTACATAATGGTGAGTTTATTAGAAGGCTGTGTTTGTATTTTGTAGAAATGGCAGCTTGATTAACATTATGAGTACAGGTAATACCATTGCTTGGTGTGAATGCATTGGTGTAGTTCTGTTGTTTACTTGGGGTTTTATGTGTGAAAACATGGTAAGTTTTGTTGCTGGCAGAGGGTAAAAGGTGTGAAAATATGGTTGCAGGGTAATAGGTGTGAAAATATGGTTATAGAGTAAAAGGTGTGAAAACATGGTTGCGGGGTAATAGGTGTGAAAATATGGTTATACAGTAAAAGGTGTGAAAACATGATTTTTAAATTTAAAAATACTGACCATTTAAGATTGCTTTCATGAAATAATGGGATGCAAATTATGAATCAGTTTTCTATATCTGATTTCATTAGTCAATTTGGTTTTTATTGTGTTTATAAATTATTGACTATTTTGCTGTATAGCGAACACAAGCAGATAAAATAGAAATGTGAACAATAAAGGGTCATGATAATCAAGTAGCTGTTCCTTTGCAGAACTGAACTTTTATCATGGCTTGGTGAAAAGACTAGTGATCTTTCACCAGTTTCTCTGTGTCAAGTATTCTCATGCTTTAGGTGTCTTTAACGTCCTGTGTCCACCTTCATACTTGTCAACCCTGCCTCTTCTTTCAGGAATCATGTCTTTCTTTGCTGTTCTTTCTAAGCCTCTGTCATGCTTAATATGGCCAAAGTATTTCAGTTTCCAAGGTGTGATGTTGTTTGTGGACTAGTTTTCTTGAGTGTTCAGATCTTGTAGAATGTCGGTATTTTCCTTCTTCTTGATTCATGGTATTCTGAGAGTTTTCTGTTACATATAAGTTCATAAACCCTGATTCTTTTCTTTAATGCAATGAAACAATTCCACAATTCACATCTGTATCATGCTTAAACATGTAATTTTTACCTCTGAAGTCAGAGTGTGTTCGCCTGATGGCGAGGGACACTGGTAATAGGGAAAGCTAATCTACATGAAAAAAATTAGTCCGGTGCACTAGAAGTAGTAGTACGCATATGGGGTACGCTTGAGTTTAAAGTGAGTGAACGCAAAAAACAAAACAAAAAAAACAACAGAAAACAAACATAATTGTTACTTTTATTTCTTTGCTAGTGTTGTGTATTAGGCTCATAATGCTCTTTAACCTCTGGATTGTTATGATAAATTTCCTTCTGATTTCTTGTGAATAGGCCCCAATGTTGTTAGTTATGTTTCTGACATGCTCAGTTTCATCATTGTTAATTGTAAGTGTTTGTTGATTATGAATCACACATGTTCAGAAAATGAACCAGTGGAATGGACTGAAACAGCAGTAAACAGGTTAAAGATAGTTGACCTCTTCATGGAGAACTATGAATAGCTTTAACACTATCATCACCATCTACCACTTTTGCCGTCAAGTGTTGTGGGGAGGAATAATTGGTGCTCCAATGCATGTTGGGTGGTGCTGTGTAGTGTCATTCCATGTGATTATACAATGTTTATCTTAACACTCGCAGAAACTCTGGCATGTCTAGAACAACACTGACACTTGCCTATGTTCATAGATGTATATGACTGTTGTCATCTAGTTTTATCACAAAACATATTTCTTCTATGAATACCTCTACAGAAAGCTTTTTGAGACGATGAAAGCTAGAGAGCAGTCAGGGAGTTGTTATTTCTTGATATGTCTAAAGGAGTTTATATGGCAAAGTGGTTATGCCGATTGCCCAAGGTAGTGGGTTTGATTACGAGCTATGTCGTTCGGTTCAGGAGTGCACTTTTCACAGAGACCCCCGGGGGTAATCATTGGAGCTATTGATTTCATGCTTTGTATGATGCTTTTGGCAGGCTGCCCTACGGAAAGAGTCCGAGCCATATGGGATAAAATCAAATGTCTTTAAACATCATTTTTTAAGTTTCATGGCTGATTTCAGGATGCGGAGGTCAGAATGGCAGAATGGATATTGAGTGTTTCTAAACATCCGGTGTGCTAATGCCGAGGTAAGGGGTTCAACCCCTACACCGGACAGTTGGACTAAAATGTTGACTTCTCATTCTTGACTTGGGGACGTAAATTACAAATACCTCTGAAATCGAAATGGGTTCACCTGATGGCGAGGGATACTGGTTAAAGGGAAAGCTAATCCACACGCAAAATTCAATCCAGGGCTACTGGAAGTAGTGTGTGTGGACTACACTTGAGTTCAAAGCGAGCAAGCGATGAAAAAAATGTCAATATGCTAATCTTGTTCTCTAACAGGGTATACAGCTGGGACCAACGGAAGCCTCCAGATATTGGATCTACTGGGTCCCAGCTCAGTATGTTGAAGCCATCAAGGAAGCTATACTTGGCAAGTGGCAGTTTTTTTGACGTGTGCCAGAGAAAGTGTGCATGACATTCTGTGTATATATTTATGTGCACCTGAGTTTCATACAAGGTTTTTCTGATTCTGATGAAATTATCCAACCTGCATGAAGTGGCTGTTTTGCTTGTCCTTCCTTAGTGTCAACACAGTTCTGAGTGGGCTTACAACT
The DNA here is from genome assembly GCA_963921405.1 of Cepaea hortensis. Classification (NCBI taxonomy): domain Eukaryota; kingdom Metazoa; phylum Mollusca; class Gastropoda; order Stylommatophora; family Helicidae; genus Cepaea; species Cepaea hortensis. Next base: position 108,733,322 of record OY992880.1, read on the forward strand.
GTTGTCAGTTGTTCCAGCTAGTTGTAGTTTTCTCTTTTTTCCCTGTTTTTGTATGAGTGACTAAACTACCAGACCCAGGCAGGTATGGTTTGTTTGAGAGAGAAAGGGTAATAAAGAAAACAAAATAACAGAAACGTGTTTATCACAAATTATACAACAACAACAACAACAAAACTTTATTTTGAAAGGGTTAAGAATTGGGCACGCAGGCCCGTCTAACATTCTGCCTTTTTATCACTCTCTTTCATACATTATACCATTCACACATCATTCAAGGCTAATTATGACACAGGCAGGTGGTCTTCCTCATAGGGTTCACTTGTGATTGGGTTAAACGATTTACATAATTATATAAGAAGATATTCTTGACTGCTGTCATACATAATGTCTGAGACTCTGATTTATGTTTAGAAACATTCTGTTTGTTGTCTATCTGTCTTAAGTAGCATGAGCTTCCAGTCTGTGTTGGAAAGAACATTGTGAGCATCTGTCTCGAGGAGCTTTCCTGAGCTTCTGACATGTCTTGAAGAGTTTCTAATATGTTTTGAGGAGTAGATTTAGAGCTTCCAACATTTCTTGAGGGGCTGTTTTTGAGTTTCTAAGATGCCTTTGAAACTGGACATACAGGATTATGTGATAATGTTATGTCTATGGCTTTCTGATGCATAAAATTATCTATGGGTTTTTTAATTGTTAATTGTTAGGATTATGTGCATTATGATAACCACAATCAATTTTGTTTATTGAAGATGAAAATGATGCTCAGCATGAGTTTTTTGCATAGCACTTTTAGAATATTATGTTAACAGAACGACCATACAAAACCTTTTATGAAAAGTATTTCTTTGTTAATTTTATTCACTTATTCTATACCACACACATCTTTATTGAGTTATTTATAACCCACTCTCTCCACGATCAGAACAGTTCAAATTTCCCTTCGAAATGTTTGTGACATGGAGCAGAGAGTGGGTGTGCTGTGAAGATTGCAGACAAAATGTTTGGTATAGAATAAGTGGAAATAATGTCAACTGTTTGTTTATTGTCCTTGTTCAGCGTATGATGATATCTGAATGGTATATCATGTGATGTACTGGAAAACACAGGTGATTATGTCATCCCATAACTGTTTCCTGTGCTGTTGTGAGTTTTACCACAGACCAGTGGCCAAGTTGTGGCATCAAGCCATTTTGGGAAGATTGCAGACTCAATATTTGGTATAGAATGAGTCACATCATGTGCTGGACAACACAGGTGATTATATCCTCCCGTAACTGTTTCCTGTGTACTTGTGGATTTCACCACTGACCATTGGCCATGCAATGACATCAGTTCATCCGAGGAAGATTGCAGCTGAAATGTTAGAATGAGTGTAAATGATGTCAACTGTTTGTTTGCTGTCCGTGTTCAGTGTATGATGATAAAATAAAAGGCATGTCATATGATGTTCTGAGCAACACACGGAATTATATTCTACATAACTGTTCTGAAATGTTCTTGATTAGATTCACCCCTGACCATCAGCTGTGCATGCCACCAACACATTAAACATCTTCTAAATAAAAATTAAAATATTATTCAGGTGAATTTGTTATGTAAACTTTAACATTTGGTTTTGTGTATTTCTGACACATTTAGACAAGCTTCCTCCAGTTCATTTCATGATATGCTGTCTACATCTTACACACTTGCTCTCAGCTCTTCAGCAGTACATATTTTAACTTGCAACTGTGTCATTATGTCTTTTTACGCATATGGGAAGACTAATATAATTGACAAAAAGATGTAATTGTTTATTCCAATAAAACTTGTAGTATAAGAGATTACAAAAGGAGTGAAGGAACAATAAAATCAAGTGGATGGTACATTTCATCCAGTTGCCTGCTCCCTGTAAGTCTTGACATTTCTCTCTGTCATAAGCCAGATGTCGTGCTCTGTTGTTGTTACTCAAAAATTATCTATCACATCTTGAATCCATCTTTGTTGTGGTTTTCCTCTTTGCCTCTTTACCTGTACACTTCCTGTCATAATTATCCTTTTTAGATTTAAGACTTTTTACATGTTAGAAATATTAAATTACCCTCTCTTTAGTTTATCTTAATAACCAGTCTGCTTCAATACTAAATTCTTTTTGGATAGATATATTTGGTAAAATATTTATATGTCCAAGTACGGTCTACCAATTTCAATCATTTGGTGAAAAAGACATTCCCATGTCAAGTACTTGCGATTGTGCCATGAAGTGTTAGACCTTCTTGTATTCTCATGATTTTCCATCATGTGCCAAGTGTTGATGATAATAGTTCACCACCCCTCGTGATCACCAGTCTCAGATCAAGTCTTGAGTTCTTGTTCCAGTCATGCTATTTGGCCAAGCCACCTAGGTATATGTTTGTCTTCCTCTTGCTGTTTGCCCATTAAGTTTGCCAGTTGTCACTAAGTTTTCATGTTGATTTCTCCTTATGAACTGACCACGTATTCTAGACCATGGCATAATGAGGTGGGATGGCCAGGTCTCTTCCTTGCCTTCTTTCTTTCCCAAACAATTCATAGACAATTAAAATAATTATCCGCTTCCCATTGTACTTCGTTCTTTCCCAAACAATTCACAGACAGTTAAAATAATTATCCGCTTCCCATTGTACTTCGTTCTTTCCCAAACAATTCACATACAGTTAAAATAATTAACCGGTTCTCATTGTACTTCGTTCTTTCCCAAACAATTCACATACAGTTAAAATAATTAACCGGTTCCCATTGTACTTCATTGTTTCCCAAACATTTCACATACAGTTAAAATAATTAACCGGTTCCCATTGTACTTCGTTCTTTCCCAAACAATTCACATACAGTTAAAATAATTAACCCAGTTATCATTGTATGAGGCTGGGCCATCCCAAGAGTCTTACTGGTCAGTAAAAAGAATCTATGATGTGCACAAGTCATCCTGATTAGCGATGCTTGCCACTCCACCTGTAACTTGCCAGTTTCTGAAGCGAATTCTGTTAGTCCATTATAAACACAACATGACTGGTTGTGCTGCCCTCACAGCCTCATATTTCATTCTCATGCTACATGTAGTAGCATATGCCACATATTTCATTTGCTTTAATCTGTCAAGCCATGTCAAGAAAATATGAAATAAATGTCTACATGAAACATTACATGCCATACTGAAATTCTTTTGGACGGCTGATATGAATAGTGCATTTGTTTTACATTATCAAACTTTATGTTTGGTGTGTTTTTGCTCTATGTGCTTTTCATTGAGGCATGGACATTTCAGAAAACAAAACAGGAATAGATTACTTCATAAATGGTTGTAGTTATAGAACAGTAAACCATCAGAAGAAATTATTGTGGTGGGTAAAATGAATCCAATAAAACTGGAATGATGCTACTATTTTGTAAGGCATGAATCAATTAAAATTGTGATGGTGTAACTGTGTTTGTAGCCATGAATCAGAAACAGATTAAGGGAAGTTGCCATAGCAGCCATGAGTCAGTGAACAATGGGATGATGTTACTGTGTGGTAGCCATGAATCAGTGAAAAATGGAAAGATGTTACTGTGTGGTAGCCATGAATCAGTGAAAACTGGAATGATGTTAAATCAAATCAAATCAAATCAAATCTACTTTATTTTAAAAGGGTCACAAATTGGGCACGCAGGCCCGTCTTACATTCGGCCCTTCCAATCACTCATCTTTCGTTCATCAAGGCATTATACATTTACATAGGAAGAAAAATAAGCATTGTGAAATGAATGTTGTAAACATAAACAAGGCAAATTACAATGTTATGAGGCCCATCTCCCACCTACCCATACTTCACCCCACCCACACACATGCACACCAAAGGACACATACATACCCTACCAACCGACCCATCCCCCTCCCGCACATCCCCCACCCACACACACTGCCCTCACCTGTTCCCCCGACCAAAACACACTCGCCACCCACAAACATTCCCCTGTTACTGTTACTGTGTGGTAGCCATAAATCAGTGAAAAGTGGAACAATGTTACTGTGTGGTAGCCATGAATCAGTGAAAAATGGAATGATGTTACTGTATGGTAGCCATGAATCAGTGAAAAATGGGATGATGTTACTGTGTGGTAGCCATGAATCAGTGAAAAATGGAATGATGTTACTGTATGGTAGCCATGGATCAGTGAAAAATGGGATGATGTTACTGTGTGGTAGCCATGGATCAGTGAAAAATGGGATGATGTTACTGTGTGGTAGCCATGGATCAGTGAACAATGGGAATGATGTTACTGTGTGGTAGCCATGGATCAGTGAACAATGGGAATGATGTTACAGTTTTGTAAGGCATGAATCTATTAAAATTGTGATGGTGTAACTGTGTTGGTAGGCATGAATCAGAAACAGATTAAGGGAAGTTGCCATAGCAGCCATGTGTCAGTGACAGATGGGGAGAAATTGTTGCAATTCTACGAATGGATAAGTAACATGATGCTGATTTTCATTATTCACAAAAGGAGAGAAATTGCTGTGTTGGTAGCAATGTACCAGTGAAATGTGGAGAGATATTAATGTTGTCCTATAACCCCCACTTTAGAAGAAATCAGGACTAAAGTAGGGGTGATAGCAGCGCTAGATTTTATTAGAAGGTAACAAGTCAAACGGTTTGGCCATGCAACTAGATTACCAACTAACAATATACCACAACAAGCAATGATGCACAGACCGGATGGAAGCAGAGGAAGAGGCTAACCATGTAAACGATGGACTGAGGGAATAGCAGAGTCCATGGGAATATCTATACATGAAGCTCATAAGTGGGCACTCTCCCGCTGTTTATACTTCACCTCAACACCGCAAGGTACAAGAGGAACAAGATTAGATGAGATGAGAGATTAATGTTTGCAGCTACAGATAAGTTAGAAGTAGAAAGAAGTAGTGGTATCTATTACCCTGTAATGAATGATGTCTCATAATTTCTGAAATATGTGTACTGTTTGGAGGTAATATGGCAGTTTCATGAAAGTGGTTTTCAAGGACGTCCATCTTCATACATTTGTGCACTCTACTTTGCCATGCAAACTGGTACAATGTGCAAGAAAAGTTTTCTAAATACATATAGGGTGTTGGTTTTTCTATTTTATTTCCTGTAAAATACTGGTGGCTAATTTCAAGGGAAAATTTGCAGTGTGAGACTTGAGACTGAACTGGTGAAAGGTTTGACAGCAAAATTACAAATTAATATACACTCATCAACTCAAAGTAATGGGTCTTATGATATTTGTATTGTGTTATATGTCAAGTGTATCATTTAATGTTTAATAGTAATGCTTACTTCAGGAAAATAACTGGAATATATTGTAACTGGACTGGTTAGTGGAAACACACTAGATGATGACAGTTGGAGGAAATTCTTATGTTGTTTCATTATGGCATGGAAATATATTCTTCTTCTTCTTCTTCTTCTTCAGCATTCTGAGCCATTGAGGTTCTTTGCTGCAGATACAAGCCGTCTCCGTTCGTCTCTCTGGTTGACCCTCTCTTGCCAGTCGTTGATTCCAAGTGCTTGTAGATATGTATGTATATTATCTCTCCACCGTATTCTTGGTCTACCTCGGGGTCTACGGTCATTTATTTCTTGAGTGTAAGTGAGTTTTGTTTCCCTATTATCTTCCATTCTTTCTATATGCCCCAGCCATTGCAGTCTATTAGCCTTCATGATACCAGTGATTAGCGGGGACTTAAACAGATCATAAATGTCTTTGTTGCTTCTTCTTTTCCACTCTCCACTTTGTGTATCCCTAATAGGCCCAAAGATGCGTCTTAAGATTTTGTTCTCAAATGTTTGTAACAAGGTTTCGTCTCCTTTAGTTGTACTCCAGGTTTCAGAGCCATACAGCACAGCGGAAATTTATTATTTTTTTTTCCCCCAGCGTTTCCATCCTGTTTCAGGATATTGCGGTCAACACCAGCATCTTTCAGCTGTATGTTGATTCCTAGGCTAGATTACGCTCATCAGCACGCCACGACTTTAATACAATGGAAATATATTGGCACATGTATTGATACATTCTGTAGGATCTCGGGATCTGGAGATGCATGATCATCTATGCCAGTCGGCAATGCACTTAATGATGAAGATGGTCATTTCATAACTATGGATGGTATCTCTCATATACTTGATGTGAATAATGTGAAGAAATTCATTTGTTAAGAACTTTTGTAAAGTTAAATTTATCAGATGATAATTGGACTTGATTTTGAAATTACAGATATATTCTCTACATTGTTAGTGACTCAAATATTTACTGTTGCTTTTTTATGATGATTACAGCTGGGTTGTTTTAATATGAAAATCACTGATTTCTAGTTGGTAACAAACATGATGGATTTCATACATCTGCGCAATATATGTTTGTATTAACAACTCATGAACTGTTATCTAATTTAAAAGAGAATGTTGTCTTGCTTCTGTGGCTGGTTTAAAATTTTAACATAATCGGACTGACCTCAGTGGAAATATACCCGACAATGTTTAAATGTTAACAAGTATTATTTAATTAATTAAGCTTTTGTGTTACAGAACTAGGAAATTTGTGGAAATCAAAAGAAATAAAATTTAGCATCAGACTTAGAATATTCAATTCTAACCTTAAATCAATACTACTGTATGGATCAGAAACATGGGAATGACTAATCTGATTACTAATAAACTACAGACATTCATTCATTGATGCCTGCACAGAGTAGAAGGACTGAAAGGGTATGACAGAATCAACACTGTGGAACTCATGGTGGAGAGAACTAAACAAACACCGGTGAGTAAAGAACTGAGAAAAAGACACCGTTGCTGGTAGGACACATGTTGAGGAAACCTGAGAATAGTATCGCTAGAATGGCTTTTGTCTGGAATTCACAGAGCAAACAAAATAGAAGACCTAAATACGCATGGGGAAGAGAACTAGAGACAGAAGTGAATAATATGGGGAGAATATGGGCAGCATTGCTTGAGATAGCTCAGGATAGAACGGCTTGGATTGAGTTGGTTAAGGGCCTTAAGCCCCATTGGAGGATACAGGATGATTGAAGAAGAAGCCTTTGAGTGCTTATGGTGTATGTTTTCCTGCATCCTGATTGTGAACTGAAAAGTTAGCAAATAGAAATGTGAGGAACAAACTTGTTTCTGATGTCATGTCATACTACCATACACATATGAAAGGCTGTTCAATCTATGCCTACTGACTTTATATTTTGTTATGGGGTTAATGCAGGTCTCCAGATTCTTGTGAACAAGGACAGCAGCTGTCTTATTTGTAAAAAAAATTTGTGGCAGGAGTTGACAAAAGTGTTCCCCTGGGGTTAGTTAGTTAGTTAGTTAGTTAGTCTTAGTTCCAACCTCATAGCAACGGGTCGTCCCCATTATGCTCCGATCCTGTGCCAGTGAATATCGCACAAAACGCTCCCCACTGCCCAATGTGAAAAGTGGGAAAGACAGGAGTCTCGACAAACAACAGCCCGCACAGATACACTGTGCATAATGCCGCCGCCAGAATGTCAACACAATAGTCCCCAACAAAACACCCAGTTCATCTCTGATGGAATCGGCAGTCATTTTCCCATCTGGATGTTTCCTAGATGTTCACCCACACAGTCCACGAAAATACAGTTCATCGTCGATGGCAGTGGCAGTCAACCAGAAGCCCAGCAGCCACGCATTTCTGCATATGGCAAAAACCGGTCAACTCTGGGACATAGCCATCTACCATCGCTCGGAACATGCAGTCACGTTCCAAAAAACATCGGGCAGATTCAAAAGCATTTCACACGAAACTCACAGCTCACAGTGTCGCGCCACGCACTCACTCAGTAGCAGGGCGACGGAACCATCAAGCCTCCTTAGTCGCCTCTTACGACATGCATGGTAGGCTGCAGTGTTGCTATTCTTTGCTCCCCTTATGGGCCCCGGCAACACACGGGAGTCCCCTGGGGTTTACGCTTGGTCTATTATTATCATAATTTCCCTTATGGTTATTTTGATGGCACAGAAGCATCATCATTTTCCATTGAGGAATTTTATGCTCTTACATTGAAGAGTTCTGTAGTAACTTTTTTTCTGTGACATTGCCTGCAGTGTCATTTTCTCAGTCTAAGATGCCTGAAATATTGCAAAGTATCACGCTTTCCAGCATGGCACATGATTGATTGATTGATTGAAGTGTATTAGAGATACCATCTGTACAAGGCAAAATCATAATGACCAGAGATAAGATTTTAGATATGTGGTCAATATAATAATTCATTTGAGCATGTTTGGTTTCTCTGATAATAATGAAGGACCGCCAGTTTTGAAAATGGAAGTTTAGAATGTCCTTAGCCATATAAAATCTAGTGTAACCCCAGGTCAGACAACATCATGGTTGAAATGATCAGTGCCTTAGAAGAATAAGAAGCTAGGGTCACTAGGCATCTAAACACAGTATATGATACTGGAGACATATCCCCTGACTTATGTAAATTTATTTCAATGCCGAATAAATCAGGAGACTCAGAATTTGACCAACATTGAACGATTGGTGTAATGAGTCACATCACAAAGATTTGGCTAAGAATCATAATGCAAGGGGTTAGCAAGGAAATGCAACCAGAAATATGGTAAAGCACTATGAGTTTGTTGACGGCAAGAGTACAGCAAATGCTGTGTATTTGCTGAGAACATAAGTTCTACATTCGATAGAAGTAAACAAAGATCTACATCTTTGCTTCATTGACTACACAAAGGCTATTGATAGAGTAAGATATGTTGATATGATAATAAAACTTGCAGCCCTCCAAATTGATGTGAAAGACCTTGGACTTGTAAAGAATATATATTGGAAGCAACATAATGCAAAAAAAAATAATAATAATGTAATACGTCAATACCAGCCAATTGAAGATGTCTGCTGAAGTTTGTGTCTGTAGAGAGGTCAACATTTCAGAATTGTGTTGTATTGCTCATTGAGTTTACAAATAAGTAGAGTGAGCTTGGTGAGCACTATGCAAACGTTGTATGTAGATAAAACAACTTGTATGTATTTCATATATCAGTTAGTTATTTTGTTGGATTTTACTTGAAACAACAGGAGCTATTGTAGCATAGTAATTAGTATCCTTGCTTACCAGTTGTGTGGTTTGGAGTTTCTAGTGACAGAATTTGATTTCTTTCTCTGTCACTGTGTTTCATTAAGTTGATGCACTCATGTAACAAAGTACCAGGGCATTTTCTGGGAATTTGATTTCTTTCTCTGTCACTGTGTCTCTTGTGTTGATGCACTCATGTCACATAGTACCACATAATGTTAAAGGAATGTAACTTCTGCCTCTGTTGGTATGGCTCTTGTGTCGATGCACTCATGTAACAAAGTACCACATAATGTTAAAGAAATGTAATTTCCTCCTCTGTTGGTATGGCTCTTGTGTCGATGCACTCATGTAACAAAGTACCACATAATGATGAAGGAATTTAATTCATCCTCTGTTCGTGTGGCTCTTGTGTCGATGCACTCGTGTGACATAGTACCGCATAATGTTTAAAGAATTTCTTCTTCTTCTTCTGCGCTCATCCGGAGTGTTTTTTCAGTTGTAATTGCGGTGTGTCTAAGTTAGGCACCCTAGGGCCGAGACACTTAGGCCAACACATCCGACTTTAGCGTGCGTTTTTTTCCACCAGGTTGGCATTCCTGGGGGACTCTCGCTTTTGTGGTGCTGTCCACAGCCCAGCTGGTCAAGTTAAAATGATCGAAGGCTTCATGGTCAGCCCTCAAGGGAAGGCAGGGGCAGTCCATGGCATTTTCCGCTATCCAGAGAGGCTTCCATAGTTGCAGAGCCGACACACAGCTCTCTGGTGCTGGGCTCACCCTAGGAATCGTCACATCCTGCACATGGCTGCTTTAATTCCTCACTTCCATGTTTTGGGCATTTTGTTCGCCACAGGCCGCTCCTGCACAAACCAGGAACAGTCAGTCTGCAGACGACTTCCACTCAGTGAGCTTTCGGTTCGGACGTGTACAGACGCTGTGTCCAGAAAACTAGATTGCCAGAGCTGTTCCGGCCGGAAAACTAGATAGTCAGAGCTGTTCCGGCTGAGTTACATTCTCAAAACGCCAGCCTCGCTAACTTTGTAGGATGGGAAGATTCCAATTCAGTACACCTCACACAGCCATCTGAGGCAACAAACACTAGATGCTGGACTGATCTTGCGAACCAGACCAGCCCTCACTTAAAGGAATTTGATTTCTTTCTCTGTTGGTATGGCTCTTGAATCAACATACTCTTGTAAACTTTGTGCAGATAATTTTCTGGGAATTTGATTTCTTTCTCTGTCAGTGTGGCTCTTGAATCAACATACTCTTGTAAAATTTGTACCGATTATAATTTTCTGGGAGTTTGATTTCTGTCTCTGTCAGTGTGGCTTTTAAATCAAGGCGCTATTGTCAAATCAGTGCCAGAGAATTTCCTAAGAAATAAAAGTGAGAAAGGGAGCTGGTCATTTAATCTAATTTTGTCATGAGCAAGTATACATCGACTGGCTCTTCATACACCCGTGACAGCATCTGCCTCAAGACTGCCTTTATCTTTACACAGATCAACGGCTTAGAAAAGTTTAAGATAGTTTAAAACATCATAATCTTCCACTTTTGCAGTCAAGCAAAAATAGTGAAATATTACATCAAAGGTTGAGTTCATCATCTTCCTCCTCCAGTCATATTTCTTATTCTTTTTCTGCTTGTTCTATTTATGCTTGACATCATGTACAGTATGTGTTAGAGCATGGCTGAAGTCATAGTCAGTATGTGTTAGAACATGGTTGAAGTCATAGATAGTATGTGTTAGAGCATGGCTGAAGTCATAGTCAGTATGTGTTAGAACATGGTTGAAGTCATAGATAGTATGTGTTAGAGCATGGCTGAAGTCATAGTCAGTATGTGTTAGAACATGGTTGAAGTCATAGATAGTATGTGTTAGAACATGGTTGAAGTCATAGACAGTATGTGTTAGAACATGGTTGAAGTCATAGTCAGTATGTGTTAGAACATGGTTGAAGTCATAGGTAGTATGTGTTAGAACATGGTTGAAGTCATAGGTAGTATGTGTTAGAACATGGTTGAAGCCATAGGTAGTATGTGTTAGAACATGGTTGAAGTCATAGACAGTATGTGTTAGAACATGGTTGAAGTCATAGTCAGTATGTGTTAGAACATGGTTGAAGTCATAGTCAGTATGTGTTAGAACATGGTTGAAGTCATAGTCAGTATGTGTTAGAACATGGTTGAAGTCATAGACAGTATGTGTTAGAACATGGTTGAAGTCATAGACAGTATGTGTTAGAACATGGTTGAAGTCATTGGTAGTATGTGTTAGAACATGGTTGAAGTCATAGACAGTATGTGTTAGAACATGGTTGAAGTCATAGGTAGTATGTGTTAGAACATGGTTGAAGTCATAGTCAGTATGTGTTAGAACATGGTTGAAGTCATAGATAGTATGTGTTAGAACATGGTTGAAGTCATAGTCAGTATGTGTTAGAACATGGTTGAAGTCATAGATAGTATGTGTTAGAACATGGTTGAAGTCATAGTCAGTATGTGTTAGAACATGGTTGAAGTCATAGATAGTATGTGTTAGAACATGGTTGAAGTCATAGTCAGTATGTGTTAGAACATGGTTGAAGTCATAGGTAGTATGTGTTAGAACATGGTTGAAGTCATAGTCAGTATGTGTTAGAACATGGTTGAAGTCATAGGTAGTATGTGTTAGAACATGGTTGAAGTCATAGATAGTATGTGTTAGAACATGGTTGAAGTCATAGGTAGTATGTGTTAGAACATGGTTGAAGTCATAGTCAGTATGTGTTAGAACATGGTTGAAGTCATAGACAGTATGTGTTAGAACATGGTTGAAGTCATAGTCAGTATGTGTTAGAACATGGTTGAAGTCATAGTCAGTATGTGTTAGAACATGGTTGAAGTCATAGTCAGTATGTGTTAGAACATGGTTGAAGTCATAGACAGTATGTGTTAGAACATGGTTGAAGTCATAGACAGTATGTGTTAGAACATGGTTGAAGTCATTGGTAGTATGTGTTAGAACATGGTTGAAGTCATAGACAGTATGTGTTAGAACATGGTTGAAGTCATAGGTAGTATGTGTTAGAACATGGTTGAAGTCATAGTCAGTATGTGTTAGAACATGGTTGAAGTAATAGATAGTATGTGTTAGAACATGGTTGAAGTCATAGTCAGTATGTGTTAGAACATGGTTGAAGTCATAGATAGTATGTGTTAGAACATGGTTGAAGTCATAGTCAGTATGTGTTAGAACATGGTTGAAGTCATAGATAGTATGTGTTAGAACATGGTTGAAGTCATAGTCAGTATGTGTTAGAACATGGTTGAAGTCATAGGTAGTATGTGTTAGAACATGGTTGAAGTCATAGTCAGTATGTGTTAGAACATGGTTGAAGTCATAGGTAGTATGTGTTAGAACATGGTTGAAGTCATAGATAGTATGTGTTAGAACATGGTTGAAGTCATAGACAGTGTGTTAGAACATGGTTGAAGTCATAGTCAGTATGTGTTAGAACATGGTTGAAGTCATAGACAGTATGTGTTAGAACATGGTTGAAGTCATAGACAGTATGTGTTAGAACATGGTTGAAGTCATAGTCAGTATGTGTTAGAACATGGTTGAAGTCATAGGTAGTATGTGTTAGAACATGGTTGAAGTCATAGATAGTATGTGTTAGAACATGGTTGAAGTCGTAGACAGTATGTGTTAGAACATGGTTGAAGTCATAGATAGTATGTGTTAGAACATGGTTGAAGTCATAGTCAGTATGTGTTAGAACATGGTTGAAGTCATAGATAGTATGTGTTAGAACATGGTTGAAGTCATATATAGTATGTGTTAGAACATGGTTGAAGTCATAGGTAGTATGTGTTAGAACATGGTTGAAGTCATAGGTAGTATGTGTTAGAACATGGTTGAAGTCATAGATAGTATGTGTTAGAACATGGTTGAAGTCATAGACAGTATGTGTTAGAACATGGTTGAAGTCATAGGTAGTATGTGTTAGAACATGGTTGAAGTCTTAGATAGTATGAGTTAGAACATGGTTGAAGTCATAGTCAGTATGTGTTAGAACATGGTTGAAGTCATAGATAGTATGTGTTAGAACATGGTTGAAGTCATAGTCAGTATGTGTTAGAACATGGTTGAAGTCATAGGTAGTATGTGTTAGAACATGGTTGAAGTCATAGTCAGTATGTGTTAGAACATGGTTGAAGTCATAGACAGTATGTGTTAGAACATGGTTGAAGTCATAGGTAGTATGTGTTAGAACATGGTTGAAGTCTTAGATAGTATGAGTTAGAACATGGTTGAAGTCATAGTCAGTATGTGTTAGAACATGGTTGAAGTCATAGATAGTATGTGTTAGAACATGGTTGAAGTCATAGACAGTATGTGTTAGAACATGGTTGAAGTCATAGACAGTATGTGTTAGAACATGGTTGAAGTCATAGACAGTATGTGTTAGAACATGGTTGAAGTCATAGATAGTGTGGATTAGAATATGCTTAAAGTCAGTGTGGATTAAAACATGGTTGAGGTCAAAGACATCTTGTTGAAGCCATAGACAATATGTGTTCGAACATGGCTGAATTCATAGACAGTGTGGATTAGAACATGGTTGAAGTCAAAGACATTATGTTGAAGTCATAGACAGCATATGTTAGACCATGGCAGAAGTCATATACAATAGTGTTAAAACAAGGCAGAACTCATAGACAGGTGGATTAGAAGATAATTGAAGTCAGTGTGGATTAAAACATGGTTGAAGTCAAAGACATTATGTTGAAACAATAAACATATGTGTTAGAACATAGTTGAAGTTATAGGTATTGTATGTTAGAACATGCTTGCAGTTATGGACAGTATGTGTTATACAAATGATTGATGTCATAGACATTATGTGCTGCTCACATGCTTGAAGCCACAGGCATTATGTCTTATACACATACTAGAGGTAGTAACCAGTATGTCTTATATGCATGCTTGAAGTCATAGATGGTTTTATAACGTATATACATGCTTGAAGTCAGAAGCCGTTTTGGAACTTATATACATGCTCAAAGTCATAGACAGTATGTGCTTGTACTTGAAGTCATAGACATTATATAATAACTTATGCACATGCCTGTGAAGACACAAACTGTGCTACTACGCTAATGGTCATAGACAGTGTATGTTCTTCTCATAAACGAAGTCAGATATGAAGAACTGAAAAGCCGATTTATAAATTATCCTGACCTGGGCTGCAAAGATGCTCGGACTATATCAGATATCAGTAATTGTGTTTTTCATGTATATGATTTTCTAGGGGTGTGTCACCAACCTCCCAGCACTTTGCCGACAGCCTCCTGTATCTGGTGAAACTTAAGATTGACTGTGGGATAGATTTCATGTGTATATGTTTGCCTATGAACTATGTCAATGGCCACTTGTCAACGACTGAAGAAAAATAAATAGTCAGAGTGATTAAAGCATTAAATTATATTCTTTAACTTTCGTTTTTCATGTTGTCTCTGAATGGTTGTCAGTTGGTCATGCTTGGGGCTGGTTGGTTTCCATGGTGATGTGAGTATAGTCATGTGAACAGGTAATTGCCATGTAGATATGAATATGCATTTCTATATTGATAAAAGAAGGCAATTGCTACTGGCACTTGACATCGTCTTTACAGACGATAGTTTGTTACATTGTGCTTCAAAACAAGGCTTAATAACCTCTTCATAACACAAAGCCTGGGCTGAATTGTAGACCATGGAGCATGATCTCACTCTAGGACTGCCTAGTTTACTCTAGAGGAAAGGTAGCACCAATACACCTGGAACAAGACAAGCTGCAGAAGCTGTCAGATCAACAAACCAATGTTCTAACTGTCCGCCTGTCGGAGCTTCAATCCTAGACCAGTTGCTGACAAAGGCTTAGGGCCTGGTGAGTCCTGTCATGACATTTAGTATTTCCTCACACCAGGATGAGGCTTGTACCTTCCCGATTGCTCTCTGTAATCGGGACATTTTGAGGCAATTTAAGTCACGAACATCATAAAGAGTCTTTATTTGTTGGCCTCATTATAAGACAAATACAGGAACATGTTGTGACAACTGGACATATTTGTGGAAGGAGCTAGCGTAAGAGAGAAAATTATTTAGTCTTGTGTCATGGCACGTAAGGGAATCAACACACGAAACGATACATGCTGGTAGAGATCGCAAGATGTGGAGAATCATGATAACCACGCCAGTCGGCAAGGCACTTGATGATGACAATTTCATGATTTTTTATTTTACATCAGTTAGTTAGTTAGTTATCAGTTGGGGTATCTTCGTTGCACTCCGGACATGTCCATAGGTGCTCAGATCCTCCTCCCAGCATATGCATCAGCGTCCAGTGGCTAATAGTGCCAGTTCTGTGTTGGTTGACGAGGCGCTTTGTTTTCCCTATGTACCTCTCGCGTCTGGCTGTGCCGATTCTTACTCCCAGGTCTTTCATCCTGGAAAGCGATGTGGAATCACTGGCGTCAAAATCCTCTGTTCTCGCCATATCTTTAAGGGCGTTAATAACATCGGCACGATCCATGGGCTGGCCATCTACAGGGGGTGCAGAGCCAGCCAATTTATCAGCTCGTTCATTTCCCTCGACTCCCGCATGTCCTGGGACGAAGATGAAGGTGACTTTGCGGACAACAGACTTCCGCAGCGACTCAGTCCACTGTCTACGTACAGATCCAGCTTCGACCTTCTGAATCATGCTCATTGAATCACTTAGTACACACACGTTGGTATAATGCTGTGATTCCAGCCATATGAAAGCCTGTGTAACTGCCATCACCTCCATCGTCATGCTGCTCGTGGTCATGGAGTGGGCACCACTGGATTCTTGAACGGTTCGGCCCGCTGAGTGGGCTGTAAATGCCCACGCACTTCTCTGCTGCTTTACAACAGATCCATCTGTATAGATGAGCACTTCGAGGCTATCTGAGTGATCATAGATGAGCGCGTTAACCTCTGCATTGACAGCGGCAGGGTTCTGCTCTCTGCACCGTCTGTCGAGTGTGATAATGCAGGAGAAGGTACACTTAAAAGCTGGAGGCACCGATGGAACATGCAAGCGTTATTAAATGCGTGGGGAAAATCAGAATAATCGTGCAGGACAAAATGCTAGTTGCTGCATATAACACCTTCCTGACACTTGTATGACAGTATCAGTGATCACTTCAACATCCCTAAACTGTTTATTCACAAAACTGACGCGGATGCTGGCCTCTGATTCATGAAGGCCTGGTTCACTTTGTGGACTATAAATTTTTACGAAATAAGAAAAAAAGGAAGGGTGTATTTTTTTGTATTTATTATGTTGCATGAACTTTACAGAGGGTGCATACAAAACTTAGGACCTGCAATATTTTCAAACACTGCACAGTCATTAAAAATACACCCTGTATGATTCTAGGGTAGAGCATCGAAGGTCTAGTCTAGCCTTGTGGGAGCACGTGTACACGTCGGAGGAGCAAATGGATCACCATGATCTGGCAAGAATGCGACAGCGTGGAGTGACGAGGGGATCTGGCCGATGCTCGACGCATAGAGGAAAGGAGATACGCACATATAATCAGATTGCTGCTGGTTGGGGTTGGAACTCTTCGCTGGCTTCTGAGGATGGGGACGGAGCGCTTAGGCTTATGGGAATGCCCCGAATGCTGTGATGTCGGTTCCTAAATCAATCAATCAATCAATCAATCAGGTCTAGTCTACTTGGATGTGGGCGAAAACTCAGTGTACGCTTGCACGTTGCACAAATTTACTGATTCAGTGCCAAAGGTTAATATATCACAAAATGTGACCTCCCATTTGGACAGAAGGATGATATATCATCGTACAAGGGTTATCGTGTTTTTTGTTTTGTTTCGTGGTATCTTCTGCAATTTCAATGCTCAGTGAACGGTAATTAACATTATAATATTTGTTCACGTGATTGTGTACCATGTTTGGTCCACACCTACTTTTTGTTTTGACTCTATATCAGTTAAAAATCCCTCGGCACTTGGAAATTGAAAATAGCAGGCCGAATAGGCAGCTGCCCGGGTAAATGTCAACTTTGGAAGACCAACCAACAAGAAGAATAAAGGTTGTTTGATTCTGGCATCATACACACGCTCTGGTCCTTGTCGGTGCTAATAAAGTCGTGAACTGTATTCAGAATCTCCTTGTGTGATATGCGGGAGGAGACTGGGGAACTTAAGGAAGTAGCCGTGTGAAATGGAAGTGGTCCTTTACAAAATAACCACAACCAGCATCGAATCATACGGGCCAGTTGCATAGAAACCCATTTTTGTCAGCAGATGTTGATGACGTTGTATGCATTTTTTTTCCCCGACAAGATTATGTCTATTCAGTGACGTTGAAATAAAACTAAATGGCAGGCTACATTTTGAATAAATTCCAGTCTTTTTTCTTCGAGATCGCTTTCCCACTCGTCTCTTCCCCCTTTATCTGTGTATCTGTCTATTCGTTTGCTTCTATGCCTGCCTGTCTGTTTGTCTAATGAAATGAAATCTAGCAGTCTGTCTATTTATATGTTGTCTGTCTGTCTCTCTGTCCATGTCTGCCTGCCTGCCTGTCTGTCTGCATTTATTCAACCTGAAGAGCGGCATCTTGGCTTCTACACGAGAACAAACACATGGAAGTTTCCCATGTGCATTCAAGTGAAACATAAGCTTCGGCCCTTCCCGTTGTATAAGCGTGAACTGTGAACACATTTCTTGTGTGTGTTTGTATGTGTGTGTGTATGTGTGTTTATGTGTGAGAGAGAGAGAGAGGTAGAGAGAGAGAAAATAGAGAGAGAGAGAGAGAGAGAGAGAAACACAAACACACACAGAGTCAAAAGAAGACTATAGTACAGTAGTCCCTTCAAACACACACACACTCACAGAGATAGATAGAGAGAGAAACACATACATACACACATATATACACACCGAGACCAACGGAGACAATAGTAGTTCCATCAAACCATCGCTAACAGTCTCAAAAAAATGTAATGGAACATTCACGGAACTTTCCTTATTTCGCCAGATTGTCATGTTGTACGGTTTAGCTGGAGCTGCGGCGGTCCAGTGGCTAGATTGCTTGCCTACTAGTCTGGTGGGCATGTGTCAAAATCTCCATCGATGTCAACATAAAAACAAACAAACAAACGAACAAACAAATTGACCAAGGTGAACTAGCCTAAAATGGATACCATAAAATATCCCATAGGTCTCTTCTGGGTGATGATCGATCCTTATGTAGCAGTCTTGTTGGTCAATTGTATTTGGGTAGTTTTGAATTTCATTAAGTGTTCCACATTCACTTCCACCTTCAGAGACCCAAATCAGCTGACGTCTGTAAATTTATCCGTTTTGAAACTACACAACACACACACACACACACACACACATTTACTGCCACACATCGTATGATGTCTGTTTGCCATGTGCATGACAAATCTCCGTTGAATAACTGGATAGATCCGTGGAACTCATCTCCCGAGACTCTTTTTTCCGTTGGAAACATGTCTTTCCAGTTTTCTGGAAACTTTTCTAAGTTTTCCAGTAGTCTTAAGGGTTCCCCAGGGATTGATGTTTCTGTGTATTAGATGCAACGGAGTTTGTGCATTGTGCGATGCCCTCCGCATACGGCAAGTTCTACGTAGAGACCCCGAGTCCAGTAGGCCTATGTTAAAAACAGAATGCAATAATGTCGACCCTCTCGCCCTTAACACTTTAGATAATGATAGATATATTATAATATTCTTTTAAAACAAACATCGTCTGCATGACGTCAGGCTAGTTAAGCGGTTGCATTTCTTATCTCAGTCGTGCGGTCAAAGAGATAAACACATGTTCTCTGCCAAAAGGACTACTTCCGTGTGCATGCGCATTACATAAGATAACACGCTATTGGTTGAACTTGTTTCTGTTTTGTTAAGTCTCTCATCGCTAAGCAAGAAAGTGCTTATTGATCGGGGGCTTTGTTTGGTACTCCCACAAGATAGTATTCGTTTGATACTGTTATTCTGCTAATAGAGGGCTTGAGAGATATGCCTTACCATGGGTATTGGGCTGGAGCCTGTTGACAAAGAAATATCTTAAAATTGTGGAGCAGAGATTATCGGCCTAGACTTAATCCCTGCTAATCATTATGTGCTGTCCTGAATCATGACATGATTACATCTATATAAACCTTTCCGCAGGTGTAAATTTTAAATATCAGTAAAGTAAAGTTTAAATATCAGTTCTGTACAATCGCTGGTTTCTAAGCTTGGAGAGGGGAAGACACATTCTGTAACACAACCCCCGTCGAGAGTACCCCGTGGTACAACAGCGTCGTTGCAACCAAACAACCAACCAACCAAGCAATCAACCAACCAACCAACCAAGCAAGCAAGCAGCCAACGAACGAAAGAATCAACCAACCAACAAGCAACCAACCAACTAACTAACCAACCAAGCAAGCTAAGCAAGCAGCCAAGCAAGCAAGCGAGCAACCTACCTACCTATCATCATCATCATCATCATCATCATCATCATCATCATCATCATCATCATCATCATCTTAGTAGCCTCTTACGAGATGATTGGTAGGTTACATAATTATTATTCTTTGCTTTCATTGTGGGACCCGGTAACACACACGCGATTACCAGGTAGACAACGTATGTAATGGTGACGTCACTGGCCAGGCTTGTCAACCACCAGCTGCCAGCGATTACCAGGTAGACAACGCATGTAATGGTGACGTCACTGACCAGGCTTGTCAACCACCAGCTGCCAGCGATTACCAGGTAGACAACTTATGTAATGGTGACGTCACTGACCAGGCTTTTCAACCACCAGCTGCCAGCGATTACCAGGTAGACAACATATGTAATGGTGACGTCACTGGCCAGGCTTGTCAACCGCCAGCTGCCAGCGATTGCCAAGTAGACAACTAATGTAATGGTGACGTCACTGACCAGGCCTGTCATCCACCAGCTGCCAGCGATTTACAGGTAGACAATATAGGTAATGGTGACATCACTGACCAGGCTTGTCAACCACCAGCTGCCAGCGATTTACAGGTAGACAATACAGGTAATGGTGACATCACTGACCAGGCTTGTCAACCACCAGCTGCCAGCGATTTACAGGTAGACAATATAGGTAATGGTGACGTCACTGACCAGGCTTGTCAACCACCAGCTGCCAGCGATTGCCAGGTAGACAACTTATGTAATGGTGACGTCACTGGCCAGGCTTGTCACCCACCATCTGCCAGCGATTACCAGGTAGACAACTTATGTAATGGTGACGTCACTGGCCAGGCCTGTCTTCCACCAGCTGCAAGCGGTTGCCAGGTAGACAACTTATGTAATGGTGACGTCACTGGCCAGGCTTGTCACCCACCATCTGCCAGCGATTACCAGGTAGAGAACTTATGTAATGGTGACGTCACTGGCCAGGCCTGTCTTCCACCAGCTGCAAGCGATTGCCAGGTAGACAACTTATGTAATGGTTACGTCACTGGCCAGGCTTGTCACCCACCTGCTGCCAGCGATTACCAGGTAGACAACTTATGTAATGGTGACGTCACTGGCCAGGCTTGTCACCCACCATCTGCCAGCGATTACCAGGTAGAGAACTTATGTAATGGTGACGTCACTGGCCAGGCCTGTCTTCCACCAGCTGCAAGCGATTGCCAGGTAGACAACTTATGTAATGGTTACGTCACTGGCCAGGCTTGTCACCCACCTGCTGCCAGCGATTACCAGGTAGACAATATATGTAATGGTGACGTCACTGACCAGGCCTGTCTTCCACCAGCTGCCAGAGATTGCCAGGTAGACAACTTATGTAATGGTGACGTCACTGGCCAGCCTTGTCACCCACCTGCTGCCAGCGATTACCAGGTAGACAACGTATGTAATGGTGACGTCACTGACCAGGCTTGTCAACCACCAGCTGCCAGCGATTACCAGGTAGACAACTTATGTAATGGTGACGTCACTGACCAGGCCTGTCTTCCACCAGCTGCCAGAGATTGCCAGGTAGACAACTTATGTAATGATGACGTCACTGGCCAGGCCTGTCACCCACCTGAAGCCACAGCTGCCAGCAATTGCCACATTATTAATTTGAAAGGGATCGTCGTCCACGGGAGGTCATAACGTTGTCCTTTACTTTACCTTTACACTCTGGGAAGTACATCTAGTGCTCGATAATTTATAAAAATTTTCTTTGTGTTTCATATTCTCATTTACGCACAGGTAACATGATAAAAACATAAATAAAAACAATAACCTTCAGGCATGTTTCCAGTGTGTGTTGCACGCCAGCCTGATTTGTCACTTTCACCTGTCATATAAATCGTCATATATCACCAGTGGATTTTGGAGTTTCTGAAAGCTATGGTGTCTGCTGTTAACTTGAAAAGATCTGGGTTCGAATATAAATAAAGACAGTATTCTTTAGACTTTCTCTTAAAGGAACCCGATGCTGTCGTACTACAGTGACCTCTTTCTGATCTCTGGGTAGTACGTCTTCTGGTTCTGTTTTTAGCATTGGTTAGGTCGTGAATTATAAATTACATGGAGGATTTTAAGATGTTGAAATATATAAGAAAGCAGAAAACACTGCAGACGTAATAAATGTAATGGAAATGACTTGACAGAAATAAACTCATAAAGCTGAGTACGTGTTCCAAAAGCACATAATCAACATTCTGTAGACATGTATTAAGAGGGGTAAAGTGGAAAACATTGTGACAAAAGGAAGGTTATGAAGTGAAATTGAAATAGGAGAAAGGGTAAACTGAAACATTAAAAAATATGAATGTTATGTAGTGGAAGCGAGACAAGGGAAGGGATAAAGTGGAAGATGTGAAAACCGGAAAGCTACTGAGTGAATGCAAACAGGAGAAAGATTAAACTGGAAAATGGGATGACTGGAAGGTTATGGAGTGGAAGGCAGACAGTGGAAAATATTAAAACATGTAAGTTACTGAGTGAATGTAAGCATGGAAAGGGTAAACTGGAAAATGTGATAACATGAAGTTAATGGACAGGGGAAGACAAAAAAAAAAAAAAGAAGATTTTGGACAACCTGGCATTTTTGCAAGGAAAAAAAAAATATTTATATCGGAAATGCCATAGTTTATAGTGAAGCAGATTAACGCCACAGCCGTTCAGTATTAATTAACAATATCTTTCGATTATTTATGGATCTTGGATCGACCTAACATTCTGGGCATTTTGAAAAGGAAATACATGCACTGACATAATCATCATATTGCGCCATGTCTAATGGCAATGGCGCTAATTTCTCTCCACATATTTCAGCCCTTCGTATTCTGGATCAGTGTAACAGCTGTCATTCCTGCATGCCATCGTCTTAGATCATACAGCAACATTCCTCTCGGTCTTCCCCTGCCTCTTCTACTTCTGATCTTTCGAGCTGTCACGACGTGCTCTGGTGGCTCTCTTCTCATTATGTCACTGTGATATATTTTCACAAAACGTAACATCGCATTAAATATTTCCAGGACGACAAAATCGGAGCTCACCGAAACCGAATTGGTTTGTTCCACAATTGTACGATCCAAGATTTAATATACCCGTTGGCAATGAACAACGTTAACCGGGAAAGGACCGTATAAATAGCAGCGCGCAGAGAGACATGGCCTGTTTGTTCACCAGTCAGCATGAGACATAAGAACTGAAGCAGCGGAAGGAGTGAGAGAGTTTCAAAATTCACGAGAAAAGAAAATCCTCAGCCTACGAAATCGCTGTGAGAAATTGCATCTCATTCAGATCATGAAACGTGTCGACATGTTGAGGTCATTCTGATAAATAAGGTAGTGATCTTATTCATGTCAATCCAGACCTGACTTGGTGAAGATTGAATGCAGCACCTGTTGAGTGAGCACATTGTTGAGTGATGCCCTTGATAGAGTAGCGCAGAAACTTATCTACCTGCAACCATTCCATTTGTCTCATAGGAGAGGTAAGCTTTATTTAAACATTTACCTGCCAAACAATGGAAAGGAAAACCAAGAGCCAACGTATGTTCTACTACGCCCTGGAGCACTAAGACAGCAATTAATTGATAGCCAGAGGGATTCCCAAAGCTGGAAGTGGAGAATTCTGAGTGTAGACAGTTCTTTTTTTTTTATCAGATCATCCAGGCCAGTAAAAGATTAGCATTACATGCCACTGGAAAAAATATAGCTGTTAATATAAACATTATAATTGGCACATCAATTCTGTATATTTACTGTATATGTATATGTCCTTATTTTATGACAGGAAATTGTAATTTTGAATGCAATTTACAAAATCCATATTTGTGTTTATTAAATCATAAAAACTGAGGTCATTGTCATGTATTGATTGTATTGTACTTGTCATAGTCAAACTGTTTTAAACTACCCTAGATAGAATTAATTAGTTGGTATAGGAGAGGCAAGGAACCACTTAAAGGATAAATGGGGTCTAAAAGGGAATACAACTTTTTCAGTTACTTCCTGAAGGTATTCCTTGGTTCTCTAAAACTCTATTTCTGGTCTCAAACAATTGAGTCAGTACAACTAAATTAATTAAACGGGCTGGATCACATTGGGAAAAAGGAGTTTGCATCCTTTATCTCTTTGGGTTTGCGCCATCAATCTCGACGTATCCGACAAGTTGGAGGATCGTCCGGGATGATCTGGGAAAAAAGAACTGTCTACACTCAGAATTCTCCACTTCCAGCTTTGGGAATCCCTCTGGCTATCAACTAATCGCTGTCTTAGTGTTCCAGGGCGTAGTAGAACATAAGTTGGCTCTTGGTTTTCCTTTCCATTGTTTGGCAGGTAAATGTTTAAATAAAGATTACCTCTCCTATGAGACAAATGGAATGGTTGCAGGTAGATAAGTTTCTGCGCTACTCTATCAAGGGCATCACTCAACAATGTGCTCACTCAACAGGTGCTGCATTCAATCTTCACCAAGTCAGGTCTGGATTGACATGAATAAGATCACTACCTTATTTATCAGAATGACCTCAACATGTCGACACGTTTCATGATCTGAATGAGATGCAATTTCTCACAGCGATTTCGTAGGCTGAGGATTTTCTTTTCTCGTGAATTTTGAAACTCTCTCACTCCTTCCGCTGCTTCAGTTCTTATGTCTCATGCTGACTGATGAACAAACAGGCCATTTCGCTCTGCGCGCTGCTATTTATTTGGTCCTTTCCAGGTTAACACTTTTCATTGCCAACGGGTATATTGAATCTTGGATCGTACAATTGTGGAACAAACCAATTCGGTTTCGGTGAACTCCGATTTTGTCGTCCTGGAAATATTTAATGCGATGTTACGTTGTGTGAAAATATATCACATGCGCTGGAAATTAGCCGCAACCAATCTACGACAAGCACGGCGTAGAATGGACCAAAATTTCAACAAGAAAGCGAAAGATATAGAGTTAGAGGTGGGAGAAAAAGTGCAAGTACTTCTTCCCACAAGTCAAAATCATTTGCAGATCGGTTGGAGAGGACCTTATGTGGTGTAGAAGAGAATTTCCAGAACAAAATACAAGATCTCTATAAAGGGGAAAGAGAAAATCTTTCATCTCAACCTGTTACAAAAGTACCACGAGAGACCCGCCACCGAGACAGCACATTTGATAGCAATGGCAGTAACAACAGAAGTTGAACATGGAAACTCAAAGGGAGTGGAGTATCCTCTGCAGTTCAAAAAGACTTATCGAGATGTGGACATTAGTTCAACATTAACGACGTATCAGCAGCAGCAGGTTCGAGAGTGCTTAGAGAATTATGCAGCGATACTAACAGACAAGCTAGGACTAACAGATCTAGTAGAATTCAACATAAAGTTGAAGGATCCAGCACCTGTGCATGTCAAAGACTTACACTGTTCCATACGCCAAAGCAAAAACTCTAACAGTAACTTGTCGGATACGTCGAGATTGATGGCTCAACCCCAAAGAGATAAAGGATGCAAACTCCTTTTTCCCAATGTGATCCAGCCCGCTTAATTAATTTAGTTGTACTGACTCAATTGTTTGAGACCAGAAATAGAGTTTTAGAGAACCAAGGAATACCTTCAGGAAGTAACTGAAAAAGTTGTATTCCCTTCTAGACCCCATTTATCCTTTAAGTGGTTCCTTGCCTCTCCTATACCAACTAATTAATTCTATCTAGGGTAGTTTAAAACAGTTTGACTATGACAAGTAAAATACAATCAATACATGACAATGACCTCAGTTTTTATGATTTAATAAACACAAATATGGATTTTGTAAATTGCATTCAAAATTACAATTTCCTGTCATAAAATAAGGACATATACATATAGAGTAAATATACAGAATTGATGTGCCAATTATAATGTTTATATTAACAGCTATATTTTTTCCAGTGGCATGTAATGCTAATCTTTTACTGGCCTGGATGATCTGATAAAAAAAAAAAGAACTGTCTACACTCATAATTTTTTTCACTTCCAGCTTTGGGAATCCCTCTGGCTATCAATTA
Organism: Cepaea hortensis; assembly: GCA_963921405.1. Classification (NCBI taxonomy): domain Eukaryota; kingdom Metazoa; phylum Mollusca; class Gastropoda; order Stylommatophora; family Helicidae; genus Cepaea; species Cepaea hortensis. The sequence goes on from OY992880.1 coordinate 108,758,968, forward strand.
ATTGCTGTCTTAGTGCTCCAGGGCGTAGTAGAATATAAGTTGGCTCTTGGTTTTCCTTTCCATTGTTTGGCAGGTAAATGTTTAAATAAAGCTTACCTCTCCTATGAGACAAATAGAATGGTTGCAGGTAGATAAGTTTCTGCGCTACTCTATCAAGGGCATCACTCAACAATGTGCTCACTCAACAGGTGCTGCATTCAATCTTCACCAAGTCAGGTCTGGATTGACATGAATAAGATCACTACCTTATTTATCAGAATGACCTCAACATGTCGACACGTTTCATGATCTGAATGAGATGCAATTTCTCACAGCGATTTCGTAGGCTGAGGATTTTCTTTTCTCGTGAATTTTGAAACTCTCTCACTCCTTCCGCTGCTTCAGTTCTTATGTCTCATGCTGACTGATGAACAAACAGGCCATGTCTCTCTGCGCGCTGCTATTTATACGGTCCTTTCCCGGTTAACGTTTTTCATTGCCAACGGGTATATTAAATCTTGGAACGTACAATTAAAGGATAAATGGGGTCTAGAAGGGAATACAACTTTTTCAGTTACTTCCTGAAGGTATTCCTTGGTTCTCTAAAACTCTATTTCTGGTCTCAAACAATTGAGTCAGTACAGCTAAATTAATTAAACGGGCAGGATCACATTGGGAAAAATCAGTTTGCATCCTTTATCTCTTTGGGGTTGAGCCATCAATCTCGACGTATCCGACAGTCACCAAAGAACATTGTTTATCTCCTGTAATATGCGACCTTGGTTGTATATAATGTACTACTTTCATTAACCACATCCAGGTACTCGTTGTTAGTTACACTGTCTAGGGTATTCGTCCCATTCGTGTCAGAATTTCCTTTACCTTCCACGACGCACTACATTACAGCAAAACAAGCTTCCAAGCTCAATCCGCCACTGCTCACGCGGTTTCACGTATCCTAGTTTGGAGGTAATGGCTAAACTACCTCCTTACATGGCGTGAGACTGGCTACCACAACCCATGGATATCTTCAATTGCGAGATCCAAACATAAACAAGTCTACAAACTGAGAGTCTATGATCCACCAGGAGATGAGAGACAGAAAAATAATGAAAAATGAATGCTACAACCATGAACTTCAAATAATTCAGGCCCCTTCACCTAAATGAGAAGTCTGACCAAGTTTTAGTGTATACAATGAAGACAATATGTGTACTTATCAATGTCAACCGCACACATTCGGGAGGCCATAGTTACCTTTGCACTCTAAGTAGAGAACTACAGTAAAGGACCCGTTTACATGCCTTAAGGGGCATTGAACATATAATGCTAGACACCATATTTTTAAATACCAATGGACACTCGATGGATGGTATTGTCAGTATCTCGACTTTTCTTGTTACATATTTTAAGTTGAGCCGACCTGGGAGCCCAAGTTAATTAAACAATTCGAATCCTCACGAATGCGGAACGAACCTAGGACCATCGACCGGCAGGCGGGCGTCTATGTCACCGGATAAATAACCACGCGCCTGTACTCAAATGCGATTTTCTTGTTTCATATCGAGTGTTAAAATCCGCTGCAGGAGATTTGGAAACGACCGCTTTGAGTCGATTTCGATGGTATACTTGTGTCGGTTGCTCAGGAAGCGACGTACGTACAAATTGCCCAGTAAATCACAAAAAGATAAACAACCTGGGGTTGATTGCGAAAGTCATGTAGAGGATATGCAACTAACATTATTTCTACTTAGCTCCCGAACGATAAATCACATTAAGCAAGAAGATATTTATTACCGCGCGTCCTTGATTCTAACTCAAAAACTGTCCTCTTTCGTGTCATCTCTGTGTCCTTTGTTTAGAGGACGGGTGTTGTCATCTCGATGCAAATTATTATTAAGCAAATTTTATCTGAACAATGTAAAACCCAAGTGACATACGCAGCAGTGTCCGAGTTTGTTTAAATTAATTGTGAAGCCAGCGAGGAACTGCATGTTACATATTGTAATGACGTGCACTTAAGTGGCGTCTGTTTTCTAAATATTCATTCTGTGTATGTATACTTCACTTAGGCTAACGTAATTCTTAGTGCTAAAACTAAACTTGTTTATCAGTGAACAATTCTGTAATGCACAAAAACATCAAGAGATAACGGCTTTTTCGATCATTAAGGTATGTCAAGTAAGGCTGTGAGAGCATGCTATATGCTCAGTGTTCGCAAAAATTATTGTTCGTCCGTCCTTCCGTCCTCCTGCCTGCCTGCCTGTCTGCCTGCCTGCCTGTCTGCCTGCCTGCCTGCCTGCCTGCCTGTCTGTCTGTCTGTCTGTCTGTCTGCCTGTCTGTCTGTCTGTCTGTCACACAATTTTATAGCCTGAGCCAGGAACTATTGTCACCCTATAGTGCGATAGAAGGCCGTTATGGGGTTTGTGTTGGAGCCTGACCACAATGAAATACCTCAAACGTGCGGAGGAAACATCACCAAACCGGGCTCTAATCCCAGCCAGTCCGTCAGTGGTCTGCTGAAACACCACCTGGTGACACTTCTAACATGCATCTCTGAAGAGGTAACATCCCAGTACCCGTCTATCACACCCAGATGGGTTCTGAGCTTGGGGAACTTAGCAACACAACCCCTGTGTAGGTGGTACAATGATGGCGGGTAGGAGGACAAGTCTCTATGTCAATCAAGCTTACTGGGATAAATGAAAACTTTTCTCAGGGAGCACACGATCCTTAGGCCAATGCGTCGGACTTAAAGAGTTAAAATTGTGTCTTTCAGAGGGTTAACAACAACAACAACAACAACAACAACAACAACAACAACAACAACAACAACAACAACAACAACAACAACAACAACAACAACAACAACAACAACAATAACAACAACAATAACAACAACACCTCACGTATCTGCAGCAGGTTCCTGCTAGGGGCTGTCTGCAACATGTCTGTAGTCAGTGTTTGCTGTCATCTTTAGCGAAATGGTAACTGATCATTCACCTCAGAATCAAATATTTCTGAAAGTCTGCGTATTGACAGTTAACGATGTTGAGTTTTGAAGTGTGGTTTAGACAAGGTGGAGAGTGCGATGGAACGATTCCAAAGTGTTTGCAGCCAGCGTGTGACTAAACCACTTGAATTCACACCTTGCGTGTGTGTGTGTGTTTGTGTGTATGTGTGTATGTGTGTGTGCCGAGTTAGACTATGATGCATGGGAAAAAGGCAGACTGCTTTAATCAAGGCAACTGATTCTGAATTATATCTACAAGCGCTTTTTAGCGCTGGGTTCAAACAGCCAGTTTTGTACGTTTGTGGACAGTTCCTGCAGGTTAGTTTCTGTGTTAATTAGTTAGTTAGTTAGTTAGTTAGTTAATTAATTAGTTAGTTAGTTAGTTAGTTAGTAGACAGATAATCCTCATTGCACATCGAACCATTCAGTCCATAAATGTTCAGATCCCCTCAGCAAATCCCGCAGCGTGTAGCGGCTAACAACACCAGTTCTGTGTTGATTTATTAATTTCCTTTGGCTTCCAGCGTAGTGTTCTTGTTTGGCCACACCTCTTTTAATTTGCTGTTTTTGCAGTCTGACCATGGTTGTAGTTTCACAGTCATAACATGGATCTTGCAAACGACTTACTTTTTGTAGATCATTCAGAATGTCAGCCTGGTCCAAGGCTCGTCCGTCCTTACTTGCAAGCCTGTCAGCCTGCTCATTTCCTTGTACACCCGCATGCTCTGGCATGAAAATGAAATTAATCTTTGCCAGTCGAAACAGCTCCAGAGGCAGCAATCACTCTCTTTGGACCCACCCAATTTCTATCTTCCTGAGCATGCTCATTGAGTCACTAAAGACATATGCCCGAGTGAATGCCCGTGTTTCGAGCCATGTTATTGTTTTACTTACTGCCATGACTTCCATAGTCAGGCTACAATCCGGATCCGGTCAGGGATATGCACTACTGACGAGCTCAAACGAGGGCGAAACTCGAGTATAGTGCTTCCATGACGTGGATAGGCCTTAGGTTCGTGCCGGAATGCGATCGGCGTTGCCAGTGGTGGGTTGTGCTCAATATTTAAATTTCAAATCCCGAAACAACCAAATAATCAAGTACATAAATCTGTTGGCACATGTACCCACTCCTCGCCAGGTTCTAAGGCCTCAAGTGAAAACACCCGATGAAGATTGTCATCGGCATGACCCATCCACGACCTTCCTGCTTTTAACCTGCTGCCCCATACCTTCTCAATCTCGCTGTGCTGGGGATGTTGTGTGTTTGCGTTGACTCTGATGTAGGCCTGTGCTCGCCAAATTTGTATTCCCTCCCCATGGTTGGAAAATCAATAAGGTAGCGCATCGCCCCGCTTGCTGTATCTTTTGTACATCCAAGAATAATACGCATAATTTCGTTCTGTATCCTTACCATCCTTTCCATCTGGTTATGGCTGAGAGTCAGGATCGACATCGCATACCCAAAAGCAGAAAATACTAGACACTCGTAAAGAAGACATAGATGGCGCTGCCCACAGTTTGCTGCCACCATCACCCTCATTGCAGCCAAACCCCGCTTGGCCTTTGTTATCACCTGCTCTATGTGCTCAGTATAAGCAATACTTCGATCAAATCGTATCCTCAGGTAATTCATTGTCTGCGTTCTTTCCGCTGTCTCTGGTCACAGATTTAAAGTTGGTGTTGGAGTGTTGGCAAAATGATTATTCAAAGTGAATCATGTCACTGCTGCCTTCGTTGGATTGACATTTGCACCAGCTTAAACACAACAAGTGCTTCTGCGATTGAGTTCTGTATGTAGTTCCACAGCAACCTGATCTCTATCCTTACCTTGACAATATACTAACACATCGTCGGCATACACTAGTGTACTCCCTCGTCCTCTGATATGCCAATCGGTGACCCTCACAGAGTAGGAGTTGAAAAGCACCGGAGATAATGGTGATCCCTGTGGCAAGCCAGTGAAAATTGTTGTTGGTTCAGAAGTCCAACTGCCACATCTAAAAACTACTTTTCGTTGGAATAGGGCTGCGGCGATACAACCAAGGAGGGATGGACATATCTTGAATTAAGAAGCTGAAGCATAAAAAATTCCACCAGTACTATGTTGTACGGGGTCTAAAGATCAATCGCCTCAGCAAATGTTTCTGTGCCCGAGTGGAGACTTCCATATACATTATGTGTACGGGAGATAACTCAGCACCCGACCACGTTCACAGCACGCATGTGTGGATGTTAAAAAGGCTGTAAAGTGTTAGGTTATCTTTCCTTTGACGAATTGCCTTTTATTTTGCTTTCCCATTTCGTTTTGTGTAATATGCTGTTAAAAAAAAGAAAAGAATAAATGTTCGTTTACACTGTCTGTCTGTCTGTCTGTCTGTCTGTCTGTCTGTCTGTCTGTCTGTCTGTCTGTCTGTCTTTCTTTCTTTCTTGCTTGTCTTGTTCTTGTCTTGTTCTTTCTTTCTTTCTTTCTTTCTTTCTTTCTTTCTTTCTTTCTTTCTTTCTTTCTTTCTTTCTTTCTTTCTTTCTTTCTTGTCTTGCTCTTTCTTTCTTTCTTTCTTTCTTTCTTTCTTTCTTGTCTTGCTCTTTCTTTCTTTCTTTCTTTCTTTCTTTCTTTCTTTCTTTCTTTCTTTCTTTCTTTCTTTCTTTCTTTCTTTCTTTCTTTCTTTCTTTCTTGTCTTGATCTTGTCTTGCTCTTTCTTTCTTTCTTTCTTTCTTTCTTTCTTTCTTTCTTTCTTTCTTTCTTTCTTTCTTTCTTTCTTTCTTTCTTGTCTTGTTCTTGCTCTTTCTTTCTTTCTTTCTTTCTTTCTTTCTTTCTTTCTTTCTTTCTTTCTTTCTTTCTTTCATATGTTGGTAATGTTTTCTTGACACCCTCACGTGATACTACATTTGGACTTTTCATTCAAAACAAATGATATAGCTAGTTGCATGTCCTTTACAGGACGTTGGAATCAACACCAGCAATTTTGCAATGGCAAACTAGTGATAGTAACATTACCGAGTATAACAGAATAGCCAATAGAGGCCGGGATTGATTGCAATGTTCTGCAAGGACATGTAACTTCTTGTTATTATAAACTGATGATTGTTATAACAGACGAAATAGTCTCATGGCAGCTACTCCACTAGGAGGTCAAATCACGGCCACGGCAAAATTGAGGTTGGGTGGCTGGTTCCCTTTCTCTTCGCCTTTCCTTCCCAGACTAATGCCAGACTTTTTAGGCGGACTTCATAACTTTACAAATATACAAGAAAGGACGGTATAGAACGTCACAAGACGTATTGGGTCCATCCTTCATGTCCCATATTTTCATGGACTAATTTTCACCTAATGGACGATGTGGTGGTTAGTATCAAATCGACCGCCTTTAATTTCTAGAACAATTCCAGGTACCCACTTTAGGATCAGTCGACTTGAGAGCCCAATGAGTTAAAAAAAATGCTCTCCTTGAGGAAGATTCGAACACTTGTCCACGTGATTGACAGGCAAATGCGTTAATACTCCTCTACGGTGGTTTCCTTCTGCTGTAGATGCTGAGTTCAACAAGAATTGATAAACCATTTGATCTCTGTGTTTTCTACAGGGACACGAGAATGATTCTGTTACCACTAGTGTTGTTTGCCTTGGCGGCATGCACAAGTAAGTGTTTGTTGGGTGTTTTATTGTTTCTGTTAACTATGTACTATCCTATTCTACTCTTCTGGGTTATAAGTGAGATATCATCATCGTCGTCGTCGCCGTCGTCGTCGTCGTCGTCATCATCATCATCATCATCATCATCATCATCATCATCATCATCATCATCATCATCATCATCATCATCATCATCATCATCATCATCATCATCATCATCATCATCATCATCATCATCATATAATTATCATCATAATCATCATATGCCATGTGGTAAGCGTGAGCTTCATGGTTCGTCATTACACACGTTCTCCTGATTATACCTGATGTAGCCAAGCCATCAAGGTATTTATCTCCCTGTCTTCATTTTGGTCGTTGCCACCGAATTTGTCAGTTATCAACACTTTTATAAGTTTTTTTTTTTTTTTTTACATCACAAAATGTTCTGTAAGGTCTGTAAGGTGTGGAATGCGCCTGGCCCTGCAGCCAGCAGGGTTAGGATCGGCTAGCCTCTCCCAGGAGGGGTGAAGAGCGAAAATTAGTAGCCTGCCGATGACCCGCAGACCACACAAGTCAACCTCCACCTCCACGTGGTGCAGACCGGGCAACCATGACCGCGAGGTCATGGGCTAACGGGGCTATGGCTCGCCATAGGGGATGGACTCCCTGTGGTCAGATTAGTGTCCTAAACCTGCGACTGGCCTAGCAAGCCGGCAGGGGATCTTCATACTGCTCGTAGAAAAACTAAGAAGTATAAACGGACTGACCCAAACGGCTATCGACCCGGCAATGTTAACGGACTACGAGATAGATCAGCGATTCAAAAAATAGGCACAATGAACGTCTGTGGTTTCAATAGTAAAGAAGAAGAGCTTATAGAAACAATGGAGAAGAGGAATATTGGTCTGATGGGAATAGCGGACACCAGAACAAAAGGGAAAGGATGCAAGGAGCTCCACCGCAGTTACACGTTTGTTTACTCTGGAGTAGAACAGCAAGAAAGGGCAAGACACGGTGTGGGAATAGTCATCGAACCACAGCTAGCAAGAGCAATACTAGAAATAAAATATATATCAGAAAGAATCATAACAGTGAGAATAAAAGAACAAACAATCACAACATATGTACAGATATACGCACCATGTAATGCAAACAATAATGAGCAAGAATGTGAGGACTTCTACGAAGACATACATGATGTGCTAAATAAAATAGATAAGCAGGACAACATCATAGTTATGGGAGACTTCAATGCAAGACTAGGACATAACAGAGGGGGCATAGAAAAACACCTGGGAGCATTTGGAGATCAGCAAAATGAAAGGAATGATAACGGAAGTAGACTGATAGAGCTTTGCAGCCAACACGATCTCTATACAACAAACACATTCTATAAACATAAAGATTCGCAAGTATACACCTGGTATAAATGGAACAATCTAGATACTAAAAGCCAAATTGATTTTATATTAACAAGAAATAACAGAAAGAGAAATATATTAGATGCAAGAGCAGTGCCCAATTTCAGTATAAACACAGATCATAAAGCAGTCGTTGCCACAATAAGAACCATTAGAAGAAGAAAACAAAAAGCAGGAAAATACATGCCATGCGAATCAGTAAACTTAAAAAACCTTAAAGACGAGGCAGTAAGGGAAAATTATGAGAAAGAACTAACTGAACTCTTTGTAAAATTACCTACGGAAAGAAAAACAGTGGAAGAAGAATGGGAGACGTTCAAATCAAGCGTTTTAAATACTGCAAAAATAACATGCGGAACCACGAAAAAATGCAAAACACGGACAAAGAAAATAACAAGTTGGTGGAACGCAGAAGTAAAGAAAGCGGTAAAAGAAAAAAAGGAAAAATATAAAAAGTGGTTGAAGAGCAAACAGGAATGTGATCTCATAGAATACAGAATATCGAGAAGACATGTGAGTAGAATAGTAAAGAGGGAAAAACAGAAAGACTGGGAAGAGTATGGAGAAACCCTAAATAAAAACTACAAGGAGGCAACCAGAAACTTCTACAAAAAGATAAGTGCAATGCGAACCAGAGGAGTACCCTTTGACCCAACTGAAATAATTAACAGCGAAAATGGAGAACCAATAAGTGAACAAAAACACATCCTAATAAGATGGAAGCAGTATTTCGAACAACTTCTCAACATCCCATCAGATGTCACAGGAATTCAAGAGACCTACACAGATGTCACCGAGGAACTAGAACCAGACATACTAAAAGAAGAAATTATAGAAGCCATCAGATTAGCCCCATTGAACAAATCACCAGGACAGGATGAAATACCAAATGAACTAATTAAAGCAGCAAGGGAAGTAGGAACAGCTTGGCTACATAGACTATTCAACCATGTTTGGGTAGAACAACAGACACCACGAGACTGGGGAAACGCCATAATTATCCCAATTTGGAAAAACAAAGGCAGCAAAAGAGATTGCACACAATACAGAGGCATTTCACTGTTGAGTCATACTGGGAAAATATTTTGCAAAATTCTTGAAAAAAGATTACGAACTACTTTAGAACCCCAGCTAAGCGAAACGCAGCTTGGATTTAGGAAAAACAAAGGATGCACAGACGCCATTTTTGCTCTTAGACAACTTATAGAAAAATCAATTGAATTCAATGAAACACTCTACTTAGCCTTTGTTGACCAAGAAAAGGCATTTGATAGGGTAGATAGAAACAAGCTGTGGGAAATCCTTAAACAATATGGAGTGAGTACACATCTAACAAACCTATGTAGAAGTTTATACGACAACAGTGAATGCATAGTGAGAGCAACTGGAGGACACTCAGAACCCTTCACCATAAGATCTGGAGTACGACAAGGTTGTGTCCTGTCCCCTCTCTTGTTCATAACATATATAGACAACATATGTAAAGAAACCAGCCAAGCAGAGACAGCAAGAATACCGCATGACGAGAACACAGAAGAAGAACCATCTCAAATCTAACCATTAGAGAACTCCTGTTTGCGGACGACCAAGCACTAATAGCAAAATCAGAAGCTGAATTACAAGACCACATGAATAGTCTAAACGAAATGTGTAGGGAACATAACATGAAAATTAGCACAAGCAAAACAGAGGTAATGACTATAACTAAAGAAGAACAAACAGCAACAATTCACCTAAACGAACATCCCTTGAAACAAGTAAAGAGCTTCAAGTACCTAGGAAGTATAATATCATCAAATGGCAGATCAGAAGACGAGATCGAAAATAGGTGCAATAAGGCAAATCAACTCATTGGACAAATGGCACCAATACTAAAGAACAAACATGTATCAATAACTACTAAGAAAGCACTTTACAACACAATCTTCCTACCAACTCTGTGCTACCAATGCCAAACCTGGACAATGACAGAAAAAGAGAAAAGAAAAATCACAACAACAGAAATGAGGTTCCTGAGAAGAATACTCAACGTATCAAGAAGAGATAAGATCAGAAATGAAGAAATCAGGACTAAAGTGGGGGTTAAAGCTGCTCTAGATTTTATTAGAAAGCAGCAAGTCAAATGGTTTGGCCATGCAAGTAGGCTACCAGTCAACAGCATGCCACAACAGGCAATGACGTACAGACCAGATGGAAACAGAGGAAGAGGCCGACCACGTAAACGCTGGACGGAGGGAATAACAGAATCCATGGGAATGTCGATATACGAAGCCCATAACCGGGCACTCTCACGAAGTTTATACTTCACCTCGACACCGCAAGGTACAAGAGGAACATGATGAGATAAGATGAGATGAGACAAAATGTTCAAAGCGTCGTGACTCCACGTCTAATGTCTCAAATCGATTACTGGTGTAGTTTTCTTCTTGAAGGATAGCCTTCCTTTTTTTCCCTACCCGTCCATGGCATTCTTTGCAGTTTCCCCTGAGAAGGCATGTTTTCTGCAATCACAGTTTCATAGCCTGTCTGCCTATTGTCTAGGTTTATCTTATTGTCCAGGTCTTATCTTAGTGTCCAAGTTTATCAAACATACAGTACTGTATTTTACATAAAGCACTTCAACATTTTTTTTTGTCTCGCTGCATTTTGCAGCTTTTTATTTGCGAGCATGTTTATCATCATGGAAAAGTTTACTTTTACCATTGCAAGTCGTGTTCTAATCTCTATAAAGCATTCTCCACCCAATGTTACCACCTTTCTTTTATAGTTGAAACAATTCACATGTTTAAGATTTTCCCAATTTACTACAACTGATGGGAATAGCGGACACCAGAATAAAGGAGGAAGGATGCAAGGACCACCACAGTTACACGTTTGTCTACTTTTTAGCAGAACAGCAAGAAAAAAGCAAGACACGGTGAAGAAATAGTCATTGAACAACGACTAGCAAGAGGAATACTAGAAATAAAATATATATCATAAAAACATCATAACAGTGAGAATAAAACAACAACAACAAACAAACATATAATTACAACACATCTACAAATATACGCACCATGTAATACAAACAAAAACAGCTGACAAAAATGAAAAATATAAAAAGTTGGTGAAAAGCAAACAGGTACGTAATTACATAGAATATAGAATAGTGAGAAGACATGTGAATAGAATAGTAAAGAGAGAAAAATAAAATCTGGAGGAATATGGATAATCCCTGGGGGGAAAAAACAAACAAACTACAACGAGGAAAATAGAAACTTCTACAAAAAGATTGGTGCAATGAGAACCAGACGAGAACCGTTTGACCCAAACTGAAATAATTAACAGCGAAAAAGGAGAACCAATAAATGAACAAAAACAAATCCTAATAAGATGGAAGAAGCACTTCGAACAACTTATCAACATTCCATCATATGAAACATAAATTCAGGAAACCGACGTAGATGCCACCGAAGAACTAGAACCAGACACACTGAAAGAAGAAATTATAGAAGCCGTCGGATTAGCCACATTGAGTAAATTACAGGGACAAGATGAAATACCAAATGAACTAATTAAAGCAGCAAGAGAAGTAGGCTAGATAGACGATTCAACCAGCTTTGGTAGAACAACAGACACCACGAGACTGGGGAAACGCCATAATTATCCAATTCTGAAAAAAAACAAAGGCAGTAAAACAGGCTGCACAAAATGCAGAGGCATTTCCCTTTTGAGCCATGCTGGGAAAATATTTTGCAAAATTCGTGAGAAAAGATTGCGAACTACTATAGAGCCCCAGCTAAGCGAAACACAAATTGGATTTAGAAAAAAAAAACACAGATGCCATTTTTGCTTTTTATTCAACTTATAGAAAAATCAATCCAATTTAATGAAACACTCTACTTAGCCTTTGTTGACCAAGAAAAGGCATTTGATAGAGTAGATAGAAATAAGCTGTGGGAAATCCTTAAACAATATGGAGTGAGTACGCATCTAACAAACCCATGTAGAAGCTTATGCAACAACAGTGAATGCATAGTGAGAACAAATAGAGGACACTCACAACCCTCAGATCCGGAGTACGACAAGATTGTGTCTTGTCCCCTCGTTTGTTCATAACCTATATAGACAACATATGTAAAGAAACCAACCAAACAGAGATCGCAAGAACACAGAAGAAGAAACATCGGCAAATTACACCATTAAGAACTCCTATTTGCGGACATTCAAGCACTAATAGCAAAATAAAAGGCTGAATTACAAGACCACTTGATTAGTATAAATGAAATGTGTAGGGAATATAACATGAAAATTAACACAAGTAAAACAGAGGTAATACCGGCTCCGTGGCCGAGGGGGTTAGCAGCTTTCTCCGCTAACTCCGAATACTCTCGTCACGTGACGCGACGAGAATTAGCAGTGGTTCGAATCGCAAAAGTGACTTATGAGAGTATGGAGCCGGTCGCTCAGAAAGTCGTGGCGTGCTGATGAGCGTAATCTAGCCTAGGAATCAACATACAGCTGAAAGATGCTGGTGTTGACCGCAATATCCTGTAACAGGATGGAAACGCGGAAAAAAAACAAAAAAAAAAACAGAGGTAATGACTGTAACCAAAGAAGAAAAAACAACAACAATTCACCTAAACTAATACCCCTGAAACAAGTAAAGAGCTTTAAGTACCTAGAAAATAAAATATCATCAAATGGCAAATCAGAAGATGAGATCGAAATTAGATGCAATAAGGCAAACCAATTCATTGGACAAATGGCACCAATACTACAGAACAAACATGTATCAATAGTAACTTTGAAAGCACTTTACAAGACAGTCTTCTTACCAACTCTATGCTACTAATGCCAAACCTGGACAATGACAGAAAAAAAGAAAAGAAAAATAACAACAAAAGAAATGATATTTATGTGAAGAATACTCAATGTATCAAGAAGAAATAAGATCAGAAATGAAGAGTTTGGGTTATAGCAGCGCTAGATATTATTAAAGGGTTACAAACTAACTGTATATCACAACAAGCAATGATGTACAGACCAGATGGAAGCAGAAGAAGAGGCCGACCACGTAAACGATGAACAGAGGGATTAGCAGAGTCCATGGGAATATCCATACATGAAGCCCACAAGCGGGCACATCATAATGATATACATCTATCTCTAGCTGAATGTCTGAATGCTAATTTATTTCCATCATAATGATTTCCATCTGCACGCAGTTACACAGGGATGGTGGTAGTGCAATGGCTAACTGGCTTGCCTGCCGGTCTTGCCTCCGATGGTCTTGTGTTCGAATTCGTACAGAAGCGGGTAATTAAAACTGGCCTGACTTCCTAGGACAAACCAGCATAAAGTGGGTACCATCAATTCTTTATGAAAAAAAAATGGCGACCAGAGCTAGCGGCTGGCCGAGTGGCTAAGAACACCGGGTTCTCCTTCGGGAGAACCGGGTTCGAATTCTCGGTAAGGCGTGGATTGTTTTTTTTCTGTCGGGGGCAAAAAGAAATTCCTAACCTGCACAGTTCACGGCGATTTCTCTAGCTAGGCGGCCTTCATTCCTCAGGCTCAAGACCCCCCCCCCCCTCCCCTCTGCCCTACACTGCAAGGTACTATAGATAGTAAAATGACAGTTAAAAAATGACCTCGCTAGTGCCGAATGGTCTAAAAAATATATAAAATATGACCAAAACTCCTCAAGGAGTGTGAACAAGATCCTTTACTTTATTTAGGTTAGTTGCATGTCCTTTGCAGGACATCGATATCAGCCGCATAATTGTTTGGTTGTTTATTATTTACTAGTCAAGTTTACGGTCAGTAGTTTGATATTGCTTTGAGAACAACCGACGCTCATACCACTTGTAAAAACCAACGCCAGGATGTCTGCTTCCAAATGCCTACAGCAGAGTTCGAACGCTGTATGCGGGATTGCGAATCCCGTTCGCTACCCTTTCGCAACAGACGCACTTTATTTACCAACTGCACGTTTTAATACTAATTTGAATATATCGCAATAACAGGTGGATTTCGTAGCGTGTGCTACTACACGAACTGGGCTCAATACCGACACGGCAAGGGCACTTTTTACCCGGAGAATATCGACCCGAACCTGTGTACTCACCTGATTTATGCTTTCGCGAAACCACAAGGTCTTGACATTGTTGCCTTTGAATGGAATGACGAGTCCACGCAGTGGAGCACGGGAATGTAAGTCGTTTCATTTTATAATAGTTCATAGAAGGCGTTCAATGAGGCGCATTTGGCCCAGTGGCTAGACCGCTGAGTAGCCTTTGGGGAGATCCAGATTAGAATTCTGGATGTGATGGATTATTTTTCTGTAAGGGACCAAAAAAAAAAAAAAAAAAAGCCGGCTCCCTGGCAGAGGGGTTAGCAGCTTTCTCCGTTAACCCCGAATATTCTCGTGGTTGACGTGAGCGCACGAGAATTAGAAGTGGTTCGAGTCGTACCAGTGACTTATGAGAGTATGGAGCCGGTCGCTCAGAAAGTCGTGGCGTGCTGATGAGCGTAATCTAGCCTAGGAATCAACATACAGCTGAAAGATGCTGGTGTTGACCGCAATATCCTGAAACAGGATGGAAACGCGAAAAAAGGGGACAAAAAAAAAGACAACCCTAACCTACACAGTTCGTGTCACTGCACAATTCAGGCGGCCTTAATTCCCCAGACTCAAGACACCTACTGTTCTACACGGCTAGATACTATAGTCTGTGATGCCAATTTCATAGAGGGCAGAGGTAGCTTCAAGATAAGACGTGCTTCTCTATCTCGAAAAATATGGGGTTCCAGTCACTCAGAGGATAGAGCAGTGTTTCCCAACGTGGGGCCCACGCCCCACAGGGGGGCAATTTGACTGTTAAGGGGGGCAATTCGAAAATGGAAGAAATCGGCTGAATATAACAAAACGGGGAGACTTGAGACTGAAGTTAACTAAATTGGAACCTGACATAAGATCTCTTTGCAGCAAGCATCAAGCGCAAGGATCTCACTAAATTTAAATAATAAATAATTACTAATAATTAAAATAATATAGAAAAATCTTTCATTAAAATTATTTTGTACTTGAATTTCAGTTCTCCATTATATGTTTTGAAAATTTACTTACTGTGTTTGCTCAATAATGACCTAGTGATTTCTTCCTAAAACCTATCATTCAAGTTTCTTTAGTGAACATTTCAATTTTTGAATATTAAAAATAATGTATATGTTGAGGGGGGGGGGGGAAGCGTGGGGCGGGGGAGGGGGGCAATATGAATTTTAGAAAGGCTTAAGTGGGGCATGGTACAAAAAAGGTTGGGAAACACTGGGATAGAGTGTCTCCACAAGACGATGTGCGCTTTTATACGAGGGGGATTCAAATGTTATTCTTAAAATTGTGATAGAAATTACAATAACCGCGCCATTATGTTGTAACCAGTCAATATTGTTGTTAAGGATGTCAAGAGTGTTAAGCACGTGACATCACAGTGCAGATGAACACTGTGACGTCATAAGAACAGTTTAAAGATTGCCGCACCACTTTTGACATGCACCAAAGAGGAGCATCCTTCTGTTTTCCGTTTTGTGTGTGTCAGTGAATGATTGAAACCTGTAGAAAGTAATCGGTGAATGAAGGTCCAGTATGGTGATGCATGCTTCGTAGTACAGCAAGTATGTGAGTGGAGTAGGAAGTTTCAAAACTTCTCGGTCTCATGAAGTGGTAGAACGGGTGATGCATGAGTGGTTACACAAGCGACCAAGATAATTTTTTTTTGCACATGAATCTAAGCACTTTATCGGAGACGGAGGACTTTCATTGAGCGCAGTGGCGACTACATCGAAAAATGATACATTTGTTCTTTACTTTTTCAGAATATATTCACACGCAATATATATATATAAGATTTTCATTTAAAGCGCCCCCCCCCCACCCTCGTATCTAATTATACCGTGTCTAATTCATGTGGGGTGCTGAGTGGTCTCTAGGTATGGTGTCCGCCTCGAGTGCTGGAGGTCCCGAGTTCAGGCCCCTGTGAGGACCGGGATTTATTTTAAAAAATCCACCTGGACTTCCAGTAATAAAATTTCCCCTGGTCTCTGGGTAGTGAGATCGGACGCCCGTGTGTATTGTTGCGCACGTAAAAAATCCCTTGGCAGTTGGAAATCGAAAAAAGAGTAGCCTAACGGCGCGGCCGACAAAATTTCGAGTTAAAAATGTACCCAAAATATTTCAGGATCCTCGCCGATGCAACGGAGTTCGTGCATTGAGCTGAGTTTCTCCAGACTCAGGTTTGAGTTAGGAGGAAAACGGAGCACTTATGGGTTAAACCGTGTGCCGTGATGTTGATCCAACGACTAAACTAAACTAAACTAAATTCATGTAAAATGAGAGTATCAGAATATTTTTGATTTACGGCTTGCTTCTCTAACTCTAAAAATGAGGTGTTCAAATCCATTAAGACCGTTGGAATAGCTTCGAAATATGACATGGCATTCATGTTTGTTCCAATCCAATGAGAGTGATACACCTGATAATTTAACTAATAAAATACTAAATCTACTGAGACCGTCTAATTAGCTTCGATATATGAAGTGCTCCTCTAACTCGGAAAAATGCCATGTTCAAATCCATTGACAGCATCAGATTAGCCTCGAGATAAGACGCGGTCCTCTGACAAGAAAAACATCAGAACTAAATCTATCGAGGTTCGTCGGATTAGCTTCGAGACGTGGCATGGTCTTGTGACAAGAAAAACGTCAGAACTAAATCAATTGAGATTCGCCAAATTAGCTTCGAGATACGGCGTAGTTCTGTGACAAGAACAAGGTCAGAACTAAATAAGTTGAGAAGTTGAGATTCATCGGATTGGCTTCGATATACGTGGTCCCGTGTCAAGAAAAATTTCAGAACTAAATCTATTGATTTTCGCCATATTAACTGCTTTTACATGCAAAGGGATATTATAAACTCTAGAAGTGTTGGCTTTCAATGCAATGGAGGTCTCTAACGTGAAAAGTACCGGCTGTCATGGCATAAAAGGGCGACACTGTCAAAACAGAAGAATCAGACAATTTCTGACTACTCCCTTATCTATGGCTAGTGGATAATGCCCACTTTATTCCCCCAAAAGGACGGGACAAAAATAGTTTCATGTCCTGTTACAGGACGTGGCAATCAATCCCATCATTTTATAGTTTGTTGTGATTGTATGGGCAATTTTACGTGTAGTAGATTGTCATTGCTTTCACCATTGTGAAAATCAACGCAAAACGGCCTGCTTGCAAATGACCTGCGGATGACCTTCTATCCGGTTTGTAGGGGTTGTGAAACTGCCTTCACTATTCCCAGGTCACAGTCGCCGACAATATTGTTAATAAAAATGAGTGGCTTAGAGTTAAGCGTTTACATCTAACTCACCTCACCTGAAGATACTATGCGGTTTTAGAACTATCTCTAGACACGCATGCCCCCTAATGCTCCAGTATCCTTCCATGGTTCACAAAAAGAAAATTCTTCCACACTGCACGAAGTTCGTGCTTTTTGTGACATTATACATACGTGTCACACATAAGTTAACAATAAATTGTTTAGAAGCAGTTTCCCGCCAAGGGCGTGTGGTGTCAAAGTGCCAACGCATTTCGTAGTGCTGAATGCAGAGAGGAATAGATTGGCAATCTTCCTCTCACTGTCGCAAGCGACGAGCACATGCGTCGAACCTGCTTCCGACTATGCTCATGTCTACACCAGCGCAGTTCACTATCCACTTCACTAGCGCACACAAGAGTCACAGACACCACGGATAGGCGTATTCGTTTGTGGGTATGTTTCTTAATTTTTCACATGAAGCATGGCAGCGACCTATTAGCCTGCTCTTTCAGATTTCCAGGGAGTCTCCGTGGCGATGTGTTTGTGCCGCCTGCTTCACGCTTCGAAGGTTGTAGGTTTGAATCCGGGCTACGACGTTCAGTTTACGAGTGCAATTTTCTCGGAGACTCCTGGGGGGGGGGGGGTCGTCGCTGGAGGGACAGAGTACAAGCTTTGTGCGACGCTTTTGGCAGGATGTTTCTCGGAAAGAGTTCGAACCACACGGGGTAAAACCTGCTCACGGGAATTCTTAGTTTGTTCTTGTTAACCGAGAAGGTTTGACGACCGACCGATCCACGACCCCAGAACCAAGGGGACAATATTATCATTTTCATTTTCCTATGTTGACGAGGCAGCGAGAAACATAGGGTCATAACGAAGACACTGGGGACAATGTTAAAAAAGAATTTTAAAATATAATAATGATAAGCAAATAGAAAAGTAGTAATACTAACCAGATGATGATAAACATTATAGAGTAATAGAAATGGTGACAACTAAGAAAGGCCAATAGGGGGTAAAAAGGACAAATAAATATTAATATAACTTTAAAAAAAAGCTTAATAAAGTCATCGCGGTGAAAGGAATATCCAATAGCAACGAATAAGTATTGAAGATATTATCAACAAAGGAATGATTGAATGACAAAGTAAGTATTGAACATATCAACAAAGGAATGATTGAATGACAAAGTAAGTAATGAAGATATCATCAACAAAGGAATGATTGAATGACAAAGTAAGTAATGAAGATATCATCAACAAAGGAATGATTGAATGACAAAATAAGTATTGAACATATCAACAAAGGAATGATTGAATGACAAAGGCAACGAGGAACCTTGCCAAACATGCACCAGAGATGGCCGTCTAACATACAAAGGACCTTGAACAGATAAAATAGTAATATGAGAAACCTAAATTATAATCAAAACTGAAGAAGCCAGTTGGTCGAGGTGAGATGTTGTTTTTTCCATATTGTATCATATCACATTTGCGAGAGGTCTCCGTAGCGAAATGGTTAAGCCACCTACTTCGCGCTCAGAAGTTCGTGGATTCGTTTTCTAACTCCGAAATTCGATTTACGAGTGCAATACTTTCGGAAACCCAGGGATCGTCGCTGGAGTTACCGATTTCCTGCTCCATGAGACGCTTTTAACGGACTGCCCTGCAGAAATAAGATCGAGCCATGTGGAATAGAACCGGGAGCAATGAAACCGATCCTCTTAACTCTATCCATTGTCCTATTGTGTAAAATTGCACAACGCCAACACCTTGAATCGTCCCAGATGTGTTCTAGTTAGTGCCGGGCGTAGTACATCTGAACCACTTCGTCCCTACTAATCATCAGTGAGGTATACGATCCATGGCTTAAGTTTTGCGACATTTGTCCCCTCTGTTACACCCCCCCCCACTTTGAAGTGATAGCGGGACTTGCGTGGTCCAGCTACCAGAAAAGCGAAGCTCGGCGGTAGAGTAGTTATTGGCATGTCGGACAGGTCACGGGGTAAGGACCAGATACAAACCTACTACCCTGTTGGTAGCCTAGGAGCAGTCAAAGGCTATAGAAAGTAAATCCGAGAAACTGCTAGTCGAAATGTAATATATTGCTTCACGATCAATGACGGTGTCACAAATTATAACAAAACATATTACATAACATATTACATATAACATATTACATGTTTATTAACTTGTTTACGTTATATGTCATCTCATGTACTGTTATGGAGTTCAGCATGGCCGAATGGATAAGTCCGATCGTTCTTATACACTCGGTGTGCTGATGATGAAGTAGCGGGTGCAACCCCTACATCTGTCAGTTGGGCTAAAATGTTGACTTCTCGTCCTTGTCGCTGAGACGTAAATTACAAGTACCTATGAAGTCGGAGTCGGTTCGCTTGATGACGAGGGACACAGGTAATAGGGAAAGCTAATCCACACGAAAATACCTGTCCATTGCACTAGACGCAATAGCAAGTGTATGGACTACGCTTGAGTTCAAAGCGATCGGAGGAAAACAATGTATATATTGCTATCTTGTATCATATTCAACTGCATTGTTCTTTTGCCTGCATGCTTTATAATAATTGCTCTCAAGCCACGCCATACTCACCCTTACTTTATACTCTGTCCAGGTATGAACGCACCATGAAATTAAAAGACAAAAATCCCAGTCTAAAAATATCATTGGCTGTAGGAGGATACAACATGGGCTCACAACCTTTCATACCCATCGTGGACACTCCCGGATCTAGGTCAACTTTTGCCCAGAATGCAGTCAAATTTCTGAGAGCCCATGGCTTTGATGGTTTAGACATGGACTGGGAATACCCAGGCTCCGGAGGAAGCCCTCCCGCTGACAAAGAGAAGCTAGTTCTTCTTATGCAGGTATTATATTGCCTCCTATATAGGTACTTCTTTTTTTTTTCGTTCGCTTGAATTGTGTTGTCTAGGCCACAAGGTTGTCTAGATATTTCATATTTTGGGCAGTCTTGGAGTATTTGATCTGTTCTCTGCGAAGCCAATCTACATGTGCATATATTGCCTCTTATGTAGGTACTATACTGTCTCTTATGCAGGTACTAACCATATCGCTTCTTATGTAGGTACTATGTTGCCCCTTATGTAGATACAATATTGCCTCTTATGTGGGTGTGTATCGCTTTTTTAATAGTTACTATATTACCTGTTATGTAGGTACTGTATCGTCTCTTATGTAAGAACTATATTGCGTTTTATGTAGGCACTATATTGCTTCTATGTAGGTACTACATTGCCTCTTATGTAGATACTATATTGTGCCTTATGTAGACATATATCTTATGTAGATATTATTTTGCGTCTTATGCAGGTACTATATTGCCTCTTATTAGATACTATATCGGCTTTTGGGAGTCTCCGTGGCGTAGTAGTCAAGCCGTCTGCCTCAGGCTCTGGAGGTTGTGGGTTCGATTTCAGGCCGCGTCCTTCGGTTCACGAGTGCAATTTTTTGGAGACTCCCGAGAGATGTCGCTGGAGCTACGGAGTTCGTGCTTTGTGCGACGCTTTCCGCGCTGCGAAAAGAGACTGAGCCATATGGGATAAAAACCCGGTGCAATGAAATAGACCC
The DNA here is from genome assembly GCA_963921405.1 of Cepaea hortensis. NCBI lineage: Eukaryota > Metazoa > Mollusca > Gastropoda > Stylommatophora > Helicidae > Cepaea > Cepaea hortensis. The sequence continues at coordinate 108,779,973 of OY992880.1, forward strand.
TGTCAACCTTTCGGCGACTTTCGGCGACTATATAGCCTTTTAAGTAGAAACTATATTGTGTCTTATGTAGGCACTATATTGTCTCTTATGTAGATATTAAATTGCGTCTATTTAGGCACTATATTCCCTCTTATATAGGTACTATATCGTCTCTTATGTAAGAACTATATATTGTGTCTTCTGTGGTCACACTATTGCCTCTTATGTAGATATTATATTGCCTCTTATGTAGGTACTATATCGTCTCTTATGTAAAAATATGTATTGGGTCTTATGTAGGCACTATATTGTCCCTTATTTCCGTACTATACTATCCTTTATGCAGGTAAAATAATGTCTCTTATGCAAGTGCTATACGGCTTCTCATGGATGCACTGTATTGTAAAGTGTAAGTACACTAAATTAACGTAAAGGATTCCGTTTCAAGTCATGAGCCGTATGAAATAAATGGTACAAACCTTATATTATTTTTAAAGACCAGTCGGTACTCAGTGGGTGATGTGCTAAAAACGTTGGCAGACTATATACGATGTATTTTTAATGACTGTGCAGTATTTGAAAATATTGCCGTTCCAAGTTTTGTATTTACCTATCATGTTGCATGAACTTTACAGAAGGTGAATACAAAACGTGGATCGGCAATATTTTCAAACACTGCACAGTCATTAAAAATACACCCTATAATTCCCAGAAAAGTTACCTGTACCCACTTTAAGCAGGTTACACATGGAAGCCCAAGGCAATGAACGTTATAAAAAATCCCTGTCGTGAACTTGATTCGAGCCGATGGACATCGTGTTCACAGGCAAGCGTGCTAGTCATTGTGCTACCTGGGCTAACGGGCTTAAACAAAACGACACGTGA
>OY992880.1:108785836-108793336 GCA_963921405.1 Cepaea hortensis
GATGCACAGATGTCATTTTTTCTCTTAGACAACTTATAGAAAAATCAATCGAGTTCAATGAAACACTCTACTGAGCATTTGTCGACCAAGAAAAGACATTTATTAGAGTAGATATAAACAAGCTGTGGGAAATCCTTAAACAATATGGAGTGAGTACACATCTAACAAACCTATGTAGAAGCCTATACAACAACATTGAATGCATAGTGAGAGCAACTGCAGGACACTCAGAACTCTTCATCATAAGATCTGGAGTACGACAAGGATATGCCCTGTCCCCTCTCTTGGTCATAACCTATATAGACAACATATGTAAAGAAACCAACCAAACAGAGACCACAAGAACACCGCATGACGAGAACTCCTGTTTGCGGACGACCAAGCACTAATAGCAAAATCAGAAGCTGAATTCCAAGACCACATAAATAATATAAATTAAATGTGTAGGGAACATAACATGAAAAGTAGCACAAGTAAAACAAAGGTAATGACTGTAACTAAAGAAGAAAAAGCAACAACGATTCACCTAAACGAACATCCCTTGAAACAAATAAAGAGTTTCAAGTACCTAAGAAGTATAGTATCATCAAATGGCAAATCAGAAGACAAGATCGAAAATAGATGCAATGAAGCAAACCAACTCATTGGACAAATGGCACCAATACTAAAGAACAAACGTGTATCAGTAACTACTAAGAAAGCACTTTACAACACAATCTTCCTACCAACTCTATGTTACCAATGCCAAACCCGGACAATGACAGAAAAAGAGAAAAGAAAACTCACAACAACAGAAATGAGATTCCTGAGAAGAATACTCAATGTATCAAGAAGAGATAAATTTGCATTCATTTCAAGGACACAGCCAGGTGAACAGAAATGACAGCGGCAAAACGAACGAAAATTATATAAAAGCTACTAAAAACAGAAATATTAAATACATAAAATCAAGCAACAAAATATGAATGTTAATAATGCTCAGGAGTTTCAGTGGCAATGGTGCGGAAGCGGGAAAGTTAGAAATACACGAGGACAGTGTCAGACCTAGAGAGTCAGTCAGCTGATATCCTTTACAGGACGTAGGAGTCAACTCCAGCAATTTCAGCTGTTTGTGATTCCTGGGCAATTTATGTTCAGTACTTTTCCATCACTTTGTGAACGACGGGTACGCATACCATTGTATGAACACCATCCCAAGACGGTCTGCTTCTAAATCGCCAGCAGCTGTATTTCGAACCCGGTATGTGGGATTTGTTTTCCCTGTACAGTGAAAGTATTTTCAGAAATATTGAAGATATGGAAGGAATCAACATTGGGGGACGATGCATCAATAACATTAGATATGCAGATGATACAGTCTTGATTGCAGACAATGAACAGGACCTGCAAAATTTAGTAGATGCGATTGTTACACACAGTGAACAACTAGGGTTAGAATTAAATTGTAAAAAGACACAGATTATGGTCGTCACTAGGAAGGACGTAATACCACAATGTTAAATACAAGTAGATGGGAATATTCTTCAACAAGTGAGTAGGTACAATTATCTCGGAACAGTAATAGCATCTGATGGGAGATGCCTTGAGGAGATTAGAACAAGAATCGCCATGGCAAAAGTAGTCTTTAGCAAGATGAAAAACATATTGACCAATAAAAAGATGTCAATTGAAACGAGAAAGAGAGTGTTGAGATGCTACATAGAACCTGTACTTTTATATGGATGTGAAGCGTGGACAATGAGCAGTCAGGCTGAAAAACATCTGATGGCTGTAGAGATGTGGTTTCTGAGGAAAATGCAAAGAATACCATGGACAGCCAGAAAGACCAATGAACAAGTCCTTCAAGAAACAAATGAAGATCGTAAATTGATTAGAGAAATTAGACGTAGACAGTCAAAATTCTTTGGGCATGTTATGAGAAGAAATGGATTGGAGAATTTGGTGACAACTGGTAAGATCGAGGGGAACAGACCAAGGGGAAGACCTAGAAGCAAGTACCTGGATGGCTTGGCCTTGTGGCATGGTCGAGACAGAAACACGGAGCTGATCCATGACTCTGGTGATCGAGTGAGATGGCAGAACATGACCGCCCACGCTTACCGGCATGGCACATGATGGATGGATGGATGTGGGATTACGAATTTTATTCGTAACTCGTTCGCCATAGAGCCGGCCGACCAAGAGAAACAGAGTAAATCAGGCGCAACACGGTAAACTATTTCATGGATTTCCACGGCAGAGGCCGCCATTGTATCTTGAAGCCATCTTGTTATAGAGTCAGTTCACGCTAACTACTTTACAAATCTCTCAACAGGATTGGGTAGCTCGGTATTACGTGTCATTGGGAGCCCCCAAAGACAAGCTAAATATAGGCATTGCTCTCTATGGGCGAACGTTCACTCTCGACAACCCAAGCCAGCATGATGTTGGGTCGCCAGCCAGCCAACCAGGAGACGCCGGTTTGTTCACTGGTGAAAAGGGTTTCATCGCTTATTATGAAGTAATTCTGTTTTGTGTTGTACATAAATAAGTATTTTATAAGGTAATTATGCGTGTATTTCCTGCTTTATGTTAGCGCTGAATGTTAAGGCGACGCTCACCAAATCCGACACCACACATTTGTGCCAGCGGCTTCGGGCGGAGGAGCGCATTAGGGACGGTGCAATCCTGATCCTGGTGCGAGAAAATGCAATCTAAAGACTAAATGTCATGACAGCGCAGACCAGGCACTGTGTTTTGGTCGGAAACTAGTCTAGCATCGAAGCTCCGACTGGCGGACAGTTAGAGTATTGCTTTGTTGATCCGGAGCTCTGCGGCTGGTCTTGTTCCAGACGTATTGATGTTAACTTTCCTCTGGAGTAAACTAGGCAGGCTGAGAGAGGGATCACGCTGCATGGGCAACACATGGTATCTACATTTCAGCCCAGGCTTTGTGCTATGGAGAGGTTATTATACCTTTTTTAAATGTTTGTCAAGACAGCAATGTGCCAGTACATGCGTGTGTAAATGCTTTACAACTAATGCGATTTCTTTAATGTTCTTGTCGATAATGCCATTTCATTCATAATTGTAAGTATTATCTTCATCTTCGTTTACCTTGAGATGTCAGTTCGAATACATCTAAAAAGCAGTAAACAACTTAAGTTTGTTGACATCTCCATAGAGTTTGTCTTTAAATGGAGCTGGTGTAGGCCAAAATACTTTTCACTATTCTGCTTATGTTGGAAACCACTGCTTATAATAATTTTACCAGTTCCACAGTAACAACTATATTAATGTGAATCTGCGTCAGTGTATAAAGCCACACAAATAACTAACGAAAAAAGATTATATTGTAGTATCCTCTAAGCCTATAACACATATGATTTTCTTATAGTCAATGTCGTGTGGCATTGGGGACCAAATCTGCCCACAGCCTTCTGTCTCGTGTGATGCCAGCCATTTCTGATTTTTCTCCATGCCTTGATGTGAATTGTCCAGCATGGATTCTACTGGTCTCCCCATGTACCTACTCCCATCCAGCTTCACCGTTAACACATATGGTGGAAGTAATTAATTAGAGGTTGAACAGACCGATGAGCTGTCTGTTTGAGAAAGGTGATAACGATAACGAATAGCTGCCGATTTCTTGGCCAGCTAGTAATATTGTTATTGACAAGTGACACTAAATGAATAGTCCCCATGAGAATGTTACCTGCGTTAAGAACATTATCTTTAAATAGGATGCTTAAACAGTTTGCGATGTTATGTTATGACGATCGACATCCCTGCACACTGGACATACCCATGAGTGATCAGTCTTCCCACCCAGCAAGGTATGTCTACTCACAGTTCTCAAGAAAAGTTAGTTGCATTATCTCCTATCTCGTCCTTAAAGATGGCATCGACGTGCCTGACCAGGTTTCATTCCCACTAGCGTCAGACACTCGTCCAAACAATTTTAAATCGGGAGGTTTACAGATATGGTGTCCACCTCTAGCTTGCGACAATCGAGTACACATTACGGTCTGGATTGATTCTCCACCCCTTCAAAATAGGGAATTCATAATCCCTCCTGATTCCGGGATAGTGGATCAGACGCATAACCTTATCGGATATGCACGAAAAATATAAGGCCCCACGAGAACGTTGAATAATTTTACAAAATCCTTCGGCACTTAGACAGCTGAAAGAAGGCATCGAATATACGACCATTCAGGCTTGAACAAAACAAAACAAAACACAAGCAAATAAACAGGAAACCTACATATGGAAACAATATTTATGGCATCTGTCATTGCAAGTCAGTAACATATAGGACCCTTCTTACTGAGACGTACCAGGCATGTGGTGCTAAAGCCATATCTTATACAGCACCCAGTACCCCAGGGGTGATGTTGTATGTCGGCAGCCTTTACTTTCCATGACATTTTCCTGGTACCCATTCTAAGCTGACTCCATCTATGAGCCCAGGTTAACTATAAATACTCACCTGGGTGCGAATTCGAACTCAACAATAACCACAGCTGATGAAGCAGGTTAGACGAGGCCGAATTTGGAATTTTTTTTTGGAAAATTGGCATTGACATTGGGGAATTCGAACTCATGACCACCGGGCCTACAGACCGCGTTCTAGCCACTAGGCTACATCTGATCTCTTGTGTAACTGTTATATGGACGGATCTGGATCATCTCCAGTACTACAGAGTTCGTGCACTGTCTTTAAACCCTCTTTGTCTGATCTATAGGAAAGAACTAGAGCACTTATGAAGGTATCTGGGTATCCAACCTAGCTATTCGTGTGCAATGAATGTGTTCCTCTATACACACAGTAGAAAAACTAAATTAGGAATTAGCAGATGTGTCATAAAGAATAATTATGCATGATCGTTCATGGTTCGTCACCTGTGCGGTCATCACTCTCAGCTATGTTCTTATGTCCACGATGCAATATGACCAAACCATTCAGCTATTCATCTGTTTATCCCCTTCTTGCTTTTTTTTTGCCATCAAGTTGTACAGTCGCCACTAAATGTCCAAATTGATTTCCTTTCACAATCAATAAATCAATCATGTGCCATGCCGGAAAGTGTGGGCGGTCATGACTGGCCGTTTCACTCGATCACCAGCGTCGTGGATCAGTTCAGTGGTCCTGTCTCGTCCATGCCATGTGACCAAGCCATCCAGGTATTTTCCTCTCGGTCTTCCTCTTGGTCTGTTCCCTTCGATCTTGCCAGTTGTCACCAAGTTCTCCAATCCATTTCTTCTCATAACATGTCCAAAAAAATTTGGCTGTCGACGTCTAATTTCTCTAATCAATTTACGATTTTCATTTGTCTCCTGTAGTACTTGGTCATTGGTTTTTCTGTCTGTCCATGGTATTCTTTGCATTTTCCTCAGAAACCACATGTCTGCAGCCATCAGATGTTTTAAAGCTTGACTGCACGTTGTCCAAGTTTCAAACCCATATAAAAGAACAGGCTCTATGTATCACCCCAACACTCTTTTTCTCGTTTCAATTGACATATTTGTATTGGTCAGAATGTTTTCCATCTTGCTAAAGGCTACTTTCGCCATGGAGATTCTTGTTCTAATCTCTTCAAGGCATCTCCCATCAGATGTTATGACTGTTCCGAGATAGTTGTACCGATTCACTTGTTGAAGAATATTCCCATTTACTTGTATATTACATTGTGGTACTTCGTTCTTACTAGTGACAACCATAACCTGTGTCTTCTTAAAATTTAATTCCAACCTCTGCTGCTCACTGTGTACAACAACCGCATCTACTAATTGCTGTAGATCTTGTGCATTGTATGCAATCAATACTGTATCATCTGCATATCTAATGTTATTGATGTTTCGTGTTCCAATGCTGATTCCATTTATACCTTCTACATTTCTGAAAATATTTTAACTGTATAGGGAAAAAAGATCTGGAGACATTACACATCCCTGCCTAACACCTCTCTTAATAGGTTGATATTGTCCCACTTCATTATCAATCCCTATGGCAGCTTGTTGTTTCCAATATATGGTTTTTATAAGTCTAATGTCTCTCCCATCAATTTGTAGATCTGCAAGCATATCTACCATGTTGACATGTCTAACTCTATCAAAAGCCTTTGTGTAGTCAATAAAGCAAAGGTGTATATCCTTGTTTACTTCTATAGCACGTTCAATAACTGTTCTCAGCATATACACAGCATTTACTGTACCATTTGCTTCTACAAACCCACATTGTTCTTCCCCTATTTCAGGTTGTATTTTCTTCCTCACTCTTTGCATGATAATTCGTAGCAAAATCTTTGTAATGTGACTCATTATACTAATTGTTCTATGTTGATCACATTCCAAGGCTCCTGATTTCTTTAGGATTGCAATAAATACAGAGGTACATAATTCAGAAGGTATATCTCCAGTATCATATAATGTGTTCAGCAGTCTGGTGACTTGCTCTAGTCCAAATTCTTCTAAAGCTTTAATCATTTCTGTTATGTTATCTGCACCGAGGGTCTTTCCAGCTTTCATATGCTTAAGAACATTTCGAACCTCCATCTTCAAAATTGGCGGTTCTTCATTATTAAATCTAATATCATACTGTTCCTCTCTGTTATCATTATAAAGGTTTTTCACATAATCTGTCCATACATGTAGAATCTGATCTTTTTATATTATGATTTTGCCATCTTGAGTTTATAGACAGTCTGTTGATGTACTTGTTATTTTATTAGTAAGTTCCTGAATTCTTTTGTGCACTAAAGGCAGCAACAACAATGAACAGGTTAAGAAAAAGAGTCTGGGAGAACAGGAAGCTTACTGCCAAAACAAAAGTCCTTGTCTATCAAGCCTGTGTCCTTACTACTCTTCTTTATGGCAGTGAAACCTGGACAACTTACTCACACCAAGAGAAACGTTTAAACTGCTTTCATATGCGGTGTCTGCGAAGAATTCTTGGTATTAAGTGGCAAGACAAAATCACAGATACTGAAGTATTGTAAAGATCAGGTTGTGTGACGGTTTATTCCATGCTCAGTCTTCGTAGACTTAGATGGATAGGACATCTTAGGAGGATGGATGATGGTAGAATACCAAAGGACATCTTTTTTGGTGAATTACAGATGGGTAAGAGATCTCAGGGTCGGCCTCTACTAAGATACAAAGATGTGTGTAAGCGGGACATGATTGATACAGGCATTGATAATGCACAGTGGGAGCAAGTCGCCGCTGAACGTGTTGCATGGAGGGCAAAGATCAGAAATGGAATAAAGACAAAGGAGAAAATTATTGCAGTTACCGAGCGTATAAGACGTAAGATGGTGCATGATGGTGGAAATACCACGTGTTCACATGCACCCACTGTGAACGGACATTTACACCGCGAATTGGCCTTGTCAGTCACATTCGCTACCGCCATGGGTAAAAGTTATTATGCCTTTTTAAAGCACAAACTATCGTCTGTCAAGACGGCAAGGTGCCAATGCTTCTTTTGCCGCCTTACATACTATTCTGACCTGTCTG
>OY992880.1:108798336-108865836 GCA_963921405.1 Cepaea hortensis
CAAGTTTGAAGATTTTATATTTCTTTACACTGTCGCCAACTCTAAGAAGACATGGAACAACTTCAGCCATTATTAAATCTATAGGCATATGGGTTATAATCCTCCTCCTCCTCCTCCTCCTCCTCCTCCTCCTCCTCCTCCTCCTCCTACCCTCTTTCTCTTCCCCTCCCCTCCTCCCTCTCCCTCCTCTTCCTCCTCCATCCTCCTCCTCCTCCTCCCCCTTCCTCCTCCTCCCTCTTCCTTCTCCTCCTACATCCTCCCTCCCCCTAATCCCTCCTCTTCCTTCCTCCCTCTTCCTCCTCCCTCCTCCTCCCCCTCCTCCCTCTTCCTCTTCCCTCCTCCTCCCCCTCCTCCTCCCTCCTCCTCCTCCCTCTTCCTCCCTCCTCCCCCTAAATTCTCCCTCCTCCTCCTTCCTCCTCATCCCTCCTCCTCCCTCCTCCTCCTCTCTCCTCCTCCCTCCTCCCTTTTCCTCCCTCCTCCTCCCTCTACCTCCTCCCTCCTCCTCCTTCCTCCACATCCCTCTTCCTCCTCCTCCCTCCTCATCATTCCTCCTCCTCCCCCTCCTCCCTCCTCCTTCTCCCTCCTCCTTCTACCTCTTCCTCCCTTCTCCTTCTCCCTCCACCTCCTCCCTTCTCCTCTCTCCTCCTCCTCCCTCCTCCTCCCTCTCCCTCCTCCTTCTCCCCTTCCTCCTCCTGCGTTCTCCTCCTCCCTCCTTCTCCCTCCTCCTCCTCCTTCTCCCTCCTCCTCCTCCTTCTCCCTCCTCCTCCCTCTTCCTCCTCCCTCTTCCTCCTCCCTCCTCCTCCCTCTTCTTCCTCCTTCGTCGCCCTCCTCCTTCTCCCCCCTTCTCCCTCCTCCTCCTCCCTCCTCCTCCTTCCTCCTCCTTCTCCTTCCTCCTGCCTGCTCCTCCCTCTTCGTCCTTCTCCCTCCTCCCCCCTCCTCCCCCTTCTCCTCTTTCCCCCCTCCTCCTCCTAATCCCTCCTCCCTCCTCCTCCCTCCTATTCCTCTCTACTCCTCCTCCTCCCTCCTCCTCTCTCCGCCTATCTCTTCCTCCCTCCTCCTCCCTCCTCTTCCCTCCTCCACCCTCTTCCTCCTACCTCCTCGCCCTCCTCCCTCCTCCTAATCACTCCTCTTCCTTCCTCCTCCGCCCTCCTCCTCCCTTCTCTTCCTCCTCCTCCCCTCCCCCTCCCCCTCATCCCTCCTCCTCCATCTTCCTCCTTCTTCCTCCCTCCTCCTCCTCCCTCCTCCCTCCTCCCCCTCCTCCCTCTCCTCCTCCCTCCTCCTCATCCCTCCTTCTCCCTTCTCCTCCTCCCTCCTCCTCCTCTCTCCTCCTCCTCCTCCTCCTCCCTCCTCCTCCCTCCTCCTCCTCCCTCAAAATTCCCCCTCCTCCCTCTCCCTCCTCCTCCCTCTTCATCCTCCCTCCTCCTCCCCCTCCTCCCCCTCCTTCTCCTCCCTCCTCCTTCTCCCTCCTCCTTCTCCCTCTTCCTCCTCCCTCCTCCTCCCTCCTCCTTCTCCCTCCGCCTCCTCCCTCCTCTACTCTCTTCGCCTCCTCCCTCCTCCTCCCTCTCCTTCCTCCTCCCTCTCCTCCTCCCCTCCTCCTGCGTTCTCCTCCTCCCTCCTTCTCCCTCCTCCTCCTCCTCCTTCTCCCTCCTCCTCCCCCTCCTCCTCCCTCCTACTCCTACCTCCTCCTCCTAATCCCTCCTTCTCCCTCCTATTCCTCCCTACTCCTCCTATCTCCTCCTCCTCCCTCCTCCTCCCTCCTCTTCCCTCCTCCACCTCTCTCTTCCTCCTCCCTCCTCCATTTACCCAAGACAGACAGACAGACAGACAGATAGTCGGGAACGGGAGCTTATATGACTACTTATATGATTTAAATGAGATGCTCTCCACCATGGGCTGGGCCGGGTCAGACAGACAGACAGACAGACAGACAGACAGACAGAGAGACAGACAGTCAGACAGTCGGGAACGGGAACTTATATGACTACTTATATGAATTAAATGAGATGCTCCCCACCAGGGACTGGGTGAAGCCGGGCCGGGTCGGGTCAGACAGACAGACAGACAGATATATAGTCGGGAACGGGAACTTATATGACTACTTATATGAATTAAATGAGATGCTCCCCATCAGGAGCTGGGCGAAGCCGGGCCGGGTCAGACAGACAGACAGGCAGACAGACAGACAGACAGATAGACAGATAGACAGATAGATAGTCGGGAACGGGAGCTTATATGACTGCTTATATGAATTAAATGAGATGCTCCCCACCAGGGACTGGGCGAAGCCGGGTCAGACAGACAGATAGACAGACAGACAGACAGACAGACAGTCGGGAAAGGGAACGGGAGCTTATATGACTACTTATATGAATTAAATGAGATGCTCCCCACCAGGGACTGGGCGAAGCCGGGCCGGGTCAGCTAGTCTTATATATAAATTAGGATGTGCGTATCTCTGTATGTATGTATGTATGTCCTTTATTTGTTCGCGAACGGCCCATCCGATTGAGATGAAATTTTCTACACGCCTTCCTTTCATTCCAGAGCTGTCAACTGTGATATTTTGTTAGTGTGAAATCGCCTGCTTACTCAGTATTATTTCATTTTTCATTTTTCATCATAATTTCATATATCTCAGGGGACCTAACTCTGCAAAAGTTATTTCAAGGGGCATAACTTTTCTGTATAACTTATAGTCATATTGTGGCATCGTTTTCAAAGATTTATAAACTCTTTGTCCATAGTTATGTACCGGCATATGAGTTATAATAAATAATGATACAATCTGTAAGGCATTTTCAAAGTTTTCATAAAAATGATGCACAATGCATAACATTGTAACTCATCTTTTTTTGCTTAAGAAGTTACTGTAGTCATGCAGGTGATTAGAAAGAGTTTTCATTAAAAATAATGGATGGTGTGTGGTAGAACGTTCTTTTAAGTTACATTTTTTTTTGTTGTATGAATTTAATGAAGCCGGACAGGGTCAGGCAGACAGATAGACAGCCAGACAGACAGATAGACAGTCGGGAACAGGAACTTATATGACTACTTATATAAATTAAATGAGATGCTTCACACCAGGAGCTGGGCGATGTCGGGCCGGGTCAGACAGACAGACAGACAGACAGACAGACAGATAGTCGGTAACGGGAACGGGAACTTATATGACTACTTATATGAATTAAATGAGATGCTTCCCACCAGGGACTGGGCGAAGCCGGGCAGGGTCAGCTAGTTTTAGTTATAAATATTACATACACACACCAATGGTTATTCTTCAGAACCCATGTTTTGTGTAACAAGCCAATTGACATATTTAATCATTAAAACCCAAGTTTTGTGAATCAAGTCATTTGGAATGGGTAATTTTTCAACACCCTTATTTTCTGTAACAAGCAATTGAGATAGTTAATCTTCATAACTCATGTTTTCTTATCAAGCTTATCATTTCAATATGAAATGGTTAATCTTCGAAGCCCATGTTTTCTGTATCAAGCCATTTGAAAGGTGGCCGACGGAGCACTGATTATATCATTCAAAGGAGGCTGAATGGTTCAAAACATCGGCACCAAGTACCATAACCCATCTTCTTCTTTCGTGTGCTTGAAATATGTCTATAACTGCAATGTTGTCTCTTGCATGAATCTAACAATCTATTTTAGTTCACTCAGCGGTCCATAGAGTTTATCTTCCACTGTTGTCTCTCTAGGTCAGAAGGTTTGCATGGATATGTTGCAGTTTAGGCAGTCTTGGAGTATGTGCTGTGCTGTCTGCGACGCCAAACCACATGTGCACATGGCTGAGTTACCAACCTTGAATTTTGTATACCTGCGGTTGCGTAATCTATTGTGTCCTGTTTTGAGGATCAGAATAATGACTTGTTCTGGTCTGCCCATAACGTGGTAGTCTTCTTGGGCAGGTTTTGGTGTCCTTCTGACTGATTTGATCATTCTTTTCTTTTGGTGGTATGTAACGGGCACATCAGGCTGTTCTTCTTTTGCTCCTTCCTTAGCCAGTCGATCAGCTCTTTCGTTTCCGGGTACTCCAAAGTGGGATAATATCCACTGTATGGTGACCTTATGCTGAGTGCTAAGTTCAGAAAGTAGTGTCTTTAGTACTGGCAATTTCCCAGACAGAAGCGCCCCGAGTACTGATTTTGCATCTGTCAATAACATCACAGGTTGTGTATCGTGGCTGGTATTTAACAATTTCTCTGTTGTTATCGTGATTGCTTCAATTTCAGCATCATAGTTATGGCAGTACTTTCCTGTTGAAACTCTGGCCGTGTCCCTAGTATTATTTGGGTATTCTATGTACACTCCCGCTCCTCCGTTTGGAACAGCATTTTGTGCTGACGCATCTGTGTAGACTCGGATCCAGATCGGTGGTTTCTCTGCAGAGTCGTTTGGCCTGGTGGATAAAACTGTTTCTTTTCAACCGCCCCATAGCTAAGTTTTCACATCGGTTCTTCATAGGGTGGCCTGGCAAGCTGAGGAACTTTTCTGCTTGTATTAGTGTTTTTGTATCTCTGCGCTCTCTCAGTGATTGTGTCCTCCACATTTTCTCCATTGCTACTATAGGGGTTGATCTCATCTCTCCTGTAGTGACTCTAAGTGCTTGATTTTGCACCTTGTCCAACTCTTGAAGTGTGGTTTTTGAATGCTGAACACCATGCAGTTGACCCGTATATCAGGTGTGGTCGGTTGCTCTGTTGATAAACTTTTCTAAGTATTTTCCCACTGGCTCCCCATAACCTTAATATGCCAAATAGCATGGAAACTGAATCTTCAACAATATTATCCCTTATGCCTGACCTACCTGTAGGAAGTTTAGGCTTGAACAGTCTTCTTTTGCCCTCTATTCCCCATTGGGACATAGACCATCAATCACTCACTCCAAACTCCCTTATCTTTAGCTATCCCATGCACCTGTGTGCATGTCTTTCCCTTATTGTTCATTTCTGTTTCTACTTCTCTTCTCCATGAGAGTTTAGGTCTTCCTCTATTTCGTGTGCACTCTGGGTTCTAAACTAAGGCTTTTCTAGTTCAACTATTCTCTAGTTTTTTCAATGTATGACACATTCTGAGGAGAATGCAAAGAATACCATGGACAGACAGAAAAACCAATGACCAAGTACTACAGGAGACAAATGAACAACGTAAACTGATTAGAGAAATTAGACGTAGACAGTCACAATTTTTTGGACATGTTATGAGAAGAAATGGATTGGAGAACTTAGTGACAACTGGCAAGATCGAAGGGAACAGACCAAGAGGAAGACCGAGAGGAAAATACCTGGATGGCTTGGCCACATGGCATGGACGAGACAGGAACACTGAGCTGATCCACGACACTGGTGATCGAGTGAAATGGCGAGACATGACCGCCCACGCTTTCCGGCATGGCACATGATTGATTGATGACACGTCCAGCGCCATCGTCTTCTTTACCGCTTGGTTCATTGGTAATTGTCTAGTTTTCTCACTCAGCTCCACAGTGACGATTGTCTCATAGAATTTTATGCCTTCTGTTTTGTCCAAACCCCAATCGGTAAATGTGTGTAGTTTATTTATGAACGGTATCATAGTTCTCCATGGTTCTGATCCTAACAGCAATACTGATTTAATGCTAGAACCGCCTGCCAATTGAACAGGTAGGAAGCACAAAAATAGCAATCCCGACATGTCGATTCTCATTATCTCCCCAGACCACCAGTTACAGTACCAACAACCCCAGCACCGCTAACAAGTCCAGCACCGCTAACAAGTCCAGCTCCAGGTAAGTCGAAGGACATGGCTATAGCATTCCTCCTGCAGTAGGTACAATTGAGAACGTATCAGGTTCATAGCAGAATATCACAGGTCCATTGCAGAATATCACAGGTCCGTAGTAGAATATCAGAGGTCCATTGCAGAATATCCCAGGTCCATTGCAGAATATCCCAGGTCCATTGCAGAACGTTGCTCTCATAACGGCCCGCCGAAACAATTCTCGATTCCGTGCCAGTTATCCTGTCTCATGCATTTTCATCATCATCATGTGCCTTGCCCATAAGCGTGGACGGTCATGTTTTGCCATCTCACTGAATCACCAGAGTCGTGGATCAACTCTGTGTTCGTGTCTCGATCAAGCCATATAGCTAAACCATACAGATATTTACTTCTCTTCCCCCAATCTTGAGAGTTGTAACCAAGTTCTTTAGTTTATTTCGTCTTATAACGTGCTTAGAACATTTTGACTGTCTACGTCTAATTTCTCTAATCAGTTTAGGGTTTTCATTTGTTTCTTGTAGGACTTGCTTAATGGTTTTTCTGTATGTTCTTGGTTTCTTTGCATTTTCCTCAGAAACCAAATTTCCACTGCCATTAGGTGTTTTCAGCTTGTCTGTCCGTTTTCCACATTTCATATCCATACAAAAGTACATGTCCTATATAGCACTCCAACACCCCATTTCCCTTTGCAACTGACATACTTTTATTCCATCTTGTAAAATACTTAAGGCATTTTCAGTGTCTTGTGCCCATCTTCGTGCTGATCGACTACCGCCTTTTCTGTAAGGAAAAATACCTCCCATCACCGTTCTTTCCAAACTACTGTGAGTTTAAAATGGCCATAGTGTTTAAGCTTGTTTCCTTACTTGATGCTGTTTATGATATAGTTTCCTTCAATGTGGTAAAATGTCTTAGTCCACGATATTCTTTTACGTACCATTTATGTTCACAAACCCCGATTGTCTCCTTTAGTGGTAGCAATATGGTTAATGGTTTCCAGCCGTGTGTTGCCACACGAAAGATGCATGTTCTCAAATGTTTTCTTTAATTTGTTTACATGATGGTCGCAAAGACAACTTATCACGAACATGAGAAAGAAGCAGTCATCATTTTGGGCCACATTACGACAAGACAAAAACTGGAACATGTTGTTACAACCGGAAAGATTTGTACAAAGAGAGATAAAGGAAGAAATCTTGAGACAATTCTCGACAGCCTTGTGTCACGACACGGAAAGGAGTAACATGAGAGTTGATCATGCCCTCGGAGATCGCAATTTGAAAAGAAGCATGATCTCCCACGCCAGCTGGCAAGACACTATATGAAGATGATGAAATTGTTTACTGGTTCTTAATACTGATGACCTCCTGTATTGCTCTGGCCAGTACACGTCTACAGTGTTCACTGTTATTAATTATGGAGCGTAGATATTCAAAGATTGTAACTTTTTCAATTTCGTCATTATTAATTGTGATTTTTTTCGTTGGTATGAAAAAAAAACCAAAAAAAAAAAAAACCAAAAGAAAAAAAAAAAACAACAAAACTTGCATATCCTTTACAGGATGTCGCAGTCAACTCCAGAATTTTTTGGCTATTCGTGATGTCTTATCTAGTTTACGTTCAGTAGTATGTCATTGCTTTCTGAACGACCGGCACACATACACTTTTCATTAAAAAAAACCAACGCAAGACTGTCTGCTGCCAAATCGCCATCAGCTGTGTTTCGAACGCGGTATGCTTGATTACAAACTGCACCCGTAACCTCTTCGCCACGGAGCAGGCAATATGTCAAACTGACGGAATAAATCAAGTGACCTTGTCCTCCCAGCGTAAAATGGGTGCCAGATAATTTATGTGGAAGTAAAGGCGGCCAGCGAGAGACTTCCCCCATCACTCACTGAGTGCTGATTGGTCAATAACATATGGATTCAGCACCAATGCGCCCTAGGGCTTATAAAAGGAAACTTCACTTTACTTACTTCTATTTATGTAAATAACGGTAATCCCGTTAATACGTATGCAAGTATTGCGACAGTTTAATTTACAGCCAATAAATTAATGATATTAGACTATTATTTGATTCCTCACCACTCTACCAGACAACTACCACAATACTACTAGTTAGATGCATATCCTTTACAGGACTTCGCACTCAACCCCAGCATGTTTGGCTGTTTGTGTGCACTTGGCAAGTTTACGTTCAAAATATGGCCATTGCTTTCTGAACGGCCGGGACTCACACCATTCTGTGGAATCCAACGCAAGGCTGTCTGCTTCCAAATCTCCCGCAGTTGTGTTTCGAACGCGGTGTTCAGGATTACTAAATGCATTCGTTACTTCTTCGCCACAGAGCCGGTACAATACCACGCAACAGGACATCACTCGTATTTAAATAGCCTATTTAACAATTATATACGTTTGCCATGCTTGTAACTGCTGTTCCTCTCATCTCCACTGTAACAACAAACACACAACGGAAATAGCCACCCCAGCGATTGTCGAGTCCACAATTTTTAACTGCAGCAATAAGCTCGACGACTTCTACACCGACCCGGATTCCTGCGACCATTTCTACATCTGTGTACTTGGGGTGAATATATTTGTTTCCCTTCTTGTTTGTGTTCCGTTATTTGAGTCCCATAATGCTTGATAGTATGTTGACACTTTTCTGTTAGGGTGATCGACATCATGAGTCCTACAAAATTGCATAGTCGTTAATTTGTCTTCACAGACCTGGGTTATTAATGTATTAGATCAATTCCACTGAAGGTATTCCTCCAGGTCACCACCCTAGGCCATTCAGCATCAGTACTCCTAGTCTGCTACTACCTCTTCTGCAGCTAATCTTTCCAGTCATCACGATGTTTTACATTATCTTTCTTCTCATTATGCGACCAAACAACATGTACAAACCACATCTTCCTTGCCTCTAAGCTCAAGTTCTAGAACTAGAACCCGTAGATATGGTACTTCGGTAGCGAGTTGGGTGGATATTCCCAGCACCAACCGCACTGTCATTGACGTTACACCATTTAAAAATTCAGATGAACTGAACTTCATTACATGGGAAGTAAAACAGATATTCAATCTTTCAGAGGATTCGCAATTTTCAGAGGATTCGCAAACCAAACAACCAACATAACTGTAATAGATAAAACCAGTCGGGTATGTGCAACTCCTGCGAAAAAGTGAAATATACTAAACATAGACACAGTGTACATACCTTACAGCCAACTCGACTACGGTCATGTCAATCACAAGGGGAAAATTAAGACAGTATCTTCCACTTACTGTTATACACAATTGAAACTTCAGTAATTCCTGCCCACAACGCCTAAGATATAAGTGAAAGAAAACAATACAATATAAATTGTTCCTTCTACTGCAATGTTATGACATCGTTTCCACTGTGTTGTAAACTTATATTTCAAAGTATCCCATCTCTTTCACCGTTATACATATGTTTAAACTAATCGTTAATGCATCGTTCACTCACAGTTATACATCATCATCATCATCATCATCATCATCATCATCATCATCATCATCATCATCATCATCATCATCATCATCATCATCATCATCATCATCATCATCATCATCATCATCATCATCATCATCATCAGTATCATCATCATCATCATCATCATCATCATCATCATCATCATCATCATCATCATCATCATCATCATCATCATCAAGTGCCCTGCCAGCTGGTGTAGGCGTTCATGGCTCTCCACAGATCTCGGTCTTTGGTGTTCTGGATCAACTCTACTAATGATATTCATCCATGCCACCGTCTCAATCCACCCAACATCGTTTCTCGTGGTCTGCCTCTGCCTCTCTTCCCCCCGATTGTTCAAGTTGTCACGATATTCTCTACTGCCTCTCTTCTCATCACATGACCGAAGAAAGCTGTTTGTCTCTTTCTTATTGTTGTATATTCTTGTTGTATATAGTGTTCTAGTTTTATTAGCCTATATTCAGGAAATCATTGTTAGTTATTCTGGCAGTCCAAGGAATTCACATCATTCGTCTCAAAAACCACCTTTCTGTTATTAAAAAAAAAAAAAAAAATAACAAAAAGACATGTGCATGACCCATTTTCACGTCTTGAGGTTACTGGATATATGATGCTACTCCCATATTTCTAGATATTTCAGCACTCGATGGGTGATGCGGTCAGTATCACGCCGGTGGCCTTTACCTCCCAGCTAATTTCCCGGCACCCAGTTTATGCCGGGCTGATCTGGGAGGCCAGGTTAATGAAAAAGAATACTCTTTCGCAGGGATTTAAACACATGATCACTGGACCGACAGGCAGACGCGCTAGCCACTGCTGTACTGCGGATACCAATCTTTAGAGTACAGTTTTTGTTTTTGTTCTTTAACTGATCCTCCATATATCTTTGCAGGTCTTGATTAGGCATATTTCATTTATACACTGTATATATATTTATAGTGATGTCTCTTCCACTGATCCTCCATATACCTTTACAGGTCATGTTTAGTCATATTTCATTGATACTCCATGTGTATTTATAGTAATGTTTTTGTCTCTCCCACTGGTACTCCACAAATCTATACTATAAACATTTTCCACGGGTACTCCACAAATCTCTACTGTATTTTCTACTGATACTCCACAAATCTATACTATAACGATTTTCCACTGATAGTCCACAAATCTATCTAGTATGGTTAAAAGCTGTAACTGCAGAACGTCTCCCAATCTCGTAACTAAGAACACGGACTTGCAACGCCTCGTGTCAACTCTATAGCCTTTCCTCCGAGCGAGGGTGGTGAATCTGGGTGCACTCAAATCATGCAAATGTCGGCAGGAGTCCAACCTCCATAACAGCGGTAATCGTCCGAAAGTCGCACTCACCTGCAGCGACATAGAGGTGGATCAATAAACCAAAAGGAAGAACCGGCTTGCTATTTGAGTGCGGCGCCGTGAACAGGCCACGAAGAAGGGACAAGGCAACGGGGACGTATGGAGGCGATTGAGGCCGTGGCTGGGGATGAAGCAGGCCCCCCACGACCACAAGTGACCACAAGGGGCAAGCACAGGCTGCACAGACTCTCCTCTCTGAGGAAGGGGAGGCTTGAGATTCGACATGTTAACAGCTAAGGGACAAGCATAACAAGGACAACGAAAGTGACAGAACGTCTCACATGGCAGGGGGAAGACGCCTGGAGTTATGACACGGACGGGCCCGCCCCTAGAGAGTGTTAAGGGTATAATGGGCCGAAACACTTGGGGAAGGGGGTATACCTCTGACGATCAGAAGCCCCCTGCCGTATTTGCTCCACGGCGGGGTTTTTATTACTATAAAGATTTTCCACTGATATTCCACAAATCTATACTGTGAATATCTTCCACTGATACTCCACAAATCTATAATATAAAGATCTTCCATTGATACTCCACATGTCTTTACGCAATGTTTATGCTAGAGTCGACGCGATCGAATGGATAAGAGCGCTCCCTATTAAACTTCCGGCACGCTGAAGGCGGGATACTGGGATTAACCCTATACTGGCATTGAGTTGGACTAGAATGATGACTTTCGTTCAGAAAATCAAATCAACTCAAATCAAATCAACATTATTAGGGTCACAAATTGGGCGCGCAGGCCCGTCTTACATTCGGCCCTTCCAATCACTCGTCTTTCGTTCATCAAGAGCATTATATATTTACATAGGAAGAAAAATAAACATTGTGAAATGAATGTTGTAAACATAAACAAGGCTAAACATGGAGAAAAATGTGTACATAAAAAGTATGTGACGTAAAAGTAGTGATGCCAGCGCGTTTCCCCCCCCCCCCCCCACACACACACACACACACACACACACACGCACGCACGCACGCACGCACGCACGCACGCACGCACACACACACGCACGCACGCACGCACGCACGCACGCACGCACGCACGCACGCACGCACGCACGCACCCACCCACCCACCCACCCACCCACCCACCCACCCACCCACACACACACACACACACACACACACACACACTCTCTCTCTCTCTCTCTTTCATTCACTCTCACTCTCACTCATTCACTCACACACACACACTCTCACTAATTCACTCTCCTGCTCACTCATTTACTCTCCCGTTCACTCATTCACTCTCCCGCTCACTCATTCACTCTCCCGCTCACTCATTCACTCTTCCGCTCACTCATTCACTCTCACTCATTCTGTCTCTCCTGCTCACTCATTCACTCTCCCGCTCACTCATTCACTCTCCCGCTCACTCATTCACTCTCCCGTTCAATCATTCACTCTCCCGCTCACTCATTCACTCTCACTCATTCACTCTCACGCTCACACATTCACTGTCCCGCTCACTCATTCACTCTGCCGCTCACTCATTCACTCTCACGCTCACTCATTCACTCTCACGCTCAATCATTCACTCTCCCGCTCACTGATTCACTCTCACGCTCACTCATTCACTCTCACGCTCACTCATTCCTTCTCACGCTCACTCATTCACTCTCACTCATTCACTCTCATGCTCACTCAATCACTCTCACGCTCACTCATTCACTCTCACGCTCACTCATTCACTCTCACGCTCACTCATTCACTCTCCCGCTCAATCATTCACTCTCCCGCTCACTCATTCACTCTCACTAATTCACTCTCCCGCTCACCCATTCACTCTTCCGCTCACTCATTCACTCTCCCGCTCACTCATTCACTCTCCCGCTCACTCATTCACTCTCACGCTCACTCATTCACTCTCACGCTCACTCATTCACTCTCACTCATTCACTCACACTCATTCACTCCCACACATAGACACTCTCACTCATTCACTCTCCAGCTCACTCATTCGCTCTCACGCTCACTCATTCACTCTCCCGCTCACTCATTCACCCTCACGCTCACTCATTCACTCTCACGCTCACTCATTCACTCTCCCGCTCATTCATTCATTCTCACTCATTCACTCTCCCGCCGCTCACTCATTCACTCTCACGCTCAATCATTCACTCTCCCGCTCACTCATTCACTCTCACGCTCACTCATTCACTCTCACGCTCACTCATTCACTCTCACGCTCACTCATTCACTCTCACGCTCACTCATTCACTCTCACGCTCACTCATTCTGTCTCTCATTCACACTCACTCACTCTCTCACTCAAACTACAGTAATGAACATAAGTTTAGATTATACATGATAAAATCAAATGGTATTTAACTTATAATATGACAGATGAGAATACACAAACATATGGATTCGCGTGTTACATAACATGCGTGTTACATGACATGCATCTGCTCAGCTCTCTCTCTCTCTCTCTCTCTCTCTCTCTCTCTCTCTCTCTCTCTCACACTCTCTCTCTGTATTCTTTCATATACACACACTCACACGCATGCGTACGCTTACACACACACACTCTCTCTCTTTCTCTCTCATTCACTCTCACTCTCACTAATTCACTCTCCCGCTCACTCATTCACTCTCACGCTCACTCATTCACTCTCCCGCTCACTCATTCACTATCCCGCTCACTCATTCACTCTCACGCTCACTCATTCACTCTCACGCTCACTCATTCACTCACCCGCTCACTCATTCATTCTCCCGCTCACTCATTTACTCTCCCGCTCACTCATTCACTCTCCCGCTCACTCATTTTTTCAGAAAGAAATGGCAAACTCATTCATTCATTCATTATGTACCATGCCGATAAGCGTGGGCGGTCATGTTCTACCATTTCACTTGATCACCAGAGTCGTGAATCAGCTCCGTGTTCCTGCCTCGACCACGCCACGTGGCCAAGCCATCCAGGTATTTAATTCTTGGTCTTCCCCTTGGTCTGTTCCCTTCGATCTTGACAGTTGTCACAAAGTTCTCCAATTCATTTCTTCTCATAACATGCCCCCCAAAAATTTGACTGTCTACGTCTAATGTCTCTAATCAGTTTACGATTTTCATTTGTTTCTTGAAGGACTTGTTAATTGGTTTTTCTATCTGTCCACGGCAAACTAGTGAACGTAAAATTGCATTGGCAATCAACACAATGTTTATTTCATTGATCCTCCATGCATGCTTATAGCCATGTTTTTGCGTCTTCCATTCATCCTCCACACATCTATACTGTAAAGATTTATACATTTTCCACTGATACGCCACATGTTTCTACGGTAATGTTTATACCTATTTCACTGATCAGCCATGTGTGTTTAGAGTAATATTTTATGCCTTTCTCACGGATTCTACACACGTCTATATTGTAATGATTTATTTATCTTCCACCGATCCTACACACTTTTTCAGACTAATGCTTTATGTCTCATTAACCACTCAATATATATTCAGACTAATGCTTTTTGTCTCATTAACCACTCCATGCATCTTAAGACTAATTATTTATGTCTCATTATCCACTCCACAAATCTTCAGACTGATGCTTTATGTCTCATTATCCACTCCACACATCTTCAGACTAATGCTTTATGTGTAATTAATGAATCAACATATCTTCAGACTAATAATTTATGTCTCATTATTCCTCCACACATGGCTACTATTGTCTTCCAATGTTCTTTCATTCTTCCCGTAAAGGATATCACGCCCTCCCCCTTCCTCCTGCAACTTTCATGGCCTCGAAACGTTTGTTTGCTCTCTCGCTTTGAACACAAGCATAGTCCATACAGGTTCTACTACTTCTAGTGACTGGACTGAAGTATTTGCTTGTTGATTAGCTTTCAATATTACCAGTGTCCCTCGCCACCAGGTGAGACCACTTCGACTTCTGAAGTACTTGTAATTTACGTCCCCAAGTCCAGAAAGAGAAGTCAACATTTCAGCCCAACTGACCGATGTAGGGGTTGAACAAGCTACCCCGGTAAAAGAACACCTGAAGTTTAATAGTCGTAACTGTCAATATAGTACCTTGCTGTGTATGGCAGAGGGGTCTTTGAGCCTGAGGAATTAAGGCCGCCTGGCTAGTGCAGTCGCCGCGAATTGTGCAGGTTAGGAGTTTCTTTTTGCCCCCCACAGAAAAAAATCCAACGTCTTACCGAGGATTCGAACCCGAGTCTCCCGAAGGAGAATCCCGCGTTGTAGCCACTCGGCCAGACGCTCCTCCATTAAGAGTGAGCACTGTTATTTCTAGCCCGCTCCGTAGCGATGGGGTTACGGACCCAGTTTGTGATCCCGCATACTCGCGTTCGAAACACAGCTGCGTGCGATTTGGCAATAGACCGCGTTGCGGTGGTTGTTTACGAAAATGTTATGGGTGCCGGTCGTTCAGAAAGCAATGGCAAACTACTGAACGTACACTTGCCAAGAGATCACAAAAGCATAAAACGCTGGTGTTGACTGCAACATCATGTAAAGGATATGCAACTAACTTTTTAAATAATTTTTTCCAATACTTGTGTATGTCTGTCACCACCCTCGTGTTTTTAACACCTCACCAATCTTTTATCATGGCTTCCAGGTAGCTTACAAATCTCACTGCGGAACTGGACTTCTCTTCAATCCAGACAGGAAGCACTGCGAATATGCCTACCTGACAACATGCGCACTGACCACTGCCGCTCCGGTGTAAGTACACAGATGACACAATATGCAACGAAATACAGAGTATGTTTAATGACTGTGCAGTGTTTGAAAATACTGCCGGTCCATGTTTTGTATTTACCTATTATGTTACATGAACTTTACAGAGGGTGAATACAAAACTTGGACCGGCAATATTTTCAAACACTGCAGTCATTAAAAATACACAGTATAACATGTACATTTGGATGTAGGTAATGTACACACAAGGCATCATTCATCAATACAGTTCAGTATTACATTTCTTCATTCCGTTCTTGTGTTATGCAGCGTCAGGTTTGGGGGCGTGTCAGGGTCTTAAACCTGGCTCGTTATACCTAACACATGTGAGACAAGTACAAGTACAACATGATTGGACTTGAGACACAACGACACGTAGTTCAATGGATTTATTTACCGATCACATGCAATACGATCTAGTTGTGCATGGAATGATCATCACAATACATAAATAATATATATCAATACACTTACAGACAACCCACAGCTTACAGTCTATCTCACAAGATATACAAGCACTCGACTTTCGGGCACAGAACTACACAAGCCTTTCTCTCGTCCACACGTCAGTCCGGTCCGAGTACCCAAAGCTGTCTCCTGTCTCTCACAAAGCGCTTGCCCTCTATGGCTGGACGCGCGCGGACTGCGTGCGTCTTGCTTTGTCCTTGCCTGACCGCTGGCTGTCACGTCAGCCAGCAACCTCGAGGGCAGGTAACTAATACTCGCGTGGCGGGCGTAACGATGTTCCTGCATACCGGCAACATTCGAGACTCTGACACGCTCCCCCGGGGCTTTTCATGAAAGATGTCATCTTTCATGTATACTCTATATACATACTGGGTTAATATTTTAACCATGTCAGAGTCGACCTTTCTATTGTTATATACATTGGTATGGAAATACATAAGAATACATATATTGGCATAGAAATACATAAGAAATGCAAGTTGTATTTTAAGACATGTGGTGTTCAATCTTTACCACTTTCCAAGTTTCATCCACTCGATGGACGTTCACCTGAGTTGCAATATTGACCCAGTCAGATCGGTAGCAATAGCTATCCAGCAACTACCTCGCAACCTCAAAAAAAAAAGTAATAATATGCTTTTTGAAACAAAAAACATCTGGTAAGACTGTAATACGACTTTTTTATAAGCCGCATTCAACGCTCGAACTCCGACCTCATTTGGCCGGGAGCCCTTCCGTCGGTCTACAACATCGGTAAACCTATACCATGCCCAGTTGACGACTACTTGGCGTGTTAACAATCTAGCAACAACATGGCTATTTATATACAACACATATTCGTATACATTTCAATTTATCGCCCTTGGTGTAATAATGTAACAACAATTAAATGAAAGGGACATAATTTCAAAAAAATATCAAATCTAATTAATTACAATTATTGTTCTATTTCTCAGCGTCATAGCTTGATGCTTTTCCATACTAGCGAAAAACTGTCAATAGTATGAATAAGTTAATCAAAGTATGATTCTAAGATTACACTACCTGAAAAAATATTAATACACAATTCGTGTATTCGAAATTGGTGTTTCGTAAATATTTTACATGCGTCATAACTTTGTAAGCTTTTGTTTATCGTCTGCTAATTTTGGACTAAATTTATAAATTATCCGGAAGTACACATGAGCAGTTGATGTTGAAAATTCTCTAACACACTTGTTCCGGTCTGATGTAGCAATTCGGAATGTACAATGTTCTGATATTTCATGTGTTGGTTGTTTCGCTGGAAAACTTCTGGATTTCGTTGACTGCAGAGGTGTAAATGTCAAAGTTCAGTTCACTCTTTCCCACACGGATTAAAAATTATCACTGGAAATGTTCCACTCACAGATTCCACTGATAAATTGGATCGTTCGCTTGCGGTAAGTTCAGAGCGAATGTGGCACTGTTGTTGTTTCGTAGTATATGTACAGTTAATATTGTTCGCTTTCTACCACACACTACACAATTATTCAAAACAATCACTACGTTAATAATAAAATAAGAAAACTATCTATAATGGGATTAAACCCTATCACATTATATAGTAGACACACAGCTTTTTTGTGGAAAAAAAATCTTCACTGCTGGGTGTGTTGTTCTGAGTGTATTTGACACACTGCACTCAGACATTAGTGCTTACTGGGTCGGTCGGACAACGGGACAACAGATCGGCAATTGTGTTGGTTCTGCCTGCAATATGTCGAACTTCAAAGCTGTAATCTTGGAGTTTAAGAGACCAGCGAGCTATCATTTGGTTGGTAGGCATTCCTGAAGTAATAAATTTCAACGGACTATTGTCAGACTCAACAATGAAATGACGTCCCAGAAGGAACCTGAAAAATTTAGTTATACCCTCAACTAGAGCAAGGGCTTCCAACTGCGGTGTCGACCAAGAGCGTTCTCTAGGTTTTAATTTCCTAGAGAAGTAATATACAGGATGTAGGATGTTATCATGTTCCTGTAACAGAACTGCTCCAATCGCTACGGAGCTCGCGTCTGTGCGCAATCTGAAAGGAATAAGAAAATTTGGCAATTTGAGAATGGGATTCTTTAAACTATTCTCAGAGAAATAAGATAAAACTTTCTGGAATGGAAATTTTAGGCATTGATTGTTTACAATATTTTCAGGTTGATCTTTCGTTAGTAGGTTAGTAAATGTTTCAGTCAGTTCAGCAAAATCAGGTATGAACTGTCTATAATAATTTAGTAATCCTAACACACTTCTGACTTGCTTTTCCGTAGTCGGAAGTGAGAGTTTCAGTATTTTGGACACGATGTTATCGTCTGTCGTGACAAAGCCATTGGATATTTTGTACCCCAAGAAGGATATTTCCTGATAGGCTATGTCTACTTTTGTCGGCTTTACCGTCAGTCCGTGCGGTCTGATCCGTTCAAATGTCTGCTGTAATGTCTTTATATGGTCTGTCATTGTCTTTGTGTGAACACAAATGTCGTCCATGTAACAGATAATATTTGGTATGTCCACTAGTAAAAGTCGTGTCATACGTACGAATGTCGCTGGGGCATTGACCAGCCCAAATGGAAGTTTGCACCATTCGTACAGTCCCCAAGGTGTGGCAAATGCTGTCAGGTGTCTGCTCTGTTCGTCTACCGTTATCTGCCAGTAACCTTTCGTCATGT
Organism: Cepaea hortensis; assembly: GCA_963921405.1. Taxonomy (NCBI): domain Eukaryota; kingdom Metazoa; phylum Mollusca; class Gastropoda; order Stylommatophora; family Helicidae; genus Cepaea; species Cepaea hortensis. The sequence goes on from OY992880.1 coordinate 108,816,865, forward strand.
CTACCTTCGTAAAGAATCTAGAGTCTGTCAGTTCTGTCAGTAGATCTTCAGAGTTGGACATTGGTTCTAGATCAAGAAGAGTTATTTTACTTAATTTCCTATAGTCGATACAGAGTCTTATCGTATTGTCCTTTTTGCGTACCATGACCATTGGAGATGAGAAATGTGATTGAGATCGTCTAATGATGTTGTTTTTCTCTAAACTAATGATTTCCTGATGTAAGGTTTCTTTGTAATGCACTGGAATGGTGTAAGGTCTGCATCTTATGGGTGTGTTTGAAGTGAGTGTGATGTGATGCTGTACTAATTCTGTTTGTCCTGGATTGTTGGAGAAGATGGTGTTGTACTGTTGTATGAGATGTTTGCAGCTGTCTGTTTCTGCTTGAGTTAAGTTTGGGTTTATTTTGATTTCTTTCAAGCAGTTCGTCGTGTCTACTGCCGTCACTATCTTCGTCATCTTCATGGTCTATTATTACTGTACAAGCTATTGTATCGTGTTGTTCGTTATCTCTGTTGTAATATGGTCTTAGCATATTGATGTGGAATATTTTGTGTTTGTCTTTTATTTTAATCTCATAGTCTACAGCTGAAATCTGTCTTATAACTTTAAATGGTCCTTGCCAAGACTCAGTCAATAAGTGTCTGTCACTAGGTAAGAGAAGAAGTACGTCCTGTCCAGGTGTCAACGTTATTGTCCTGTTACCTTTGTCTGCATATTGTCTATATGTAGCACCAGATACTTTTAGTGCTTCTTTTGCAATTATACAAGATTTGATGATTCTTTCACGCAATGATTTAACGTATACGTATGATGATATGGGTTTAAGTAATGGAATGGCTTCAGTTAACATTTGATGATAGACAGTCAATGGGCCACGTGGTTTGGCGCCATAGATAAGTTCAAAAGGAGAGAACCCAGTACTAGAATGTGGAACTTCGCGATAAGCAAAAAGTATAGCAGGCAAATATATGTCCCAGTTGTTGGGATGCTCTTGTGTGACTTTCGCAAGCATATGCTTTAAATCACCGTTAAATTTTTCTATGATTCCACTTGAGTGAGGATGGTACGGAGAATTGAAACATTGCTTCACCCCTAACATCTTGGTGAAAGCTTGAGTAGACGCGGCAATGAATTGAGTTCCCCTATCTGATAGGATAGTGTCTGGAAATCCTATCCGTGAAAATATATGGAAGAAAACTTCCATTATATCATTGGCAGTTATGTTCTTTAGAGGAATCGCTTCAGGCCAGCGACTACATAGATCAATGATGGCAATAATAAATGCAAATGAGTGGTCAGATACACAATTAGTTATAAGTTGTTAGTATAGTGAAAAATTTACAATTTAAAATTTTGTTCAACTTACAATTTGTGCCCAAATTTGCATCCGAAAGTATAGAGAAAGAAAAATATACTCAAGTGTACTGGATGCGGTGAAGAACGGTTCACACCAGAGTTAGGAACTGTAGGGTCGCTAGTTCAAAACACGAATGACTTCTACGGGCAAGGGTTTCAGATGGCACAGAAAACCTGCTTTGTTTTGGAGGAAATAAATTAGCGTCTATTTGATGTGGTGTGTATGCTTGTCACTAAGTTTTGGTTAGGTTTGTATGGCGTTGAGTGTAATTGTAGGTCGTAATGTCGTCAGTTAACAATATTTTTTTCAAAACCACAAGTCACTTTTTTCCCGAAACTTTTTGCTTTCCACAATCAACTTCACAAAGACAATCTAACAATATCTTAACACGTTACAACACTGATGACACATCACTTACATCAAGATGACATTCAGTAAGGACATAGACATCAAGTTTACAAGATGGCGACAAGGTTACAATGGCGACGATTCTACAATGTCGACAAGGTCAAAATGGTGACAAGTTACACAATCACTGATGTTTTACACGTTTACAGGATCAAACAAATGTATGTACTTTACGTTCACATCTAGTCTCCATATTCAAATAATCTAACACTATATATGAGGATGATCTTTCACGTTGACATTTAAATGTACATCAAAGTTGGACAAAAGTCCTCACATTCACAAATCTAGGTTCAAATCTTAATTAATTTAAAGCCGGACGATGCCACCACGTCCACACATGTCAGGGTCTTAAACCTGGCTCGTTATACCTAACACATGTGAGACAAGTACAAGTACAACATGATAGGACTTGAGACACAACGACACGTAGTTCAATGGATTTATTTACCGATCACATGCAATACGATCTAGTTGTGCATGGAATGATCATCACAATACATAAATAATATATATCAATACACTTACAGACAACCCACAGCTTACAGTCTATCTCACAAGATATACAAGCACTCGACTTTCGGGCACAGAACTACACAAGCCTTTCTCTCGTCCACACGTCAGTCCGGTCCGAGTACCCAAAGCTGTCTCCTGTCTCTCACAAAGCGCTTGCCCTCTATCGCTGGACGCGCGCGGACTGCGTGCGTCTTGCTTTGTCCTTGCCTGACCGCTGGCTGTCACGTCAGCCAGCAACCTCGCGGGCAGGTAACTAATACTCGCCTGGCGGGCGTAACGATGTTCCTGCATACCGGCAACATTCGAGACTCTGACAGGTCGCTTGCTGGACGAATCCATGTTTACCATATATACCATATGTTTTACCTCTGCTATTCGCCACGTTCTGTGGCGAAGGGGTTAGGAATGTGCTGGTCTTTCTGAAAGCAATAGCAAACTAGTGTACGTAAACTTGTCAAAAAATCAAATACAGCCAGAAATGCTTGGATTTACTGCGATGTCATGTAAAGGATGTGCAACTGTTTTTATTTTAAAATTAAAATTCTGTCCGACCACCACTGCGCCATTTGATTGTTATGTTTCTGATGTACAATCTAAATATCAATAATGTTGTATTTTAGTTTAATTGTGTATGTGTAGATGGAATGCATAACCGAAACATCCGCCCTGATCTAGGAGCAGCAGAAAGGTTCAGAAATTTTCTAGGAAATCTTTTAAGTCAGGCAGGGCAGCTGTGTATTATTGTAAAGACACCACTGAAATTTCCAACATGTACAGTGATGCGCGAGGTTGCCTTTTGCATGAGAAATTGGCAAGAACACTTGTGCAAATGTGTCTTTTGGGACAAAAAGGAGATAAATTCCTGCATCTGGAGGGCAAATCTTCGAAGCAAATTAACGATGAGATGTTTACCATCTGCCCTTCGAATGCTAATGTAAACTGTTGGGAAAAAAAGTACGCTCAAACAGAACACACCGTTTTAGATGGAGCAAGACGCTGCATGCCGTCAATTACGGCTGATGCAAGCAACGTTGCAACAGTGAAGGACCTAGTCCTCTCAGGCAGGAGTATAAACGTCGTGGAAATCATGGCTGATTTGTGAAACGTCATGGTACCACCCGTTACAAAACTAGTATGTGTATGTGAGAGAGGAGGAGGATATGTAGATATCATTAACCTTAAGATGCAATGTGACGTTTACTTTACAAGTTCAAACAAACAGTTTACAACAAGAAATACATTACAATCATGTTTGAACATTTGTTTGTGTCTTGTGCTGTTGCGAATGGGCGCAAGTCGATCAGACGCAAAGCAAGAGGTGTATGAAAATTTATCTTTCAATTAGTCAATCTAATGTATAATCATATCTGTGTGTCTTTGATCTGGCTATGAATTTGATTTACTTATATGTTCACAGCACAACGTCACGGCCAATTGTGACTGAACCATTACCTGGTATGGATTTTAATAAACATATTAATTATAGTAAACAATCATCCCATAATACTTTATTGATTATAAAGTACACCGATGTTTTCATTGTATGTGTATATATGAATTTCCATCAGATTAATCATAATGACATACACTAAAGGCTAACTCCCCGACTTCAGTTAGCACACACACATACACACACACACACACGCGCACGCACGGACGGACGGACGGGCGGACGGATGGACGGACGGACGAACGAACGCACGCACTCACAGACTCTCTCTCTCTCTCTCTCTCTCTCTCTCTCTCTCTCTCTCTCTCTCTCTTACACACACAGACACAGATACACACACAGACAGACACAGACACAGACACACACGGTAAGCTATTTGTTTAATTTGTTTTATTGTCATGGAATCCGTATGGCTCTGACGTGGACCCAGCATCATAAAATGGCTAGTAGAGATGTTTCTGTGAATGTGACAAAGCAATGGGAAACAGGTAGTTACCCACACCTCCTTTTACCATGTCACGATGTGTGTGTGTGTGTGTCGTATTCTCCATCCAGCGGAGAGCCGCAGTGACTGCCTCCACTTCCATTCTTAAGCTGGATGTTGTGGTATCATATGCCTGGGGCAGGAGAGCCTGGCATATGATACCACAACATCCAGCTTAAGAATGGAAGTGGAGGCAGTCACTGCGGCTCTCCGCTGGATGGAGAATACGACACACACACACTTCGTGATTGTAACTGACTCAGAAAGCATGCTGACGAGGGTGAGGACGGGCAGGCTTCGTGCGGAGTGGCTTGCTTCGCTTCGGAGGTCACGGGTGACAAGCATCGCCTGGATCTTTTCTCCGGGGCATGCCGGTGTGCTGGGAAATGAACAGGCTGACAGTTTGGCTGGCTCTGCAGAACTTGGTGGAGGATTGATACATGACAAGGCAGACGTGGTTGCGGCCTTGTGGGAGCACGTGCACACCTCGGAGGAGCAAATGGATTACCATGGTCTGGCAAGAATGAAACAACGAGGAGTGACGAAGGGATCTGGCCGACGCTCAACGCTCAAAGGAAAGGCGAGACGGACTTATAATCAGATTGCTACTGGTACTATTAGTGTTGGAACTCTTCGCAGGCTGCTGAGGATGAGGACGGAGCACTTATGGGAATGCCCCGAATGCTGTGATGTCGATTCCTAAATTAATTAATCAATCAATCAATCAATCCTTTTACCATGACTGTGAATGAGACAAAGCAATGGGAAACAGGTAGTTACCCACACCTCCTTTTACCATGACTGTGAATGAGACAAAGCAATGGGAAACAGATAGTTACCCACACCTTTTACCATGACTGTGAATGAGACAAAGCAATGGGAAACAGGTAGTTACCCACACCTCCTTTTACCATGACTGTGATTGTGACAAAGCAATGGGTAACTAGTTACTCACGCCTCCTTTTACTATAATGGAGTTCATTTAAAGGAAAAATAGTGCATCTTCCTGTAACGATTTACCAAAGGATCACCTGTCAATATTCAGTTCCAGAAGCTGCTCAATATGCAGTCCAGGATTTGAAGATGAGATTAAGCAATATATGGTTTGTGGATTTCTGCTCTAGTAAAGATTACCACAAGAGTAACGTGAAATGTTTTTGAACGTGAAGGCTGTTGGTGTGATATTGATTGATCATATCACCCAATGAGCACCGATTGGTCTATAACATAAAGGTCTAGCCACATATGTCTCATTCGTCTTGAGGCGTGTAAACACTTACAAGAATAAAATGTGACACTAAAACATCTAGACATCGCTGGTAAGACAATTCGCTGCTTAGGATTTGAAAGTTGACACAAAGCCAACTTATTATAAACATCCTCAAGAGACACTCGAACTATTTTGGACATGTCATGAAAATAGAAACTTAGAAAATATGACAATAGCTCGAAAGATTAATGCTGACAAAGGCAGAGAAAGACAAACGAGACAAGATTCTTAGTAGTCTTTGATCATGGCAGCGACATTATATCGTCGCATTAATTTACACTCTTTTGTTAGAGATTTTGAGATGTGCTGAATCATGATCGCAAACGTAAGTCTGAAGATACGTGGTGGTGATGATGATGATAATAATATACTGTACAGTTGTGATACACTCTACTGTACAAATCATCATTGTTATGTATCATGAGGGGTAGCACTGGCGATCGTATTCTGCAATAAACAACTTCGTTCTTGATACATCGGACTCCTGGTCGTCTTCCTGGCCATCGCATCCAGCATTTCTGGAGGCTTCTCCTTGACTGCCCGGTGGTCACGAGGTGTTTCCCCCTCGTGCAACCCGTGGGAAGTCATCTGTCTCGCATACTCCTGGTTGAGGCTAGGCGTACTGCGTAGTTCTATTCAGGGTGACCCTGTCCTTCACGGGTATAGTCCTGTCTCTACTGTCCTCAGCATATAGACTATTCTATTTCCTCCGTACTCACCCCATGTCCCTACCTCTAACTTCTGTCCTCTCCTCTGTCCCCTACAGGACCTTGACAGTGTGACTTATACATGCAGTTTTGTCAGTCATTTCCGTGTGGATTTTTTTTTAGCTTTTACCCGTCCTTAATCTACCCGCTAGCAGAAACAGGTGGCATTACAAAATTGAACTTTTCCACCACCTCCTTTATCTCCGAACAAAGCAAAACAAAACAAGACGAAACAAAAGGAAGAGGTGTAGAATATTTATCTAACAATAAAATATTTCTCTACGTGTAATACACATGAGACTTGGATCTAAACAATTGAAAAGAGACGATTCAGAAAGGCTCGCAGTTACAGTTTGGTCAGAGTTATAAGTTAGTCACATGGCCTTTACGGCGTTTATTTTACCGTGATTTGCTAGGCACATTTACGTTCAGTAGTTTGCCATTGCTTTTGGGCAGATAGGCTAATGCAAAAGCTGGATGAGGCCAAGGGAGTTAAGTAAAGTAAATCTTTCTTCGAGGGACCAATGCAAGCACATGAGTTGTTTAGCACAGCGTGATTTAGTGAATTTTTTTTTTTTTTTAGCATATCCTTTACAGGACTTAGCTGTCAACACCAGCATCTTTCAGCTGTCTGTTGATCTCTTGGCAAGATTGCGCTCAGTAGTTTGCCATTGCTTTCTTAGCGGCCGGCTCAGTATCCCGCAAGTCACGAGCGGGGGTCGAACCACCTCAGCTCTCGCTCCGCTACGAGACTCTGCGTGATAAACGGGATTACAGAGAGAAAGTGTTGTAACCCCACAGCCAGAGAGACCGGCGATTTAGTGAATACACATGAAAATATCCGTATCATTGGATCAGGGGCATCTTTACTTCTTCTTCTCCGAGCCTCTTTCAACAGGAGTACGTTCCAACTAGTTATGACTTCAAACGTCAGTGTGGCATGTATTTGTGTACATTTTGCCTCCTCCGGACATATTCCATCCAAGGTAACTGGCTCCGTCTACCCGTGGGCAGGTTTACTTTACTTTCCTAAAATACTTTATATCCGAGCTGTAGAGTTTACAGTATTCTCTCTCAAAATAAAAACAACGATGTTAGTGACACTTACGTCATTTATTTCAGCAGAGACTACCACCATTTCTAATGCCATTTGTGCTGCATCCCCGAACTCGGCAGTTCCACACCCAACCAACTGCCAACAATTTTTCCTGTGCATTGACGGAAACCCAATGTTGATCAACTGCCAGGGATCCATGGTCTTCAATCCCAGCACAGGGACTTGCGACTTCTCTGTCTGTACTAAGCCGTCAGTGGTAGGATGAGTCGTATTAAAATACCTCTACATGTACATTTGAGTTTGTATTTTGTGTTTGTAGTTGATGTAACACCACTGATTCATCATATGTCTTCAATTGGAAATACAAAAGAAACACCAACAGTTCGTGTTGGTGTAACGCCTCTTTTCATCATATGGCTTGATTTAAAAAGACCAAACAAAAAGATTGTAGTTGGTGTATGGTGTTTATGGCTTCATATAAAAAGACAAGGGATACACTAACGATTTATAGTTGGTGTACGATCTCTGTGTCATTATATGGTTTCATTTGAAAGGAAAAAAAGATGCCAAAGGTACGTCGCTGGTTACCAACCCTGTTTTATCATATGGCTTCAGTTATAAAGACAAACGGGTCACCAAAGGTTTGTGTTTGTATAGCACCACTGCTTTATCAAATGGCTTCATTTGAAAGGCAAAAGAAACATCAAGGTTGGTGTTGGTGTTTCACCTCTGTTTCATCCTTTGTCCTCAATAAAAAAAGAGGCAAAGAAACACCAAAGGATTGTAGTTGGTGCAATAATTCTCTTTTCATCATATGGATTCATTTAAAAAAGATTTAAATAAATACCAAAGGATCGTAGTTGGCGTAACAGCTCTGTGTAATCATATGGCTTCATTTGAGCCGTCAGTGGTAGGATGAGTCGTATGAAAATACCTCTACATGTACATTTGAGTTTCTCTTTTGTGTTTGTAGTTGATGTAATCTAGTGCTAATGGCAAAAGAGACACCAATATTAGAATGATGTGGCCGAATATCGCGACTATCAACAGTCAATATTTCATGGAAAGCAATGTCGCTCAGATGTAACTTTGATACATAGGTCATTCTTTTGCAACATATATACAACTGGCATAACTATGGTAAAAAACACAAAGGTACAGGAGCCGCAAGCAAATGCTCGTTCTAGAACTCTGTTTATATCCTCACAGAGAAATGAAGACTTATGTTCATACATACATAATTGGAGAACATGGTGGCAACTGGCAAGATGGAGAAGAAAAGAACAAGGGGAGGCAGAGACGTAAATACCTGGATGTCTTGGCGTGATTTCTCTCAATATTGCCATTTGTAATCAAGTTCTTCAATTTATTTCTTCTCATAGCGTGTCAAAAAATTGTGAATGTCAACGTGTAATTTCTCTAATCAGTTGCGGTTTTCATCTGTCTCTTTAGGACTTGCTCACTGGTTTTTCAGTCTGTCCATGGCATTCTTTGAATTTTCCTCAGAAACCACATTTCCACAGCCATCAAATATTTTTGAGCTTGTCTGCTCATTATACACGCTTCACATCTATACAAAAGTACAGATTCTGTGTAGCACTTCAAGATTATTGTTCAGTATGTTTTCAATCTTGCAAAAGGCTACATACACCTAGGCGAATCTTTTTCTAATATCTTCAAGGCATCTCCCATAAGATGTTATGGCTGTTCCTAGAAAATTGTACCAATTCACATGTTTAAGAATAATCGCATTTATTTGTATATTACATTTCGGTTCTAGTGACAACCATAATCTGTGTCTTATTACAATTTATTCTAACCTTAGTTGTTCACCGTCTGCACCATTCGCTCTACTAAATGTTGCAGATCTTGCTCATTGTTTGGAATCGATATTGTATCATACACATATCTAATGTTATTGATGTTATGTCCCCCAATTGTGATTCCTCTTATATCTTCTAAATTTCTGAAAATAATTTCACTGCATAAGGAAAAACGATCCTGAGACATCACACATTCCTGTCTCACACCTCTCTTAATAGGCTCATGTTAAGCTACTTCACTATCAGTCTTTAAAGCAGCTTGTTGTTTCCAATATAAGTTGTTTAAAAAAAATATTAGTCTAAGGTCTTTCATATCAATTTGTAGATCTGCAAACATCATGATCATGTTGTCTTACTTTATCGAAAGCATTTGTGTACTCAATACAGCAAAGATGCAGGTCTTTATTCACTTCTATAGAACGTTCAATTAATTTTCTTAGCATATACACATTTACTGTACCCTTGCCTTCTACAAACCCACATTGTTCTTCTCCCACTTCGAGTTGTATTTTGTACCCACCTCTTTGCAAACTCTTCATGGTGTGGCTCATTATACTAAATGTTCGATCCTGATCACATTTCAAGACTTGTACACACACACACACGCACGCACGCACGCACGCACGCACGCACGCACGCACCCTCACATACACATACTTACATACACATACTCACATACTCACACACTCACATACTCACACACACACACACACACACATATATATATATATATATATATAGTGATCACTCTTGAACTTCATGCAGTGGGGGATAATGGCAGATAGTGGGTTCATGTCCTACAATAGTCAGCTTACTGTAGTGTTATGATTAGTTAATTTTCGTTGCATGGCCTTCTACGTGACGTTGTATTCAACCTCAGCATTTATTTGTTGTTTGTGACTTACAAGGCAGTTTAAAAGGTACAAAACGAAGCCGTGCGCATCATTTTGGGCTTCACGAGAGATATCATCTGTGTAGCAATGAGATTACCTCCTTGACTTCCCGACAATGGAACACAGGATCAAGATCTGGAGAGCTCGTGCATACTTAAAAATAAGTGCAGATGAACAGCACCCTATGCATGACGCTATATTCAGAGAAAAGGGTGACAGGCTAAGGAGCGGCAAATCATGGATGGGTCGGGCGGAAGATGTCGTCAGACAGTTCTGCAGTCTTACCAGTATCATCCCCGGCAAGGAATGGGTGCTGGTGCCTCCAGCTTTTAAGTGCACTTTCTCCTGCATTATCACACTCGACAGACGGTGCATAGAGCAGAACCCTGCCGCTGTCAATGCAGAGATCAACGCGCTCATCTATGAACACTCAGATAGCCCCGAAGTGCTCATCTATACAGATGGATCTGTTGTAAAGCAGCAGAGAAGTGCGTGGGCATTTACAGCCGTTAAGCGGGCCGAACCGTTCAAGAATCCAGTGGTGCCCACTCTATGACCACGAGCAGCATGACGATGGAGGTGATGGCAGAAACATATGCTTTCATATGGCTGGAATCACAGCATTATACCAACGTGTGTGTACTAAGTGATTCAATGAGAGTGATTCAGAAGGTCGAAACTTGATCTGTACGTAGACAGTGGACTGAGTCGCTGCGGAAGTCGAGGGAAATGAATGAGCTGATAAACTGGCTGGCTCTGCACTCTCTGTAGATGGCCAGCCCGTGGATCGTGCCGATGTTATTAACGTCCTTAAAGATATGGCGAGAACAGAGGACTTTGACGTCAGTGAATCCACATCGCTGTCCTGGATGACATGACAGACTTGGGAGTAAGAATCGGCACGGCCAGACGCGAGAAGTACATCGGGAAAACGAGGTGCCTCGTCAACCAACACAGAATTGGCACTATTAGCCACCGAACGCTGATGCATATGCTTGGGGGTGGGGGGGGGGGGAGGATCTGAGCACTTATGGACCTGTCCGGAGTGCAATGAAGATATCCCAACTGATAACTGATAACTGAAGGCAGTTTCTTAGTTCAGTAGTTGGACACTTGTTTTCTAAATTGTCGACTGTCGCAGCCATCGGAAACAATGCAAAGCGATCTGGTCTCAAACTATCAGCGGCTGATGTTGAATCAGGACCGCTTATGTCCAACAGGCGCCGACGTATAATTAGTATCTACCATAATTTCTAGTACCATTTATTTTCGATCTCTGGCTTTGAACTCCAGCGTAGTCCATACATGTGCTACTACTTCTAGTGCACTGGACTGATTGTTGTGAGTGTGGATTAGCTTTCAATTTTACCAGTGTTCTTCGCGATTAAGTACTTCTTAGGTACTTTAGCCCAACTGAAAGGTGTATTTGTTGAACCCGCTACCTCAACAACAGCACACCGGAAGTTTAAGAGCTAGCGCTGTTATCCATTCGACCATGCTGCCCTCCTAGTACCATTTGAATTGTTAATCCGAAACTGAGCATTTCCCCCTCATAAAAAGCTTATAGAATCTTACACAGGTATACAGTAATAAGCCACGATAACCATAACGTTATGGGAAAAGCCACTATAAGACAAACCAAATCAATGCATTACAGCAATAACACTGCAGTCACGACAATGGAATAGAGTAAGACGTCAACAATAACTAGTGTATGTGGTATACATAATTCAGCAATGTTGCCACAATAACCATACAGTTATGGGAAAAGCCACTAGAGGACTCCCTACCCCTCCCCCACCCCCCAAAAAAAAAATCAATAAAAAAATCAATAAATTCCAACAATAACACTGCAGTAGTGACAAAGGAATAGTGTAATAAGTCAAAAATAACCAGTCCATTTGGAACAAGGAAGTACAGATAACGCCTGCGTCTTAAAACAGTCAAGTTTTATACGTACACGAATAGCGTGGGTAAGCTTGAAGCCACGATACACATATGTACAGTATGTAGGAGGTAGCGCAGTGACCTGAACTCTTGCTTTCCCGCCCAGTGGTCATATGTTCGAATCCCCAACGAGTCGGAAATGTTTAAAAAATTTGACTTGGGCTCCTAGGTAACCTCAGCCTCAAATGGATACCAAGGAATGTCCTGGGAGATAAAGGCGATAGCCGTGGTGTCGATGACATCACCCACTAGGTACAGATTTGTCTATACAAATATCACATACCCAGCACAACCCAAGACATGGACAAGAGATCTTTACATGTTGTAAACCTTCGCAATTAGGGAATCGAAACTCGTATCACGGTGTCAGCATGGGCGAATGGATAAGAGCGCTTGCGCTTAAATTTCCGGTGTGCTGATGCCGAGGTAGCGGGGTAGATCCCTACACCGGTCAGTTGTACTAAAATGCTGACTTCTCGTACTTGACTTGGGGACGTATATTAAAAGTGCCCCAGAAGTTGTAGTGGGTTGGCCTGATGGCGAGGGACACTGGTAATAGGGAAAGCTAATCCACACACACAAATCAGCCCAGTGCGCTAGAAGTACAAGCATATATGGACTACGCATGAGTTCAAAGCCAGCTAATGCAAAGAGAGAGAGAGAGAGAGAGAGAGAGAGAGAGAGAGAGAGAGAGAGAGAGAGAGAGAGAGAGAGAGAGAGAAAAGGGGGAAAACCCTTTATGCAAGTGTTCTTTAAGTAAAAAAAGAAAACTTTCACAAGTATTGAATCAAACTCGTCGTAAGGCATGAAAACAGTGTTCTCGTGTCAATACTTCCCCATGTCTTCTTTTACAAAAGTTGTAAAGCGTGGAATTTGTTGTCGCATATTGTGTGTGTGTGTGTGTGTGTGTGGGGGGGGGGGGGTGTGTGAGTGGGTGTGTGAGTGGGTAAGTGGGTTTGTGTGTGTGTGCGTGTGTGTGTGCGTGTGTGTGGGTGGGTGGGTGTGTGAGTGGGTGAGTGGGTTTGTGTGTGTGTGCGTGTGTGTGTGGGTGTGTGTGTGAGTGGGTTTGTGTGTGTGTGTGCGTGTGCGTGTGTGCGTACGTGTGTGTGTGAGTGGGTGTGTGTGTGTGTACACTTCTACAACTAGGCCAGAAACAGGTGGGCGTGGATACGAGGTTAAGGTGTCAGTCTCAGGCTCACAAGATAGCGGGTTTAATTACTAGCTGGATCTAGATGGAACTGGATGAAAATTGTGCACTTTAAATATTCGTTTAATTTATTCACGCTTCACAACCATAAAAATTACAGGTTCTGTGTAGTATCTCAACATTCCTTTTCTTGTTGCAAATGGCATCTTTTTATTGGTCAGTATGTCTTCCATCTTGCAAAAGGCTACTTACGCCATGGCGATTCTGGTTCTAATCTCGTCAAGACATATTCATTCAGATGTTATGACTGTTCTGAAATAATTGTACCGATTCACTTATGTAAGAATATTCCCTTCTGCTTGTATATTATATTTTGGTATTTCCTTCTTCCTAGTGACGACCATAATCTGTGTCTTAGTACAATTTATTCTAACCCTAGTTCTTCACCGTGTGCAATAATTGCATCTACTAAATATTGCAGGTCCTGCTCATTATTTGCAATCAATACTGTATCATCCGCGTATCTAATGTTATTGATGTTACGTCCCCCAATGGTAATTCCTCTCATATTTTCTAAATTTTTGAAAATATTTTCTAGTCTCCACTTGTTCCATATAGTTCCTTCAACTAAATGTTTTTCATATCCTTTACAGGACATCGCTGTCAACATCAGCATCTTTCAGCTGTATGTTGATTTCTTGACAAGATTACGCTCAGTAGTTTGCCATTGCTTTCTGAGCGGTCGGCTCAGTTATCCCGCAAGTCACCAGCGGGGATCGATCCGCTCCCAGCTCTCGCCCCGCTACGAGAACCTGTGTGATAAACGGGATTACGGAGAAAGTGTTGTAACCCCTCGGCCAGAGAGACCGGCTAGTTCCTTCAACTACTAGATGGAAATAGTGAAGAGTAGACCGTAAGATTACTGCCCTGGTAAAATATATAGGATATAAAACTGACCCACGGGTAGATAGATAACTGACCCACGGGTAGATAGAGAGTGTATGCTTGGATCGAGTCTGTCTAGAGGAAACAAACCTTTGACAAATGCATGCCGGAAGAACACCCTGACCTCCAATGTGTGTAATTCGACCTGCTGCATTCCCCTCGAAATGAAGGAACGAAAAAGAGGAAGAAGAATACATGTGTCATATCTATGATAACATACAGAAAACGTGCGCAAGCAATCAAGCCCTGAAACATTACACCAAGAGACGGTGACGACTGGGAAATTCCTGGACAGGAAGGATTAAATATAAACGTACGCCGATTAATAGTCATAAAAGCGAACACACAAACAGGAGGGAAGTATGAAAAAAAAGGGTGTAATAAGCATGTGTAAGATATAGATATAATGAAAATGACTTGGTTCGGTTGTGGTTAAGAACAGCTTTTGTTACACACGAATGCTTGCTTGCTTGCTTGCATTCGCTGGCTGTGGACTCCAGCGTGAAGTCACGTATGTCGGATGAAGACATCCTGTTGTCCAACATCAGTGTGATGTGCGTGAGTATCCGTTGTCCCATGTCTGGCTTACTGGTGTGCAGACTGTAGGTTCCTCCCCGTGCAGACAGATACTCTCCGACTTCGGAGGAAGTTACACACGGATATCTCCATAAGTGTTTCAGTCTCCAGACGTAGCTCACATAAGAGCATCTCAATACTGTGTACGAAACCAGTAGCACTGACGAGGATCTAAATGTGTGTATATGTGAATGAGATATGTGCTAAACATATTGTTTGTGTGGAATAGTTTCCTCTTTGGGAAATGTGTGCCCGGGCAGCGGTCTAGTCAGCCTGCTCTTTTTTTTAAAAGTTGCATGTCCTTCACAGGACGTAGCAGTCAACCCCAGCATTTTCGCTGTTCGTGATTCCTGGGCAAATTTTACGTTCAGTAGTTTGCCATTGCTTTCTGAATGACGGACTCCTATACCTTTTTCGAAAAAAAAAACTAGTACCGCTGTGTTTCTAACTCGGATATACGGGCTCACAAACCGCGTTCGCAAGCCCTTAATCATAGAGACCGGTTCTGCTCTTGCCGATGTCAAAATGTTAAAATGGATTCTTAACGTCTGCTAGACACATACACAGACAGACAATAACACAGACACACATACATGCATACATACACAGAGACACACACAGACCCGCACATATATACATACATACACTTACACAGATAACACATACATACACACACGCATGCACCAACACGCGCAGGCACACACACTGAGGCGTCCAGAATGGTTGTAGAATTTTGATTGAAAACTCAGGTCATCAGCAAGATTGAATTCCTGTTCTTAAAGACACTGATTGAAAACTCCCCATTTGAAGACGCGACACTAATCCTAAAAACTAAACTAGGGTTGTAGTATTTATTATCATCATCATAATTTTATACGCCATGATCATCTTCTACGTCAAGAGTCGTGGGGAGAAACAGTTGAGGCTCCAGCGCCCGCTGGGTAGCACTGGATAGTGTGCAATATTTATAATAAAACAACATATATGTTTAGATTATGAGGATACAGTAATTATACCGTGTCTCATCAGGATGTAATAATAGATTTGTGGTTCATCATATACTGTAATATCCTGAAACAATAATAATAGTGTGTCTCGTCAATAACATTAGATATGCAGATGATACAGTATTGATTGCAGACAATGAGCAGGATCTGCAACAATTAGTAGATGCGGTTGTTGTAAACAATGAGCAACTGGGGTTAGATTTAAATTGTAAAAAGACACAGATTATGGTCGTCACTAGGAAGAACGAAATACCACAATATAATATACAGGTAAATGGTAATATTCTTCAACAAGTGAATCGGTACAACTATCTTGGAACAGTCATAACATCTTGAAGAGATTAGAACAAGAATTGCCATGGCGAAAGTAGCCTTTAGCAAGATGAAAAACATTCTGACCAATAAAAATGTGTCAATTGAAACGAGAAAAAGAGTGTTGAGGGGATACATAGAGCCTGTTCTTTTGCATGGATGTGATACTTGGACAATGAGCAGTCAAGCTGAGAAACATCTGATGGCTGCAGAAATTTAGTTTCTGAGGAAAATGCAAAGAATGCCGTGGACAGACAGAAAAACCAATGACCAAGTACTACAGGAGACAAATGAAAATCGTAAATTGATTAGAGAAATTAGACGTAGACAGTCGAACTTTTTTGGACATGTTATGAGAAGAAATGGATTGGAGAACTTAGTGACAACTGGCAAGATCGAAGGGAGCAGACCAAGAGGAAGAACGAGAGGAAAATATCTGGATGGCTTGGCCACATGACATGGACGAGAAAGGAACACTGAGCTGATCCACGACTCTGGTGATCGAGTGAAATGGCGAGTCATGACCGCCCACCCTTTCCGGCATTGTACATGTTTGATTGATTGTCTCATCAAGATGTAATAATACATTTGTGGTTCATCATATACAATAATATCCAGAGACACTAATTATTTTGTGTCTCCTCAGGATGTAATAATACATGTTTGGTTTAATAAATACTGTAATATTCTGAGACAATAACTGAATTGTCTCCCCAGGATGTAATAATACATTTGTGTGTCACCATATACTGCTTTGTCCTGCTGCAGTCACGATCTGGCTTATCCTTTAACATTGCGATATATAGAACCATTTGTGGCGTATATTGGGAATGTTTGATGATCCGGGGAGATAAAAGCCGCTTGTCTAGTCCAGACTGTTGCTAGTTTTTGTTTGTCTGTTCCCGTCTCTGGACTTACCAAAGATTAGAACCCGGGTGTCCTTGTATATGACAGGATCATCATCATCATCATCATCATCATCATCATCATCATCATCATCATCATCATCATCATCATCATCATCATAATCATCATCATCATCATAATCATCCTCATCCTCACCACCACCACCACCACCACCACCACCACCACCACCACCACCACCACCACCACCACCACCACCACCACCACCACCACCACCACCACCACCATTACCACCACCACGACCACGACCATCACCATCATCATCATCATTATCCTCCTCCTCCTCCTCTTCATCATCATCATCATCATCATCATCATCATCATCATCATCATCATGTGCCATGTCTATAAGCGTGGGCGGTCATGATTCGCCATCTCACTCGATCACCAGAATCAGGGATCAGCTGAGTGTTTCTGTCTCGATCATACCACATGACCACCCCATCCAGGTAGTTACTTCTCTACATTCCCCCAGTTCTCTTCGGCTCGATCTTGCCAGTTGTCACCAACTTCTGCAATTTATTTCTTCCCATAACGTGACCAAAATATGTTGACTGTCTACGTCTAATTTCTCTAATCAATTGACCGGGGACATGCAGTAGATTTTGTGAGTATAATGCAAGTCATCGAAATGCCGACCCTTAAATGTTGTTTTCTTTAAAAATGCCGTCCCTTATGTAGCCCCCTTACGGTGCCGCCTGATGCGGCCGCCTCCCTGTATCATACGAGGGTAAGTTAATAAGTAAGTCACTAATGGCTGTAGAAAAATAACTAACTATGATAACAACTTGAAAACATTTTATTTTTATACATAATTGTTCCTTTATTTCTCAACATAATTTCCACCAACATTGATGCAATTATCCCATCGTTTTATCAGTCCTCCCAAACCGGCTGCGTAGAACTGCGTGCTTTGTTTTCATTTATCTGCCATCCCACAGACCTGTGTGATTTACTTATTGACTCGCCCGCTAACGTTTTCTACTCAGCTATGCACCGCTTTACGGGATAAACATTTGTCATCATAAACACTGAAAACTCACCCTGGCAGGAGACATTTCGCGAATGACACCGAAGTTGTATGTGAAGTGAAAACGTGGTTTAGATGGAGGACTGATAAAAAATGGGATACGTGCATCAATGTTATTGGAAATTATGTTGAGAAATAAAGGGACAATGCATGTAGAAAAATAAACTGGTTTCAAGATGTTATCATATTTAGTTATTTTTCTACAGTCATTTGAGACTTATGTATTAACTTACCCTCGTAGCACGGCGCGGCCCTGAAATTTACGATTTTTATTTGTTTATTGTAGGACTTGCTCATTGGTTTTTCTGTCTATCCTTCGTATTCTTTGCATTTTCCTCAGAAACCACATTTCCACAACTATCAGATGTTTTTCAGCTTGTTTACTCATTGTCCACGCTTCGCATCCAAACAAAAGCACAGGTTCTACATAGCACCTCAACATTCTTTATCTCGTTGCAAAGGCATCTTTTTATTGGTCAGTATGTAAAACGCTTTGTATCATTGTATGTACCTCTGTCCACGAAAGCTTTAGCCTCAACGTACACTTTGTCATTTGTGATTGTGTTTTAGTAAAAGCTGACCCATTCTGCTTCTCGTTTACATTGATCCACTCATTGCCTGTGATTGATAAGAGCGTTGTCTTTTGTGTGAAACGTGTTAACATTGATTCGCCGTAAGTAATAGCACATTTAGTGGAACCCGTTAGCGCCATGGATATCATGCACGCCTGCCTGTCCTGTGTTCGTGTATTCGAACCCCCACTCAGACGGAATTTTATAAAATTGCTCTAGTCCCCCAGCTGGACCCAACCCAGATTAGGTACCACGTATTTCGGATACTTTCACTTCCCAAGACTTTTCTGGCACCCGTTCAGGCTGTATCCACTTGGGGTCAGGTCAATTCTAATAACCCGCTGCGATGAAGATTCGAACCATCGAGAACACCATAGTCTGGGTAAAGCTATTCCCACATCGTCATTTCTGATGACCATAAGCTTCAGTCAGCCTTTGTTGTCTATTACTGTAGTACTGTATATGATGTAAACCTTGGCGTGTACACACCTGCACACAGTTGCCTGTTGTTGGATTTACTTGCTTGCTTGTGTTCGTTGGCTTGAGCTCCAACGCGAAGTCCTGTATGTTGGATGAAGGCATCCTGTTGTCCAACATCAGTGTGATGTCATACAGGACCTGAGGTTTGTGTGAGTATCCGTTGTCATATGTCTGGCTTATTGGTGCGCATACTGGTGGTTCCTCGCAGGCAGGCAGACACTCTCCGACTTCGGAGGAATCTGCGTTCCTACTGACTTTAGCCAGGACCTCGAAGGAACCTGTTGCCCAGGACGCTCGACGAGGACGCGTCAATAGGTCTTGGCCAGTATATAACCCGGACCTGGTGCCTTGGAAACACCTCTGCGTCCCTTGCTGGATTTACTACTGATATTGTCGACACTATGGCTTAGGGGCAATTCCCTGAGTTTCACAATTCCCCGAGTTGAGGGTTCCAAACTAGCTGAGGAGCGTTTGGAAGCAGACCGCTCTGCGTTAATATGCATGGTATGAGGTGTAGGTCGTTCAGAAAGCAATATCAAACTCGTCATCACCATAAAGTGCCATGCCAGCTGGCGTAGACGTTCATGACTCTCCACAGATCTTGGTCTTTAGTTTTCTGGATCAACTCCAACGTTGATATTCCTCCATGCCACCATCTCAATCCATCCAGCATCATTTCTCTTAGTTTGCCCTTGCCTCTATTCCCCTCGATCTTTCCAGTTGTCAAGATGTTTTTCAATGCCTCTCTTCTCATAACATGACCAAAAAAAGCTGTTTGCCTCTTTCTTATTGTTCTAATATCAAACGACCGAACGTAAAAATTTCTTAGTAAATATCAATAAGCCAAAAAATCCATTCATCATGTGCCATGCCGATAAGCGTGAGCGGTCATGTTCTGTCATCTCACTCGATCACCAGAGACGTGGATCAGCTCCGTATTCCTGTCTCGACCATGCCACGTGGCCAAGCCATCCAGGCATTTACTTCTCGGTCTTCCACTTGGTCTCTTCCCTTCGATCTTGACAGTCGTCACCAAGTTCTCCAAGTCACTTCTTCTCATAACATGCCCAAAAAATTGTGAATGTCTACGTCTAATGACTCTAATCAGTTTACTATGTTCATTTGTTTCTTGAAAGACTTGTTCATTGTTTTTATCTGTCTGTCCATGGTACTCTTTGCATTTTCCTCAGAAACCACATTTCCACAGCCATCAGATGTTTTTCAGCTTGACTGCTCATTATCCACACTTCACATGCATACAAAAGTACAGGTTTTATGCAGCACTTCAACACTCTTTTTATCGTTTCAATTGATTTTTTTTTCATCTTGCAAAAGGCTACCTTCGCAATGGCAATTCTTGTTCTAATCTTTTCAAAGCATCTCCCATCAGATGTTATGACTGTTCCGAGATAACTGTATCGATTCACTTGCTTAAGAATATGCCCATGCACTCGGTTATTGCTCGGTTATTGTACTTGGTCATTGCACTTGGTCATTTCTTCATATAGTAACGTATTAGATTGTACGTGACTATAAACATTGACTCATATTGACGTCACAGAAATTGATACTTAGTTGTATATCTTTTATAATACTTTTTATTGTGTTTATACTGTGAGTGAGCGGGTCTTCACCGCTCATCCTTACCAATCTGTGTACGTATTTTTTGTGTTTATATTGACAGAGATATTACTGTTTCTCTGTACTTTAGAGTGTATTGTTATAAGGGACGTAAGTTGTATTCATTTTGTGTTTTAAAAATTTATGATTACTCATTGTTAAAATGTCTAATAAGTACGAACACTAGCTTAGTAATAATGAGCTCAGAATCGGCCATTTAAACATCTGCCATCTATTAGGGAAGCTGCCCGAACTATCACTTATACTTAATCAAAATTTTCACATGTTCGGCGTCAGCAAAAGACGATTAAATGGTAACATCTCAGATGATGACATCGCTATCAGAGGTTTTAAAACTATTAGAATAGATCATTATCAGAAACAAGAGACGGGTATTGCAGTTTATATTTCTAACTCGCTTAACGTCCGCCGCAGGCTAGATTTTGAAACCTACGAGATTGAGTGTGTATGGCTTGGGGTTAAACTTCAAAATCACATACCCCTAGTAGTTGGCTATCTCTATCGAAACCCCAGTGCAGGAAATATCTGGTATGAAAAATTCACCACTATGATGGATGTAGTCTTTAGTAATACGAGAGAAATAATACTGCTAGGTGACTTCAACATAGACACTAACAAATCAAACAAAACTTGGGAGAACAAATTAGTCATATAACTTCCAACTGTTAGTTAAACAAGCCACTAGAATAACAAAATCATCTGCAACACTTAAAGATCATATTTATACTACGTGTGCTGACAACATCACGGAATGTACTGTACCTATTAATGCAATGAATGATCACTACCCAGTATGTTGCACGTGGTCGGAAAGAGGTACCAACACTCCGAAACACAAACATATAAGTATAAAATATAGAAATTATAAAAACTTCAATCAAGATGCCTTTTTACAAGACTTGCTCAACTCATCTCTGGACTATGTTTACTAGCTTCCTGACCCAGACCATGCTCATGACCACTGGCTGAAGACCTTTCTACGTGTATTTGATAAACATGTTCCATTTAAGGAAGTTCGTGTTAAACATCACACTAATCCCCCGTGGATCACACGGGAGGTAGTTGAACTTATGAGAGACCGGGACAGGGCACATAAAAATAGAGATATAACTATGTACCGTAGTCTGAGAAACAAAGTTCAATATGTTATTCGAAAGGAAAAGAAAAACTATGTTAAGAACTTAATAATAGATAAAACCAACACTAAAAATATATGGAAAGCAATTAATACCTTGACAAACAAACACAAATCATCACAACCACTACGATCAAATCAGGTTACATGTGATCAATTCAGTAAATTCTTTCAACATAAACCAAATGAAGCCTGCAATACCAGATGTGCCTCATGACATATCTTTATTATCATCATTCTGTGAGAACAAATGCTATGGTGACATTCCCTCCAACATACCGCTAATGACTCATCTCAGTAACCTAAAAAAAAACACTATCTCATCAGGACTAGATGGAATCAGCAATCGAATCCTTCGCTATGCTGCACCGGCGATCTGCGAGTCACTAACTTTTATATATAATCAATGTCTCACCAAAAGTTACATCCCATCACCCTTTAAAATTGCTAATGTGTATCCTCATTTAAAAGCTGGTTCATTAGACGATCGTCTCATGAGTAATTATAGGCCAATTTCAATATTATCTTCACTATCCAAACAGCTAGAAAAACACATCCACAAAACAACACTAGAGCACTTAGTTCGCCACAAACTAATAGTTGCCAGTCAGTCAGGATTTATTTTTGTCATAGGGCCCTAACAAACATGATAGAAAACTGGCATCAAAATATTAACAACAATACTCTATGTGGAACGGTGTTTATAGACTTTAGAAAAGCATTCGACATGATAGATCATACTATTCTAATTAATAAACTAGAAACAATGAAAGTAAGCTTTAATATAGTGACATTAGTAAACTCATTTTTATTAGACAGAAAACAAGTATTATCACACAATAAATCTCTATCTCAAGCCATTGCCGTTAATATTGGAGTACCTCAGAGGTCTATACTTGGCCCTCTGTTATTTGCCATTTATATAAATGACCTTCCCTTATATCTGACGTCGTCCTGCGATCTATTTGCAGACGACTGCACAGTATATACAAACGCTATCGATCGTAATGTACTAGAATTATCCTTGCAACAGGAAATAAATAGTGTAGTTAACTGGAGTCATGCAAGCCGCATGCACATTAACATTTCTAAGACAAAAACTATGTTAATAGGAACCAGGCGAAGACTTCACACTCTAATCTCGTAGAGAACACTTCAGATGCACATTGGTAGCACGCCTATAGAAAGTTTAACCGAGCATAAGGCACTGGGTCTTATCATAGATCAATATCTGTCCTTTAATTCCCATTTTCATGCTCTTGTTAAACAAATAGGCAAAAATATATACCAATTTGCGTAAATTAAAAATTTCCTTGACGAAAACACAAGAAATATATTCTATACTTCCCACATACAAACACATATTGATTATTGCTCCACAATCTGGGTTGGATGCTCCATATCAATAGCAAAACGTCTGTTTTCACAGAAAAGGGCACTGCGTTTAATCAACGGTGATAAGCTTACAAACAATTCTAACCTACATGAACGTCTTCAGTTACTGCCTCTCCACAAATGCCTACTTTTTAATAAGGCTAAACTAATTCACAAAATCCTATTTCAAAATGCTCCAAGCTACCTTTGGCCATTGTTTAAATATAATGCAAGACATAGCGAACGACTAAATATACTCCATGTTCCTAAACCTAGGATAGACTTATATATAACAAGCTTAGCACTTCCACAAGAAATCAAAGACACCACCAATCATTATACATACAGTCACAACCTTTTTGAACACTACCTCAGGACAGACTGGTATCAGTTATCAGTTATCAGTTATCAGTTGGGGTATCTTCATTGCACTCCGGACAGGTCCATATGTGCTCAGAACCTCCCCCCCCCCAGCATATGCATCAGCGTCCGATGGCTAATAGTGCCAGTTTTGTGTTGGTTGACGAGGCACCTCGTTTTCCCGATGTACCTCTCGCGTCTGGCCGTGCCGATTCTTACTCCCAAGTCTTTCAACCTGGAAAGCGATGTGGATTCACTGACGTCAAAGTCCTCTGTTGTCGCCACATCTTTGAGGGCGTTAATAACATCGGCACGATCCATGGGCTGGCCATCTACAGAGGGTGCAGAGCCAACCAGTTTATCAGCTCGTTCATTTCCCTCGACTCCCGCATGTCTCGGGACGAAGATGAAGGTGACTTTACATACAATAGACTTCCGCAGCGACTCAGTCCACTGTCTACGTACAGATCCAGCTTCGACCTTCTGAATCATGCTCATTGAGTCTCTTAGTACACAAACGCTGGTATAATGCTGTGATTCCAGCCATATGAAAGCCTGTGTAACTGCCATCACCTCCATCGTCATGCTGCTCGTGGTCATAGAGTGGGCACCATTGGATTCTTGAACAGTTCCCTGGCCGTAAACGCCCACGCACTTCTCTGCTGCTTTACAACAGATCCATCTGTATAGATGAGCACGTCGGGGCTATCTGAGTATTCATAGATGAGCGCGTTGACCTCTGCATTGACAGCGGCAGGGTTCTGCTCTCTGCACCGCCTGTCGAGTGTGATAATGCAGGAGAAAGTGCACTTAAAAGCTGGAGGCATCGGCACCCATTCCTGCCGGGGTTGATACTGGTAAGACTGCAGACCTGTCTGACGACATCTTCCGCCCGACCCATCCATGATTTGCCTCTCTTTAGCCTGTCACCCTTTTCTCTGAATATAGCGTCATGCAGAGGGTGCTGCTCATCTGCACTTATTTGTAAATATGCACGAGCTCTCCAGATCTTGATCCTGTGTTCCATTGTCGCGAAGCCAAGGAGGTATCTCATTGCTACACAGCTGGTGTCTTTCGTGCAGCGCAAAATGATGCGCATGAGATAATCGACATGATCTCTGAAGGACAGGCTTCGATCAAGCCTCACGCCAAGATATGTCATTGACTAGGTTCTACTCAAAATGCTCCCATCCATTCTCACTGCCGGCAGGTCTGTGGTCACAATATGGTTGTTTAGGGAGAACCATGTAACCGATGCCTTTGCAAGGTTGACAAGGGCATCGGCACCAGCGCACCATGAGGAAATTCGATCTAGTTCGCCCTGCATATCATTGGTAACCGCCTGTCTATCTCGACCCTGTCGATACACGAGAATGTCGTCAGCAAATGACAGAGTCCTACCCCTCCCGTCCAACTGTTGTTCAGTGATCGGCACCGATGCGCGTTGAATAGTACTGGTGACAGTGGTGAACCCTGCGGCAATCCTGGACATATCGTTATCGGCTCAGAAGACCAACTCCCGCATCTTAGCACCACCTTCCTTTGGAGCAGAACTGCAGCTATCCATCGTACAAGGTGAGGGTGCACTTTCAGTCTGA
This sequence comes from Cepaea hortensis, assembly GCA_963921405.1. NCBI lineage: Eukaryota > Metazoa > Mollusca > Gastropoda > Stylommatophora > Helicidae > Cepaea > Cepaea hortensis. Next base: position 108,841,879 of record OY992880.1, read on the forward strand.
GTCTATTATATATCAATACAACTTGTGATCTATTTGCAGACGACTGTACTGTATATACTAGTCAAGAAAACCGTAGTGAATTAGAGAATTCTTTACAAAAGGAACTCGATAATCTTACTAGATGGAGCAATGAAAACCGCATGAAAATTAACATCGACAAAACCAAATCCATGCTAATAACGACCAGACAAAAACTACAGACACTAGCCATAATTGGATCACCGCTTGAACTCCGCATGGGCACGTTACCTATAGTTAATGTGAATGAACATAAAACACTAGGTCTTTTAATTGACAGCCATTTGAGCTGGAGCTCTCATGTTCACGTTCTTACCAAGAAAATAGCACAAAAAGTTTACCAACTTGCTAAAATTCAGCACTTCCTGGACGAAAGCACACGAAAAATTTTCTATACATGCTATATCCAATCACATCTCGATTACTGTTCCACAGTTTGGGATGGTTGCCCTAAATATAATTTAAAACGACTATGTTCTCTACAAAACCGTGCTATTCGTCTGGTTTCTGACATAAAGCACGTTGAAAGTAATAATTTGTACAGTCATCTAAGACTTCTACCACTTCAAAAGCGCTTCCTTTTCAACAAAGCCAAATTAGTGAACAGAATTATATCTCAAAATACCCCAGAGTATCTTCTGCCGCTGATTCAATCTAATGCAATGAACAGCAAGCGCCTAAATTTGTTACATGTCTCAAAGCCTAGATTGGACCTATACAAAACATGTTTCGCCTATTCTGGTGCTCACTTATGGAATTATCTGCCTCCATATCTGAAAACTCCAATGAGTCCCTACACATTTAACCGAAAACTCTTTCAATACTTAATCCATACCGACTATATGCCACCATAATTCATTTACTGGTATAATTGTTCATTATAATCGTTCATTATAATTGTTTAACTATAATTGTTCGCTATATATGTGTGTGCGTGTGGGAGCGAGAGAGAGAGAGAGAGAGAGAGAGAGAGAGAGAGAGAGAAAGAGAAAGAGAGAGAGAGAGAGAAAGTGGGTGTCAGAGAGAGTGAGAGAGTTAATGTGTGTGTGCGTGCGTGTGTGTGGAGAGAGTGATTGAGCGAGAAATGGTAGGGGAATCTGTCAGTGCATGCATTCGTACGTGTATGTGTGAGAGTGAGTGAGGGAGTGTGTGCGTGCGTGCGTGCATGCGTTCATGCGTATGTGTATGTGTGAGAGAGTGTGATTGAGAGAGTGAGTGTGTGTGTGTGGAGGATTGTGTGTGAGAGTGAGACAGTGCGAGAGTTGATGTGTTAGTGTGTGTGTGTGTGAGCGCGCGCATGCGTGTGAGTGTGTGTATATGAAAGAATACAGAGAGAGAGAGAGAGAGAGAGAGAGAGAGAGAGAGCTGAGCAGATGCATGTCATGTAACACGTATGTTATGTAACACGCGAATCCGTATGTTTGTGTATTCTCATCTGTCATATACCATTTGATTTTATCATGTATAATATAAACTTATGTTCATTACTGTAGTTTGAATGAGAGAGTCAGTGAGTGTGAATGAGAGACAGAATGAGTGAGCATGAGAGTAAATGTGTGTGTGTGTGTGTGTGTGTGCCTTCTCTGTGTGTATCTCTGTGTGTGGGAGCATCACTATGTTTACGTCACATACTTTTTATGTACACATTTTTCTCCATGATTAAAATTTTTATGGGACTGCTCATGACAATTGTCAGTGTATGTGTGTGAGTAAAGTGTGGGAGTTTGTTCATACTAGTTTCAATGCTAACGTGAGACATTTTGTATGTGTCTAGATGTGAGGAGGTGTTAGTGTGTGTGGAGGATGTGTGTGAGTGTGGGGATATGTGTGGGTGGGGATGTGTGGGTGGGGGTATGCGTTTGGATGGGTTGGGGTGTGTGGGTTTTTGTGGGTAGTGATATTTGTGCTTGTTGGTGGGATGTGTGGATGGATGTGTGGGGGTGAAAGTAGGGGTGTGGGAATGGGTATGAGGGATGTGTGTATGGGTGGAGGATATGTGTATGGGATGGGTGTGGGGTGTGTGTGTTTATGTGGGTGGAGATGTGTGGGTGGTTTGAGGAAGTATGTATGGGTGGCGGGGTTGTGTGGGTAGGGGATTGTGTTGGGTGGATTGGGGATGCAAGGGCGGGTGGGGAGAAGTGTATGGTGTATGGGTTTGAGATATGTGTGCGGTGTGTTGGTGGGGGATGTGTGCATGGTGTGTGGGTGGGGGTGTGGTGGTATGGGTGAGGATATGTGTGTGGGTGGGGGATAGTGTGTGGTGTGGAGGATGTGTGTGATGGGTGCGGGGAATGTTTGTATGGGTGGGGTATATGTGTGGGTGAGTAGGGGATGTGTGGTGGTTGGGGGAAGTATGTGGGCATGTGTGGGTGGGAGATGTGTGCGTGGATGGGGAATGAGTGGGTGGGGTGTGTTAGTGGCTTAGGGATGTGTAGGTGGGTGAGGGATGTGCATGTGTCGGGGTGGGATGCGTGAGGGGGTGGAGGATAAGTGTGGGTAGGGGTATTGTGATCGAGAGATGTTTGGTTGGGGTGGGTGGGTGGGGGTGTGTGGGTGCGTAGAGGAGGATGTGTGCGTGAGTGAGTGTGTGTTGGTGGACGGGTAGGGAATGTGTGTGTGGGTGGGAAGAGGTGTGTGGTGTGTTGGTTAGGGATATTGTGTGGGTGAGGTGTGTGGATGGGAGATTTTTGTGGTGTGTGGGTGGGGTTATGTGGGGTGGATGGGTAAGGGTATCTGTGTGGGTGTGGGTGGGAATATTGTGTGGTATGTGGGTGGGTGATATGTGTGTGGTGTGTAGGTGGGGATGTGTGGTGGTATGTGGGTGTGGGATGTGTTGGTGAGGGATATGTGTGTGTGCGGTGCGTGGGTTGGGCATATTGCGTGGTAGGGGATGTATGTGATGTGCGGGTGGGGGATTGTGTAGTGGGGGATTGTGTTAAGGCATGTATGGGTGGGTGGAGGATGTATGTGTGGGTGGTGGGGTGTGTGCGTGAGTGGATTGGGGATGTATGGGTAGTTAGGGAGATGTGTGTGTGTGGGAGGAGGGGGGATTGTGTGCGTGGGTGGGAAATATGTAGTCAATGGAGATGTGGCTGGGGGATGGGTGGTTTGAGGTGTGGATGGGGAGAGGATGTGTGGGTTAGGATGAGTATGTGGGTGGGCGTGGGATATGTGGGTTGGTGGGGGAATGTTTGTGGGTGGCGAGTGTGTTTTGGTTGGGGGAACAGGTGAGGGGAGTGTGGGTGGGGGATGTGCGGGAGGGGGATGGGTCGGTTGGTGGGGTATGTATGTGTCCCTTGGTGTGCATGTGTGTGGGTAGGTGGGGGTGTGTGTGGGTGGGGTGATGTATGGGTACGTGGGAGATGGGCCTCATAACATGGTAATTTGCCTTGTTTATGTTTACAACATTCATTTCACAATGTTTATTTTTCTTCCTATGTAAATGTATAATGCTCTTGATGAACGAAAGACGAGTGATTGGAAGGGCCGAATGTAAGACGAGCCTGCGCGCCCAATTTGTGACCCTAATAAAGTTTATTTGATTTGATTTGATTTGAGGAGGGCTTGCATAAAGTGCTCGAAGGATACTCTACTTATGCGTCCTCTAAGTCTATGGCGGCCGCATATGTCTCTTCTCTGACCTGAAATCCTTCGTAGACATCTTGAGCAATGACGGCCGCATTCAGCCATTTATGTCCTTCAGGACAGACTACATTCCCCCATAAAAAAAACAAAACAAAACAAAACAACAAAGACAATAATAATGGTAAATTATCTCGAACGACAACTAGCCAAAAAACATTCCCATATGTATTTCACGTTACGCCTTCCTTGGGTATTTATAATGCCCATGTTAAACATTACCTCAGTGAGTTATGTATTATTGATTATTTTTCACGCGTTTTAATGCTTATTGTTCTTTTGTTGTCAAAGATTTGCTTCATAAGAGATGTTGCATGAAAGAATGTATGAGAGGAAATAGAAAAGAAGGGCAGAATGTCAGACGGGCCTGCGTGCCCAATTCTAAACCCTTTGAAAATAAAAATTTTCGTTTGTATATCACATTGTGGCATTTCCTTCTTCCCAGTGACGACCATAATCTGTGTCTTCTTAATATTCATTTCTAACCCTATTTGTTCACTGTGTGCAATAACCGCATCTACGAAATTGTGCAGGTCCTGTTCATTGTCAGCAATCAAGACTGTATCATTTGCATATCTAATGTTATTGATGTATCGTCCCCCAATGTTGATTCCTTCCATATCTTCTATATTTCTAAAACTATTTTCACTGTACAGGGGAAAAAAATCTGGAGACATTACACATCCCTGTCTCACACCTATTTTAATAGGCTGTTATTGACCTACATTGTTATCAATTCTGATAAAGGATTTTATTTCCATTTTTGGGTCCCAATCTGGCAGTGACTCCCCCGATGGTGTTTCCACCTTGTCGTGGTGGGTGGGGGGGGGGGGGGGGGGCTTGAGTTTCTCAGTGACCCTGAGAGCTATGCCGACGGTAGTGTAGCTACCATCAGGGCCTCCCAAGCCGGACAGGTCAAAGGGTAGAGAACAGACAACGAGAAACACCCTGGTCCTCCAGGTTGGAGGTTGAAGCGTGGGGTTAACATCCCCACCATTGTAAAAACCATTTTGTTACGAAACAGATACACGAGCCTCGAATTCGGACTGACTTATTTAGACATCGACCTTGGAACGTTAAAGGACTTTTGAGATTTGGAACATGGAATGTACGGACACTATATCGAGCTGGAGCGGCCGAAGAATTAACCCGGGAGCTGGTTGAGTAAAAAATGAATATAAAAGCAGTACAAGAAATAAGGTGGCCAGGAGAGGGTACTTTAGAGCAAAATGGAATGATTATAATATATGGAGGAAACACCCAAAATAAAAATGAATTAGGAACAGGATTTGTCATCAAAAAAGAGTTATGGGGGAACGTTCTAAACTTTAAAGCTGTTAATGATAGGATTAGTAAATTACGAATAAAAGGTAAATGGAAAAATATAACGATGATCAATGTACATGCACCTACTGAAGAGAAAGAAGATGATATTAAAGAAGACTTTTCTAATGATCTGGAAGATGACATAGAAGAAACTCCCAAACAGGACATCCTGATTGTGCTGGGAGACTTCAATGCAAAAATAGGTAGAGAGCAAACTCATAAAAAAGTTGCCGGTATGGAAAGCCTACATACAACTTCAAATGATAATGGATGGAGAGTCATCAACCTAGCAGAAGCCAAAGGACTGCAGATCAGCAGTATCAGACTGCAAAGAAAGGATATACATAAACAAACTTGGAAATCATGCGACAAGAGAACCTATAATCAAATAGATCACATTTTAATTAACAACAAAAATGCATCAAACATACAACAAGTTAGAAGCTATAGAGGAGCTGAGTGCCACAGCGACCACTTCCTCGTTGGAGCAAAATTTAAAATAAAACTTAAGAGGCTTTCTATGCTAAACTACAAAGGTTACACCCAACATATAACAGAGAAAAACTACAAGAAATTACAGTCAAAGAGAAATTTGCAGATGAAATAAAATGTAAACTTGAAATTCTAAAAAAAACCCGTTGGAGGAAAGCGTTGACCAAACTTGGTTGAACATCAAGAATACAATTCAATCTACCGCAGAAGAATGTCTCGGTGTATTAACCACGCATAGAAAGAACAGATGGTTCAATCCAAAATGTGAAGAAGCAGTCATTAGGAAAAAAGAATGCCAGACAGCTATGGCTAAATGACACCAACAACATCCAAAAGGAAGAGCAATATAGAAATGAATGTAAAGAGGCTACAAAAATAGTTCGACAGCAGAAGCGAAAATATATGAGTAATATAATCAAATATATGGAAACTAATCACCAGAAAAACGAATCCAGAAAGTTTTTTAAAGAACTGAAGTCAATGAAACTAGGGCACCAACACAACACATATGGTTTAAAAGACAAAAATGGGAATATGATAAATACCAATGAGGAAATGTGCAACACATGGAAAGAATATTTTGTTGAATTACTAAATTGTGAAGCTCCAAGTAACACTTTCCCACAGGAAGAGGTTCTAACGTGTGAACCACAAATCGAAGAACCTGCATTTGAAGAAATCCTATATGTAATTACACGACTTAAAAACAATAAGGCAACTGGGGCTGATGGAATTGCTGTTGAATTTATAAAGGCGGGTGGCCATGCATTACATCTTAAGATATACGAACTAATAATAAAAATCTGGAGGGCTGAAGAATTACCCCATGACTGGAAAGAGTCATTATTGATACCTATCTTTAAGAAAGGAGACAAGTTCCAGTGTTAAAATTATAGAGGAATATCACTACTGTCCATAAGCTATAAGATACTATCCGCAGTATTACTAAATAGACTAAAACCATATTCAGAATACATATTAGGTGACTACCAGGCGGGGTTTAGACAAAACAGATCAACAATAGATCAATCAGATATTTATCTTACGACAAATAGCCGAGAAAAATTTGGAATATAAAAGAGATCTCCATAACATTTTTGTGGATTTTAAAAAGGCTTCTGATAGTGTCCATAGGAATAGTCTATGGAATGCTATGCGGGAATTTGGAATACCAAGGAAGTTAATCAACATGACCAGACTATGCATGGAAGATACTTATAATATAGTAACATATAAAGGCAGGAAATCAGACCCTTTCCAAATAATATCTGGCTTGAAACAGGGTGATGCACCATCGCCGCTACTCTTCAATCTGGCTCTAGAGAAAGTTTTAAGGAGGGTAAAGGAGGAATGTGATATTGGAGGAACATCCAAGCTGCTTGGTTATGCAGATGATATAGATATTATAGGGGAAAATGAACAAAAGACATTGGAAATATTGACTCACTTAAAGGAAAAAGCCCAACAGATGGGGCTGGTTATCAACCAAGATAAGACAGAATATATGGTAATTTCAAGAGAAGGAATGGCTAAAAACTCTGCCACATACAAATAGATAATATGACCATTAAAAGAACGGAAACATACAAATACCTGGGTACAATCTTCAACTGCTCCAACATCATAAGGGAAGAAATAACTAGAATCAATTCTGGAAATAAGATATACTATGCACTACAACATCTACTAAAATCAAAGGCGCTATCTCGTAACACCAAGACCACAATTTACAAAACACTGATCAGACCAGTTGTGCTGTATGGCTCTGAAACCTGGAGTACAACGAAAGGAGACGAAGCCTTGCTACAAACCTTTGAGAACAAAGTTTTAAGACGCATCTTTGGACCCATTAGGGATACACAAAGTGGAGAGTGGAAAAGAAGAAGTAACAAAGACATTTATGATCTGTTTAAGTCCCCGCTAATCACTTGCCTCATGAAGGCTAATAGACTACAATGGCTGGGGCATATAGAAAGAATGGAAGATAATAGGGAAACAAAACTCGCTTACACTCAGGAAATAAATGACCGTAGACCCCGAGGTGGACCAAGAAGACGGTGGAGAGATAATACATGTACAGACCTACAAGCACTTGGAATCAACGACTGGCAAGAGAAGGTCAACCAGAGAGACGAATGGAGACGGACTGTATCTGCAGCAAAGAACCTCAATGGCTCGGAACGCTGAAGAAGAAGAAGAAGAAGAAGAAGAAGAAGAATCTGGCAGTGAAATCACGTTACTGTATGTATTAGGAGATTCTTATTATCCGTCTGTTCGGTTATCTGTCACAGCCCTTGTCCTGACGATGACGGTTAATCGAAGTTTTACTGTACTCCCACACTTTCACACACACACACACACACAGAGAGAGAGAGAGAGAGAGAGAGAGAGAGAGAGAGAGAGAGAGAGAGAGAGAGAGGCGATTGTCGTAAGCATCCACACACAAATGGATAAATATTTATACATATACATTGCGTTTTTTTCCGCATATCCTTTACAGGACATCGTTGTCAACATCCGCATCTTTCAGCTGATTGTTGATTTCTTGGCAAGATTACGCTCAGTAGTTTGCCATTGCTTTCTATGTGGCCGGCTCACATACCCCGTAAGTTACCAACGCGGCGAGAACCACTACCAATTCTCACCAAGTTACGTCACTCACGAGAATATACGGGACTACGGAGAAAGACGCTAACCTCTAGGCCAGGGAGACCGGCATACATTGCGTAACGTTAAAAATATTGGTGCAATTCGGTAGGATATTACTTAAAGTTGATATAAACATGATGATATATATATCTTATATATCTTATATATCTTGATATAAGATAGATAGAAAGACAGACAGGCGGACGGACGGACGGACGGACAGACAGGCAGACAGGCAGGCAGATAGATAGATAGATAGATAGATAGATAGATAGGTAGATAGATAGATAGGTAGATAGATAGATAGATAGATAGATAGATAGATAGATTAGATAGATAGATAGCTAGATAGATAGATAGATAGATAGATAAGTAGGTAGATAGATAGATAGATAGATAGATAGATAGATAGATAGATAGATAGATAGATAGATAGATGGATAGATAGATAGATAGATAGATAGATAGATAGATAGATAGACAGACAGATAGATAGATAGATAGATAGATAGATAGATAGATAGATAGATAGATAGATAGATAGATAGATAGATAGATAGATAGATAGATAGATAAGGGACGTTAATTTGAAATATGTTCGTGCCGCACCGCGCGTAATTGCGTACGTTGAACATGATCATGTCATAGTTATGTGATATGTACTGACCAATGAATAAGAGAGCAAGGGCTTATCGTCCCATGATGCATAGGTTCTGTTTCTGACCGTTGATAAAATGGCCGGATTGATCAAAAATCCGCCCAAAGAAGCTCAAAGTGCTGTGATTCAGTTTCTTTCATTTGAAGGATGTCGATCAGTGGACATTCATCGAAGAATGCATGCAGCGCACGGTAAAAAATGTGTCGAAGAGAACAGACAGTCTGGGCACGAATGTTTCGGAAAGGACGTCAGTTCACGACAGATCTTCGACTACGGGGTTAAGCGCGTATTGATGCAACAGAAAAAAAACAAACATCGCCAAAATTCATGCAACACTACAGATGAACCGTTGTCGAAGCATATGTTCGCTAGCGAAATAATTTGATGTGTCAATTGAGACAAATCAAACGGTCGTTCGTATGAAACTGCAATATCGGAAGGTGTGTTCACAGTGGGTACCACGGATGTTGACCGACCGCCAAAAAGAGGAACGCATGGGATGGTGTTTGAACCACTTGCTGCGTTACAGAGTGGAGGGGGATGCATTTCTCTTCCGCATAGTGGCAGGCGATGAATCATGGTGTCACCACTTTTAGCCGAGCAGCAAAAGAGAGAGCATGCAATGGAAGCTTGCTGGATCACCAAAAGCCAAAAAATGCAATTTACAGGTTTCCGCTGGTAAGGTTATCCTGAGCGCATTTTTTGACCATGAAGGGCTATTGTTGGCCGACTTAAAAGAACCTGGTGTCAACATCAACTCTACCCACTATTACAAACACTAGACAAGCTGCAAAAAGCCATCAAGAATAAACGCGGTGTGATTTTGTTGCACGATAATACTCGTCCACAAGTCGCAAAGATTGTGCAGGAAGCATTAGCAAGGAAGAAGTGGGAAATTCTGCAACATCCAACATTTGTTCGGACTCTAAAAAAAAAAAAACTCTCTAGGGGCAACGATTCCACACAGATGCAGACGTAATGAAAGCTGTAAACACTTGGTTCAGTGAGCAACCACAATCATTGTTTGCGGACGGCATTCGCCTTCTATCTAAGCAATGGGATGCTTGCCTGAATGCCTACCGCGACTTCTTCTGACCACCCCATGGTGCATAATTCATTAAAAATGAATGCTTTGTTTAATTCTACCACACCCGTTAATGTTTCTTTTAAGCCTTTTGCAATAAAGCCATTGGAACGGGTTTCTAATGTACGCCCCTAATATATATAGTTATTGGTATCGATTGACGATTCTAGCAAAAATGGAAAAAGTACATATCATAGTGTGCACAAGACTACAAATGTAGCGGTTTGATGCTGCCGTTATATACATATATTCCCCCTTTCCCACCACTGGGACTCTGGGATAGACCCAGCATAATAAAATAGCTGCCACATAATTGTCACAATGGTCTAGGAAGGAGAGCCGACGAAAAAAAGGAACTGGCTACTCAACCTAGCAAGGTTTCAGCCTAGAATATGTAAAGGTGTAACACTTCATGCCCCAACGGCAGCACTATAGGCCTACATTTGTCGTCTTGTGTAAACTATGATATCTACTTTTTCCATTTTTGCTAGAATTGTAAATTGATACCAATAACTGTTTGGCCGTTCTTAGAGAGATATACACGAAGACATTGCCACTGTTAGAGAGATATACATGGAGACACTGACACTGTTAGAGGGATATACATGGCGACACTGTCACTGTTAGAGGGATATACATGGCGACATTGACACTGTTAGAGGGATATACATGGCGACACTGACACTGTTAGAGAGATATACATGGCGACACTGACACTATTAGAGGGATATACATGGAGACACTGCCACTGTTAGGGGATATACATGGAGACACTGACACTGTTAGAGGGATATACATGGAGACACTGCCACTGTTAGGGAGATATGCATGGAGACACTGCTACTGTTAGAGAGATATACATGGAGACACTGCCACTGTTAGGGGGATATACATGGAGACACTGCCACTGTTAGGGAGATATGCATGGAGACACTGCTACTGTTAGAGAGATATACATGGAGACACTGCCACTGTTAGAGGGATATACATGGAGTCACTGCCACTGTTAGGGGGATATACATGGCGACACTGACACTATTAGAGGGATATACATGGAGTCACTGCCACTGTTATAGAGATATACATGGAGACACTGCCACTGTTAGGGAGATATGCATGGAGACACTGCTACTGTTAGAGAGATATACATGGAGACACTGCCACTGTTAGGGAGATATGCATGGAGACACTGCTACTGTTAGAGAGATATACATGGAGACACTGCCACTGTTAGGGGGATATACATGGAGACACTGCCACTGTTAGGGAGATATGCATGGAGACACTGCTACTGTTAGAGAGATATACATGGAGACACTGCCACTGTTAGGGGGATATACATGGAGACACTGCCACTGTTAGGGAGATATGCATGGAGACACTGCTACTGTTAGAGAGATATACATGGAGACACTGCCACTGTTAGGGGGATATACATGGAGACACTGCCACTGTTAGGGAGATATGCATGGAGACACTGCCACTGTTAGGGGGATATACATGGAGACACTGCCACTGTTAGGGGGATATACATGGAGACACTGCCACTGTTAGGGAGATATACATGGAGACACTGCCACTGTTAGGGAGATATGCATGGAGACACTGCCACTGTTAGGGGGATATACATGGAGACACTGCCACTGTTAGGGGGATATACATGGAGACACTGCCACTGTTAGGGAGATATACATGGAGACACTGCCACTGTTAGGGGGATATACATGGAGACACTGCCACTGTTAGGGAGATATGCATGGAGACACTGCTACTGTTAGAGAGATATACATGGAGACACTGCCACTGTTAGAGGGATATACATGGAGTCACTGCCACTGTTAGGGGGATATACATGGCGACACTGACACTATTAGAGGGATATACATGGAGTCACTGCCACTGTTATAGAGATATACATGGAGACACTGCCACTGTTAGAGTGATATGCATGGAGTCACTGCCACTATTAGGGGGATATACATGGCGACACTGACACTATTAGAGGGATATACATGGAGTCACTGCCACTGTTAGGGGGATATACATGGAGACACTGACACTGTTAGAGAGATATACATGGAGACACTGCCACTGTTAGAGAGATATACATGGAGACACTGCCACTGTTAGAGAGATATACATGGCGACACTGACACTGTTAGAGGGATATACATGGCGACACTGACACTGTTAGAGAGATATACATGGAGTCACTGACACTGTTAGAGGGATATACATGGAGTCACTGCCACTGTTAGGGAGATATACATGGAGACACTGCCACTGTTAAAGGGATATACATGGAGACACTGCCACTGTTAGGGAGATATACATGGAGACACTGCCACTGTTAGAAGGATATACATGGAGTCACTGCCACTGTTAGAGGGATATACATGGAGACACTGCCACTGTTAGAGAGATATACATGGAGACACTGCCACTGTTAGAGGGATATACATGGAGACACTGCCACTGTTAGGGAGATATACATGGAGACACTGCCAGTGTTAGAAGGATATACATGGAGTCACTGCCACTGTTAGAGGGATATACATGGAGACACTGCCACTGTTAGAGAGATATACATAGAAACACTGCCACTGTTAGAGAGATATACATGGAGTCACTGCCACTGTTAGAGGGATATACATGGCGACACTGACACTGTTAGAGAGATATAAATTAAATTCCGTTATTAGAGAGATATACAGGAAGACATTGTCACTAGTATAGAGATATTCATGACGATATTGTCACTATAGTCTGTCCGGAAATTAATGCCGTCATTCACGATCAATTATTTTGAAAACTGTCTGTTGCATTGTTATGAAAATTTTCCTGCCGTCTTATATTTACCCCCACCCAAGTAATATGTCTTTGATAGGTCCAAAAGCAACTTAAATCATCGAAAGCGGCGACATTTCTTTGATGTTTTGGAGAAAATGTAGTGAATTCACGCTAACAAACTAGTCTTACAGTAAACCACGTTATTTCTGGTAAGGACACAAGTACAAGGCGTATCCAGATTCGTATGGGAGTGGGTACAATAAAAAAAAGTAGCTTAAAAGTCTACAGGGTCGACAGCATTGCACCGGGTTTTATTCCATATGGCTCAGTCTCTTTCCGTAGGGCGGAAAGCGTCGCACAAAGCACGAACTCCGTAGCTCCAACGACGACCCTCGGGAGTCTCCGAAAAAATGCATTCGTGAAATTCAGGAATCTAACATACAACCTTCGGAGCCCGAGTAAGATGGCTTGACCACTTCACCACGGAGAATCCCGAGAGGGGTGCAATGTGTAATATTAGTAAAGACAGAGAATTTACAGATGCATGGGGTAAATAATGTGTAAATTGACAAGAAAGTAGAAGGAATATATATTTTTTTTTCATTTCTTTCTTGTTTCTTCAACTGCTGGTTAATAATTGTACACAAGTATTCATGTTACTAGAATGCATTTAGCTTTTTATATTGAGTTCGTGAAAGCTTCCAAATATCTGTGCGTTAATGTGCGTATGGAGTGAATAGAAATGATACCGCAATTTAGTCATCATGTTTCCATTTTTAAGGATCTGTTCAGCTGTCTGTGTAGTTTGTTCACACGTACACATGGGTGACAGACCCGCTTTCTTCGTGAAAGATTGTCTACTCTACTGTTTACCGTTCAGAGACGGAACATGATTACCTGTTTTGCACTATGAAAATAGTTGTCACTGTCTCTGTAGTGGGCTTTCTTCTTAACGACCAAGATGTTGGTCCTCTTTTCATTGAAGTTTATAGCTTGATTCGTATACACGCGTGTTGTCCCCTAATTTGACAACGTGTTTGCTCTCACGTTTCTTGTTATGCCACAATATGTCAGTTTCCACCGCAATATTACTCTTCTGTTGGTATTCAATGCGTTTAGTGTGTGTGTGTTTTTTTTTTTTTCAATACAAGTTGTTTGTCACCGCTGAGGGCTTGCGGAATTGAAAATTCATCATTGTGGAATATAAACTGTTGCCATTGACATTGTGCTGATACTGTAATGTTTAGGGCCTGCAATTCTTCTGAATATGTGGAGCAAAATATCCCAGTAGGTGTGCATGTGGATTAATGTCTGCGATCTGCCCAGACCTTAATCGGTGTCGGAAGATTCCAGTAAGTTGATAACTGCTATCGGTTGCATAAAATTCAATCCATCCTTTCTCCAATAGTCATCTTCCTCTTTCAACTCATGGTCCTCACATTTTTTCCAGCAACTTTTATCAATTTTTAATAGCGCGGTCTGAGTTAGTATCTTGACGTCAGACAATTTGAATAGATTGATTGATTGATTGATTGATTTAAAAAATCGACATCACAGCATTCGGGTCATTCCCATAAGCGCTCCGTCCCCATCCTCAGCAACCAGCGAAGAGTTCCAACACCAATAATTCCAGTAGCAACCTGATTATATGTCCGTCTCGCCTTTCCTCTGAGCGTCGAGCCACGGCCAGATCCCCTCGTCACTCCTCGCTGCTTCATTCTTGCCAGATTATGGTGATCCATTTGCTCCTCCGAGGTGTACACGTGCTCACACAAGGCCGCAACCACGTCAGCCTTATCATGCATCAATACTCCACCAAGTTTTGCAGAGCCAGCCAATCTGTCTGCCTGTTCATTCCCCAGCACACCAGCATGCCCCGGAGAAAAGATCCAGACGATGCTTGCCACCCGTGACTTCCGAAGCGAAGCAAGCCACTTGGCACGAAGCTTGCCTGTCCTCACCCTACTCAGCATGCTTTCTGAGTCAGTTATAATCACGATGTGTGTGTGTGTATCGTATTCTCCATCCAGCGGAAAGCTGCACTGACTGCCTCCACCTCCATTCTTAAGCTAGATGTTGTGGTATCATATGCCAAGCTCTCCTGCACCAAACGTCGACCATTAACTTTTGCCAAGAAACCCAAGGCACTTCTACTACCTCTCAACACCGAACCATCTGTGTAGATAATCACATCACCAGGGCGAGCATTATCCTGAATTAGTTGCTGGATTTCCACTTCTGTGGCCCTTGCTGTTTCATGTAGAAACACCGCTTTGTACCGTCTTTTTCATTTGCTATGTACATATACGACATCCTAGTTTTAACTTTTTATGTTTACAAATACACGCTGAATTACTTTAAACTTCCTGGGGGGAAAACAGAATTACGGATCTATATAATGCAAACTGGCAGGAAATTTTTTTCCAGGTTGTTTTTATGATATGTGTCCCTACACACTTTACCAATAGAAATGATTAAGTCAGTTCTATTTTTAAATAAATAATTTAAAGGAAAAAAACAGCTATACCTGACGTACTTGGGACCGCTTCTGTAGCAACGAAAACATCCTATACTGTAAGGCCAAGAAATGTAAAGGGTAAGTAATGTTTTTTTTTTTATTTTTGGGACGAAAAAATTTCCCATTTGATTTGATTTTGTCGACAAATGAATATATACTTCGAGGGTTACAACAACGTTTGAAAGTTCATGAAGAGAATTCGTGTTCTTACAGGACGTCACAATCAACCCAGCTTGTTCTGGGACTGTTTGCGACTCTCTATGCAAGTTTACGTTCAGTTGCTTTGTGAACGACCGACACTCATACCATTATTAAAAATCAACACAAGGCGGCCTGCTTCCAAATCGCTTTCAGTTGAATTCAAACGCAGTGTACAGGACTGCGAATCGCACCCACTACCCCTTCGTCAGAGACACCGCCTTTTTTCTTTTCTAATATCCCTTGCATGGTTAGTATATACACTGGCTTGCCAACACACTTTCCCGAGGTTCGATCTGCACAAGGGACTGAACTTTGACGATAATATCAGCTCTGCCATCGAACAGGAATAAATACTGTTATGGATGCCACGATTTAACTTATGTCATCTTATTTCCTATCGCTTTTGGCCATCACCCATTTTCTGTCAGTTAAAGTTTAATTTCTTCAACGATCTGACATTGCCAAGATTTAGTTCTGCTATTCCCCATTTCACCCTCAAATTCCCAGCATTATTGCTAAACACGGAAATCACAACATATATGAGATGAGATGAGGTGAGATGAGAATAGATGCTTGAGGGGAGCTGCCAACTTAACACCTTTGAATTGAGATGAAATGCTTGAGGAAAGCTATCAACTTAACTATCCGAGACCGAATAAGAAATGATGTTACCAGTCATACAGTTTGATCAACACCCTGTGCCACATACATAAAAAGACAGAAGATCAAATGTTTTGGCCATCTCGTTAGAATCTTCTGAGGATTAAATACGCTACAATGTTTAAATTAAAAGTACAACACAACACATTCCTTAATACACAGAAGTTAGGAAGGTAGTAAGTTAGGGAGGTAGAAAAGAATATTGTAATAAGCATATAAATATGGCATTACCTAAAGAATCATAGACACTGTATATCACAAGCAGATCTCATCTCATCATGTTCCTCTTGTACCTTGCGGTGTCGAGGTGAAGTATAAACATCGTGAGAGTGCCCGATTATGGGCTTCATGTATCGATATTCCCATGGACTCTGCTATTCCCTCCGTCCAACGTTTTCGTGGTCGGCCTCTTCCTCTGTTTCTATCTGGTCTGTACATCACAGCTTGTTGTGGTATGCTGTTGAATGGTAACCTACTTGCATGGCCAAATCATTTGACTTGCTGCTTTCTAATAAAATCGAGCGCTGCTATAAAACCCACTTCAGTCCTGATTTCTTCATTTCTAATCTTATCTTTTCTTGATACGTTGAGTATTCGTCTCAGGAATCTCATTTCTGTTGTTGTGAGTTTTCTTTTCTCTTTTTCTGTCATTGTCCAGGTTTGGCATTGGTAGCATAGCGTTGACAAGAAGATTGTGTTGTAAAGTGCTTTTTTAGTAGTTATTGATACATGTTTGTTCTTTAGTATTGGTGCCATTTGTCCAATGATTTGGTGTTCTTTATTGCATCTATTTTCAATCTCGTCTTCAGATCTGCCATTTGATGATATTATACTTCCTAGGTACTTGAAACTCTTTACTTGTTTCAGGGGATGTTCGTTTAGGTGAATTGTTTTTTTTTTTATTCTTTAGTTATAGTCATTACCTCTGTTTTGGTTGTGCTAATTTTCATGTTATGTTCCCTACACATTTCGTTATTCATATATATGCTGTGAACAAGAGAGGGGACAGGACACAACCTTGTCGGACTCCAGATCTTATGATGAAGGGTTCTGAGTGTCCTCCAGGTGCTCCCACTATGCATTCACTGTTGTTGTATAAGCTTCTACATATATTTGTTAAATGTGTACTCACTCCATATTGTTTAATGATTTCCCACAGCTTGTTTCTATCCACTCTATCAAATGCTTTTTTTGGTCTACAAAGGCTAAGTATAGTGTTTCATTGAATTCGATTGATTTTTCTATAAGATGTCTAATAGCAAAAATGGCGTCTGTGCATCCTTTGTTTTCCCTAAATTCAAGTTGTGTTTCGCTTAGCTGGGGTTCTATAGTAGGTCGTAATCTCCTCTCAAGAATTTTGCAAAATATTTTCCCAGTATGACTCAACAGTGAAATACCTCTGTATTGTGTGCAATCTCTTTTGCTGCCTTTGTTTTTCCAAATTGGGATAATTATGGCGTTTTCCCAGTCTCATGGTGTCTGTTGTTCTACCCAAACATGGTTGAATAGTCTATGTAGCTATGCTGTTCCTACTTCTCTTGCTGCTTTAATTAGTTCATTTGGTATTTCATCTTGTTCCGGTAATGTGTTCAATGGCGCTAATCAGATGGAGATCATAGCAGTAAAAAGCCAAAAGCGGTCTTGAGACACTGACGTTCACCCATGCATGTTTTCTCAGCGACTTCATGAGTATGCTAACTAAGACCGAGAGATGCTGAGCCAGAAAGCATTGACTTGAATCTCCGAGGAGATCAAGACTGACCAATATATGTTTTATTTTTGTCCCAGGGCATGCGGGTGTAAGCAGAAACAAAAGTTCAGATAGGCTAGCGGGCTTGGTTGCTGTAGGGATCGGACGAGCTATGGACCAGGATGAGATCCTGAACGCCATCAGGAAGAATACGTGACTCAATGGATGAATATGATTCTAGATTCGACAGCAAGAACGATGAAGTAAATGCTTGTCACTCTTGACTAGAGAGCCACGCGGAAAGCCACAGAAGAATAGTCAGCAAACACAGAACTGATGTTGTCACTTGCTACACACTGAGGCAGATAATGAGGAGAGGGTCAGAGGAATGATAGTTTGATGTGTAATGAGAATGATATGTTGACTGACCAACTACCTAACTAACTAACTAACTAACTGACTGACTGACTGACTGACTGACTTACTAACTAACTGACTGACTGACTAAATGATAAATGACTAACTGACTAAATGACTGACTGTCTGACTGACAGACTTACAGACAGACTAACTAGCTGACTGACTAGCTGACTTACTGGCTGACTGTCTGATTGGCTGACTAATTAACTAACTCCCAGGACTTTAGTTCTGAGATTCAATTGCCTACGCAAGTTTTCAATAAGGAAGTAAATTGATACTTATGTTTTGAATACAAAGCATAAATCAGTATAGACATAACACATGTTTTATCTGATGACGTACAGTACGCACATAATGGAATAATGTTATCTGCTCATGTGGCAACATCAGTAGTCTAGTGTCTAGACGCTCATGTGGCAGCCTCAGTAGTCTAGTGTCTAGACTCTCATGTGGCAGCCTCAGTAGTCTAGTGCCTAGACTCTCATGTGGCAGCCTCAGTAGTCTAGTGTCTAGACGCTCATGTGGCAGCCTCAGTAGTCTAGTGTCTAGACTCTCATGTGGCAGCCTCAGTAGTCTTGTGTCTAGACGCTCATGTGGCAGCCTCAGTAGTCTAGTGTCTAGTCGCTCATGTGACAGCCTCAGTAGTCTAGTACCTAGACGCTCATGTGGCAGCCTCAGTAGTCTAGTGCCTAGACGCTCATGTGACAGCCTCGGTAGTCTAGTGCCTAGACTCTCATGTGGCAGTCTCAGTAGTCTAGTGCCTAGACGCTCATGTGGCAGCCTCGGTTGTCTAGTGTCTAGACGCTCATGTGGCAGCCTCAGTAGTCTAGTGTCTAGACGCTCATGTGGCAGCCTCAGTAGTCTAGTATCTAGACGCTGATTTCTAACATTGGCCTGAACTCACAGGTCGAACCAGCCTGGACTGGCTACCAGGTATTGTCTTTGGGAGGGAATCGGCCGGCGTTGTGCTTACCACAACGTCCACCGGGTGTCCATCGGTCCGTCAAAATATCGTTCTCGCACCATATGACTAATGAAACTTTGCAGGTGTTATAAGGTCTTTTACTTTACTTACTTTTACTTATCATTTATGATGGATAGAATTGATGGTTGGCTAGCTGTGAATTCTATGGAAGACAGAGCTTTAACTCTTCAAATCCGATACACTGTTGGACAGGACACTGATCCCAAAACAGTCGCTTGCATATACCATTGTGAGGCTGGTGTAGATAATTTCAATTTTTAATTGCGAGGTTATTATAGATACTTTCTCCCTATCCCGTACCAGAGTACCATCTACCATTGTGTGGCTTGTGTGGACACTTTCTCCATATCCTGTACCATAGTACCATCTATACTTGTGAGACTAGTGTAGACACTTTCTCCTAATCCCGTACCACAGTACTATATATCATTGTGTGGCTAGTGTAGATACTTTCCCCTAATCCCATACCACAGTACCATCTATCATTGTGGGGCTGATGTAGATAATTTCTCCCTATAATTGTGAGGCTGGTGTAGAAATTTTCTCCCTATCCCGTACTACAATATCATTTATCACTGTGTGGCTGGCGCAGATACTTTCTCCCTATCCCGTACTACAGTACAATTTATCATTTTGTGGCTGGTGTAGATATTTTCTCCATATCCCTTACCACAATACCATCTATCAATGGGAAGATGGCTTAGGCACTTTCTCCCTTTCCCACACCACTGTATTTTCTATCATTGTGAAACTTTTGTAGATACTTTCTCACAATTCCGTATCATCGTACCATCTATCATTGTGGTTCTGGTGTAGATACTTTCTCCCTATTATTGTGAGGCTGGTATAGATCCTTTCTCCATATTCCATACCACAGTTTCAACAATCATTGTGGGGCTGGTGTAGATACTTTCTACCTATCATTGTGAGGCTGATGTAGATAATTTCTCCCTATCATTGTGGGACTGGTGTGGATACATTCTCCCCATCATTGTGGGGCTGGTGTAGATACTTTCTCCCTATCACCGTGAGGCAGGTGTAGATACTTTCTCCCTATTCCGTACCATCGTACCATCTATCATTGTGGTTCTGGTGTGGATAATTTCTCCCTATCATTGTGAGGCTGGTGTAGATACTTTCGCCCTATCCCGTAACTCATTACATCTATCACTGTGAAGCTGTTGTAGATACTTTCTGCCTATCCCGTACCACAGTACTATCTATCATTGTGGGCAAGTATAAATACTTTCTCTCAATCTGAGGAAGTCAAGGCTAACCAATATCTGCTTCATATGTGTGTCAGAGCATACTGGTGTGAAAAGAAACAAAAGCTCAGATGAGCTTGTTGGCTTGGCTGTTATAGGGATCCGACGAGCAATGGACCAGGATAACATCTTGAACCTGGGAAGGCTAACCCGGTCAACAAACGCCGACCAAAGTCGGATGTGTTGGTGTAAGAGCGCATAACCGGACACACTGCAATTAAGTCTGAAAAAGCACTCCGGATGCGCACGAAGAAGAAGAAGAAGAAAATATCCAGAACGCCATCAGGTAGGCAGGGCTAGTAATTGACTCAAAGGATGGACGTGACTCTACACTGTGACCAGACTTCAAGAACGATGAGGTCAAAATAGTGTCACGCTAGACTAGAGAGCCATGTGTGAAGCCAAAGAAGAGTAGTCAACCAACACATAAATGATGTTGCCACTCGTTACACACTGAGGTAGATAATGAGGAGAGTGTCAGAAGAATGATAGTTCAATGTGTAATGAGGATGATATGTTGACTAACTAACTAACTAACTAACTAACTAACTAACCAACCAACTAACCAGCCAACTAACTAACTAACTAACTAACTAACTAACTAACTAACTAACTAACTAACTAACTAACTAACTAACTAACTAACCAACCAACTAACCAGCCAACTAACTAACTAACTAACTAACTAACTAACTAACTAACTAACTAACTAATTACCCAACACACCACCCCCCCCCCCCCCTCCTCCATACCCGGCTCACTCACTCACTCGTTAACTCACTCACTCACTCGTTAACTCACTCACTCACTCACTCACTTACTCACTCACTCACTCACTACTCATCTACCCACCCTCCCAAGCACCCACTAACTAACTAATTAACTAACTGACTGACCAACCGACTAGCTGACTAGCTAACTAGCTAACTTCCTAACAATCTACCTATCGGGCTATCTGACTGATTGACTGTATGGCTATCTGACTGGTTGGCTGTCTGACTGACTGACTGACTGACTGATTGACTGACTGACTGACTAACTGACTGACTGACTGACTGATTGACTGACTGACTGACTGACTAACTGACTGACTGACTGACTGACTGAC
Organism: Cepaea hortensis; assembly: GCA_963921405.1. Lineage (NCBI taxonomy): Eukaryota > Metazoa > Mollusca > Gastropoda > Stylommatophora > Helicidae > Cepaea > Cepaea hortensis. The sequence continues at coordinate 108,863,385 of OY992880.1, forward strand.
TTAGTGAATGTACAACTAACTCCCAGGACTTTAATTCTGACATTCAATTGCCTACGACAGTTTTTCTATAAGGAAGTGAATTGATATATATGTTCTGAATACTGTAATATAAACCAGTATAGACACTAACAATATTTTGCGCTTCGAATTTTACATCTGTGGATAGGCATATTTGTCCAGATTTAGCATAACCCATACGCACTGGTTGGGACCAGGCATAATGCTAATATTCGTGGCACGTCCTTTAAAGTTTGCCGCTTATGAGACTTGCGAGATGGTATTAGAGGTGTCAAAGGTTGGGCCAGTGTGAGGAGGTCATGACTAACCAATTAAATAACTAACTGACTGACTAACTGACTAAGTGAATAATCAACTAACTGACTTACCAATAGACAGACAGGGTGACAGACTGACTGACTGACTAACTAGCTGACTGACTAGCTGAACGTCTATCTGACTGGCTGACAGGCTGGCTTGGCTTACTGATTAACTGACTGACTGACTGGCTGACTGACTGACTGACTGACTGACTGACTAAGTAACTACCAGACTTTAATTTTGACATTCAATTGCCTGACAGTTTTCATTAAGGAAGTAAATTAACACATATTTTGATTTTGAATACTGTCGTATAAATCAATATAGACATAATATATTTTGCGTCTGTCAACTGAAAGGTTGTTGCTTACGAGGCTTGCGAGAACGAACGAACATACTTTACTTTGAAAGGGTTAAGAATTGTGCACGCAGGCTTGTCTAACATTCTGCCCTTCTATCACTCTTTTTCATGCATTATTTCATGCACACATCATTCAAGGCTAACTGAAAACAACAACAATAGAAAAGATATGCATTAAAAGGCATGTAAAATATGCACAAATCAATACTACATGATTCCTTAATGTTAATTAATGATGTGGCAATTGTTAATAGCTATGGAGAACATATTATTCTACGAAAAGGGGACTGGCTGTTAAACTAAGGTGTTATTATTATTATTATTATTATTATTATTGTTGTTGTTGTTGTTGTTGTTGTTGTTGTTGTTGTTGTTGTTGTTGTTGTTGTTGTTGTTAAGGTAATGTGCACTGAGAAAGTGTTCAAATAATTTGCGATTATGTGTATAGGAATTGGTGTTTTCTTTGATTGCTTGTGGAAGATTGTTCTACTGCTGAGCTACGGAGTACGCTAGGCTTGTTTTGTATAAGTCTATCCCATGCTTCGAGATATGTAATATACAGTATTTAATAGTTTGCTGTGTTAGCACCGGAGAACATCGTGACAACTGGAAAGATCGAGGGGAAGAGAGGCAGAGGCAGACCAAGAGAAATGATGCTGGATGGATTGAGACGCTGGCACGGAGGAATATCAGCAGCAGAGTTGATCCAGAAAACCAAAGACCGAGATCTGTGGAGAGCCATGAACGCCTACGCCAGCTGGCAGGGCACTTGATGATGATGATTATGGCGTTAGCATTATATTTAAACAATGGCCAAAGGTAATTTGAGCCAATACTAGGTTTGCCAGGAGGTCCAACCCAGTAATTAAAAAAAACAACTACCCTATCGTGGCTACTTAAAGCCAGGGGTGGGTGGAGGGGGAGGGAGGTGGTGGTAGTGGAGGCGACCGTTTCATGACGAAGTGGTTAAGTCACGTGCCTTATATTTTGATAAGTGAATACTGGAATTCGTCATGCAATCCACAAGTGTGATTTCCTTGGAGACTCAATTCTCTCTCGGAGGTCGTCGCTGGAGCTACGGAGTTCGGGGGTCGTCGCTGGAGCTACGGAGTTCTTGTTTTGTGAGAATCTTTCGGAAGACCGCAGTGCGGAAAAGGCTTAGCCTTATGAAATAAAACCTGATGCAATAAAGGTCATCCTCCCGCCTTTAATCTTTAACACAAACATACTCAAAGACACACACACACCCACACACACACACACACACACACAACACACACACACACACAACACACACACACACACACACACACACACACACAGAAACAGACGACACTGACACAGACACAGGCACAGAAGACACAGACACACACATACACACATACACACACAGACACACACACAGACACACACACAGACACACAGAGATACACAGACACACAAACACACACACACACAGAAACAGACACCGACACAGACACATGCACAGAGACACATACATAGACACATGACACAGAGACACAGACACACACATACACACAGACACACACACACACACAGACACATACACACAGAGATACACAAACACACACACACCCACACACACACACTGTGCTACAGTAGCTTTTCCTTTTCTAGGATTACCATTACTACGCACACGCAGGCCTGCACGCATGCACCCCCCCCCCCCCCCCCCCCCCCCCATCATTACTACGCACACGCACACACAGGCCTGCACGCATGCACCCCCCCCCCCCCCCACACACACACACA
>OY992880.1:108870836-108873336 GCA_963921405.1 Cepaea hortensis
ATACTCTCCGACTTCGGAAGAATCAGCGATCCTACTACGTTAGCCAGGACCCCGAAGGGACCTGTTGCCCAGGACACACGACTCGGACGTGTTAGTAGGTCTTGAGCAGTATGGAATTTGGCCCTGGTGCCTTGGAAACAGCTCTGCGTCCCATTTTACAATGCCTTTGTTCTCATTATATTATATAACCACAGAATGCAATTTGTCTCTTTCTTATTGTTGCATATAGTTTTCTACTTTCATTAACCTTTTCCGGGAAATCTTTGTTAAATACTCTTGACAATCGGAGATTGACTGACTGAAAAAAAAAATTAATATTAATAATTTACTATTTTACTAGTTTATGTTTATACTGTACCCCCGTGACACTAAAATATTCAACAACTTGTGTTAAACAAACATGATAATTTCAGCTCAACCATTTTACTTAATCACCGAGATACAAAAGTGTTTATTATAGTGTCAGATAGTGAGTTATAATATTATCTTTTCTTTATGGCTGTTATAACTTTAGATAGTAAGTTTTTAATCTATTATCTTCGTGTGTATATTTTTTTAAGATAATCAATGTCTACGTTCGTCATTTCTAGTGTGTTTTTAGATAGTCAATTTCGGTCTATTTTAGTACAGTTTAGCTCACGGGTGTAACCCGGAAGTGCTCCGTTCTATTCCTAACTCAAGCTTGAGTCCGGAGAATTTCAACTCAGTGCACGAACTCCATAGCACCGGCGAGGATCCTGAAATACTTCGGGTAGATTTTTAACTCGAAATTTTGCCCGGGCAGCGCTGTTAGGCTACTCTTTTTGGATTTCCAACTGCCAAGGGATGTTTTACGTGCGCAACAATACACATGGGCGTCTGATCTCACTACCTAGAGACCAGGGGAAATATTGTTACTAGAAGTCCACGTGACAAAATCTCGGCCCTGACTGGGGCTTGAACCCGGGACCTCCAGAACTAGAGGCGGACACCATACTTTGAGACCACTCAGCCTCTCCCCCCCCCCACCCCCTTCCATCATCTGGGACTTTTCTTTCTTCCAATGCTATATTAAAAAAAATCTTGTTAGCCATTTAACTCCTGTTTCCCCACGGACCTGAATAGCTTCTGTGGTTATTCCATCTGGACCCGGTGATTTCTGTTTAGGACTTTTCTGTATAACTGTTTTGATTTCTGCAGGTACGAAATCTGGTTCTTGTTGTCCATGACTTGTAGGCACAAAAGTGAGGTTTTCTATGTTATGTGTGGGATTAAGTAGTTCTTGAAAGTATTCTGCCCACCTTGCTAGTCTTTGTTGTGGATGATATATTGGCACACTTCTTTTGCTGTTTATGATGGTGATTGGGTTGTAGCATGCATCTCTATTTCTCATTGTATTGATACATTTATAAAATTCTCTTGTGTAGTCTTTGCTAAGGGTCGCCATCTGTTCACTGTATATTCTCAAGGATTCATCTTTAGATGCTCTAATTGTTTGTTTGGCATTTCGTCGTGCTATTCTATAAGTAACATAGTCTTGTTCAGATTTGGTTGTGATCCATTTTTTAACGCTACCTTCTTTTTGAATATGCTCTCTTTAACTTCGTTGTTCCACCAAGCTGTCCTTAATCTTTTGTCCTGTCCTACTTTCTTTGTTTCACATTTATTTTCCAGTGTATCGAGCACGGCAGCCTTGAACATTGACTATTCTTTATCTACGCTTGAATAGTCATCAGGAATGTTCTTACGTAGTTTTTTGATGTCTTGATTAAATTTGCCTTTAGCCGTATTTTCCTGCAGCCTTCTATAATTGATGACACGTGTTGATACCTTTTTGTTTCTTATTTTCGTGTATGTTGGAATCTTTTTTTTATTATGACTGGCTTGTGATCAGTATCGACGTCTGTATTTGGGAATGCTGTAGAATCTAATAATATTCCTGTGTCTGATTTCCTAATTAGAATAAAAGTCAATTTGAGATGCTTGGTCTATGTCATTCCATTTATACCAGGTTTTGGGTGTGGGCTACAACGATGTTGAAAAAAATATTTGCTATTATTAGTCCGTGTGTTCGGAGCATATGTTGAGTAGCCATGACCATTGCTGTTACATTCAGTCTCTGTGTCGCTGAATGGCCCCATGCATTCATTTCACGGTGATCTTTGTGTGCCTATTCGTCCGTTTAAAATCACCCACCACAATAAACTCATCTGTCTCCCTGACATTATTTAACGTGTCTGCAAGTCTATCAAAATATTTGTCTTTGTCTTCGTCGCTGTAAGTGTCGTTACATGGGGGCGTATGTTTGTATACAAGTTGTTGTTCTATGTCATTCTTTAATATGTACTAGTATTATCCTTTCGATATAAATTTAGTGTTAATAATGGTTTTCACTTTGTCTGGATGTAATAAAAATTCCATTCCATGTTTAGCTGCAGCTCGTTGGTCGACCCACTACATATAAGAACGTAACCTTCGTGTGTTCGTTATGTGTTCTGCCCCTTTTTCCTAGTATCTGCGA
>OY992880.1:108878336-109013336 GCA_963921405.1 Cepaea hortensis
TAGAACAGTGTATGCAACTATTAGACAAGAGACAAACAATGTTCCTTGATCATTTAATGAGAAGAGAAACATTTGAAAAATATCGTCGCGCTTGGAAAATTCGATGGTAGAAGAGGCAGAAGCAGACTACAAGAAAGGACACTGGATGACCTAAGTCGAAGAAATAAGAGCAACAGAGCTGTCCCAGACAGCGAAAGACCACGATCTATGGAGACACGAGAACGTCTACGCCATTTCGATCAATAAGATGTGTTATGGCATTATTTCCCCACCAGTACGACTCTGAAGTTGATTCAGGTTCATAAAATGTATATGAGGCAAATTTACGGGAAGTATAAGTGAAAGAAGGCGTCTAGGAATTAAATTGACCACCCTTCTTCAGTAAAGGTTACTTAATTGGTCAACAGATCTTCTTCATTGCACATCGAACAATCAGTACACAAGTGCTCGGATCCTCTCTTCATATCTTCTTCAGCGTGTAGTGAGTCACGACAGTTGTTCCGTGTTGTTGAATATTCTTCTTTCTCTCTCCGCACGCTACTCTTATCTAGCTTCATCCTATTTGACTTGGTGTTCTTGCTGTCTGGACAAAGCTGTAGAATCACCTGCATCCCTTGAGTAGTTTACTCGTCCTGCTTCTCTGGAGGCGTTTAAGATATCAGCCTGGACCATTGCTCGTCACTCCCCAACAGCATGGGAGTAGGTTGTGACAACTGGGAAGATCCGTTGTGTGAGAGGAAGAGGTCGAACTAGGGAGAAAATGCTGGATTGTTTGGCAGAGTGGCATTGAGGTCTATCAGAAGTTGAAAGTATTCACATTATATCTGAAGGGCTATCATTTGACTCGGCCGTGTTTTAGTGGGACCACTATAGGAAGCAAAGGTAAGTATCACAATATAACCTACCATACAGGTCGTAAGAGGTCACAAAGGAGGGTTGGGCATGGAGCTGGCCTTCCCATTCCGTAGAAATGCTGTAGCTGCATAATCCAATCAATCATAAATAATTACAAAGATATAGAAGAAAAAAAAAGCTAGGCAAAAGGCTCTTTTAAAAGAGACATGTTGCAATGCGGAGAAAGTCGAGAGGAGTCCGGATCGCAGACTTCCTTTCTTTCAATCAATCAATCCTGTGCCATGCCGGAAAGCGTGGGCGGTCATGACTCGTCGTTTCACTCGATCACCAAAATCGTGGATCAGCTCAGTGTTCTTGTCTCGTCCATGCCATGTGGCCAAGCCATCCAGGTATTTTCCTCTCGGTCTTCCTCTTGGTCTGTTCCCTTCGATCTTGCCATTTGTCACTAAGTTCTCCAGTCCATTTATTCTCATAACAAGTCCAAAATTGTTTGACTGTTTACGTCTAATTTCTCTAACCGGAGTGCCAATTCCCGAACTGGCACCTGAAATATTAGAACTAGGCATGAATAGGTAAAGACAGCACTTGTGGCAGAATAAATAGAGGAAGATCTGAAAAGACAGGAAAAAGATAAGTAGAAACAGGCATTAATGATATGGGGAGGGCATGGGTGGAGCTGCATGAGGTAGCCAAGAATACGAGCTATTTGAGTGAGTTGGTTTAGGGCCTTTTTCCCCACTGGGGAAATAAAGGATGAAAGAAAAAGAACACTTCACAGCACACTGGCAGTATCTGCCACGGGGCTACCTTTACTCGCACTCTTGTCTTAAAGGCCAATTTCACAACTAGTGATAAGTGCTTTCATTGTTTCTATGTTCATTTATTATGTGCTGATTTCCACCAATGATTGATCCGTGGCAAGAGGCGGTCGCAATTCCTAATCCCACATACCGCGTTCGAAACACAGCTGCAGGCGATTTGGCTGCAGTCCTCCATGCGTTGGTTTTCATAAAATGGTATGAGTGCCGTTCGTTTAGAAAGCAATGGTAAACTACTGAAAGTAAACTTGCCAAGAAATCACAAGCATCCGAACAATTCTGGGGTTGACTGCGGCGTCCTGTAACTAATATGAAAATAATTTTTAACTTCCACTATTGCAATATTCTCCAGACTCAGGTTTGAGTTAGGAGGAGAACAGAGCACTTATGGGTTGCACCCGTGTGCCGTGATGTTGATCCATCGACTAAACTAAACTAAACTAAATCTGGGAACGACCATTGGTGCTTAGATCTCCATCCTCATAAATCCATCAGCATATAATTATTAATTACCATCCGGGTCTTCTGTTTCTAGTCTATCATAAACGTCTCGACTTACTCTGGTGATTGTTGTGATACTTCACACGTCTAATATATGTACTAGCTGTGTCTTCACGATAACAGTAGCATGTTGATTACCAAAACAGGGACGTTCATGACGTCATGACTTCACTAAAGAGCGGTCAGACATAACCCCTACCAGTGAGTGTCATAATTCGAAGCCCTTGCATGGCACTTAGATGCTGGACAACCATCAAGTCGTGCTCTGCACAAGGCTACTTACTGCCTTACTTCCCAACATTTGATGCCATAGAAAATTTTTATAATGGGTTTATATCTGAAAAAGGCATTTCTATCAAATCTGCAGTTATATCTCGTGATGTTATTATTTGTTAAAAGATGTGATACTTATTTTCTTGTATGGTGCAGGATTGTATTCTATATTTTGTTCACCAGCCATTATGAAAATGTATTGATTATATACATGCCTTGTAGAGATCAGAACAAAAATCACCACTGAAAAAATTGCCTTTAGCAAGAAGAAAACATAAAAAAGAAAGATGAAAACATTGCTCACAAATAACACGCTGCTGATTGTACTGAGAAAACATGTTAAAGTGCTCTATACATCTATACAGTTGTTAGTTAGTTAGTCGCAGTTCCAACTTCACAGCAACGGGTCGTCCCCATTATGCTCCGTTCCTGTGCCAGTGAATATCATACAAAACGCTCCCCACCGCCCAATGTGAAAAGCGGAAAAGACAGGAGTCTCGACAAACAACAGCCCGCACAGATGCACTGTGCATAATGCCGCCGCCAGAATGTCAACACAATAGTCCCCGACAAAACACCCAGTTCATTTCTGATGGAATCTGCAGCCATTTTCCCATCTGGATGTTTCCTAGATGTTCACCCACACAGTCCACGAAATACAGTTCATCGTCGATGGCAGTGGCAGTCAACCAGAAGCCCATCAGCCACGCATTTCTGCATAAGGCAAAAACCGGTCAACTCTGGGACATAGCCATATGCCATCACTCCGAACATGCAGTCACGTTCCAAAAAACCTCGGGCAGATTCAAAAGCACTTCACACGAAACTCACAGCTCACAGTGTCGCGCCACGCACTCACTCAGTAGCAGGGCGATGGAACCATCAAGCCTCCTTAGTCGCCTCTTACGACATGCGTGGTAGGCTGCAGTGTTGCTATTCTTTGCTTCCCTTATGGGCCCCGGCAACACACGGGAGATACAGTTGTATAGATGTGAAACATTAGCAATAGGTATACATACCGAGCAACATATAATGACAGCGGAAATGTCGCATCTGAGGAAATTAAAAGAATATCATACACATACCGGGTGGGGATGGGGTGGGGTGGGGGGGGGGGGGGAAATAGAAGTTCCGGAAGAAACAAATGAAAACCGCAAATAGGTTAGAGCAATTAGACGCAGACAGCCACGATTTATGAGGACTAATAAATATTAAACTTATTGACAATTGGCAAACATGATTGACAAAAAGAGAAAGACAAAGCGATAAATACCAAGATGGCTTGATCATATGGTATAAACTAAACGGGACACAAACAGGATAGGAGAATCTGCTGTTCGTTGGAGACTGCCAGTCATGACATCTCCCGTCTTTCGACATAGCCCATGATGATAATGATAATACCTGGTTACATAAGAAATATTTAACAGCAATAATCAGAAAACATAACAGAAAGTGTCAGAAATACAAGGGTATGTTCCGGTAAACTACCATTCATTATAAAGGAAAACTCACCTGCGTTTTTTTTTTTTTTGCGTTCACTCACATTGAACTCAAGAGTAGTTCATTGCGCTGCTACTTCTAGTGCGCTGGACTGATTTTTGCGTTTGGAGTTACTTTACCTATTACCAGCGCCCCTCGCTATCAGGCGAACCCGCTCCTACTTCCGAGGTACTTTTAATTTATGAACGAGAAGTCAATAGTTTAGCCTAACTGACCGGTGTAGGGGTTGAACCCGCTACTTCGTCATTAGGAGTTTGAAACTAGGCTGTTATCACTAAAAGAACTATTATACAGCCAAGATATTCTTTTGTTCTCATCCAGATTAAAGATGACAAGAATCAACAACACACTGAAGATTACAGCTATGTGGATGAGAAAAACCAGACTCAAGTGAAAACTCGCTGCGACCCAAATCAAACCACTTTCAGCTGCAAAGATGATTCCAGGATGGAGAAGGATGACAACAGGAAGTCTGGCGATAGTTAACGTTCTCTTCCTGGAGTTAACAAGTATAGTTGTGCATAATATCTGCGCTCTATAGGAGGTTCGATTTCTAGAAGTGTTTTATATCACCTACGATGGAGGAGTCCTGTAAAGATAAGATAATGATGTGACAAATTATAGATAATGTAAATAAAATGATGTTTTAAACTTTATATCATATATCATCATGTTTCATGCCGAGTGTCACATGCGATCGGATTTCTCCACAAACATCTGTTGCCTGTGTCTTTCATACGTTTGACCACAGATCGTCTTCCAGGCTTCTCCGTGAAACCGTCCAACATTTTCTCCCTTTCTCGACCTCTCCTTCTCACACCCTCCATCTTCCCAATTGTCGCAACCTTCTCCACGCCGTTTCGTCTTATCTTTTAACATGTTGCATCCTTTACAGGACGTTGTAACCACACTTTACAGGACATTGTATCCACACTTTGCAGGATATTGTATCCACACTTTACAGGACATTGTATCCACACTTTGCAGGATATTGTATCCACACTTTACAGGACATTGTATCCACATTTTACAGGACATTGTAACCACACTTTACAGGACATTGTATCCACACTTTACAGGATCTTGTAGCCACACTCAGCCCCTACTTGTTGTTTGTGTTATATTAGGCACTTTTATGTTCAGTAGGTTGCCATTGCTTTCTGAACGAACAGTCAATATTTAAGTCCAGCTGAACGGCGTGGGGAATTATCCCACTACACCGCCGTCAGAAAAGAAAGTTTAAGTGCGTTAAACCTCCCAGCCACGTCGACCCATGATTGTTTTGTTCTGATGTAAGAAATCAACAGCCACTGCGAACTGGCCACACTATATTGCTCTTCTTTGTCGTCCACGGGATTCGTATCCTTCTATGCAGAAACCACATCTCTATGACCTTAAATTATTTCTGATTTTCAAATTCAGTGTCGTCCACGCACATAGTAGTATAGGACATATGTAACATCCTAAAACCTATTTTCTAATTTTCATGGACAGGGATAGAATACACAGAATGTCATTCATCACATGAAATGCTGTCTTTGTTTGGATAATTACGAGGGAAAGTTAATAAGTAAGTCACAAATGGCTGTAGAAAAATAACTAACTATGATAACAACTTGAAATCAGTTTATTTGTATACATACATTGCCACTTTATTTCTCAAAATAATTTCCACCAACATTGATACACTCATCCCATCGTTTTATCAGTCCTCCCAAACCGGTTGCATAGAACTGCGTGCTCTGTTTTCTAAACCACGTTTTCACTTCACATTCAACTTCGGCGTCATTCGCGAAATGTCTCCCGCCAAGGTGGATTTTCAGAGGACTTAGCCCCTAGCGATTTCCCGTAAAGCGGTTCATAGCTGGGTAGAAAAAAGTTACGAGGTCGAGTCACTAAGTAAGTCACACAGTTCTGTGGAATGGCAGGTAAATGAAAACAGAGCACGCAGTTCTATGCAGCCGGTGTGGGAGGACTGATAAAACGATGGGATGAGTGCATCAATGTTGGTGGAAATTATGTTGAGAAAAAAAGGGACAATGTATGTATAAAAATATAAACTGGTTGTAAGTTGTTATCATAGTTAGTTATTGTTCTACAGCCATTTGTGACTTACTTATTAACTTACCCTTGTATATATGTCGTTTCTGTGTTATATATATATATATATATATATATATATATATATATATATATATATATATATATATATATATGTATATATATATGTATATATATATATATATATATATATATATATATATATATATATATATATATATATATATATATATATATATATATATATATATATATATATATATATATATATATATATATATAATGAATTACCTATGTGTTTAAATGTTATTCGATTTTATGTTACTGTACGTTCTGGTTGCTTTTAATTCTTTCGTTTTAGGAAGATTAATTTGTGTGCTTTCTTTTCACGTTATGTGTTAGAAATGTCTTTCAATTCTTGCTATTCATTGTAACTGTTGTTTGATATAAGCACTGTAACACCAGCAGGACACATACTATTTATATTGAGTGCCCCAACTCTCAAGAAAGTATCAGTGGTGCAGTGGTCAGTGCGCCTACCCGCAGGTCCGGTGGTCAGATGTTAGAAGACCCACCGAGGCAGACATGATAAAAATTGACCTTGACTCCTCAGGTCGACCAGCCAAAAATAGGTACCTGGAAATGTCGTAGGAAGTAAAGGCGACTGTCGTGATATTGACCCCATCACACATATTGACCCCATGACACATATTGACCCCATGACACATATTGGCCACATCACACGTATTGACCACATCACACATATTGACCATATCACACATATTGACTCCATCACATATATTGACCCCATCACACATATTGACCACATCACACATATTGACCACATCACAAATGTTAACCCCATCACACATATTGACCACGTCACACATATTGACCACATCACACATATTGACGCCATCACACATATTGACCACATCACAAATGTTAACCCCATCACACATATTGACCACATCACACATATTGACCACATCACACATATTGACCCCATCACACATATTGACCCCATCACACATATTGACCACATCACTCATATTGACCCCATCTCACATACTGACCCCATCACACATATTGACCACATCACACATATTGACCACATCACACATATTGACCACATCACACATATTGACCACATCACACATATTGACCACATCACACATATTGACCCCATCACACATATTGACCACATCACACATATTGACCACATCACACATATTGACCACATCACACATATTGACCACATCACACATATTGACCACATCACACATATTGACCACATCACACATATTGACCCCATCACACATATTGACCACATCACACATATTGACCACATCACACATATTGACCACATCACACATATTGACCCCATCACAAATATTGACCCCATCACACATATTGACCACATCACACATATTGACCCCATCACACGTATTGGCCACATCACACATATTGACCACATCACACATATTGACCACATCACACATATTGACCACATCACACAAATTGACCACATCACACATATTTACCACATCACACAAATTGACCACATCACAAAAATTGACCACATCACACAAATTGACCACATCACGCGTATTGACCACATCACACAAATTGACCGCATCACACATATTGACCACATCACACATATTGACCACATCACACATATTGACCACATCACACAAATTGACCACATCACACATATTTACCACATCACACAAATTGACCACATCACAAAAATTGACCACATCACACAAATTGACCACATCACGCGTATTGACCACATCACACAAATTGACCGCATCACACATATTGACCACATCACACATATTGACCACATCACACAAATTGACCACATCACACATATTGACCCCATCACACATATTGACCCTTTAACACGTATTGGCATCATCACACATAGAGTGGCGACTAGTCAATATACACACGGGACCAGCACCATGCCCTCAATACCACTGTTGTTACTTGTCTATTACTGATCAGTTGGATATTGTTTACTATTTCCCGGGACTAACGACGACTGCCTGAAACAGGCTAATGAAACTAGAACACTATATACAACAATAAGAAAGAGAAAAACAGCTTTCTTTGGTCATGTAATGAGAAGAGAGGCATTGGAGAACATCGTGACAACTGGAAAGATCGAGGGGAAGAGAGGCAGAGGCAGACCAAGAGAAATGATGCTGGATGGATTGAGACGGTGGCACGGAGGAATATCAGCAGCAGAGTTGATCCTGAAAACCAAAGACCGATATCTGTGGAGAGCCATGAACGCCTACGTCAGCTGGCAGGGCACTTGATGATGATGATGATGATGATGATTTCCCGGGAAGGTAACCCCGCTAACAAGGGCCTGAAGAAGTCGGATGTGTGGGCCGAAATGTGCAAATATCGCAGCTCTGCTGTAAACAGGCACAACGTAATTACATTACGTCTGCAAAACATTCCTGAGTAACGCAGAAGTAGTAGTAGTAGTAGTAGAAGAAGAAGAAGAAGAAGAAGAAGAAGAAGAAGAAGAAGAAGAAGAAGAAGAAGAAGAAGAAGAAGAAGAAGAAGAAGAAGAAGAAGAAGAAATTTATTATTTACCTTGTCAAACAGAATAATGGAATGAGAGGACACCATTCTAAAGTTTACCGTACTTAGAACAATATGCACTGCCGCTATAAAGAACAGCTATGAAGTAAAAATTCGAAGACACAGCAGTGTCGTAAAATGCAAGGATTGTTAACTGATTCAGTGCTGAAAGATAATACATCGTCAACGTGACCTGTAATTTGGACAGAAGGACGATACATCGCCATACTAGGGTCATTGTGTTATTTGTTTTATTACTTGGTATCTTCAGCCATTTCAATGCTCAGGGAACTGAAATTTACTTTATAATACTTGTTCATTTGATTGCGTACCATGCTCTGTACCGAATCAGTTAAATAAATGTATTGTGACCCCAAGTAAAGCGCCGGGTTAAAGCCGTGTATAGAGGATTGCGCGCGTGCCATAGGGTCGTGGACGCGAATCAGCATCAAGGCGGATTTGAACAATTGTTCTGGGCCCACAGATAGACCGAGGATATATATGATGGGTACTAAGAAATGTCTTGGGAAGTGAAGGCAACCGCCGTGTTATTGGCCACATCACTGCTGGATTGTCGGTTAGACTATAACAATATGTCTGGGGCCGCACATCCGATGCACATAAAGCTTGGTAAAGTCTACATTACTTACTTAATAGTGATAAATGAATTATATGTGAAGCTAACAATACATGAAATTTCTATCATTTAATGTAAGAAAGAAATAAGAAATGCTATATAGAACATGCTTTGCTGTATGGCGGTACATATTGGAATATAAATGAACAAATTAGGAAGAACCTGGAAACAAAAGAAATGTAGATCCTGAGACGAATGTTGTGAGTTCCTTGGATTGCAAGAGTAACTAACAATGCTTGTCTGAAAGAGGCTAATGGACGAGAGCATTATATTCAACGATAAGAAAGAGACAAAAAGCTTTCTTTGGTCATGTGATGAGAAGAGAAGCATTGGAGAACATTGTGACAACTGGAAAGATCAAGGGGAAGAGAGGAAGAGACAAACCAAGTGAAATTATGCTGGATGGACTGAGGCAGTGGCATGGAGGAATATCATCAGCAGAGGTGATCCAGAACACCAAAGACCGAAATCTGTGGAGGGAGATGAATGCCTGCGTCAGCTGGCAGGGCACTTGATGATATCAATTATAAATATGTAAATGGATGTATGATTATAAAATTGATTTGTAAAAAGTATACTGTTGAAATCCCTAAAGTGTTGTTTTGTTCTTTTATGTATAAATGAAATGTTGATTAATGAAGTGGTGCGTAAGTATATGAATGTTGCAGGAATGGAGAAGAAAAAGCTTTACTGCGATAGAATATTACAACCTATAATAAAACTAAAAGGTATTGTTATATCATGCAGAGAAACAATAAATAGAAACATATGTACACCCTGCTGAGAACGCAGATCAGGTAAACAGAATATGATACACAGTGGAGGATTCTGAAAATAATGTACTAGTATAATAGTTACTGAGACAAGCACTAACAAGTTTAGTTTAGTCGATGGATCAACATCACGGCACACGGGTGTAACCCAATAAGTGCTCTGTTCTACTCCTAACTCAAGCCTGAGTCAGGGGAATCTCACCTCAGTGCACGAACTTCGTAGCACCGGCCAGGATCCTGAAATATTTTGGGTAGATTTTTAACTCGAAATGTTGTCCAGGCAGCGCCGTTAGACTAATCCTTTTCGATTTCCAAATGCCAAGGGATGTTTTACGTGCGCAACAATACACACGGGCGTCCGAACTCACCACCCAGAGACCAGGGGAAATTTTGTAACTAGACGTCCACGTGAAAAAATCAAGGCCCTCACCGGGGCGTGAACCCGGGACCTCCAGCACTCGAGACGGACACCATACTTCGAGACCACTCAGCCCCCTAGGTACTAACAAGTAAGATAAACCACTAGACACTTGTCCTTACTTACGGTAATTTCAACTTTTGTCATGAACGTCACGGACATGAATAATAATAATAATAATAATAATAATAATAATAATAATAATAATAATAATAATAATAATAATAATAATAATAATAATAATAAATTAAAGCAAGCAATAAATGAACGATAAAAGATAACTAGGATGTTTATAAAAAGGAAATATGAAGTCTGTGTATAGTAACATTGCTCGGTCGTTTAAAAGTGAAATCTGGAAAGGTAGAACTAAATATGGTCAAATTGGCCGAGGAAGGGATGTAACATTAACTTTTCTATCGAAGCATGATAAGAAAAGTGAAGGTGGCCAAAGGTATTCATCGTCATCATCTTCCACTTTTGTTGTCAAGCGTCGTGGGGAAGAATAGTTGGTGCTCCAGCGTCCGATGGGTGGCACTGTTAATGAGGAAAGATTGGAGGTGGTGGAAAATTTCAAATATATTGTGTCATTGATGGTTCTTAGCTCAACTCAACTCCGAGAGAAATGCAAATTACTGAACGTAAAATTGCCTTGTAAATAAACTTGGGGTTGGGGTTGAGAGCAACGTGCTACAAATGTCATGCAACATTTATTTATGACATATCTGTCTAGACATATTGCTGCGACACCTTGCTATAATAGACAAGAGCCACTGTTATAATAGTCAAGGAACTGTCTACACCCCTTCCTGAAACACAGTTATACACACACACACACACAGAGAAACACACACATACACATTCCATCATAACAACCATCGCATTTGCATACAGCAACAAGTTTGTATAGTGCATAGACAACATGAAAATAATCATAGATACAAATAAGTAAACATTCATAATCATAAAAGATACTAGTTAACCAGGACAAGAAAGAGGAATAAAATATAATGAAACAATAACGAATCCTGTGTGGGGTTAGATCAATACATGGAAACAGTTTCCTAGCAAGAATCTCATCTCATCTCATCTCATCTCATCTCATCTCATCTCATCTCATTTCATCGCCTCTCATCTCGTCTAAATCTGGCTCCTCTTGTACTTTGCGTTGTTGAGGTGAAGCATAAACAGCGGGAGAGTGCCCGTGTATGGGCTTCATATATGGAGATTCCCATGGACTCTGTTATTCCCTCTATCCATGATTTAGATGGTCCTTGTCCTTATCCATTGTTCTAACGATAATCACTGTGTGTGATATTTCTCTGACTTCCATTGACAGAGATAAGCTGCTTTATGTGGAAAGATAATAATTATTCTAAGTAGCCACTGTGGAGTAGAAACTTATCTTCTTGAATATGTCTTGCCGTGTGACACATTGACAACAAAGCTATTTCTCCCTAGCCATAAAAATCACCCACATCCACCATGCACACTCCCAACCACACATCACACACACGGAAAAACACACTGAGGTTCCATTGTGGCAGACGATCCACCGGTTGGGAACACGAAAAAAAAAAAAAAAGCCTAATTGATTTAATACTCAGACACGCTCTATTTAAAGCGAAAGGAATGTTATTGTGCAAGTGTAAATTTTCCCCGTCAGGTTAGCACTGTTTGCAATTCACGTCCCATGTTCAAGTTATTTACACGCGCACGCACACACACACACACGCGCGCGCGCGCACACACACACACACACGCACACACACACACACCGTCCGTCCGTCTGCCCGCCTGCCCACCCGTCCATCTGTCTGTCTGTCAATCTGTCTGTTGGTAGGTCGGCCTGTCCGTCCATCCATTCGTTTGTCCGTCCGTCCATCTGTCCGCCCGCCCGCCCGACTACCCTCCAACTATGATAACAAGAGAGAGAGAGAGAGAGAGAGAGCGAGCGAGAGAGAGAGAGAGAGAGAGAGAGAGAGAGAGAGAGAGAGAGAGAGAGAGAGAGAGAGAGAGAGAGAGAGAGATAGAGAGAGAGAGAATATTCAGTGTAGTCAACTTTCCTTGTGGGGGTACAACATTTGTTCAAAAATGAAAATGTAAAAAAAAAAATGGCTTACAACACATTACAACATTATCGGATAATCCCATTACGGAAATTCCGTTTTATTTATAGAACTAGGAATGATTATATTTGTATTAAAGTATTAACATGTTATTCAATTTTGTGTGCTGATGTACAATGTGATTGATTGTATTTATCTATATTGTGTAACATATAGGTTACAGTTGTATGCGCTCTTTATTGTATACAATTTGAAAACATTGTATACAATTTAAAAACATACTGTAGAAAACTTCGTAATAGAAACTAACTACAATCTTTGATATTGTGTGTGTTTATTGTGTCTTGTTTATCAATCAGGTTTGGTTTATACGAGGAATTGCTACCTAAGCTTACATAAAGTGTCTATTTTTAACAGATGTCGTAACTGGCGGTTCTGCTAGTTTGATGGCGGCTGTATAATATTTCACATTAATAATAGGACAACCGATGCGTGTTTGAAAACAGATCATCAGTTTATTGTCACAGTGATTAATATTACTTCAAAGCTACAGTTACAGAAGTGAATACTAGTTATGGGTAAGGAATGTGAATATTAGTTATAGGCTAGAGTTACAAAGGTGAATAGCAGATTGAAGTAAGACAGTTCAAAATTCAGTTTTACAAAAGCGAGTATTAGTTAGATATTACAAACATGACAGTTCATTCAGTGTTGTAAAATGAATATTGTTTGAGATTTTCAAAAGTCGATAGTAATCCAATATGACAATACGTTTTACATTAACCTTTTGTTACAAACGTTACTTGTAATTTAATGTTACAAAAAATGACCATAAACCTAATGTTGTAGGAATTAACAATAGCTATGTACTGCGAAAGTGTAGCCTACATATACATACAGTTAAGATGCACAGGATAGGATCGAGTCCATTGCGTGGGGTTTTACCCATCTCTCTTAGGAAAACTACAAACCATCGATTGAGAGCATCACACAAAGCACGAACTCCGTAGTCCCAGCAATGACGCCCACGAATCTCTGCGAAAATGGCACTCGTCGTATGAACAACGCAATCCAGAAACAAACTCACGACCTTCACAGCTCCAGGCAGAAGCTTAAAAACTTTGCTACGGAGATACCCCTCACACCCCTCCCCCCTTTTTTTCTCCCAACATATAAATAATCAACATCTGTTAGTTAACTCGGAGTTACAGGACTCGATAAATCAATCAATCAGGTGCCTCTTTTTTTTTCTTTCATCAACTTTTTTTTATCCCCAGTTTTTCTGGTACTTCTGTATTTAATTGTTTTATTTCCCATTAAATACGACACATTCTTCTGTATATCCACATCTCTAGAGCCTCTATTCGACTTTCTAATTGCTTGTTTAATGTCCAAGCTTCCAAGCCATAGAGTCACTATATATAATATCTTATTTTCCCGGTGTTCTAAATTGTGCGTGTAGATCCTAAACCAACTCATTCCAAGTTATTCTATCTTTCTTTTATTATTCATCTCTATCTTTAATTCTCTTCTCCGTGTTTTTAGATCTCCCATTATTCCATTCGCCATGTGTGTTCCAGGCAAGGTGACTTTCTTCTTTTGCTATATAATTGATTTATCAGTTTCCAGCTCCAGCGTCTTATCCGCACCTCTTGATTCATTAGAATTTATTTAGTTCTCTCAGTGAACTCTACGTTGACGATTCTTTCAATACATATTATCCCTCACTGATCTTCGCTGCCGGTCTCTCTGGCCGAGGGGTTACAACACTTTCTCCGTAATCCCGTTTATCACGCAGAGTCTCGTAGCGGGGCGAGAGCTGGGAGCGGTTCGATCCCCGCTGGTGACTTGCGGGATAACCGAGCCGGCCGCTCAAAAAGCAATGGCAAACTATTGAGCGTAATCTTGCCAAGAAATCAACATACAGCTGAAAGATGCTGATGTTGACAGCGATGTCCTGTAAAGGATATGCAAAAAAAAAAAAAAAAAAAGATCTTCGCTGACACCATTTTTATTAAAGTATAAATCTTATTATATTATATTGCCGACTCTGTGGCGAAGATTTTACGAAAGCAATTCGCAATACCGCATACTGCGTTCGAAACACAGCTGAGGACGATTTAGCAGCAGACCAGCTTGCATTGGTTTTCATACAATGGTATGGGTGCCGGTCGGAAATCAATGGCAAACTACTGAAATTAAAACTTGCCAAGAAATCACAAACAGCTCAAACATGCTGGAGTTGACTGAGGCGTCCTGTAAAGTCTATACAACTAACTTATGTTTTACAGCTTAACAGTATTTTTATTAGTCGTTCTCCATGTTAGTCTATATTGTTATAAACATTAACAATATGTATGTTATTCTTAGCGTAATACAAAGTAGGCACGCACTCTCATACAGCCTACTTTCTCGTGTAAAAAGTGTTTGAACACAGGCATAGCGATAACCATAACTGACAGTTAATTATGTCAGAAAAACGAACAAAAACACACGCAGTTAAGTGTGAGTTGTTGGACAGCATATTCCAGACACTGACCAATGTCAAGTGTGAGCTGCAGAAATTCAAAATGGAGATGGAAGCTGTGGAAGCAAAACAGAAGTGTACTATATTTTTGTGTGACAATATCGAAGTGACTGCACTGGTGGGTATTTCGAAGGATGTTAAAGATCTGCTAGACGAGATCATGCCTGATCTAGTACAGCACGCGGAGAAACATCCTGCAGCAGAGCCAGATAGAGGTAATTTGTGCAGCTTTGTAGCAGCAGTTGTTAGTTGTTTTATAGCAATGTCTTGCTCTGAGTTGCTTTAGTTTATTTTGATGCACACATGTACGTCAATGTGTGTTCTATGTAACAATAGTAAGAAAGAGACAAACAACTTTCTTTGGTCAAGCGATGAGAAGAGAGGCATTGGAGAACATCGTGACAACTGGAAAGATTGAGAGGAAGAGAGGCAGGGGCAGACCTAGAGAAATGATGCTGAATGGATTGAGACGGTGGCATGGATGCATATCATCAGTAGAGTTGATCCAGAAAACCAAAGACCGAGATCTGTTGAGAGTCAGGAACCCCTACGCTAGCTGGAATGGCACTTGATGACGATGATGATGTTTCTATGTTACATTATGTTATGTCATGTTATATTATGTTACATTATGTTATGTCAAGTTATTTTAAGTTATGTTATGTTATGGTATATATAGCTTTATTTATTATGTTATGTTAGGTTATGTTCTGTATGTCATGTTATGTTATGTTATGTTACATTATGTTGTATCATGTTATATTAAGTTATGTTATATAATACTTTAGTTGTTATTTTATGTTACATTATATTATGTCACGTTATACCAAGTTATGTTATGTTATATAAGGCTTTAGTTGTTATGTCATGATATGTTGTGTTACATTATGTTATGTCAAGTTATTTTAAGTTATGTTATGTTATGGTATATATGGTTTTATTATGTTATGTTATGTTATGTTATGGTTTGTTATGTTATGTTATGTATGCTACATCATGTTGTATCGTGTTATATTAAGTTATGTTATATAATGCTTTAGTTGTTATGTTATGGTACATTATATTATGTCACGTTATATTAAGTTATGTTATGTTATATAAGGCTTTAGTTTTTATGTTATGTTATGTTATGTTATGTCGAACGACGTCACTTCATATTGAGCATTCACATTAGTGCTCAGCCCTCTGATGAATCAGCCATTCTAAAGCATTTGTGCTCACTGTTTCCAAGAGGAATTGGTTATGAATTTCCTCTCTTGAAGGCAGCATCACCTGCTTCACCAGGCCTCACCCTCATGGAGTGTTTTAGGTTCCTCCCATAGATCACGGAAAGAGAATCTGAGAACATGGCACGATATCCGAATCACCATTGAGCATATAAATGGACTGCCTAGAGCAGATGAATCAGTTTTATTTCATGTTGAATTCTTGTAGAATGTTTCATCTCCTGGGTCAACGATATACTAAACTCTTTACAGCAATATACATTTAATAAGTTAAATATAGCCAACGTCATTCAGTTTAAGAAACATGATACTATGTAGGAGCCATTTTGGTTCATTCTGAAGATCTTGTAGAATGGCAAAATTTTTCTTCTCTTTGGTCCATGCTATTCTAACAACTTTTTTTAAAAGCAAAATACATTTAATATGTTTAATATAGCCAACAGGTTTCAGTTTACGAAACATGATTCTGTTTATAAACCAGCTTTCTTTATTGTCCAGATGTTGTAAAATGCCAATATTTGTCTTCTTCTTGGTTCATACTATTCTAAAACCTGTTGTAGCAATATACATTTAATATGTTTAATATAGCCAACATATTTCAGTTTACGGAACATGATACTGTTCATAAATCAGTTTTCTTCATTGTTAAAATCGTGTAGAATGTCAAGATGTTTCTCCCCCTTGGTCCACTCTATTCTAAGAACTTGTCTCTAATATAGTTTAATATGGGCAAAAATATTTCACATTCAAAGACATGATGTAGTTTATGATTCCGTTTTCTTCCATGTTTATATATATATATATATATATATATATATATATATATATATATATATATATATATATATATATATATATATATATATATATATATATATGCCGGCTTCGTCGCTTAGAGGTTATGACTTTTCTCCGTAATCTCGTATACTCTCGTGGGTTAACGTGATGACGGTAAGAATCAGCGGTGGTTCGAATCGCATCGATAACTTACGGGGTATGTGAGCCGGCCACTCAGAAAGCAATGGCAAACTACTGCCAAGAAATCAACATACAGCTGAAAGATGCTGGTGTTGACAGCAATGTCCTGTAAAGGATATGCAAAAAATAAAAAAATATATATATATATATATATATATATATATATATATATATATATATATATATATATATATATATATATATATATATATATATATATATATTGGATGTCAGTAGCTTTATTCTTCTCTGGTCCATGCTACGCTCAAAACATGTTTGTACTATTTAAGTTCAACAGTTATAATGTTCTATACTATAAAATGTAATAATACACTCCTTCGATGGCGATGTAGTGCACTGATACTTTCACTCTCTTAAGATTTCACGACAAATTAAAAAAAAAATATTGTATGTCAGTATTTTACTTCTTCTCTGCTCCATACTACCCTCAACACATTTTTGTAGTATTTAATTTAAGTTCAACAGTTAATACGAAAAATACGAATGCATTTCTGTCAGACAACTTTTAATTCCTAACATACTTCCTGGTATTTTAGTATAAAGTACACCTGTACTCATTTTATTTTGTGTGGTTCCCTCGCTTTGAATTCAAGCCTTGTCTATTTGTGCTATTACTTCTATTGCACAGGACTAATGTTTGCATGTGGATTAGCTTTCCTATTAGCAGTGTCCCTCGTCATCGGGCGAACCCCCTCTGACTTCTAAGATACTTTTAATATACGTCCCCAAGTCAAGGTCGAGAAGTCAACACTTTAGTCGAACTGACCGGTGTAGGAGTTGAAGTTTAAGAGCGAACTCTCTTATCTATTTGGCCACGTTTACCTTCACCAGTATTCATGTTATCAGCACTGTCTGACGCGGAACTGTAGTTAAGAAATCAACCACCCGAGAGAAACACTGGGCATGGCGTACCGTGTACGCGAGTTGATACCATAACTATCGTAGGTATGTATAATAATTGCAAATGGACTTTTCTATCACCCTGTACAATCCTCTCCAACTTTAGAGTTCGCGAAGTATCTTTGCGGAAGCAGTCTCCTTCCATTTCTCTCCATCCGCGATTATGCCACTCCTATTCTCAATAGCCAGTTTCTGTAGATATAATATATAACACACAACATACTGTTTGTGTTAAATTATATTAAGTGTTCTTTGACCCACAACACGCCACTCTACAGGCAGGCTGTCTTTTACCAGTCAGTAGGGCCAAATTTGTTGACGACGTAATCACAGCAGACGAAAAATGTCACTTATAAATCTGACCCGAATAGGCGTTTCAGAACTATAAAACTAGTCTTCTGGTGAAGCAGGTGATACAGTTTGAGGCACTTAACTTGAGTGATAACAGTGGGTAGCAGGGTCCGTCTGGGTTTCCCTTCTGCCTTTATGTATATTTCTCTTCCTGCCTGCTTGCCTCTGCGCGAGCGCGCGCACACACACACACACGCACGCACGCACGCACACACACGAACACACACACGCACACACACACACACACGCGCACACACATACACACACACACACACACACACATATATATATATATATATATATATATATATATATATATATATATATATATATATATATATATATATAGGGTGGCGGGGTATAGATGTCCCCTATGACAGGAGAAGTAAGGTGCCTCCTTCCCTCCCCTAGCCTACGGGACACCGTTGGGCTAGGTGGAGTACCCGTTTAGCCCGCTGATCAGGGTTACGTGAAGCTAAAATTTTATGTAATGGATTAAGTTGAAGAGCAGCCAACAGATAGGTGTAGTTTATGGTCTCCAATTTCACGACGGTAGGCAGAGGCTCTCTGTTTTTTTCTTGGGGAGAACGTAGTATGGCCACCGCTAAGAAGGAAAGCAATGGAAATCTACCTTCTTTACAGATAAAAAGAAACTAATGTTTCGCAATGTCATCGAAAAGCAGAGAAAAA
The DNA here is from genome assembly GCA_963921405.1 of Cepaea hortensis. Classification (NCBI taxonomy): domain Eukaryota; kingdom Metazoa; phylum Mollusca; class Gastropoda; order Stylommatophora; family Helicidae; genus Cepaea; species Cepaea hortensis. Next base: position 108,897,542 of record OY992880.1, read on the forward strand.
CCTTTATGATGATACAAGAAAAGAACAATAAAATATTCGGAATAATAATGAATGACCATCATATTTGAAGAAGGAAGTTCAGAATGCTCTTTCTTAACCATATGTAAACTGGCAAGACACCATCATATCAGAAATGATCAATGCCTTAGAAGAATATGGAATAGACCAGGTCACCAGACTGCTTAACACAAAATATGACACTGGAAATATACCTCCTAAATTATGTAATTATTTTATTTATTGCAGTCCCGAATAAATCAAGAGCCTTGGAATGTGATTTACATCAAACAATTAGTATAATGAACCACATCACGTAGATTTTGTTAAGAATCATCACACAAAGTTTTAGAAAGAAAATATAACCTGAAATAGGAGAAGAACAATGTGGGTTTGTAGAAGGCAAGGGTAAAGTTAACGCTGTGTATATGCTAAGAAAATTAATTGGAAGTTCTATAGCAGTAAACAAAAACATACATCTTTGCTTTATTTACTACACAAAGGCTTTTGATAAAGTAAGATATGTCAACATAATGAAGTTGCTTGCAGATCCACAAATTGATAGGAAAGACCATGGACGTGTATAAAACATATATTGAAAACAACAAGCTGCCATAAAGATTGATAATGAAGTAGGTCAATATCAGCTTTTTAAGAGAAGTGTGCAACAGGGATGTGTAATCTCTCCAGATCTTTCTTCCCTATACAGTGAAAATATTTCAGAAATGTAGAAGATATGAGAATAATCACCATTGGGGGACGTAGCATCAGCAACATTAGATATGCGGATGATACAGTATTGGCTGCAGACATTGAACAGGATCTGCAACATTTAGTAGATACGATTGTTGCACACAGTGAACGACTAGGGTAGTAATTAAATTGTAAGAAAACATAGAATGCGGTAGTCACTAGGAAGAAGGAAATACCACACAGAAATATACAAGTAAATGGGGATATTCTTAAACAAGTGAATCAGTACAACTATCTCGGAACAGTCGTAACACACCTGCCTTGATGAGATTAGAACAAGAATCGCCATGTCGAAGGTAGCCTTTTGCATGAATGTGTGTATATATATATATATATATATATATATATATATATATATATATATATATATATATATATATATATATATATGTTGTTTTGCGTATCCTTTTACAGGACTTAGCTGTCAACAGCAGCATCTTTCAGCTGTCTGTTGATCTCTTGGCAAGATTACGCTCAGTAGTTTGCCATTGCTTTCTGAGCGGCCGGCTCAGTATCCGCAAGTCACGAGCGGGGGTCGAACCACCTCAGTTCTCGCTCCGCTGCGAGACTCTGCGTGATAAACGGGATTACAGAGAGAAAGTGTTGTAACCCCACAGCCAGAGAGACCGGCATATATATATATATATATATATATATATATATATGTGTGTGTGTGTGTGTGTGTGTGTGTGTTATATATACATTCATTATATGTATATATTTCAGACAGCGGCATTGACATTCCAGAGGAAGGCGAAGGTAAGCCATTTGTTTCCAACATACATTAACATATGGCACGTATATTTTGCAAGTAGATCGATTTCGTTAACTTATATGGGGCATATCAACAAATTTAAGTTGACTGCAGCTTTCTTTACATTGATTCACACTGACGTCTAAAGGTGAACGAAGAAGAAGAGGAAGAAGAAGAAGAAGAAGAAGAAGAAGAAGAAGAAGAAGAAGAAGAAGAAGAAGAAGAAGAAGAAGAAGAAGAAGAAGAAGAAGAAGAAGAAGACTTCAGTCAGTTGGATAAAAAAGTTGCTTAAAAGTCGACAGGGTCGACTTCATTGCACCGGGTTTTATCCCATATGGCTCGGTCTCTTTTCGCAGCGCGGAAAGCATCGCACAAAGCACGAACTCCGTAGCTCTAGCGATGACCCACAGGAGTCTCCAAAAAATTTAACTCGTGAACCGAAGGAATCGAACCCACAACCTTCGGAGCCCGAGTTAAAAGGCTTGGCCACTTCGCCACGAAGACTACCTCCAGTCAGGTGGATTCGACACCCTGGTGAAAAAGTTATTAATGTAAGATGGTCTTCCTCTTCTCCTTCTTCAGCGTTCCGAGCCATTGAGATCCTTTGCTGCAGATACAATCCGTCTCCATTCGTCCCTCTGGTTGACCTTCTCTTGCCAGTCGTTGATTCCAAGTACTTGTAGGTTGTCAGATGGTCACGTGTGTCAATAGCTGCCTGATACTCTTTCTGTTACATCTGTAATGTCATGGTCACACCAGTATCAAAGTTGTATACAACATGCATTGTCAGCAGATTGTTCATTTGTGTATTAACAGTCAGTTTGATCTCCTCATTCAAATCAATCAGTACATCAATACATTTATTGAAATCTTGCCATCTTTCTTCTGTTGAATTGAATAATTAGGCGTTTCCATTTTGTATCTTTGACTATCGGGGATATATTGTCTACTAAACGCGAGAACATCAGTTGTGTGATAAATATTGTTGTTCTGCCTCGTGCTAATGCTATATAGTATTTATGCTTGTATTTAGAACTAAACATGGATCGCAAGATTTGATAGGCGCGGTGACCACAGCAAGTGAACAGAAATGACTACAACTAAATAAATTAAAAGCATATAAAAAAGTAACCAGTTTACAATTACATCAAATGAGATACCCCCTCAACAAGTAGAGCTTATCTAGAGTCAATGATAAAAATAAGTGTAAGAAGTAACACAGAGATAACGATACCAGCATCACGACATGACAGTCGAATATATTTGGTCATGTTGGCAGACGACAGTGTCTGAATACTGGTTTAACTAACTGTAAAATCTAGAGAAGTGGTTCTCAACCGGTGGGGAATTCCCCCCCCCCCCACACACACCTCACAGAGGGGAATTTTAGGGTTTCCAGAGTGTGTGTGTGTGGGGGGGGGGGGGGAAGAATTAAGGTTATTTCAAGATCGCGTTAATACAAGAACCGATTACTTGATATTGTTTTTGCCTCCATACTTTATGGTTCAGCACTTCTCGCCCTTCTGAAATTCGTTGTATAACGTAAGTAGACCCGCAAATCACGTTTTATGTAGAAGTCTAGACTTGTTCAAGTATGTGTCATTAAATTTAGATTCAATGTTTACGTATACTGTGTAGGTGCGGGCGGGGGAGGGGAGGGGTGGTTTATAGGGGGAATTACGAAAGAGGGGGGGGGGTGACGTTCTGAACAAATGGTAAAGGGATGAATGGGCCAAAAAAGGTTGAGAACCACTGATCTGGAGTGTCACAGGCAAGAGGAGAACATACTGTGACCGATTAGCCTGGTGGACGATCAGTGGTTGATCTTATCAAGACTGTTATTATTTGTGAAAGAACATGCTTGCTTGCATCGCTCGGCATGGAATACGATGATGATGGATTTTAGAACAAGAAACGCCATGACAAAAGTAGCCTTTTGCCAGATGACTATCATACTAATCAATTAAATGATATCAGTTGTGAAAACATGTGAACCATGGACAAAAATAAGACAAGCCCTGGAACAATGTTAGTGTAAATGTATGTGCTTCTAATGAAAATACAAAGAATACAATGGATTGACAGAAAATACGATGGGCCGCCAAAAACAAAAATAAAACACAAAAAACAACAACGAAACAGTATATTAATTTTAAAAAGTAAACATAAACAGTCAAGAACATTTGGGTAGGTTACAAGGAGACATACGCTTGAAAACATAGTGACAACTGGCAAACTTAACGAGGAAAAAGCAAGGAGGAAAAGCAAAAGAGATAAACACTTAAATGGCTTCATCAAGTGGCATAATCGGTGTAAGAACACGGAGCTGGTCTAATCTATTGACCTTGTGAGATGATGAACCATGTCTGCCTATGACTATCAGCATAATGAATGGTGAAGATGAATCACCCCAAAGACTGCTATGCAGTTTCTGATTATGTGACCCCACCATTCCTAATGTGTGTTCTTCTCATATACTTAGTCTGTGGTAGATACTTTACTGGTTTCCTCCATTCCAGATGTGTGTTGTCATTAACTTAGTCTGTGGTAGATACTATACTGGATTCCTCCATTCCAGTTGCGTGTTCTTCTCATAAACTAGTATGAGGTAGATACTATACTGGTTTCCTCCATTCCGGATGTGTGTTCTTCTCATTAACCTAGTCTTCGGTAGGTGCTATGCTGGTTCCTCTTGAATTCCGTATCCCCTTGGGTGTTTGTCACCCGACATTGCAGTAACTGTGGGCATTGATTTCCCTGTTCGGGTTCAGAGTTGTTCCCTTATGTATACCGAAACTCGTCCCCAAGAGCTTGCATTTGCAGCACAAGCATGTCCCCGGCCCCTGCATGACTTAACCAGAAGGTTTTCTTGAGTTTTCAAGGAGCCGATAAGAAGAAGGATTTAAAGGCAAGAGGGTCGACTTTACTGGACTGTGTTTTTTTTTTTTTTTATCATTGGGCGTAGTCTCTCAGTTTACCCTATACGGTTTGGCTTATTTCTGTAGTGCGGCACTCCGAAAGTTGCCCACAGAGCTAGAACTCCGTAGCCCCAGTAACGACCCTCGATAGCCACCCCCCTCCCGCCCCAAAAAAAAAATTAAAATTAAAAAAAAAATAAAATAAAAACAAATTGCACTAGTGAACGGAATGACGTAGACCGTAAACGAACTCACGGCCTCCTGAGCACAAGCAGGCGGTTTATCCACTTTATCTCCTAAAAGAGAGACCCTCCGACGACATAAATTATCTATGTAACAGGGCCAGTCACACGATAACTGCCCTCGATGGACTTTTTGTTAATCAACAGTGTGTCTATACTGAAGGAGAGAAGACTACTGTGTGATATCATCTTCATATAATATTTACTTCGCAGAAAAAAATTCTCGATCCTTGGTCAGTTCTGCTGTCTCCTGCACCTCATACTCAAGGCATCTGCTCTGTGTCCATCTTCATGCTGACCGGCCCCTGCCACGCATTTCACGAACCATGTCTCCTATCAGTGTTCTGTCCAAGCACATGCGATATTTAATATGGCCAAAATATTTCAGTTCATAAGCCAGGTTTCTTCGATGTTCAGATCTTGAAAAGTGTCTGTGATTTCTTCTCCTTGGCTCATGCACAAACAATGATATATATATATATATATATATATATATATATATATATATATATATATATATATATATATATATATATATATATATATATATCATCATCATCATCAAGTGCCGTGCCGGCTGGCGTAGGCGTTCATGGCTCTCCATAGTTCTCGGTCTTTGGTTTTCTGGATCAACGCTGCTGCTGATATTCCTCCATGCCACCGTCTCAATCCATCCAGCATCACTTCTCTTGGTCTACCTCTGCCTCTCTTCCCCTCGATCTTTCCAGTTGTTACGATGTTCTCCAATGCCTCTCTTCTCATCACATGACCGAGGAAAGCTGTTTGTCTCTGTCTTATTGTTGTATATAATGTTCTAGTTTCGTTAGCCTGTTTCAGGCAGTCGTCGTTAGTTACTCTGGCAGTCCAAGGAATTCGCAACATTCGTCTCAGGAACCACATCTCTGTTGCTTCTAATTTCTTCTTAATTTGTTCATTTACATTCCAAGATTCACTGCCATACAGCAAAACTGGTTCTACATAGCATTTCAGCACTCTCTTTCTTACATTCAGTGATATATATATATTCTCAGGACACTATTAAAAAGAGCTATAGAAGTAAAAACAGATGTGATAATGTGAAACATGACGAAATAGTCCAATCATTTAAGCAACTGAACACTGATTTCAAAGATCTGCAAATAATAAAGAACATATATTGGCACAACAGAAGCTATAAGAATGAACACCTGGTAGGAACATTTCAGTGTATAAAGTAGGGCGTCAGACAAGGTTGTGTATTGTCTCCTGATTTTTTTCTCATTGTACAGTGAACATATACTGAGATCTACAGAAAATACGTCAAGGATCCTGGTTGTTGAACATAATATAAATAACCTACGTTATGCTGATGTCACAGTATTGATAGCAACAAGTCGGAGGGTACTACAGGAAATTATAGATACAGTGGTGTATAACATGAAAAATAAATGGACCTTGGTTTGAATATTAGAAAGACAAAAGTTAGGGTGATATCAAAGAAACAGATTATGCCTAGATGTGCACTTAAAGTAAATGAAGTTATTTTGCGGCAAGTGCAGAAATTCAGATATATAGGTACATGGATAAAATAAGATGGCAGACATATCACTGAGATAAAGAGCAGAATGGGACAAGCAAACACTGCATTCTATCAAATGAAAAACGTTTTGTGCAGTCAGTCATTGTCCTTGAAAGTTAGAAAAAGAGTTCTTGCAAGCTACGCAGAACCAGTTTTAACATACGGCTGTGAATCATGGACTATTAGTAAACAGGTGAAAAAAATCCCTGGAAGCCTTGGAGATGTGGTTTTATAGAAACATGCTGAAAACTAATTGGACAGCCAAAATGAGCAACCTGGACTTCTGAGAAAAGCTAAGTCACAAAGACAACTTACCACAAGCATCAGAAAACTAGCAGTCATTATTTATTACATTATACTACATTACAATAAGACGAAAATGACAAAAGTTGTGACAACCGGAAAGATTCGTCGAAAGACAGATAGAGGAGAAGCGTAAGACAATTCTTGACAGTCTTTGCGTCATGGCACGGAAGGGAATCAACACATGAATTCATCCATGCAGTCGGAGATCGCAATTTGTGGAGAAGCGTGATCACCCATGACAGCCGGCAAGACACTGGATGATGATGAAGATGGTCCGTGATATTCTAAGAATTGTTCTGCAACATTTAAGTTCCTAAGTCCCGACTTTCTTCGATAGTGTTTGCGAAATGGTCCATGCTTCACTTTCACATGTTTGCTTAAAGAATGTTCTAACAAATATAACTTTAATTTTGCTAAGCTTGCTGATGTTCTTATTATGTACTTAATACTGTTCAATGGCATGTGTCTTATTATTGAGAAACGAAGTGACTTTGTCCCATTCATCATCATCACCATCAAGTGCCACGCTAGCTGTTGTAGGCGTTCATGTCTCTCCACATATTTCGGTCTTTGGTGTTCTGGATCAACTTTGCTGCTGATATTCCTCTATGCCACCGCCTCAATCCATCCAGCATCATTTCTCTTAGTCGGCCTTTCCCTCGATCTTTACATTCGTCACGACGTTCTTCAATGCCTCTCTTCTCATCACATGACCATAGAAAGCTGTTGGTCTCTTTCTTATTGTTGTACAAAATGTTGTAGTTTCAGGCAATCGTTGTTAGTTACTTTGGCAATCCAAGGAATTCGGAACATTCGTCTTAGAAACCACATCTCTGTTGCTTCTATTCATGAAATCTTGGGAAGATAATGTGGTAGTTTCCTTTTGCCTCCTTTCGAACATGGGGTTTGTTTACCTCTGCCTTTGACAGCCATTTCCGGCTGTCAGGACAAGTGAGTGCCCAGCTCTGGTTCAGCTGCGGAGTTATCTACTTATCCCGGTGGATTCTCAGTCTCCAGGGCTGCGATTTCCACACCGTGGTGTGTTTCCACCCTCTACCACTGGGAGGTGAAGTTGGGATGTTCCCTTCCTAAAGTTATGGTCTATGATGGCCAAAACTCTCCAGTACTTTTAGAGAACTCATATGTGTTCTAAATTTTGAGTATGTGAATTGTGTTTCTTATGAATTAATTACTAATCATGATGAGTTTTGCATGGCCTAGACTTCTGATATTTAGGCCTGAGTTTTCGGAGGAATAGGTGGCCAGTCTTTAATTCTAGTAGCAAACTTCAAGCCTGGACATCGGATCATCGTCCGACCGCGCTCATGATTTTGTCAACACAATTTCATAACCGTTACGCCAACGCGTTAACCATTATGGCAAACCGATTCTAATATAATTTCATATAATGGACATTTTAAAATTGTTTATTGGAGTGTGTCGCGACAGTTATAACACAAACTGGGAGTGGAGATGCCAAGTAATCTGAAAGTGAGTTAGTTATGTAGCGTTGAGTGATCATAGTGAGTTACAGCAATGTTGGTAGTGACATATCACACCGTCGCCAACGTTATCATCATCACCACCAATGTGCCATCTCCACAGTGAAGGTTGGCTATAACGAATCTCCAACATACTCGTCCTGCCTCAGCGAGGTGTGTGTATTGACATTCATTCTAGTCCGTCTGCTGATATTCTCACCTTACCTGTAAATCTTTCTCTCCACCCCGTTCCCCCCCCCACCCATGCACATCCTTAAACTAGGACGTTTGTCTTTATATTTGTACGAGACAACTTGTTTACCTAACTTTACTTTAAATACATACCATTTCAAAACGACGCATTACCAAACCGGGAAGTGCGTCACTAATACATTGCATTCATAGTCACATTTAACTTCCTGGAAAGCTATCACGTGATAATCTGAGTTTAGGTATTTATTACTTAGATTTATTTGTAAATATAGGTCCTGAAAGGTTAAAAACGCTTGCTCTTACACTTCCTTGCGCTGACGGCGGGGTAGTGGATTCATTCCCTACATCGATTATCTGACTTCAACAATGACTTCTTGTTCAGACACGAATGGCAAACTACTGAACGTAACATTGACTACACAATCAATATGGAGTAGATTGCAACGTGCTGCAAAGCACACGAAACTCAGGCAGTTTTACATTCAGTAGCTTGCCATTGCCTTCCTCCATGACAAAGGGTCTTACGGTCGCGATTCGTAAGCTCGCGTACCCGAGCTCGAAAAACTGTTGCGACCGATTTGGCAGCAGATCGCGCTGCGCTGGGTTTTAACAAGTTGGTATGGGAGCCGGTCGTTCAGAAAGCAATGGCAAACTACTGAGCGTAAACGTGCCATGACACCAACAACAGGAGTGCTCGTCTTGACAGCGATGTCATGTAAATATGATATGAAAAACAAAAAAATAAAAATTGCAATTGCTTTCTGAACGAGATGTCACCGGTGAAGTCCAACTGACAGGTATAGGGGTTAGTCCCGCTACCCCGCCGTCACCGCACCGGAAGTTTGAGAGCTAGAGCGCTTTTATACTACCTTAAGTTGCATATCCTCTACAGGACGTTGCAGTCAATCTCATCATCTCTTGGCTGTTCATGATCTCTTGGCAAATTTACGTTCAGCAGTTTGCCATTGCTTTATGAAAGACCGGCACTCATACGATTATATGGAAAACCAAAGCAAAGCGGTCTGCTTCCAAATCTCCCACAGCTGTGTTTCGAACGCGGTATGCGGGATTACGACTTGCGTCCGTAACGCCTTCGCCACGTGGCGTACACACAGAGTAAATACTAAAAAAAAAAAAAACCTGAGGAATACTATAAACCTACTTAGAAATATACGTATTTACTGTTGTAACATTTTATAAAAATATACATTTCTGTTCCAGTTGGAATTGCTGAACTATCGGTAAGTACTGGCTGTTCACGAAATCTATGTGACTGCTTTATTGAAAGCAAAGTAGGCCTACAACACAACTCTTTGCAGTCACAATGCAAAAGTAAATTTAGCGATGTTTACGAATAATCACTATTTCCATGTTCAGACTATGATACAAACACGTATAAGGAATTCAAACCAATGTTTTTCTGTAGTTAATTTGAACAATTAAGACACACACACTAGATTACACACTATACTGTCTGCCATATTTCTGTATCGCTGCATCTCGTCACGTGCATACTGCAGAATTTGCACAATATAAATTATAACATTCAGATAAATCCTTCACGCTGAAAGATATAACACTTATTTCCACAGTAAACTGAATAGACTACAACGGTAAACATTAAAATTACAGTGGTAGGCAACTCAAGTTATGGTGAGAATATGTCTTGTATATTTCAGCTTGAACGTTTTATTGTAATGCTTTATAGTTTTCATGAACTCTGACATATGCCTGATGGGATGCAGCAAAACATTCCAGGCAATAAATTGTGCAACAACTAGAACACATAACTGACCAGCAAAGAAAAGTGTGTTTCAGTGTTGTGCTATCTTGGAGATGTGTAGTATTTCACATAGTCACCATCATATTTCAACGTAAATATTTAAACCTTTAAGATAGCACAAAGTGTTGCAGACGTTGTGAGACATAATCGTTCTAATTTGTGTTTCTATTTTATAAACGTGTACTGTTTGTGCGAGGCAGAACAGGGCACTCACTTGTCTTGACAGTTGGGAATTAAATTGCTGTCAACCGCAGAGGTAACATCCCCCCTTCACCAGCTTATCCCCCAGCCATGGATGTGGAAGGCACGGAGAAACTCCCACACTATTTTCCCATGCATCCATACTCTCTGAGTAATAACGCAGTATTTAATAAAAACAGCTAGCAGCAACACACAGTGCAACATACAATAGGAAATAAAGTGGGTTATTATTATGGATACGTAAGACAAGGATGTGTTTTGTTACCGGATCTCTTCTCTGTGTATAGCGAATAATAGTGAGAGAAATCACGGAGAGATCAGGATTAAGAGGTTAACATATAAACAATTTACGCTATGCTGATGACACAATATTCATAGGCGAAGTCGAAACAGACTTAACAACTGTTGACCATTGCTGTACAGACAGTGAAAATATGTTGTTCCTTGAATATAAAGAAATCATGAACAATGAGTATATGAAAGACAAAAATAAAACAAAATATAATATTACAATAGAAGAGAATTCTTTATCTAAGCTCGATCATTAAAGAAGAATCATATAAATTCGAATATCTAGAAATAAGCTCCATATAACCATAAATAAGCGAGATTGAGACTAAAAGCAGAAAAAGCCAAACAAAAGTTGCATTTCTGAATGTGAAAAGTATCTTATGGAATAAGTGACGTTCATTAAATATTAGAAAGGGAGAACTGAACTGTTAAACAGAAACCGTTCTGATATGTGGCAGTGAATCTTGGAATGTAAGACATCAATGGGGAGAACCGTTGAGGCCACTAAGACAATTACATAATAAACACACATAGTATTATTTGGCGCTCACAGAAGGAGAAAAGGGAAATAGAGACTAGAGGACGCACTAGACAACATACAATTCGGAAGCTATAGTTACCGACCGGGATCGAACCTGTCGCTCCAAATGACGACGGCGCCTCGCTGCAGGAACAGTGTACTTCGACGCATGACCAACTAGACACTCCAAAAACAGTGTCTTCGTTGGTAATGTCTATCATACTTATGATCCTAACAGTTATGGGATACGGACAGAATTCGTATCAAACCATTGAGATAGCACCACTCTATAATTTACATTAATCCAGCATAGGTCAAATAACAAACACACAAAAACATCGGACTGTAAATGCTGTTGTCGAGTATGTATGAACAAACATTTAAAGAAGAGAAATGATTGGTCGGTTCTAATGCTGTACACGTAAACACAAGAAATCAATGGGGAGAACCGTTGAGGCCACTAAGACAATTACATAAATAAACACAAATAGTATTATTTGGCGCTCACAGAAGGAGAAGAAGGAAATAAAGACTAGAAGACGCACTAGACAACATAAAATTTGAAAGCTCTAGTTACCGACCGGGCTCGAACCTGTCGCCTCCAAATGACGACGGCGCCTCGCTGCAGGAACAAGTGTACTTCGACGCACTAGACAACATACAATTTGAATGGAAATGGAAACTTTGAATGCACATGAGCAAAAATAAGAATACATTGGAAGCAATGAAGATGTGATGTCTGATGCGATTTCTGGTAATACTTTGGACTACCAGAAGAAGAAACAACGATTGTCTGGATAAAGACTAATACAAGAAGAACGTTAGAAGTAACTATCAGACAGAGACAGGCAATTTATTTTGGTCATGATATGAGAAGGTAAGCATGGACAAAATATCGCACAGACAGGTAAGATTAGCGGTAGAAGAGGAAGAAAGACAATTAGTTGCATATCCTGTACAGGTCGTAAATATCAACTCCAGCACGTTTTTGCTGTTTGTTATTCCTGGGCAAGTTAACGTTCAGTAGTTTGCCATTGCTTTCTGAACGACCGGAACTCTTACCGTTGTATAGAAACCAACGCAAGGCGATCTGCTTCCAAATCGCTCACAGCTGTGTTTCGAACGCGGTATGCGGGTTTACGAACTGCATTCGTAACCCCTTCACCACAGAACCGACAGAAGAGAAGAAGCAGAGGCAGACCTATGGAAATTATGCTGGATGGTCAAAGACGGTGGGAAATTATGCTACATGGTCAAAGACGGTGGGAAATTATGCTGGATGGTCAAAGACGGTGGGAAATTATGCTGGATGGTCAAAGACGGTGGGAAATTATGCTGGACGGTCAAAGACGGTGGGAAATTATGCTGGATGGTCAAAGACGGTGGGAAATTATACTGGATTGTCAAAGACTGGCATGCAGGAATAACATCAATCGACTGGATCTATAACAACAAGGACCGAGATCTGCGGAAAGACATGAGCGTCCTCGCCATTGGAAGAGCACATGCAGATGATGATGATGTTTGTTAGTGTTATACTTTACGTGCACACCATTTAAATTATTTTAGAACTTTCTAGATACACATGCTGTGTTCTGTAATGTAATCTGTAGCTATGTGAGTATGTCTGCACCATGTAACTAAGTGAATCTTGAGTCTTTCGTGTTACATTTAGTTTTATCATTAATTCAAGCTATCGTAATCTTTACTTCGACCCATTGTCTCCAATAAGTTTCTATTTTAATTTCTACTTTTCCTAGTTAATTGCATATCTTTTATTAGTCAACCCCGGCATTTATTTACTGTTTGTGTGATTTAATAGACGATGTTTACGTTCAGTAGTTTGCTATGGCTTTCTGAACGGATAAGGGTCATACCATCGAAATAAACGCAAGGCATTCTACCCCCAAAATGTTTGTGGGTGATTACAAAGCCTAGACCAGTGGTTCTCAACCTTTTTTGGCCCGTGACCCCCTTCGCCATATTTTCAGAACGCCACCCCCCCCCCTCTTTTGTATTTCCTACCTAAAAATTTGGCCTGTGCCCCCCCCCTTTACCATATTTTCACAATGTCATTCTCCCCCCCCCCACTCGTATTTCCTACCTAAAATCCCCCCTCCCGCTCCTGCCCCTACACAGTAAACGTAATAATGGAAGCACATATGAAAACACGTCTAGACGTCCACATAAAACGTGATTTGTGGGTCTACTTACTTTATAAAATGAACTTTAGAAGGGTGAGACGTACAGAACCGTAAAGTACGAAGGGAAAAACATTATCAAGTAATCGGTTCTTGTATTAACGCGATCTTGAAATAATCTTCATTCCCCCCCCCCCCCCCACCCTTGGAAACCCTAACATTCCCCGGGGGGGGGGGGGAATTCCCCACCGGTTGAGAACCACTAGACGGTATGTCAGGGAATTGTGCAATTGCATGCACTAACCCCTAAACCACAGACCTCGACACTCTTTCCTAGACAACTCAACAACTACACATGTGATCACGATCACAGAACCATAGTGACAACACACGTGATAACACTAACACATATAGAGAGATTCGGTTATCTATGATCAATGATAACAACATTTGGACAAAAAAAGATAACACAGAGAGCATCATCACTATGTGCCCTGCCAGCTGGCGTAGGTGTTCATGTTTTTCCACAGATCTCGGTCTTTAGGTGTATGGATCAATTCTGTTGATGATATTCCTCCATGACACTTTCTCAGTCCATCCTGCATTATTACATTTGGTCTGCTTTTCTTCCCACTGATCTTTCCAGTTGTTACGATGTTTTCTACTGCCTCTCTTCGCATCACCTGACCAAAGAAATCTATTTGTCTCTTTCTTATTGTTGTATGTAATGTTCTAGTTTCTTTAGCCTCTGTCAGGCAATCGTTGTGTGCTACTCTGGCAGTGCAAGGGATACGTAATATTCGTCCCAGGAACCACATCTCTGTTGCTTCTAATTTCTTTTTAATTTGTTCATTTACGCTCCAAGATTCACTGCTATAAAGCAAAACTGGTTCTATATAGTATTTCAGCATACTTTTCCGTACAGCTGCAGTTACGACCCACTCTGAGGAAGAATTGCAATGTCTACTATCTGCATTCTCCAATGCTTGTTCTGAATTTGGTTTAACAATTAGCAAAAAGAAGACACAGATTATGTCACAAGGTGCACATGGGGTACCATCAATCTTTATTGACGACGCCGAACTAGAGATAGTAGACCATTTTACATATCTAGGATCTGTGGTAAATAGCAAATTATCCCTAGATCAGGAAATCAACATCCGGATTGGTAAGGCAGCAACAACAATGAACAGGTTAAGGAAAAGAGTCTGGGAGAACAGGAAGCTTACTGCCAAAACAAAAGTCCTTGTCTATCAAGCCTGTGTCCTTAGTACTCTTCTCTATGGCAGTGAAACCTGGACAACTTACTCACACCAAGAGAACAATTTAAACAGCTTTCATATGCGGTGTCTGCGAAGAATTCTTGGTATTAAGTGGCAAGACAAAATCACAAATACTGAAGTATTGGAAAGATCAGGTTGTGTGACAGTTTATTCCATGCTCAGTCTTCGTAGACTTAGATGGATAGGACATCTTAGGCGGATGGATGATGGTAGAATACCAAAGGATATCTTTTTTGGTGAATTACAGATGGGTAAGAGATCTCAGGGTCGGCCTCTACTACGATACAAAGATGTGTGTAAGCGGGACATGATTGACACAGGCATTGATAATGCACATTGGGAGCAAGTCGCCGCTGAACGTGTTGCATGGAGGGCAAATATCAGAAATGGAATAAAGTCAAAGGAGAAAATTATTGCAGAAAAGTCACACACCAAGCGTTTGAGACGTAAGATGGTGCATGATGGTGGAAATGACCACGTGTTCACATGCACCCACTGTGAACGGACATTTACAGCGCAAATTGGCCTTATCAGTCACACTCGCTACCGCCATAGTTAAAAGTTATTATGCCTTTTTAAAGCACAAACTATCGTCTGTCAAGACGGCAAGGTGCCAATGTTTTCCGTACATTCAGTGTAGTGATTTATTGTATAAGATACTTTCCATTTTCTGAAATGTAGCTTTTGCTTGCCCCATTCTGCTATTAATCTCTGTTGTGCATCTTCCATTTGATGTTGTAGCTGCCCCTAGGTATTTAAATTGATCAACTTGGTTAAGCACGCAGAATAATCAATGCAAAGACATTATTCTCTCAGATAAAGAGCATTTTGTGTAACGTTTTCCTGTCAACAGAAGTCAGGAAATGAGTTTTTGGGATGTTACATAAGACAATATTACTATATGCCTATGAATCATGGACACAGAATAATTGGAATGAAATAAATTTAAAGAACACATAAACGTGGTTTCTGGCTAGATTGTTAAGAATCCAATGAACGGCTAAGACGACCAATATCCAATAAGTGCAAGAGGCCAATTGACAAAGATGTATAATACTCAGAGCATGAGAATACAATCGTCAATCTGGGTCTTGTAATGAAACGAGAGCACCAAGAGAAGGTTGTGGCAGCCGGGAAGACCTGTCTATGTTGTAAGAGAGAGAGAAATCAACAGGAGAAGGTTGTGGCAACCGGGAAGATCTGTCTTTGGTGTAAGAGAGAAATCAGCAAGAGGAGAAGATTATGGCAGCCGGGAAGATCTATCTATGGTGTAAGAGACAGCGATCAGCAGTAGGAGAAGGTTGTTGCAGCCAGAAAGATCTATCTATGGTGTAATGTAAGAGACAGCGATAAGCAGGAGAAGGTTGTGGCAGCCAGGAAGATCTATCTATGATGTCAGAGACAGAGATCATCAGGACGACCCCCAGAGATTTCGACACAGACCGCACTTGCAAAGCAAATGATGGAGTCCGAAAATGAACCCGAGACCTTCTGAGCACGTACAGACGGCTTAAACACTTCTCTGCGCAGTTTTTATCCCCCTCCCCCACCTCCAGATGTTGTAACACAGCTCAAGTGATGCAAAATAACAAGGCTTCAGATATCCAGGTACAGGACATCCGGAGATAACGTAATCAGGTTCCGCCCTCATCGCTTTTCTGCTCTGTACACTCTGATAAATATGTCGGCTGGGTTGGTCTCTGAACTGACTGGGAACAAATCGCTTCCTGCTGCAACTGGAGTGTCTTCGTTGCGTGGGCTGGTGCATTAGTAAGTGAACAACTAAGAGCGAAGGACATTTGACACGTATTCGGGTGTGTTGGGTATACATATGCAGCGCGGCGCTAGGTTTCTTCAGACAACAGTAAGTGAAATTGTTCCGCCATATAACTAGGCTACCAATTAAAAGTGTATCACAGCAAGCAATGATGTACATATCAAATGAAACTAGAAGAAGAGGCCGGCCACGTAAACGATGGACAGGGGGATTAGGAATCACGATTTATGAAGTCCACAAATGGGCACTCTGCTGCTGTTTATGCTTCACCTCGATACCGCATTATACAAGAGGAACAAGATGACGTGAGATTAGATGAGATACCGATAATCAAGCCCCGAACCAGAAACAAACTGCGCGTTTGTAAAGTGTCAGAACCATCACGTATTTGGTATGTCTGAGTGTACGGAGGAATAGGTGGCAAACTGCGAGAGCAGGATTTAAACCCTTGCTGGACAGCGGTCTTGCCTTTGTCAGGATAACACTCTAACCGTTACACAAACGCACTTGCTAATGTTAGTTCCATATTTATATAGGCCTCGATATTTCTTCTTGATGGATGGTGTGAACGCCATCATGCAAGCCGTCTTTACTTCCTATTACATTTCCTGGTACCGATGCTAGGTCTGTTTAAAAAAAACAAAACAACCTCCTAGATCAGTTTTTCTCATCCTTATTTTTGGCCCATGCACCCTTTACCATATGTCGGAATGTCATTGCCCCCTTTCCAGCGAACGAAAGAAAAACAATTCCCGCCTTTCCAAATTTGTCAGCCTCAAAAGGTGCATTTTTTATATTCACAATATTTTATTAACACAACAAATTAATCATATTACAATAAACAAATAATTAAAACGTCAAAGAATTGTCACTAATACAGGACACCATAATGCCAGAAAATGTTGCATCATCTAACAAAACGCTCAATAGGAAACCAGGATTTTGTGCCTGAAGCCATTTTGAGTCTGCCAATGTGTAGTATTAATACCCCTCCCCCCCCCTCCACCCCCTTGGAAACCCTAAAATTTCCTCCTTGGGGGGAATTCCCCTCTTGTTGAGAACTACTGCCCTAGATGGTGTTCCGAACACACCACGACCGGTAGACAAGCGTACTAACCATTGCGCTACCGCGGTATTGATAGTCAGTGGGAAACGGCTACCAGAGTAATAAAGAGCGGCGCAAGACAGAAAACAATGGAATGGAATAAATTATCAGGAAGCTTCACGACCATTCAAAAGGGTGAAAGACTTGGTGGTCATGCGATACATAAAGACATCATGGAGGAGCTTTAACAGAATCCCTCTGTAACAGATTTTAAAAACAACGTGTTGAAACAAAATATACTACCTTTGACACATGTTTTATCTGATTGTATTGGGTGTTGACCTTACTATAGCCAAATACACAAGTTAATATAAATATAAATTGCCTTGTTACAAATAGATGGTGGAAGACACACTGAATAGCTTACAGAACAAACAAATGAGGCAGATAAATCTTACTTAAAGAGACAAAGCTGGAGAAGCAGAGGCGAGTTAAGAGGAGAGCATGACTGAATAATGATGGCTATGATTTTGCCCCTAAGCATGAATAGAAGCGGATGATATGATTGATGATGACGAAGAATAAGATGAGGCATTTTCCCCCTGACATTTGTCATTGTTGTCTTAGTCGAGGTCATCATCATCATCATCATCATCATCATCATCATCATCATCATCATCATCATCATCATCATCATCATCATCAGCATCAGCATCATCACCACCATCATCACCATCAACATCATCATCATCATCAACATCATCATCATCATCATTATCATCATCATCATCATCATCATCATAGTCATCATCGCGATCATCGTAAACATCAGCAGTGTTGTAGTAATCGCCACCATCAGTATTATTAAAGATACATTCATGTGATGACGTTATACACACGTTGGTTGGTTCTGCAGCTGTTGTGTAGGGTCCATTAAGTGACCGAGTACACATAGTAGAAAGGTAAATTAAAACATCCTTGTCTATGCCTTGGGGAGGATTGGGTAATTCGCGCTAGCTCTACATTGTTATAGGCCAATCGGCACTAGATAGGTGGTGTAGTAATATCCTGCTGGTAGCATTTACTTCTCAAAACATTTTCTGGTGTCTAGATTACTATGTTGACTTCGAAGCTCAAGCAAATTTTAAAAAGAAAATCGCTGCCTCATTGGAAAATCGAACACATCACTGCCGGGTCGGCAGGCATGTTTTCTAGCCCCTGCTCTAGAGCTGCTCTCATCAGACATCTTAACTGCCAATAACTATCCATGTGCAGCCTCAGATTTATATGATATTTGTGAGACAATCATTTTGCACAAGGTGAGAGACATTAGTGTAAAACAGCGAGCCGTGTGAGTTGACGTCTTGAAGACAACTGGTGAACTACACCCTTACTGGAGTATGCTATGGCGATTCTGACTCTCAGCCATAAGCAGATAGAAAGGATGGAAAGGATACAGAACGAAGCCATGCGCATCTTTCTTGGATGTACAAGAGATACAGCATACAGGGCGATGCGCTACCTTCTTGATTTTCCAACCACGAGGGAGAGAATACAAATTTGCCAAACGCTTGCCTATCTCAGAGTCAACGCAAACACACAACATCCACTGAATAGAGAGTGAAGGTTAAGGGAAGCGGTTAAAAAGAGGAAAGTCGTGGATGGGTCAAGCCGAAGACATTCTTCAGCAGGTGTGTTTACTTGAGGATTTAGAGCCTGGCGAGGAGTGGGGACAAGTGCCAACAGAGTTCTGTACATCCTTTTCTGTTTGCATCCAACTAGACAGGAAATGCAGACAAGAAAATCCAAATGCTGTGGAGGCGGAGATGCAGGCTCTGATCTTCGAGAATTCTTTAGAGGATGATGCTGTCATTTACACAGATTGGTCGGTCGTCCGAGGAGTGAGAATTTCATGGGCCTCTACGGCTCAGGCCGGGGGAAAACTTTGAAGGAAGAGTCTGACCCTTTTGCTGTGATCACATGCAGCCTGACTATGGAAGTCATGACAGTAAGTAAAGCAATAACATGGCTCGAGACACAGGCATTCAATCGAGCTTGTGTCCTTAGTGACTCAATGAGTATGCTTAGGAGGATAGAGATGGGGTGGATCCGAAGAGAGTGGCTGCTGTCTCTGGAGCGGTCTCGGCTGACAAAGATTAGTTTAATCTTCGTGCCAGGGCATGCGGGTGTACAAGGAAATGAGCGGGCTGACAAGCTCGCAGGTGAGGCTACTGTGGAATGTTGACGAGCCATGGACCAAGCAGACATTCTGAATGCTCTACGAGAAGTAAGTCGTTTAAGAGAACCAAGCGACGACTGGGAATCTACAACCATGATCTGGCTGCAGGAACAGCAAGTTAAAGAGAACCAAGCGACGACTGGGAATCTACAACCAAGATCTGGCTGCGAGAACAGCAAGTTAAAAGAGGTGTTGCCAAACAAAAACACTACGCGGGAAGCCAAAGAAGAGTAATAAACCAACACAGAACTAGTGTCGTTAGCCGCTACACGCTGCGGGATTTTCTGAGGAGGAATCCGAGAACTTATGAACTGAATGGTTCGATGTGCAATGAGGACGATCTGTCGACTAACTAAATAACTAACTAGATCTGAGAAATTCTGAGGAGGAGATCTGGGAAAATCTGTGGAGGAAATCTGAGAAATTCTGAGGAGATGTGAGAAATTATGAGGAGGAAATGTGCGCCTTCATGGGCATTTCCGGTGTGCAATAATGATAGTCCATTTTGATAGCTCAATAATACTTATATAAAATACATATATTAAAAACAACATTAAGGATTGCGTCATTGTACCACACACACACACACACACACGCACACGCACACGCACACGCACACACACACACACATATATATATATATATCTCAGATGTTATTGTTAATGTCAATTTATAAATGTCACCGTTTCTTTTTTCAGTATAACTCTTTAGACAGCGTGACGCGAGGCGAGAGTCGGTGTTGAGGCGCATGTTGTGTGAAACTCCCGAGAGATCTAGTGTATTCAGCTGAGGACTATGTGCAGAATTTAAATGTCTAGTCCACAGGCATCATCTAAAATAACATTTAGGTCATTTTAACCAAAGCCAATTTCAGTATTGGTATATGAATACAATCTCAAGATGGGTGTATCGGACGCGGGACATCTTGCTATCATCGAGAGGTTTTCCGGAAGGTTGTTATGGGAGCGAGGTTCTGCAAAGGATTGAATGAATGAATGAATATGAATACAATGGTAAATATTGAACAGTGTTTTCAGTCTGCCCCACCCACCCCTTCCTCCTCCTCCTCCTCCTCCTCCTCCTCCTCCTCCTCATCATCATCATTATCATCATTTAGTGCACCTCCTCAGTATAAGGCAACGGTAATTGATCCCAATCAGTGTTTACCTTGAGTCTCCCGTGTGCATGCTGCTGGGCACTTACTGATCACATTTTGATTGTGGTTTTCTATTTATGTGACCATGTGTTTTAATTGTTTCAGTTTAAGTATTATTTATGCATTCACTTCATCTATATATATATATATATATATATATATATATATATATATATATATATATATATATATATATATATATATATATATATATATATATATATATATATATATATATATAAAAGAGAATGTTTGTGTCTTTGTTTGTGTCTTTGTGTGTCCTTTATGCGTTCCCGAACGGTCCATCCGATTGAGATGAAATTTTATACATATGGTCTTCTCATTCCCGCGCAGCCAACTGGCATAGTTTTTGTTAGTTTAAAAACACTTATTTACGTTATAAATTAACATTTATTAAAATATTGCATGGGGACTTAACATTAAGAAAAGTTATGTCAAGGGACATTACTTTTAGTAGCATTGTTATATTATGTAATTTAAATAATTGTTGTATTTTTCTTAAGTTTCATAAAATGTTTAAAGAAGTTATCTACAGTCACATGAGTTATAAACAAAGTGATAAAAACTTTAAGGCATCTTCAAAGTTTTCATAAAAATAATGCATCTATTTTAGATACGTGAAAATTTTTCTAACTTATCTTTTTATTTCTCTTTCTTCTCTCACATTACATTCTTTACTTCTCTCACATTATATGTTTTACTCTTCTTTATTTCTTTTCGACTTCAAATTAATGTTTTGTTTTCTTCTGTGTAATGTAATTTTTTGTGAGATAATGTTAGTTCTTTTTCTTTTAATTCTTCCTTTTCTCCATCATATAATTCTATTATATACACATTCCACTATTTCATTATAGTACCTTTCTCCAAAATATCTTTCCTGTGTTTGATTTCAAACCATGTATTTGTTCTTATTTTCCTTCCAGTGACTCACTGATTTGTCTGTGCGTATTTTTTGTATCTTTAATGGAATTTATATCACGTTTACCCAACTTTCTTTTACCTTCACAAATGTATCTCTTATTTCTTTATTTATCTTAGCATATTCTTGTCTGTCATGTTTACTCTGTATTCTATTGTCCATCAGCATTAAGATTTCTTCACTCATCCATTTTTTTCTTAGCACTTTTGCTTCTTTCCGGTAATAATTCGTTGCTTGTTTGATGAATGGAGTCCCTTAACTTTTCCCATTGTATTTTGTTGTTGTTGTTTTGAGTTCGATCGCTTTACACTCAAATCGTAATACATACACACTATTTATAGCAATGATGGACTGAATTTTGCGTGTGGGTTAGCTTTCCATATTACCAGTTTCCCTCGCCATCAGGTGAACCCACACCGACTTCAGAGGTGTTTCCCATTGTTTATTTATACTCAGTTTTTTAGCTATTGCATAGTACCTATTGTTCACAGTCATTCTACATTGTTCTTGGATATCTTTATCTACTTTCAGAACCTCTGTATTATTTGTCACGTTCTTAACCATTTTCCCCTCTCTTTAATCTTACTTTTATTTGTCCACATAGTGGTACAAGATCACTGTTACAGTCAGCACCAGGCATTGTCTTTACATTAATTAAAGCATTTCTAAAACTGTTATTAATAGGTATGTAGTCATTTAGTTGCGTATTGTCTTATCAGGGCTTTTCCATGTGTGAAGTCGTCTTTTTTTTCGAAGCTGAGCTGCTACCGATTTGTGCAACAGACCGTGTCGCGTTGTGTTATAACGTGCTGGTATGGGAGTCGGTCGTTCAGAAAGCAATGGCAAACTACTGAACGTAACACTTGCCTAGTACATCAACATCAGCTGGAAAATGCTGGTGTTGACTGCAACGTCCCGTAAGGGATACACAACTTTAAGAAGTCGTCTTTTATGGTGTTTACACCATATGTTTCCAATTATCATTTCATTGATATTTGCCCGTTCTATGTGTTTTTCTCCTCTTTCATTTCTTGTACCTAAACCATAATTCCTCACTACTTCCTCCATTTTCCCCTTTCCTACTTTTGCATTAATATCTCCAAGTATTATTTTTATTTCTTGTGATCCAATTTGAGCCATCGTAATTTCTATTTCATAATAAAAGTGTTGTAATTCTTCATTACTATTGTTTGTTATTGGTGCATATACTTGTATAATATTTATATCTATTGGTTTGCCCTTGATTTTGACCATAATAACTCTATCTGAAATACACCGTACTCATTGATTGACTTGGCTGTTTTTCTGTCAAATATTATTCCTACACCTTTTTCATGTGTATCCCCTCCAGAATACATTATTGTGTGGTTGTCAGCTATAATTTTGCCGACACCTTCCATCTAATCTCATTGATGTCTAGTATATTCATTTTCATGCTATCCATCTCTCTAATTTTTTGGGCATGTTATGAGAAGAAATGATTTGGAGAACTTGGTGACAACTGGTAAGATCGAGGGGAACAGACCAAGGGGAAGACCTAGAAACAAGTATCTGGATGGCTTGGCCTTGTGGCATGGTCGAGACAGAAACACGGAACTGATCCACGACTCTGTTGATCGAGTGAGATGGCAGAACATGACCGCCCACGCTTACCGGCATGGCACATGATGGATGGATGGATCTCTCTAAGAACATTGTTCACTTTTCCTAGCTCATTTAATGTCCTAACATTCCATGTTCTTACTCTACATTTATTTATTCTAGTTATGGTCTTGCCATCAGTAGCTGGATGACGGTCTGGTGTCACCTGTGGTTTATGACTGTCCCTACCGGACGAGGATGTCCTAAGACAGCCATTAACGTCGTTCACTACCTCTGAATTGTGTTTTGCTATGAAGTCTTTGGAAAATAATGTGGTGGTTTCCCCTTGACTTCATCTTCCACACTGTGGTCTGTTAACTCTGTCTTTGAGGCCATTTCCGACTGTAAGGACAAGCGAATGTCCTGCTCTGCTCAGAGTTGTCCACTTATTTCGATGAATACTCGGTCCCCAGTACTGCGTTAGCCACACCATGGTGTGTTTCCCGTCCTCTACCACGGAGAGGTGCAACTGTGATGTTTTTTTCCCTTTCTAAGGTTATGGTCTATGATGGCCAAAACTCTTCAGTACTTTTATAGAACAGAGCAGAATTGAAGCCCAAAATGTATTAGAGTAATTAGAGAATCACTAATGTGAACTAAGGGAGAGAACTAAATAAATTCGAGGGAATCAAGAGTTGAGGAGACAACTGTCAATGGATATGGCGTACATTGAGAACACTTTATAATAGTGTAACTAGAAAGTCCCTTCTGTGGAACCCACAGGGCTAGCAAAATAGAGAGAGAGAGAGAGAGAGAGAGAGAGAGAGAGAGAGAGAGAGAGAGAGAGAGAGAGAGAGAGAGAGAGAGAACACATGGGGAAACAAGCGCTAGAGAAGAGATTACAAGTATGGGGAAGCCATAGAGGGAACTGCACGAGAAATAAACAAATATGACTACTTGGCGTGAGTTGGGTGGGGGTTATGCTCCAGCAGGCGATAATTGACCGCGGCGGCGGCAGCAGCAGCAGCAGCAGCAGCAGCAGCAGCAGCAGCAGCAGCAGTAGCAGCAGCAGCAGCAGCAAAACGTCTTTTTGTCGTTTCCGAATAGTTCAATAACTAACTTCTGACAACAATCAAACATATTTCAGACTGTATGTCTGGGCCGTGCTCCCTGGCGAAGGAATTAAGGACGCTGTTCGTAACCCCGTATACATACGTACGAAACACAGCTACGCGAGATCCGGCAGCGGATCGTGTCGCATTGGTTTCTAACGGAAAGGTATGTGAGCCGGTCGTTCAGAAATCAATGGCAAACTACTGAACGTAAAATTTGTTAAGACATCAATGGCAGCTGAAAAATGTTGGTGTTGATTGCAATGTCCTGTAATTAGGATATTAAAATTAATTTTAAAAAAATGTAGTCTCTCCGTGACAAAGTGGTTACGCCGATTGCCTCATGCTGGGATGGTCGTGGGTTTAATTCCGAACCACGTCGTTCGGTTCACGAGTGTAATTTTCTCGCCGACTCCAGGGGTCGTCACTCAAGCTACGGAGTTCGTGCTTGGTGCCACGATTTCGGCAGGATGTCCTAGGGGAAAGAGACTGAGCAGTATGGGGTTAAACCCAGGGCAATGAAGTCGCTTCTCTTGCCTTTTACACGTCTTGTAGACAATATATCTGTTTTAACAAGTGTCTACACAATTTATTTTTTGCATATCAGTGTATATTTAAAAAATCTTTGATTTATATTTGTTGCAGATTTTCGCATTTGAAAATGTAAATGTGTATTTGTATTCGATTTTTGTTCATTTGCAACTGATTTATGCATGTGTAAATGATGTTGATATGTACAACTGAAACGATAACATATAGTCATACGTATGATAATTTCAACAATCAAAAATGTAAACAGACGGCCTACCGAGTGGCTAGAACGCAGGACTCTCCTTCAGGAGACTCGGGTTCGATCCCTCGGAAAGGTGTGGGATGTTTTTCTGTCGGGGGCAAACAGAAAATCTTAACCTGCACAGTTCGCAGCGACTGCACTAGCCAGGCGGCCTTAATTCCTCAGGCTCAAAGACCCCTCTCCCCCCCCCCCCCGCCATACACCGCAAGGTACTATATTGGCAGTAAATGACAGTTTTTTGACAGTTCAGTCAGGTTGCCACTGGTACCAGGAACATGGGAACTCTTCGTTGGCTACCAAAGGAGGGGACGGAGCACCCTTGGGAAAATTCCTGGTGGATTGATGATGTATCTTGATTTCATATTTCATATGTCTTATGCTATTTTCAACTATTATGTATACACTCAATAATAATTTTATATAACAACTGAAGTTATTTGGTTTTGATGCTCTATGTTTGGTCCATTTACTTTATATCTGACGAATTACACAATACAGCAAACATCGGTTTTCGTTGCCTTTGTTTGCTTCGGTTTCGATTTTCGTCCATTTTTTTCCGCGAAAAATTTGTCTTGGTTTCGTCGATTGCCTCGGATTTCGTCGGCGTTCCCACATTACCTCGCTGCTAATTTTGCGAAAACAAAGGGACCCATGTGATATTTTACTCAGTTTGGCGTTGCTTTTTGTTGTGTGAGCATCACGTGCTAATAATAATTTACGAGAGAGGCATTAAGATTGCTGAAATCTGCCGCATGTTCGGGAGGGCGCCATCCACGATGAGTTCCATTGTGGCGAAAAAGAAAATAATAAAGGAAGCTAATGTAGCGAAAGACATGAATGTGCTAACAAACAGATATTGCAAACAATTGAAGATGTCGAACAGTTATAATTAATTTGGATAAATCAAAACCAGTTAGATGGCGATTCTGTTTCGGAGGCAATCATGTATGGAAAAAAAAAAAACCCAGACTGTTGTATGCTGATCTCATTAAGAAAGTGCTTGGGACGAGTGCTAGTGTACTTAGATTTTAAGGCCAGCAGAGAATAGTTTGAAACATTTAAGAGGCGCACTGGCATACACAGTGTTACTAGGCCCGGAGAAGGTGCGCGTTCAGACAAGTCTGGGGCCAAATAATAGTAATAAACATTATATTTATTCTCTATAAAATGTGTTTTTGGTATGTATTTTGGAGTTTCTAGAACGAATTAATGTGATTTAAATAGATTCATATGGAAATAATTACCTCGTTTTTCGTCGGTTTCAGATGTCGCCGATTTTTTTTTTCGGACGGAATATTGACAAATACCGAGGTTTGACTCTATACACTTTCCTTTTGTATCTGTACAATAGGGTGCCAGTTTTGTGCTAGTGTAAACAACTTCGAGAGATAAGCTGTAGGAAGTCTGTAGAAATGCACCATGAAGACCAAGAGCAATGGGTGTCGGAGGACCATTCTGCCAACGTTGAATGCCAAAATGGCACTGGAGGATGATGATTATCTATGCTTTTCTTTAGACAATTTGAGACATAGACTGATACAATGGCTACCTTGATAAATTTAGTGGTTGGTAGCCTTTTCGAGTATACTATAGCCACCCCTATCTCCATTTTCATAGTATGTTTTCTATTAGCTACTTCTTGGTCACATATATATTTATTCTGGTAGTTTATTTTCTAACAATGACTTGTAGCTCATTGTCATCATCATCATGTGCCATGCCGATAAATGTGAACGACCATGGTTATCCAACTCACACGATCTCCAGTCTCGGATCCGGTCTGTGTTCGTGTCAAGATTCTGTCATGTGATCAAATATACCAGGCGTGTATCTCTGTTTTTGTGTGTTTAAAAAAAAATAAATCAAGTTTACACTTTGTCACTATGTTGTCGAGTTTATTTCTCCTCATAACGTGCCACAGTAATCTTGACTGTCTACATCTGATTTCTCTAACTGAATATTTTAATGTGTTTCTTGGAGTACTGCCTTTCTGGTTTTACTATCCGTATATGGAATTCTTTGCATTTTTCTCAGAAATCAAACTTCTAAGGCCGTTATCTTTTACTCAGCATGTCTGCTTATTGTCCACATGCGTACTCTCATGTGCGTTCTATTTAACACTTTAACATCCCTTTTTTTCCACTACAATTCACAGATTTTCATAAGTGTCTTCGATTGCAATGTTTCTCATGTCTTTTAAATCTCTCATATTTTCACTATATACGGAACTAAATTTTGATACATTTCAGATCACTGCTGCACATCTCTTTTGGCCTATTGGCATTGATCTACTTCATTATCAGTTTTATTTTTATTTCAACATGCTAGACGGAGATGGATTGTTAAATAAATTGACCTCAGCCAAAAATGGGTACCAGGAAATATAAGTAAATGCTGTCGGTGCTATACTGAACACATCAAGCGCAATTAGTCTATAAAATATGTGTCTAGCAGGGTACGCCGTTAAGTGTGTGAAAGGGACCTGTATTTAATGTTTATGCTGTTTTCTATAAATGTTTCCCTCATATAAATGTTTCCCTCATACAGACTTCTCACATTCCACGTTCCCAGTGTCACCCTGATTCGTCGTCTGAAATACGGGATTTCTTTGGTATCACCGTTGGGATTGTATCCATCGTCACGATTACTAGTACTGGCCCCCGCGTCACACTCTTTCCCAGTGTTTCTCACCACCAGTTCTCTTTCTTATTATATTTTCTTTCATGGTTATTAGATTTCTTGGCAAATGTTGCACAAGGTAGTTTGCAGTTGTTTTCCTTCTGGGCAATTATTGTATTAGTCGGTGGCCACAGCCATTGTCTCTACAGATGAGATCTTCTGCCTATCGCCGCAGAGTGCGGACCATGACCAACAACAAGCTGTCGGCTGCTCTCACACTCCATGCACCAACTGCTTCCATGGCTTCACGTAACCCTGATTGGGGTGGAGGTGGGGGTGGTGGACTAAACGATTTCTCCACCTTGCCCAAGAGTGCCCCGTAGACACAAATCTAATTTAATGTTTGTTTCTTGTTTATATAGCCCTAGTCCTCGTTGAAGAAAAAGATGGATGGGACCTGTTCAACTTTTATTCTGTTGACGTGTTATATTTTGAAAGTGTGGTGTCTTTTTCGCTTTTTCGAACTGTTTTTGGCTGCTGGGGTTACATCTGATTATTTTTGTGTTTCTGTGCACACTTCCACGACTTCCTTGTATTACTAGATGATGTTTCTCGCCTGGTTCCTTTCCTGTCATGTTCCTCTTAAGAATTCACCAATCATTGGTCCTATCTGGACACTACCTATTTCTTTTATGACATAGTCTTTCATAACTTTTTGTTTACTTTCTATTATGTTTCTTATGTCTTCTTTTCTTTCTCCCTGTGGCTTATAGTCATCTCTTCTCCTTCTTTTTTTTCTCTCGCTGTTTATTGATCGTCTTCGTTTTCACTTTCTGCTTATTTCTTATGTTCCAATCTTTATGTTTCTGTCTTGGTCTTCGCGCTTCTTAACCCGTCTGTTTAAGTTGATTAGTCTTGGCCCCTGTTTTTCAGTTGTTTAATGTGCACTCTTTCCTCTTAACATATTTCTTTATTATATATTCTATATCTTCTCTGAATGTAATTGTTGTGATGAGTTGAGCTAAAACCTGACATCACTGCAAGAATTCAATTGTATGCGCCTCAGTTATTCAAAATGAACTATTTTGGTGCCTGTTTGGATTTTTGCAGTTTGCTTCTGCGCATGACATCGTCGATTTGAGATAGCAACTGCCTAAATTGGCCCTTATTTGTGTTTTGTTAGATTCGGTTATTCTTGTTGTTGCCCAGTACTATCTTCTCGACACTTTGTAGGACAGATTCGACATTATCTCGATTTTCATCGCCTCCTTGATGTCTTGAAGACAGGGGAACCCGTGGAATATATTACCCGCGATGACCATGCCATTAAGATTCTTGGTAGTGTATAAAGATGGCCAAAACTAATTCTCCTCTCAAAAACCACCGCCTTTGTTAGTCCACAGCCGCGTATTGAACACTCCGCTATGCACCATTTAATTTGTAGTTACAGGACAGGTTCTAGCCTCAAGTCGTCTCTGACATCTATATTTTTTATCCGTATTAAAATTAAAATTTAGTTGCATGTCTCTCACAGGACGTTGCAGTCAACCCCCGCTTTTTGGCTGATTCCTGGGCAAGTTTTACGTTCAGTGGTTAGCCGTTGACTTCTGAACGACCAGCACCTATACCTTTTTCGAAAAAAAACAACAACCCAGTACTGCTGTGTTTGGAACCCGGGTACTCTGGATTACGAATCGCGTCCGTAACTTCTTCGCCACGTAGAATAGATTCCCTTTTAATAGCTACTTCAGGCGGAGCTATGTTAGTATCCCATAGCTCCCTCTCTAATAACTACTTCTGTATTTTTATTCTGATAGTTTTTTTCCATAAAAACTTTAAAAAAAAACAGATATATTTAAGGGCAAGCGGACTTCATTACACCGGGTTTTATCTCATATAGCTCGGTCTCTTTCTGCATGGCAGTCTGCCGAAGGCGTCGTACAAATAACGAACTTCTCAGTTCCAGCAACGATCCCGAGGACTCTCCGAAAAAATTACAGTCGTGAACCGATGGTCGTAGTCCAGAATCGAACCTACAATCTTCGGAGCAGGCGACTTAACCACTTGGCCCTCCCTAACAACTACTTCTTACTGTAAACATAGAAATTGTAAACAATATATTGCACAATTCCTTGCCTGGCATATTCGATGCATCTCGCCAGGTGCATGCTGTGGAGTTTTATATCATATTAAGTGAATAAATGAATTATACTTTCAAGAGGCCTGGGGAGCTACAGGCCAGGAAAAGATACCTGGTCAAATGCAGCCACTTTTGCCTTTGACGTTTATGAGGGGTTCCAGAGTAGACAAGAAACGATGGCGGCAGCGCTTGATCTTGAGGATGCGTACAATAGAGTTCGATATGATATTTTGATGACCGCACTGTTGGAGAAGGGGGTCAATCCCTGGTTGGTGAACTGGATAGCAGCAGTCCTGCACTCTCGTCGGGTTGCTCTCCGTCTGGGTGCATGGACCTTAGAGCCATATATTTTAACCCCGGGACTGCCACAGGGATCTACAATCTCACCGGTGCTCTTTAACGTGTATACGAGTAAGATTGCAAACCTAGAAGCACCAGGGGTTGGAAGAATACTAACATTTGCAGATGATATTCTTGCATATAGGCAGGGGAGAGATATGGAGCAAACAGCCCAGGAGCTACAGGCGACAGTAGACAAAGTGATTGACTGGTGCACTGAAATGAGTGCTGTCATCCACCCGGAAAAGGCGGCTGTTTTGTGGTGTTCTCTGGACAACAGGATTGTGAGAGCGGATGTCCCAAGCCTCGCAATAGATGGTAGAAATGTCAGCAGAGAGAACAAACTGAAGTATCTGGGGATGACATTTGACAGGAGCCTATCCTTCAAGGACCATGTGGAGACGGTTGTGACAAGATCTCAAAAGGGACTCAGTGCACTTAAAACTATGGCTGCAATGGACACAGAGCAGAGAATGCTTTTCACACTATACCAGCACTTGATCCTCTCAGTAATTAATTATGGATTAGGTCTGCTCACTGTCTCAGAGAGTCAGCTTGCGAAGTTAAAGCGCATACAGAACGAAGCTATGTGGATCATTCTGGGATGCACTAGAGACACTCCAGTAGTGTGTATGCGTTACATCCTTGATCTGCCGAGTGTTGCTGGTAGGCTCAAGGTGATGCAGGCGAAGGCATACCTCAGAGTAGCTGCAGACACAGACCACCCACTGCATGAGGCGCTGGACGCAGTTAAGGGTCAGCGACTGATAAGTGGGAAATCATGGATGGCTCAGGCGGAGGATACGATCAGACAGGTGTGCCCCTTGGAGAACATTAGGCGTGGAGAGGAGTGGGTCAGAGTGCCAGCGGAGCAGTCAGAATTGTGCAGAGTTATAATCACATTAAGCCGGGAGTGCAGGGAGTGGCCAGCAGGGGCCACGGAAGTGGAAATCCAGCAACTAATTCAGGACAATGCTCACTCGGGTGATGTGATTATCTACACAGATGGTTCGGTGTCAAGAGGTGAGAAAAGTGGCTGGGGTTCATAGCCAAAGCCAATGGTCGACGTTTGGGGCAGGAGAGCCTGGCATATGATACCACAACATCCAGCTTAAGAATGGAGGTGGAGGAGGTCACTGCGGCTCTCTGCTGGATGGAGAATGCGACACACACACACACATCGTGATTGTAACTGACTCAGAAAGCATGCTGACGAGGGTGAGGACGGGCAGGCTTCGTGCGGAGTGGCTTACTTCGCTTCGGAGGTCACGGGTGACAAGCATCGTCTGGATCTTTTCTCCGGGGCATGCCGGTGTGCTGGGAAATGAACAGGCGGACAGATTGGCTGGCTCTGTAGAACTTGGTGGAGTATTGATACATGACAAGGCAGACGTGGTTGCGACCTCGTGGGAGCACGTGCACACCTCGGAGGAGCAAATGGATTACCATGGTCTGGCAAGAATGAGACAGCGAGGAGTGACGAGAGGATCCGGCCGACGCTCAACGCTCAGAGGAAAGGCGAGACGGACATATAATCAGATTGCTACTGGTACTATTAGTGTTGGAACTCTTCGCTGGCTGCTGAGGATGGGGACGGAGCGCTTATGGGAATGCCCCGAATGCTGTGATGTCGATTCCTAAATCAATTAATCAATCAATCAATCATGAATTATATTTTGACTTTTTTTTTAGATATCCTTTCTACAGGACATCACTGTCAACACCAGCATTTTACTGCTGTTGTTGATGTCTTGGTAAGTTTGCGTTCAGTAGTTTGCCTTTGCTTTCTGAACGACCGGCTCCCACACCAACTCATTAAAATCAAGCGCAACGCGATCTGCTGCCAAATCGGTCGCAGCTGTGTTTCAAACGTGGGTAAGCGGGCTTACGAATCGCGCCCATAAGCTCTTCGCCACGGAGATCGGCATACTTTGACTGAAATACTTAAAATACAGTCAATGATATTATTCAGATCTGGTGCATGTTTCCTCCACAGTAATCTCAGACTCAAAATAGAGTCTTTCTCTTTACTTTCTGTTTACCGTTTAATTAATTAGGCAGCAATGTCCTTCGCAGAACTTCGCTCTCATATAACAACCGCCTGGAACACTTTTCGGTCATAAGCAAGATGTCCCGCGTCCGATACACCCATCTGGAGATCATCTGCCACATCCTGCACCCATCTTCTCTTTGATCTTCCTCTTCCTCCAAACTTTCATGACGTTTCAAGTGACCAAAATATAGCCAATCTTCTTCAATAATCACATCTTGTCGTATGGATGCATTTGTTCTTTTCTTTACCCATTAGCTTGTTTAGTAAGTGTCCAGGTCTCACAGGCGTATGTTACAATGAGAAATGTTTTTGGGTGCTGTGTTTAAATCCACTCAGGGAATTCCTTGTCTTGTATTTCTTGGTTATCAATATTTGTAGTCCCATAGCTTCTTCTCTATCAATTACTTCTTGGGTACTTACATTTCTCCTGCTTCGTATTATTCTTGGGCGATGAGTTTGTATGACTCAGAATTGATCCAGAACATCAAAGATGGAGATCCATGGAGGGACACGAGAGCCTAGACCTATTGGCAAAACACATGATCATGATGACAACGCGTTTGACTAACAAAATGGAGACTGTCGTGAGACGTATTTGTCCCTAATTATGTCTGATATAGTTCAGAAATATTTTTGTGTAAGTGTGGTAGTTTAGAAAGCAGTGGCAAACTACTGAACGTAACAATTGCCTAATAAATCTCAAACAGCCAATAATGATGGGGTTCATTGCGACGTCCTGTAAAGGACATGCAACTAACTTGTTAACTTTATCCGAGCTTGATGACGCAAGCAGTACAGCTTTCCAAGTGTAGATATATTTACTTGTTTGATTACGGCTGCATTAGTAGTAAACATATGTAACAGAACAATGACAGAGCTTTCATAAACAATACAGACAAGGTATGTCTTTTCTCTCAATTTATTGTTCTTTATTTTCTATGTACAACTTTTGTGTTTGATATGTAACAACATTATATTCCAATAATTTATCACATGTTTATCTCTGTCTGGGCATAAAGCGTAATATAATGTTCCCGGGTATACCACTGCTAATATTGTTTGATTCACTATTCACTTCAGTGGCTGGTCTGTAATGTTACGACAGTTCCAGGAATCTGTAATGCCAAGTTGCATCCTCTGTCATCTGAACCATCATGTTCAAGCTGATGCAACCTGGAATACATATTTTCTTGTTGCACTTTCTTGCTTTGAACTCAAGCGTAGGCCGTACACATGCTACTACTTCAAGTGCACTGGACTAATTTTTGCGTATGGGTTAGTTTTCCCTGTTACCAGTTTTCATTGCCATCAGGCGAACCCACTTCGACTTCTGAGGTACTTGTAATTTACGTCCCCAAGTCAAGGAGGAGAAGTCAACATTAAATCCAACTAACTGGTGTAGAGGTTACACCCGCTATCTCGGAAGCAGCACGGCGGATGTTTAAGAAAGAGTGCTCTTATCTATTCGGTCAAGGTACCTCCGAATACATGTTTAAATTATCCTAAATTCTATGTGTAGAATACTCAGGCTAACAAAGATTGTTTATAAGGCCACCCAGGTTTCTGTACCAGGGATATCCAATTTTTTCTATATGTGCTACCAAACTGGTATTTCCAGTGTAATCAAGTTAGTCTTTAAGGACTACCCAAGTTTGTTTATCCGGGCCACCTGAGTTTCTCTATTAAGGCTTCCTATGTTTCTTTATCAGGATCTGAAAGTCTACCTTTCAGGATTAACCAAGTTTGTCTATCAGTGCTACTCGGACTTCTCTATCAGGGCGACTCAGCTTTCTTTATAAGGGTCACCCATGAGTGTCTATCTGGACTATCCAAATGTCTGCATTATGTCCTTTAAGGTTTTCTATATTTGCTACAGTTTGTCTATCTGAGCTACACACGTTTGTCTGTCAGGATTACGCATGTTTCCTTATCAGGGTTCTCCAAGATTGACTGTCTGGGCTACCCAAGTTTGTCTATCTCGGTTACCCAAGGTGGTCTATCTGGGTTACCCAAGAGTGTGTATGTGAGTTACCCAAGATTGTCTATCCGGGCTACCCAAGGTTGTCTATCTGGGATACCCAAGGTTGTCTGTCTGAAGTAACCAAATGTGTCTCTCAGGGGCATTCAGGTTTGTTTGTCTGGGTCACAGAGTTTTTATACCAGCGTCCTCTAAGTGTGTCTGTCTAGGCTACCCAAGTGTGATTTTCAGTAGTGAACAAGTTTGTCTATCACGGCTTCGCAAGTTTCTATACCAGGGTCCACCACGTTTATCTATCAGGCCTACGCGAGTTTCTTAATTCGTTTAACCAAGAATCACCAGTAGAGTCAGCAAAACTATTGTTTGTGAGTAACGTTCCTCTTCAAGGCCAAGTACTTTTTTTCTGTATAGGGTAAGCAAACATCTCTAAATATCCTTACAGAATGTAACTATTTTGGCTAACGAAGCTTCTCAATGTGAACATACAATATCTCTCGGTCGGGGCTACGTCTCTCTATGTGAACTGACATTGCCTCTAGACTTGAACTTATGAATTAATTTTTACATGAGTTCATCCTACATATGTGTTCGTAGCCATGACTCTCTTTGTCAACTTATAAAACGTCTCTGTAAGGAGAAGATACCTCCGTTTGAGCTTACATAGCCTCAATAAGTGGGATATTATTTTTATTACTGAGCTTTCAAAGCCTGTTTGTCTTTGTAAACTAAGTTTTTCAGCTCTCTCTCTCTCTCTCTCTCTCTCTCTCTCTCTCTCTCTCTCTCTCTCTCTCTCTCTCTCTCTCTCTCTCTCTCTCCTCCTCCTCCTCCTCTCTCTCTCTCTGGCACATGTTATTTTTCACACAGATCCTGCTCATGTTCTAGACACAGAATCAAACAGTCCCAGGCAAGCTGTATGTTGCCGAGCCCTCAGTCGGAGACTCTCAATACTGGATGTCAACAATGAGTCCTTCTCATTTACCGGTTGCCCAAGCAAACGAAGATTAGACCCCGGCCGAACAGGATGCCTGGTGAGCAGATCGTGAAGATGTGAAGCTGAATAAAACGTAGACCAAGCCCCGAAAGGAGATAATGGCTGTGGTATTGAATAAGTCAGCAGCGACGTAGGTGGGGATGGCGGCAGAGCTGAGGATAATGACGAAGAAAATGTCAACGGCGAAGGAACTAGACCAGGCGATGACATCATTGGCACGTGGGACGCTAAACTGGAGGGGACATGAAAACTCAGCTGATGCCCTTGGGAACTGGGATCTGACTTGTGTAGATTGAAGGTCTTGTCAGCTGGCACCTGGGAGTCTGGTGGGAATCCCACTGGTTTCGGTAAATGTGATGAGAGGGGGTACAAGTGAGGGTGCGTTGTACTTGCTCCGGGAACTGGCAGGTCCGAACCTGGAATAATGCAAATGATGAAAATTGTGAGTGATATAGGACATCAAACTATAGTATAGTATAGTATAGTATAGTATAGTATAGTATAGTATAGTATAGTATAGTATAGTATAGTATAGTATAGTATAGTATAGTATAGTATAGTACAGTACAGTACAGTACAGTGTGGTGTGGTGTGGTGTGGTTTAGTGTAGTGTAGTGTAGTGTAGTGTAGTATAGTTATGCTAGGAAGGGATGTAAGTAGGTTGTGCAGTACTAAACACTATGGTACATTATATAATAGTACAGCATATCATCGACTAGTTAGTATACAATAGAGCAGTGGTTTTCAACCGGTGGGGAATTCCCCCG
This sequence comes from Cepaea hortensis, assembly GCA_963921405.1. Lineage (NCBI taxonomy): Eukaryota > Metazoa > Mollusca > Gastropoda > Stylommatophora > Helicidae > Cepaea > Cepaea hortensis. The sequence goes on from OY992880.1 coordinate 108,933,513, forward strand.
GGGGTGGGGTGGGGGATGGGGGGGATTTTAGGGTTTCCAGGGAGGGGGGGAATGAAGACCATTTCAAGATCGCATTAATACAAGAATCGATTACTTGATATTGTTTTTCCCTTCATACTTTACAGTTAAGTACGTCTCATCTTTCTAAAATTCATTTTATAAAGTCAGTAGACCCACAAATCATGTTTTATGTGGATGTCTAGACTTGTTTTAGTATGTGCTATTAAATTTACCTTACATTTTTACGTATACTGTATAGGGGTGGGGGATATTTAGATAGGAAATATGAAGGGGGGGGGGGGGGGGGGGGAATGACGTTCTGAAAATACGGTGAAAAAGGGGAGGGGGCACGGGCCAAATTTTTGATAGGAAGGGGGGCACGGGCCAAAAAAGGTTGAGAACCACTGCAATAGAGGGTCCATATGCATATCATTACTTTAAATGGTATAGTATAGTTTAGTTTGGTATAACTTAGTATTCGTATTGCTTGATATAATGTTGTGTGTGCATATGCTTATTGAATTGCGTATTATGGTATAGTTGTATGTGATCTTGTATGCTGGATAGTGTTGTGTGGCATGGTATGGTCTGGATTGGTCTGATATGGAATGGGCCGGTATGGTATGGCATGATGTAGTATGGCATGGTGTAATATGGTATGATTTATTGTGAGATATGCTATAGCATGATAAGGTATGGTATAGCATCGTACTGTATAATGTGGAACTATATGTATGGTATACAATTAAATGTTAATATATTTCTGTGGTTTTGTAACTTATTATGGAAGTAGACTAGTAAGAATACATTTTGTTTACATGTTAATAATTGTACACGTAAGGCCAGGCACAGTGAAGTCATCAACATACCTTTCTGGTGTGGCGATGATGATCCAGGCCCACTTTGGTTTTTGTTGACGATATCAGTTAACAGCTTTGAGGGCAGGTCGTCAGGTGGACGTTTTACTGCAGATAGCGGAGACTTTGTGGGACTGTCTTGTGACATTCGAAGTTCTGTCATATGAAAATAATCTACACATTAATGCGTTTTTCAATTCTATATTTCACAAGAGTCCAGTGTAGCACTGAGAATTGTAGAGTAGAGCAGAATAGAGCAGAGCAGAGCAGAGTAGAGTAGAGTAGAGTAGAGTAGAGTGGAGTAGAGTAGAGTAGAGTAGAGTAGAGTAGAGGTAGTAGAGTAGAGTAGAGTGGGTGGAGGTAGTAGAGTAGAGTAGAGTAGAGTAGAGTAGAGTGGGTGGAGGTAGTAGAGTAGAGTAGAGTAGAGTGGGTGGAGGTAGTAGAGTAGAGTAGAGTAGAGTAGAGTAGAGTAGAGTAGAGTAGAGTAGAGTAAGAGTAGAGTAGAGTAGAGTTGAGTAGAGTAGAGTGGGTGGAGGTAGTAGAGTAGAGTAGAGTAGAATAGAGTAGAGTAGAGTAGAGTAGAGTAGAGTAGAGTAGAGTAGAGTAGAGTAGAGTAGAGTAGAGTAGAGTAGAGTAGAGTAGAGTAGAGTAAAGTAGAGTAGAGTAGAGTAGAGTGGAGGTAGTAGAGTAGAGTAGAGTAGAGTAGAGTAGAGTAGAGTAGAGTAGAGTAGAGTAGAGTAGAGTAGAGTAGAGTAGAGTAGAGCAGAGCAGAGTAGAGTAGAGTAGAGTAGAGTAGAGTAGAGTAGAGTAGAGTAGAGTAGAGTAGAGTAGAGTAGAGTAGAGTAGAATAGAGTGGTGTGAAGTGGAGTGATGGAGATGGGGTGGGGTGCAATGAGTGAATGGCAGTCTTTACAGACGAAAGTAAGTGGATTGGAATTAGGCCAGAATTCCATCACACAATGCCTGGGCATGGATTCAGAGAACATATGTTGTCCATGCAGCACATTCCCTCTCTGGGCCTTCCTTGTTTACTCCAGAGGAAAGGATAACCAGTACGTCTGGCACAAGATAGGCTGCAGACGATGGCGGCTCAGCATCAAACCTCCGATAGCAGGAGGTGAATCTCACCTCCAAGAACAGAAGGTGAGTGATGGCCAGACCCTCTCGTCCGCGGGATTTGATTTAGAGGTGTTCAGCCATATCCCGCAGCTGAGGGTCTCAAATTAAGTGTCTGGACCTGGTAAACATGTATTAGCTCTAGTATTGCCACATTTATCCAAGTAGGATCTTGTCATGTATGAACCTCGACTGATTTAATGAGCCATTCGCGGTCTCACAGTGAGACAGTGTGAACTTAGACATGCATGACTTAATCTTTGAGACAAGCATATGACTACTGGCAGGATCAACCAGATACCTATCGAACAGACGAACTATTGACGCACACGCAGGCCAAGAGTAGCAATCGCTCAGCGCACTTCCTCGGTACCCGTTGATATATGGAAAACAACTGGACGCCTACCGACGAGCTTCCAAGCTACGCCGGCAGAACTGACCGAAAAGCTATGTCAGCTTACTGACTGCAAGCCCACTGCTCATCGAGAGAGAGAGAGAGATAGAGAGAGAGAGAGAGAGAGAGAGAGAGAGAGAGAGAGAGAGAGAGAGAGAGAGAGAGAGTGGGCGCTTATCGTGAATTTGTGGAACAGTCGTACAAATTTGCTCTTTTGTCCTGTCAAACCACGACGCTGGCTTCAAGATGGGGTTACATTTTCGAAACGTCTGCCTCTCTAACATGCGTAGGCTGGGAAGATCCCGAGAGTGGAGTACAGTAGAGTAGAGTGGAGTGGAATAGAATAGAGTAGAGAAGTCTAAATAAAATCTTCGAGCAACGGTTATACGTGTGACTATTAACACATAAGTTTTTCGTGTGAAGCATATTATGGTAGAATTGCATTTTGCTCGGATAGCATTTTGCTAGGCAGCCCGAGAGAGGGATATTGAAACTGGGTAAATCATGGTTTCTACAATTCAGCCCATGCATTGTGCAATGGAGAGGTACAACTGCATTGGTCTTACGGATTGTAGTTAATATGTCGTTTTGAAGCACATTGTGTAACAAACTATCGTCTGTCAAGACGGCAAGGTGCTAGTGAGTATATGTGTATATATAAATGGTGTGGTCGACCAATATGAGAGACAGCAAATGAAATAAGAAACAGTATTCTCACACTGCCGGTATCTCTGGCTGAGGGGTTACAACACTTTCTCCGTGATCCCGTTTATCACGCAGAGTCTCGTAGCGGGAGAGAACTCGGAGCGATTCGACCCCCGCTGGTGACTTGCGGGTTACTGAGCCAGCCGCTCAGAAAGCAATGGCAAACTACTGAGCGTAATCTTGCCAAGAAATCAACAGACAGCTGTAAAGGATATGAAAAAATAAAAATAAAATTCTTACACTATGTTTCTATAAATCTACAAACCTGTAGGCAAGGGAGACAAGCCATCAAGTTGTTGTTTTGACCAAGTATTATCAGCTTTCTGTTGATTGTTGGAAGCTACGTGTACATCGTCCAACTCTTCATCTACAACTGGCATATCTTCATCGTTGTCCTCATCGCTATGAGAGTAGGAACTCTCCCGACACGAGTCGTCCTTGCTTGTCTCATCGCAGACATTCACGTCACTTTCATTAGCGTCATTATTTGCGTCAGATGAAGCCCCGGGTGTAACGCCATCTTGAGCTTTCTGCCTGTTTCCACGCTGCTTCTTCCTGTACTTTGCTCTTCTGTTCTTGAACCATACCTACAATGGAAAATAAGTTTAAAATCCATGTAAGCTAATTAAATAGACTGATGTTCTCCAAATCAACGGTATACATATTTTTGTATGCACATGGATATGTGGCGAAGGGGTTACGCACGCAGTTCGTAATCCTGCACGCCCGCGTTCGAAACACAGCTGCAGGCGATTTGGTAGCAGACTACCTTACGTTGATTTTGTTACGAAATGGTATGGGTACCGGTCTTTCAGAAAGCAATGACAAACTATTGAACGTAAATTTGCCAAGAGATCACAACAGCTAAAAAAAATGCTGGTGTTGACTGCGACGTCCTGTAAAGGATATGCAATTAACTTAACATGGATAAGACTACAGAAAACTTAAAATGGGAACTAATAAACTCTCAACGGTAATGAGAATGTCAACTTGTTTGCTTCAGCGTTTTCCTGTGTTTTTGACTGTTAACATGCTGTTAAAATTACATTGTTAGCTATTTTTATATATTTTGTTTTAAAAAGCGATATAATTTTTATTATATCCATGGCCATAAAGGGAGAAGTATTCAATTTTCATTAGCATAAGATGAAATAGAGCGCTTCATCAAAGTCTCTGGCCACAGTTTCTGGATTCCCCTTAAAACCACATTGAAATAGCCTTCTCAAACTTTGGTTTAGCTTTATAAACATTTGTAAATATTCCCACCAAATTATGGATTTCCTTTATAAAACTTGGAAATGCTCTCCTAAGTTCTGGCTTGGAAATATCCAAATTATTACAAACACTTGTAAATATCTACCTCAAGTTCTGGCTTTCGATTATAAACACTTGGAAATATCCGTAACAATTCTAATTTCTCATTACAAATATTAGGAAATACTAGTTTCGCCATTACAAATATGAAATATCCGTAACAATTAATAGTTTCCCATTACTAAAAATTGGAAAGATCCGTAACATATACTAGTTTCCCATTACAAATGTTAGGAAATATCAGCATTATCTGGTAGCAAAGAAGTTTAATCATAATATAGCACAGAACGGGCAGTAAATGGTCGAGGTATTTATAGATCTTGTGCACATGCGTAAGGGACCACGGATTTTTTTTTTTTTTTTTTTTTCATAATTTGATAAGAAAATACAAAGAATGAAGGAAAAACACACGAAGGAAAAGCTGAGGACCAACATTCCGTTGGTAGTTATATTAGTATTAGTTTGCACATGTGTGTGTTTGTGTTTGCTGGACTTCGTGTGAGCATGCGTTTTCGTAAACATATCTTACCGAAATTTTATGTTTCGTTTTCTTAAACGTAATATCTCTATCGGAATGTTATGCTTTATTTTCTTGAACGTAATATCGCTAATAGAAAGAATGGAAGATAATAGGGAAACAAAACTCGCTTACACTCAGGAAATAAATGACCGTAGACCCCGAGGTAGACCAAGAAGGCGGTGGAGAGATAATACATGTACAGACCTACAAGCACTTGGAATCAACGACTGGCAAGAGAAGGTCCACCAGAGAGACGAATGCAGACGGATTGTATCTGCAGCAAAGAACCCCAATGGCTCGGAACGCTGAAGAAGAAGAAGAAGAAGAATATCGCTATCGACATGTTATGTTTTATTTTCTTAAACGTAAGATCTCTATTGAAATGTTATATTTTGTTTTCTTTTACGTGATATATCTATTTTTAACATAACAAAATATAACTAAATATTAACGATTAAAAGCGTTAATGTAAATAACAGGTCTTAGTAGCTGAACTAAACTAACAGGTGACCTACCTGGATGCGAGCTTCAGGAAGATTTGTCAGTATCGCCAGGCGTTCGCGCATGACCACATCGGGGTAGTGAGTTTTGGAAAACGTCTTCTCTAAGGCCGCCAATTGTTGATTGGTAAAGGCAGTCCTACTTCGTCGCTGCTTTCTGTGAGCCCCATAGCGGGAATCAAAGATCAAGTCTGGAAGGAATTAAAATACTTTATAACGAAAAGCAATTTGGTCTGTCAAAACTAGAGGAGTAGTGAACTATCATTGACAGGTGCGAGTCTACCTACAACGGCAGAACAGAGCGGCAGCTATACAGTAGGGTTGTTGAACACGTACCAAACTGGGTTGACAAGATATTACACATAGGCTGTGGAATCATGGGAAGGATGACACACCACAAAGATAAACTCCCTGTGTCGTCCTTTGCACGTGATGTCTTGATGCCGGTCATGTAATTGAAAGAGACAGCACTTTTCGAGTGTTGTTTCATACACAAAATAGTAATTTGTTACAGTTTGCAGAAGCCCTAATGATTCATCTACATAGGCCAATTTTGTGCAAACAGAAAGACGTGGTAGTAAATTTAATATTACCATGGTAAACAATTGATATTACTGTGCGAACATGTGTATATTTCAGCTTGAACGATGTATCTAGTTATTTTACTCTATGTTGTGTGACATCTTTAGTATGTACCTGGCGAGATGCAGCGAAATATGCCAGGCAATAAATCATACATTCCATGGTTTGTGTCTTCGTTATTCAAATTCACTACGGAAAACATTGTTTTGATTATCATAGACAAGTTTTCGACAAAGAGTAACTACTCCAGACAGCGCTGGACGAGTAAAAAACTTAACATAAACATCGTCGTAATGAATTGTAAATATTTAAGACAAGACCCTCGAAACAGTATGTTGGGGAAATTGTTAAATTTATTCACTGCTTCTAAGCCATAGCTCCGGCTTAATTACGAATACATATGGTGCAAATGAGCAAAATACCGTTACATATAAATATGTGTGTGAGAAAGCAGATACGAAAATAAAATGATAGTTCAAACAAACAGTCATTATCATGTGCTTTGAGGACTGGTGTAGACGAACATGCATCTCTGCAGATCTCGGTCCTCGGTGTCCTGGATCTATCGGTGTGATTATATTCCCCCCTGCCACCGTTCCAGTCCATCCAAGATGATTTCTCTCCATCGTCCCCTGCCACTTCTACCGCCGAACGTTCCAGTCGTCCAGATGTTTTCCACATGACCAAGGAACACTGTCACCTTCTAATACCTGTATATGAGTGTATACTTCCATTAGCCTTTTCCAGGCAGTTGTTAGTTACCCTGGCAGTCCAGATAGAAAATGGATAGAGAAAATCAATTCGGGGTTGATGGCACGCATAATTATATTTTTAAAAGATTGAGAATTGGGCAGGCAGGTTAGTTTATCTTTCTGCCCTTCACATTTGTCTGTTATGCATACAAGCTTTTTAAGTTAATATTACGGGAAAAAAAAAATTAACAACAACAATGACGACGATGGCGGCGGCGGCGGCGACGACGCAGTCGACAACAACAACAACAACAACAACAGCAGCAGCAGCAACAGCAGCAACAACATCAACAGCAGCAGCAGCAACAACAACAACAACATATACATTGACAATGATTGAATTGTGTGAAAAATATATTAATTAATGACAAATTAATACTAATTGTTGTTATGGCAAGTATAATTAGGCTGAATTAAACAAACGCCGCGGTAACATAGTGGCTAAACTCTCGCCTGCCGCACCGGTGCTCTTGGGTTCGATCCATATCAGTGCTATTTCAAATTTTAAAAAAAATGACATGGACTCCGAGGTCGAGCCAGCCTAAAATGGGTACCATTGAATATATAGGGAAGTAAAGGCGGCAGGCGTGGTACCGGCCACATCACTCAATGAGTTCCGTTTGCTCTATACAAATATGGGACTAACTGCCTGTACCCAATGCGCCTTTGGCGTGTAAAAGTGAGGTTTGCTTTTTAAACAGTATTAAAGCCCTGGAATAAGTCGAATACTTGGCATGTTATTATTTTTTTTTCAAACGAAAGAAGAGAGAAATGTCTTAATTCCCAGAAAATGATCCCTTTCGACAAACCTGGTTTCACTAAAAAGCCGCATTGTTTAGTTACATAACATAAAACACCCATGTTAAGACCCCAGTAAAACAGTACATGCATTGCCGTTATTTACAAGTTAAACAAGGAAAGAGTGAAAGAATAAAACCATACCTGGGTACTGTCCAAAGAGGAACGGGGCCGCAAAGTGTAAAGGATGACTCGGCGGTGGGATCCCGAAATAAGGATGCGAAGACTGGAACTGAAGACCGAACGCTCCATATCCCTGCATGCTGCGAATAAATGAGTGTCTCAATAATTAATACAATTAATACATGGAGCAATGATATAACATACCGTTTTACCTTTTTGAGTGGAAGAGTTTCGGTTATTGCTTACTAAACACAGCATATTGTTGACTGAATGTCCACATAAAACAGATTTGACTGTTCTAATTGACTTTCGCACTTTGTGTGGAAAGTCCACTGTAATAACAATTCTACTAAAAAAGGGCTAAGATGCTTCTTATTTGAATAATTTTAACAATCTACTAACGTCTCTCTGGCTGAGGGGCTACAACACTGTCTTTCTGTAATCCCGTTTATCACGCAGAGTCTCGCAGCGGAGCGAGAACTGAGTAGGTTCGACCCCCGCTCGTGACTTGCGGGATACTGAGCCGGCCGCTCAGAAAGCAATGGCAAACTACTGAGCGTAATCTTGCCAAGATATCAACATACAGCTGAAAGATGCTGGTGTTGACAGCTAAGTCCTGTAAAAAGGATATGCTTAAAAAAAAAACTAACGATAGGAAAAATACCCTTCTGTATTGTAGTCGATAAGGAGTCCACAATTTTGACAGATATTAAAACGACCGCTTGGGATGAATGCTACCAGACGTAACAGTTTATAACACGTCATTGGTGAAAACATATAATTTATTACTGTGTGTTGGGATATTTATCTTTGCTGTTGTGTGCTTTAGTTTATGTTGTGTGAATTCTGCTGTATGCACCTGATATATTCAGAAAAATATGCAAGGCAATAAATTGTGCAATCCATTGTTTGTGTTTTCATTATTCAAATGTATCATTACGTCACTATTCATATAAACAATATTCATTAACTTAAACAATTTCTACAACTACATCATGTGTGAGCTCCGATGTTCAGGGTTGTCAAACATCGCCATTTAGAGGAATGCGATGTCAAAGACTGCTGTATGTGGACACAAAGTGGGATTGTGGTCATCGCGAAATCAAATGGAAGTAAAAATGTATGGTGACTGGAGAAACCTTTGGTATTATGTTTGCTTTATACGACAGGTAGATGTCATTTGTCAGCGAATGAAGTAGGGGGGGGGGGGGAGTAGCTTTACTACTACTAGTAGTAGTAGTAGTAATAGAAGAATAATAGTACTAATAGTAGTAGTAGAGGGAGTGTCTGCTACAGTAGTAGTAGTTGTGTTGTTATGTTAATTAGTGTCGTAGTGGTAATAGTAGTAGTAGTAGTAGTCGCAGCAGCAGCAGCAGCAACAACAGTAGTAGTAGTAGTAGTAGTAGTAGTAGTAGTAGTAGTAGTAGTAGTAGTAGTAGTCGCAGCAGCAGCAGCAGCAACAACAGTAGTAATAGTAGTAGTAGTAGTAGTAGTAGTAGTAGTAGTAGTAGTAGTAGTAGTAGTAGTAGTCGCAGCAGCAGCAGCAGCAACAACAGTAGTAATAGTAGTAGTAGTAGTAGTAGTAGTAGTAGTAGTAGTAGTAGTAGTAGTAGTAGTAGTAGTAGTAGTAGTAGTAGTAGTAGTAATAGAAGAAGAAGAAGAAACATGATAAGAAGAAGAAGAAGAAGAAGAAGAAGAAGAAGAAGAAGAAGAAGAAGAAGAAGAAGAAGAAGAAGAAGAAGAAGAAGAAGAAGAAGAAGAAGAAGAAGAAGAAGAAGATCAACAACAACAACAACAACAACAACAACAACAACGACAACGACAACAACATCAAAAAGAAATATAATATCAAGCAAAAACAATGCCATGAGGCGATAATGATGTAGAAGAAGAAGAAGAAGAAGAAGAAGAAGAAGAAGAAGAAGAAGAAGAAGAAGAAGAAGAAGAAGAAGAAGAAGAGAGGACGAATGAAAGAAAGAAAGAAAGAAAGAGAAAGAGAGAGAGAGAGAGAGAGAGAGAGAGAGAGAGAGAGAGAGAGAGAGAGAGAGGGGAGGGGATGAGAGTGAAAATAAATTATTACATCTGACAGATGGATGCAACTTGTGACATGTTCTACGTGTCAAGCCCGACGTATCCGTGTCCACAACTTTAGGCATATTGAGTATATGGTGCTAGTCAGTAATTCTTTAGGTACATCTTTCCTGTATGCGGCAATCTTTGAGAGTAGGTCAATTTAAATAATCCCCGGCTAGATGGAGATTCGAACGCATGATTACCGAGCTGACACGCAAATGTCGTAATGTTTACCCCGCGGAAAACAGCTTATGAAGAATGTAGTCCTCGACATTTGCTGAAAGTTCTTCTTGCAAAAAGGCTTATGAAATATGTTGCTCTGTAGCCGCTGAAGGTGGGAGTTTGGTCTTAACACTTAATGAAATTAGAGGAAACCAAATACACATAATCAACTCAACTGCTGCAGAAGAGTCCATCATCACACCCCCCCCCCCCCCCCCAGATGCTAAATGGGTTCACAACTCCACCCCAAAGCAGAGCAGTGGAAGAATTTAACTACTGAAGACATGTTCCAGTTCGGGATAGACTTGCTTCTGAGTTTGTGCATTTGCACGTTGTAAAGATAGCTTGCATACGTAACTTGTGCTGAATTAAGAACCACACGTTATATCCTCTATTAAAATGTTTAAAAACACATTTTATGTCGTAATTTAGTAGCGGGATCAGTTTTTCCATAGCCTTTGTTTTAAATTTTAAATTACGTAAACAATACAAAAAGGAGAGGGCAAGAGTCGGGATTAAAGTGCAGGGGAATACGATGTAATTCATTCAACCCAAACTGTGGTTCACTTATTAGTGAGTGTTATCCTCGTTGGAAACATTTTCCATGGAGAGGGAAACAAGAAATTTTCAGTGAGGACAAATATCCCTGACTCTTCCTATTGAGGCAATGATCTCCTCCCGTCTATAGACATTGTCTGATTTAACAAACAGACAAATCCCGTAGCAAGAATCTGCTGTGGGTATGTGAAGTCTTAGGACCATCACATTGTGTAGCACTAAGTGAAAAGAGGAATAGATGGTCAGCCTTTCCCTGCTATAGCCGACATACCAAGAGTTGACATCAGATCCTCGTCCGACCGAGCTCACACATTGTCAGCATAATGTCCCCACCATTACATCAAAGTACCTGCTTGTCTAATTTAAACTTTGTTGACATTGAGACACAATATGATCTAGATTTATCTGTTTCCGAAACGTATAATAAGCACTGTAGAGATAATGCAAAGAATGCCGCGGACAGACAGAAAAAGGAATGAGCAAATACTATAAGTAACACATGAAAAACGTAAACTGATTTAAGAAATTAGACGTAGACAGTTCAAAGTTTTGGCACGTTATGGGAATAAATAAACTAGAAAACTCAGTGATATCTGAACAATATTACGGGAAAGGAGCAAGGGGAAGCAGAGAGAAAAATACTTAGATGACTTGGCCATATGTCATGATTGAGACAAGAACACATGGCTGAGCCACGATTCCGGTGATCGTGTAATATGATGAAACAAGGATACCCACGCTTATCGGCATGGCACATGACGATAAGATTTTGTCATGTTCTATCCTCCACCTTCCCTCACTCTCCTTTTCTCATGATCGAAACGCAAGTAATTTAAGTCTTGTCAACTGAACGAGTTCACACATTACTAAGGATTGATTGACACACCTATATGAACATGGGAAATAATTAAAATAAGTATATATTAGAATGCCAGTAGACAATGTAGCATGAAAAGCCATATTGTGGTCAGCATTTTTTTTTTTTTTTTTCCGCGTTTCCATCCTGTTTCAGGATATTGCGGTCAACACCAGCATCTTTCAGCTGTGTGTTGATTCCTAGGCTAGATTACGCTCATCAGCACGCCACGACTTTCTGAGCGACCGGCTCCATACTCTCATAAGTCACTTTTGCGATTCGAACCACTGCTAATTCTCGTCGCGTCACGTGACGAGAGTATTCGGGGTTAGCGGAGAAAGCTGCTAACCCCTCGGCCATGGAGCGGGCATTATGGTCAGCATGGCAAATGGATAAGAGCGCTCGTCCTTAAACATCCGGTGTGATGATGATATACCGGTCAGTTCGACTAAAATGTTGACATCTTGTCCTTGACTTGGGGACGTAAATTACAAGTACCTCTGAATTCGGAGTGGGTTCGCCTGATGGTGAGGGGCACTGGTAATGGGGAAAGCTAATCCACAAGCAACAATCAGTCCAGTGCAACTAGAAGTAGTGTGTAGGAACTGCGCTTGAGATCAAAGCGAGCGAACACCCCCCCCCCCCCCCCAAAAAAAAAAAAAAAAAAAAAAAATGTCGCACGTTTACTAGCAGATTAATACCTGTCTGTCTAATCAACAACGCAGCAATGTCGAAAAAATCACATGTTTGACTATTGTCGACCAGCTAGATTCTCCTAAACCAATTTATTTCTAACAATATATTTCACATGCTCGAGTCAGAAACCATTAAAGAGGACAGTTGCCTAGGACTACAGCTTTTCGATTTCCTATTGAATAAACATGAGCCAAGTGTGCACGCAAACATATAGACCAGTATGCAATGTCAAGTATAGTATATTTATTTATCTTTCGGATTAGACATTGTGACTTGAATTGAATCCTGTGATCTTCAATAGTTGCTAGCTACAGAGTATGAAAGACGTTGCTAGGCATAAAATGAGAAATAAAGCAATCGGTACTCAATGGCACTTATAGAAGTAAATGAAATAAGTTAATATCAGAGAGAATGCTAGACAAATATTAAAAATGAATGTTCTAGAGGCACCAGGATTCGAACCAGATGCCTCCAAATGATGACAGCTCTTCATTGCAGGGATACAATATAATAGCAGGTTTTCAAATGCATTCATAGAAAATAACCTAAAGAAGTAGATCTAGGAGTATACCAGTAGTTTGCTCGTCCAAGTGTTATAAGGGCTCATAAAGAAAGCAAATGCCAGTAGCACTGTAACCTACCAAACATGCAGTAAGAAGCGTCTTAGAAGGGTTGGTGTAGACTGGCTATCTCAACCCGTAGAACGTTCAAAATTCGAATTTAAACCTATTATGAACCAGTCTACAAAGGGTTTAACTTGAGTTGGTGGAAAGCCTATGCTCAGTTGGGAGATAAATGGGAGCACAAGAAGAGGAGAAGAAGTAGAGGAAGAAGAAGACGAACAATAAGGACAAGTACTACTACTACTACTACTACTACTACTACTACTACTACTACTACTACTACTACTACTACTACTACTACTACTACTACTACTACTACTACTACTACTACTACTACTACTACTACTACTACTACTAGTTGTTGTAGTAGTAGTAGTAGTAGTTGTAGTGATTGTATTAACAGTATTAGTAATGTTGGTACTGGTAGTAGTAGTAGTAGTAGTAGTAGTAGTAGTAGTAGTAGTAGTAGTAGTAGTAGTAGTAGTAGTAGTAGTAGTAGTAGTAGTAGTAGTAGCAGCAGCAGCAGCAGCAATAGCAGCAGTAGCAGCAGTAGCAGCAGTAGTAGCAGTATTTGTATTAAAGGGGGCTGCGTGGTCTCGAGGTATGGTGTCCGCCTCGAGTGCTGGAGGTCCCGGGTTCAAGCCCCGGTGTGGACCGGGATTTATCACGTGGACTTCTAGTAAAAAACTTACCCCTGGTCTCTGGGTAGTGAAATCGGACGCCCGTGTGTATTGTTGCGCAAGTAAAAAGTCCCTTGGCAGTTGGAAATCGAAAAAGAGTAGCCTAACGGCGCTGCCCGGGCAAAATTTCGAGTTAAAAATCTACCCAAAGTATTTCAGGATCCTGGCCGTGCTACGGAGTTCGTGAAGTGAGCTGAGTTTCTCCAAACTCAAGTTTGAGTTAGGAGAAGAATGGAACACTTATGGGTTGCACCCGTGTGCCGTGATGTTGATCCATCGACAAAACTAAACTAAACTAAACTAGTAGCAGTATTTGTAAGAGTTTGTTGCCGTATTCCCTTTACTTTACTCTCGTGGATTTTAACACCAGTTTCAAAACGCATCCACTACATGTTGTTGGCCGGCTCCGTGGCATGGAGTTACTGGCTCAGTTCGTAATCCCGGATACCCGCGCTCGGAAAACATCTGCAGACGATTTGGCAGCAAACCGTCTCGCCTTGGTTTTTAAACGAAATGGTATGGGTGCCGTTCGTTCAGAAAGCAATGGCAAACAACTGAACGTAAACTTGTCAAGAGATCAATCAGTAAGGATGGTGTGGACCGCGAAGTCCTATAAAGGATATGCAAATAACTTTTTAATATATTGCTGAACAAAGTAATATATGATGGTGGTGGTGAGGAGGGAGGGTGTTAAAAATATTTTACGAAGATATGTTTCATGATTTTGTAAGTTTCGTTTGTTATAATTCACCTGAAAGACTGCAAATGTTAACTCTTCAAGTTGTAATTCCGTGGAAAGACTGTGAATATTAACTCTTATGGTTGTTATTCCACTAAAAGACTGAATGTTAACACTTAAGTTTGTAATTTCCATGAAAGACTGGAAATATTAACTCTAAAGGTTGTAATTCCCATGAAATACTGTGAATGTTAACTCTTAAAGTTGCAATTCCTCTGAAAGTTTGAATGGTAACTCACAAGCCCGATGCCTCGGTATTCAAAGCGTCTGAGCGTTGAAAAAGGCGAAGATCTATCGGAGTGAGGCTGGTGAAGGAACTGTTCTTCCGACCCGGTGCCGCAGTACCATTTCCTAGGGGACAGAGTTTAAGAACTCGCCCTCACCTCTGCAATACGAGAAACCAGCGAGGTGTGCGAGTCCGGCACTGAATGATGTTTCCTGCACACGTTTGGGGAATTAGGGCTGGGGTGGTGATGTTTCCTACACAGGTTTGGGGAATTAGGACTAGGCTGGTGATGTGTCCTGCACAGGTTTGGGGAATTAGGGCTGGGTTGGTGATGTTTCCTGTAGGTTTGAGGGATTAGGGCTGGATTGGTGATGTTTCCTGCTTGAGGTAAGATCTGACAAATCGTAAAACTGGAGCATCGTAAGAAGCATGAAAGAAACTGTGTTTACACGTTACATCCACCACTTAATGCAGGGATAGTACTGTGATGACGAAGGTGATACTCATGAAGGCGGCAATGATAAAGATGATGATGATTTATAATTCAGTGATTCAACGCTGCCCTCAAAGTCAGTATTAAAAAGTGAGATATGTTTGAAGAACCCATTCGAAAGCCTTGGCAAACGTACACACCCTGTTAGTTTCACTATATTTCTGAAGGGCCGAATGTAAGACATGTCTGCGAGCCGAATTTGTGACCCTTCGAAAATAATGTTCGTTCGTTCGTTCGTAATTAGCCGTCGCTTTGCAATTTAGGATAGTTCTTAATGATTTAGAAATAATTTATTTAAACATACAAATGGAACCCCGATAGCAGGAACTAGCACGATTGTCTGTCGGTCTTACAGAATCCAAACCAATGCTTGGCGGACTCCTTGGCCAAGAGGTTAAGCGGCGTGTCTCGTGTTCGGAAGGCTGTTGGTTCAATTCCAGACTCTGACATTCGGGTCACGAGTGCAGTTTTCTCGGAGACTCCTGGGGGTCGTCGCTGGAGCTACGGAGTTTTTGTTTTTGCAACGTTTTCGGCAGACCGACCTTTGAAAATAGACCAAGCCATATGGGATAAAACCCGGTGCTGTGAAATAGACCCGCTATGTGACGAAGGGGTTACGAATGTAATTATTAATCCGCACACTGCGTTCGAGACACACTGTGGACGATTTGAAAGCTTGCGTTGGTTTCCATGCAAAGGTATGAGTGCCAGTCGTATAGACAGTAATCTTAAACTACTGAACATAAACTTGCCAAGAAATCACAAACTGAAAAATGAAGCAAGAAAGAAAGAAAGAAAGGAAGAAATAAGGAAAAGAAAGAAAGAAAGAAAGAAAGAAAGAAAGAAAGAAACAAGAATGAGCGGCGTGGAAGGGAGATAGTTACCCGCTATGCATAATACCAGTGACTGCGACGTCATGTAAAGGATATGAAACTTAACTTGTTAAATAATAAAATCAATCCTCTGGCCTTGAAGCTTTCAGCTTTATGGTTCCAGAAAATATTCTGGGAAGCAAAGACAGCCAGTGTCATATTGACCACATAACCTATGGAGTGCCGATTGGTCTCTACACTTTTAGAGCCGGTCTCATATACTCAGTAAACGATGTGTGGGAAACGGTCCTTTACTAATTTACTTATCCATCCATCATGTGCCATGCCGATAAGCATGGGCGGTCATGTTTTGCTATCTCACTCGATCACCAGAGTCGTGGATCAGCTCCGTGTTCCTGTCTCGACCATGCCATGTGGCCAAGCCATCCAGGTATTTACTTCTCGGTCTTCCCCTTGGTCTCTTCCCCTCGATCTTGCCAGTTGTCACCAAGTTCTCCAAGTCATTTCTTCTCATAACATGTCCAAAAAATGTTGACTGTCTACGTCTAATGTCTCTAATCAGTTTACGATCTTCATTTGTTTCTTGAAGGGCTTATTCATTGTTTTTTTCTGTCTGTCCAAGGTAATTTACTTATATAAAACAATATTAGCAGTACAGAAGCAATTTCCCCCACCTAACACATCAGAGGAAGATACATGACATATATGAGGCCTATCAGCAGACGAGGTGCTCCAGACCAGGCACCAGAAGAAAGAAAGAAAGAAAGAAAGAAAGAAAGAAAGAAAGAAAGAAAGAAAGAAAGAAAGAACAGAAAAGAAAAAAATGAAATGAAAAAAAAAAAGAAAAGTTAGAAACAAAGCAAAGAAAGAAAGAGAGAAAGAATGAAAGAGAGAAAGAAAGAAAGAAAGAAAGAAAGAAAGAAAGAAAGAAAGAAAGATCAAGCCTGGAAGGGAGATAGTTACCCACTATTAATAATACTAGCAGCTAGTATTTGTGAAGTCCTCTCACTTAACGCCCATAATACCAGCACCTATTATTTGAGAAGTCCTCTCACTTAACACTCCCTGTCAGCATTTGCTGTGCATTTATGATCATTATTTTCACCATTCATTACAAACCCCATACGCACTAGAGAGAGTTCATCTCAGATCACTTTGACAGCAAATACACACATTACACACTAGATCTGTCCAAAATAATTATTAACTCTTTTTATGCCAGTCAGTTGCTACTTTTAAGGGGCTTGAATTTTTGCTTTCCCGCGCAAGCATATATATCATTTTGGTATAAATTACCGATAAGTTCCGTTGTTTTGACCGAATTATATAAATAAATGAACTTTAAAACATAACCAACTTCTGTCTCTCAGTATCTTCTTTTGACACCTTCTTTGACCTGTAGTATTAGACTGGTTTAGTTTGTATAAATGGTCATATGCATTGGTTTATTTTGTGTAAATGGTCATCTTCACTAGTTTATTTTGTCTAAATGGTCATCTTCCTTGGTTTATTTTGAGTAAATGGTCATCTTAATTGGTTTAGTCATGACAACAGATTTACAATAATTTTCTTTCGCTGTATACCTCTTTGTCACAATATGTTCCAGTGTTTGTTTTCTCAAGATGTATACAAAGATTACAACTGCCTCTATACTGTTTGTGATCAGTTGTTTGTGTGCCTCGATTAAAACATGTAGATTAATAATTTTGGCTCTCCAAGGAATTGTCAGCAATCTTCTGCAAAACCACATCTCTGAAGCCTTGAGGAATTTCTTTGCTTGTTTACTAATTGTCCAGTGTGTACAGCCAGGCGATAAAACATATTCTATGTAACGTGCAATATTAAATTTTACAAACAACCACGCATGTTTTTAATCACCTTCTTGTAACAAAACCTTTGCACAAAGTTGCTCTCATAACAACTGCCAGAAAGATTTCCCATCATTTCAAAGTTCCCCAGCCTTATGAAACCCCATGCCCAGGTGTCTTTGATGTCCTGTGTCCACCTATGTGTTTGTCTATCCTATCCGTGCCTAGTCTTCCATTAATGTTCTTTCCCAACCACTGCGATGCTCATCGTGTCTAAACTATTTCAGTGTCTGAGACATATGTTAGTGAGCCCGTTGTATTCGGTGTACAGTCAGATATCTTAAGAAATTTTTTTTTTTTTTTTTAAATGTTTAAATCTTAAGAAATGTTGATATGTGTCTCCTTATCTCTTTTGCGTTGGCTCGTTTTGAACTCAAGCCTAGTTCATATACGTGCTACTAATTCTAGTGCACTTGACTGATTTGTGCGTATGGATTTGCTTTCACTATTACCCGTGTCCCTCGCCATCAGGCTAACGCACTCCGACTTGAGAGGTACTTGTAATTTACATTTCTAAGTCAAGGATGAAAAGTCAACATTTTACTCCAACTGATCAGTGTAGGGGTTTAACCTGTTAATTCGGCATCAGCACACCATATGTTTAAGAACGAGCGCTATTATCTATTCGGGCATGCTGCCCTCTTCTCTTCTTGACCCACAGAATTCTAAGTATTTTCTGTAATATTTCAGTACCCGTGTTAACATGTTCTTCTAACACAAGTATCTGTATCATTTTATGATAAACTGATGCATTCTCCTGTTAAACGGCATCTCTAATGCCTCAATGCAATCGTTTGCTTGTTTACTAATCAGAACACCTCTTTGTGATGCACATCTCAGCCAAAACATATCCTGAGCTACATCAGCTTACTTATCTTGGCATTTTTAAAATAAAACAATGCATACAAATTTAATTTACAATTGGTATTAAAGTTGCAGTTAAATTGGTATTAAAGTTGCAGTTAAAAACACGTTTTGTAGCCATGCAACATATTGGGTATATGGTGCTAAGTTCATATTTTGAGACCAATAGGAATTTGATGGGCCATGAGATCAGAATCGAGGCCGACACCTTTACCTTCCCATACAAATGTCAGTTACCCATTTATTTGAGGTTGGGTAGACACAGGAGCCATGTCTTTACTTGAATTAATAATCGCCTCGACGGTGGTTTTAACCCGCGACACCTACCTGGCAGGCGATAGCGACAGCCACTGCACTAATGCGGCTATTTTGTAATGAATCTGTCTAATGATGATTGTGTTTGATGAATGACTGGGTGACTTGCTTTTTCAGTGCTAATTAAGTTTGTATGCCACATCTTTTAACTCATTCAGTGCCAAATAAAATGTAGGTTTGAACCAAACATAGAGCACGGTCAAATGCACAAGTATTATAATGTAAATGTCCATTCACTGAGCATTGAAGATACTACGAAATGAAACAAATAACACAATGACCTAGTATGGCGATATATCGTCCTTCGGTCCAAATGGAAGGTCATAATTTGGCGATATATTATCACTGAGCACTGAATCAGTTAAAAGAAGGTTAAGTTATCTCTTCTGTACATAACATCTTTCGGGAGATTGGTCAATGTAGACTTTTAGACTCTGCTTGCAAGCATTGAAACAAAATTACACTAGCAGATACTTCGAAGGCACAAATTTACATTACATCAGGATCAACGAATAAAAAATAAAATGAGTACAGTCTGGGTCTTTAAAAATGGAACAGTTTAACTCCCTCAAATCCACGCACATGTTTCTGGAACCTCTTTCACCTTGCGCTGTTCTTAATAGTAAGTAAAGTCTGTATCTGTGGTGTTCAAATAATAACATTATGTGATACAAGGAGTAGAGGTGGCAACTGGGACAATTATCTTCAGCAAGTGTCTTGACAACTGACGTGGACAATGACGCGTTTCTGCATCTGCGATTCCCAACACCAGGAATCAGTTCATGTTCTGTCGCTTTTCCATAACATGACAACAGTCGATCAAGAATATTCTCTAGCTGGTTTCCTTAGTTTTCTTTGTCCACAAATCTGTTCAGTTGTTACATGTTCCAGTTTTTCTCATTTCACCGCGTGGTCAAAATTGATGACTGCCTTCTTCTGGTGTTTGCGATACGCGGTCTTGGGGTCTTAGCTTCTTTCAAAAGATTTCGATGATTTATTCTGGCTATCCAATGAGTGTCTATCATTCTCATGTGAATCGGCATCTTTGAAGCCTCAATTGATACTTTTGCGTGTTTACTACTTTTTAAGGAATAATATCATATATTAACAGATTAAGTGCCGGACAAAAAGTGGTTTTGGACTTAACAAAAATGGATGGTGGAAAATGGGAAGTAGGGGCATGCCCCATGTTTTTTACTTTAAATTTATTATGGTAGAAAACATATTGTATTATATATAAAATTAAAGGGGTCGCATAAGGAAAACTACTTTATATACGCCCAAGGCAGATACGGGAAGTCGCTAAAAACGATTAAGCATCCCATGGCACTTAATAAATTAAAACTGGTTATGTGTAATATGCAAGAGTTTTTGTTCTTACCCTAACCCGAACCGTAACCCTGACAAATAAGGATTGATTGCGTAAAATGTTCGATATTGGAAATAATTTGTCAGTATTACAACTGACTGGGCACATGCAGTTAGGAGATACAGATCATACCAGAGAACTCCAAACAACCCACAGTGAATTGCTTGGTACTGAATGTGGTAGTTTTTGAATGATGAAATACCAGAACTTTTTGGCCGACATTCCAAGCGTTCATGTCCTGATGCCAATACGTGTGTCAGAAACTGTTGCCAAACCGTTTATTTACTTTCTTCTTGGTTAAAAGTTAAACATATCACAGTAAATATAATCAATTGGAAGATAGTTAGAGTTTCATTTTCTGGAACTGGTCACAGTTCAAAATAAGCATGGAAAGGCATGACTTTAAGTGGGACATCAAAGCGATGATGAGATCACAATTTCTATCCAAGGAAAGTGGTACTGTAACTGGTTCTAATTTAACTCATTAATCCATCACCATCCATTGATGTGTCCCGTATAGAACTTCACCTGAACATATCATGTTGACATGCCTCTCTATCGGGGTTATTTTATCCCGCATACCGAATTCGAAACAATTCTGCAAGCGATTTGGAAGCAGACCCCGCCTTGCGTTGGTTATAAACACGTTAGAGTACCGGTCGTTCAGAAAGCAATGGCAAACTACTGAACGTAAACTTGCCAAGAAATCACAAACAGCCAAACTTTGCTGTGGTTGACCGCAACGTCCTGTACAGGATATGCAACTAACTTAACTCTATCATAACCCTGATGTCTTGCCTCTGTTACTGCCATGTATACATTATTTGTCATATCTTGAATTCATCTACGTTGAGGTCTTCATCTACTCCGCGTGTTCAGTACACTTCCTTCCATAACTCATAAACTGTCCCATTAATACACACGATGGAGGATGAAGTGGGCACGAGGCTTATCGCTCTCGAACTGAAAGTGTCTCTGGTGACCGTTTCATTCCTTACACCGGTCAGCTGGAGTTCAAGACGGACGGAAAAAATTTACAAGAATACATACATACAGACTCTCTCTCTCTCTCTCTCTCTCTCTCTCTCTCTCTCTCTCTCTCTCTCTCACACACACACACACACACACACACACACACACACACACACACACACACACACACACGATGTAGAAGAATCAATTTGTTACACGTTTCAATCAGAGATACGTCAGTATGTTCAGCTGTAGCTGTGTCAGTTTCTAACTCGCAGCTTTCTTGTCATTTCTGACAAGCTTATATGAGTTTCAGCTTATTATTTTTGTTCGTTGACCAGCAAATTATGTTTGTCTTATGAGTTAAAGCGGCTTACGGGTTAAGCGGCTATTACTTTAGCTAATATGCGCATGAACGAATTCAATTAATAACACCATACGACAGAAAGGGGTAGGCGTAGCTGGGAGGTTTAACAATCATTACTTTCCATTCTAACGACTTATCGTGTTCGTCCGACAAACCGGCCAGTTGAACTTCTATGGTGGCTTCTTGTTCAGAAAGCAATGGCAAACTACTGAAAGTAAAATAATCCAGTAAATCACAAACAATCAACAGGATCCTGGATTTGGTTACAACGTCCTGCAGAGGACGTGCCATTAAAAAAAAAAAAATAAATAAATACAGAAGAAATTCAAATAATAACTGAGGAATGTTGGGTTAAAACAACCAGTGGATGGGTAACAAGGAGTTACGGAAATGTAAACACTGAAAACACAAACAACAGTTTGCACGATATATTGCCTCGTATGTTTCGCTGCATCTCGTCAGGTCTATACTGCAGCGAAATATAAAAGGCAATAAATAGGGCAACATATTCTTCTTGGCTTCTGCGTTGAAATTCACTAAAGAAATACATTATTTTGAGTATAGGAAAGCACATTTTGTGAGGCGTTACCATTAAGCGTATGGTGTACTGCTCGCTAGTAAATGAGTTAACACCAGTGATACTTACATTGCGTTGAGTGGCCGAGCTTTCTTCCCAAAGAAGTAATAGCCGAGAAAGTGTCTTCAAATGTAACTCTATCACTACTACGACGACGCGCCTTAACCACTACTGAAACTTTAGACAGGCTCCGGCAGGTCTTTGAGCTTTTATCAATTTGTCATGTTTTTCCAAATTTGTTTTCGTCTTTTCACCGTCTCTGTGGATTTAATGTCACGTGGGCGACAGCCGACCAATCCACGCCTGGAAGTGACTAATAACGGATCAGGACTCCTCAGACGTCCTGGCTTGCGACACTCTAACACTCCTTCGCTCTGGCCGCTGGCTCCGCCCACAGACATGTTAATTGTCCAGTGGTTTCACATGTGCTAGCCGTCGAGGTTTCCGTTGGATAGGGGAAATATATATATATATATATATATATATATATATATATATATATATATATATATATATATATATATATATAGAGAGAGAGAGAGAGAGAGAGAGGAGATATATAGAGATGAAGAGGGGGTAGGAGCTTGTTCTAGTAGAGCTTTACTTCAGAACACGTCCACCGGGTAGCCGTTCATGGAGTAAGTAGCTCCTAGGTAAAGAAGTGAGGTTAGCCAAGAATATATTGAATACGCGGTCGTGCACAGGAGGAGTTATTGGTGGGACCGAGTATCTGCATACAATTCCCCAACACACTGTGAAATGGTCATGGGCGGGTATGAGACGCTAAACATAACCTCTTATCCTCGTTGCCTAGCAGGTCTGACATTTTAGACAACAGCTAAAGGCGTCAAACCATATACAAACCGACGGAAGGCAAGGGGGACCACAGTTGTATTTAACATTTGTAAAATATGCTTGTAAAGAAAACTGGATCTGGTTAGCGAAGTTAATGGGGGTTACAAAGGAATCACCCCATCCAATAGGAAGCATCTTGTGCTGGACATTATAGTCGTCGTGATACTGCTCACAAAATATGTGTTTAAAATAGCTTACATATGGGTATATGGAATATCAGAATACTTGTGCACATAGAAAGCCGGAAAACATCAAGGAAATTGATCCAAAAAATGTGAACATATTAAGTAATAGTATTACATGATGGTCAAGTTCTTTTGACAAATATAGGATAAAGATAATTGTTTACTCTGGAGGTGAGGAAAGCAGAAAAGATCACACCATTCTCGATCCCAAGAGTGCAAAAGCAGATACTTGATTTTGGACAAACACAGATGGAATGGTGTTAGTGAAACTCCATGGCAGAGTTCTATAGAATACAGGGACATGCACCGAAAGCAAACAGCAAAGATGAAAGTTAGTTAGTTAGTTAGTTAGATAGTCGCAGTTCCAACTTCACAGCAACGGGTCGTCGCCATTATGCTCCGTTCCTGTGCCAGTGAATATCATACAAAATGCTCCCCACCGCCCAATGTGAAAAGTGGAAAAGACAGGAGTCTCGACAAACAACAGCCCGCACAGATGCACTGTGCATAATGCCGCCGCCAGAATGTCCACACAATAGTCCCCCACAAAACACTCAGTTCATTTCTGATGGAATCTGCAGCCATTTTCCCATCTGGATGTTTCCTAGATGTTCACCCACACAGTCCACGAAATACAGTTCATCGTCGATGGCAGTGGCAGTCAACCAGAAGCCCAGCAGCCACGCATTTCTGCATAAGGCAAAAACCGGTCAACTCTGGGACATAGCCATCTGCCATCACTCCGAACATGCAGTCACGTTCCACAAAAACCTCGGTCAGATTCAAAAGCACTTTACACGAAACTCACAGCTCACAGTGTCGCACCACACACTCACTCAGTAGCAGGGCGACGGAACCATCAAGCCTCCTTAGTTGCCTCTTACGACATGCGTGGTAGGCTGCAGTGTTGCTATTCTTTGCTTCCCTTATGGGCCCCGGCAACACACGGGAGATGAAAGTATATACTATAATGATTTAGACATGGCTGTGGACTAGTGCAAAACTGTTGAAACAATTGTGATACTCGGAGACTAATTTACAGGCAGATAGACAATTGTCCGATGTACAGACAGTAGGAGGCATGCAGTCAGACAGACAGAAAGTCACACAGACAGAGAAGTTGATAGTCAGGTAGACAGTTAGACAGATATATAGGCAGGCAGGCAGGCAGACTGGCAGGCAGGCAGGCAGAAAGTTATTCAGAAAGACAGACTGACAGACTTCTAAGCAGATGGAGAAAGAGGCAGACAGGTGGAGAGACAGGCAGAGAGAGAGAGAGAGAGAGAGAGAGAGAGAGAGAGAGAGAGGGAGAGGGAGAGAGAGAGAGAGTCAGAGACAGACAGACAAACAGACAGATAGACAGACAGACAGACAGACAGACAGACAGACAGACAGACAGACAGACAGACAGACAGACAGACATATAAATGCCTGGGTGGCTTGATCACATGAAATAATCGATGCAATAACACAGAACTGATCCAAGACTTAGGTTATCGTGTGGGGCGGCGAGCAATGACCACCCAGTTTTATCACAAAGCGTATGATGATGAGGATAATGAAGATGATGATGATGATGACGACGACGATGACGATAATAGTATATCCACTAACTACTGGTTATGTTCGGTATAGGATGCGTGTAAACAATACAACCTTTTTACAGATGCTCTACCACAGAAGGTGCCGCGGTGGTGCAGCAGGTAGTCTGCTTGATTACTACCATTGCGGCTTGGATTGAATCCCTGGTAGTTTCCGTGTGCAGATTGTACTGGAACCTGCTGACATTGAGATACTTAAATCCTGTTCATTGCACATTATCAACTAAGCCTCATTTCTGCCAGACTGTGCGTGCTGTGCTTAATCACGACCTAGTACGCCTCTCCTCAAATGTGGAAGTCCAGTACCGGTCTTGCATACTCTTCTGATTTATGAGCTTGTAGAGGGGAGGAGGAGGAATAGCTCAAGACAGTCCCAGTGGATATTGCACCTTGGAACTATGTAAGAGGAAATGCATCGATTTTAAGTGTTACATTTAAGTCTTTTTGAGCATTCACCAACCAACCAATCAATCTCCAGTAAGTAAAAAAAAATACACGACCCTTTTGCACCCCTTGAGACCTGTTTGGTATATGATGCTAACCCCATCATTTTGAAGACCAATCGACTTTTATTGGGTGATGTGGTCAATATCATGAAAGCCGCCTCTACTATCCCGTACATTTCCTAGTCCCATGTTAGGTTGGGCCGAGCTGAGATCCAAAATGATTTTTATTGGATATTGCTGACTCGTGAGGGATTCGAAAACATGACTATCGGAGTGGCAGACAAGCTTCCTAGGCACAACTCTACGGCGGCTCCCAAATCCCTAGTAGTTGGTGGAATTGTTTAACACAGGCGCGTAAACACGGCTACCGGATTTTCAGAATTGTGTATACATTGTCGGGGTAGGACAAGAGGAAAAGATCTTTGTCTTATTGAGCGATGACGATGATAATGATGACAGCGATGATTATGATGATGATGATGATGATGATGATGATGCCATAATTCCTTTAGTTATGTGCAGTCAGCTCTTGAAAACATACTGCCTTGCTGATAAAAGTGCAAGACCTCCTTAGTTAGTTAGTTAGTTAGTCGAGGTTCCAACTTCACGGCAACGGGTCGTCCCCATTATGCTCTGTTCCTGTGCCAGTGAATATCACACAAAATGCTCCCCACTGTCCAATGTGAAAAGTAGAATAGACAGGAGTCTCGGCAATCCAACAGCCCGCACCGGTACACTGTGCATAATGCCACCGCCAGAATGCTAACACAAAATTTATCCACGAAAACCACAGTTCATCGTCGATGGACTCGGCAGTCACCAGAAAGACCTCATTGACCCGGGTTTTCTCACATGGCTCGGTCTCTTACCGCAGGGCGACCCGCCGATAGTGTCGCACAAATCACGAACTCCGTAGCTATAGGGCCGACTCTCAGGAGTCTCCTGAAAAATGCACTCGTGAACCGAAAAGGCAAATCAGGCGATTAAGCAACAGCCGGTAGCCGTTGTTCCGAACATGCAGGTCACTGTACAAGACAGATTTTACATCACATTCCACGCGAATTTCAAAGCTCACAGTATCGCCCACGCACTCACTCAGTAGCAGGGTGACGGAACCATGTACTTCCAGTCCAACAGGAGGAAAATGCGATTGCAAACCGTAGCTACAGGCATAAACACGCCACAGGCCTTAACGGTTCAATGCCTAACGCCATGTTGGTGACCGGAAGTCCAATGATCTCCTTATTCATGACAGTGACGTGTAGGATGTATTGCAGTACTGTTTTTTTTTTTTTCGATCACTCACTTTGAACTCAAGCGTAGTTCATACACACCACTTCTAGTAGTGTTGGACTGAATTTTGCGTGTGGATTAGCTTTCCCTATCAACAGTGTCCTTCGCCATCAGGCGAACCCACTCCGACTTCAGAGGTACTTGTAATGTACGTTCCCAAGTCAAGAACGATAGGTCAATATTTTAGTCCAACTGTCCCGTGCATGGGGTTGAACCCCTTACTTCAGCATCAGTACACTGAATGTTTAAGAACACGCGTTCTTATCCATTCGGCCATGCTGACCTACTTGCAGTAGTTTAACGGGAGCAGTTTGCGTCGCTGGTCAGCTAATCTTGAACACTGTACACGTACGGTAGATGACCCTTCTACACGTCTTAGCTATATAGTCCTAGCCTCGTATCTGAGTAGACCATGGTTCGGTGGGTGATGTGCTCATTGTCAGGTCGGTCGCCCCTGCTGCTCGGGACATTTACTGGCACCTATTTTTAACGGCAGGATTTACCAGAAAACCCACGTGAATTAAATGTTGATGGGGATTCGAACTTATGACGAAAGAACGAACGAAGGGGCAAACAAACACACTTTATTTTCAAAGGGTTAAGAATTCGGAAGTGTCTAACATTCTGCCCTTCTATCCCTCTCTTTCATACATTATTTCATTCACACATCATTTGATGCTAACTGAGAACAACAATATAAAAGGTATGCATTATATAGGCATGGGGATCATGCAAACTCTGACCAAAAATCTGACCATACAACAAGCAGAGAAGCATTATAGCTACTACACTAACTGGGCTACCACGTAATGATATAGAGACGCAGTTATGAGCATCTGAGATGTTAACTTACTGACTTTCCTACCGGTTGGCTCTGTGGCAAAAGTGTTACGGACGCAATTCGCAATCCAGCATACTGCGTTCGAAACACAACTGCAGGCGATTTGGCAGCAGACTGCATTGCGTTGGTTTTCATAAATGGTATGAGTGCCGGTCGTCCATAAGGTAATGGCAAACTACTGAACGTAAATTCGCCAAGAAATCACATCCAGCCAAAACATGCTGGGGTTGACTGCGACTTCCTGTAAAGGATATGCAACTAATTTTTAACCGAATGTCACGTGATTTGTCAATTGCACATTGAACATGTTCACTCTGAGACAAACTTCCACACAAAGTTCTTGAGTGAGCATAACGCAGCAAAGCAGCCCACCAACTTACTAACTGTATTAACTATTCAACCAACAATACTTCCTTCGGCCACTCTCACCTACATGCGGTGCTCTAAGTTGTAATCGTTCGAATGACCAAACAGCATTAACATGTGGACCCACAATGCATACTTCATATCGGTCCTTCCAAATGAAAAGTACAAGCTAACAAACACATTCAATAAACTGAATGTGGTGCTTGGAACCAGGTCTCTTCACGGTTTCACCATAGAAGCGAAGAAAAATACACAAGTGTTGTGAATGTGTACTACACAAGTAATCTAAGCTTGCAGTTCAGAAGGTGTATAAATGTGTAACTTACAGCTGCATGCACCCACAAATACTTGACTGCTTGTGTGGACATTGGTATAACTACAGCTTTTAAACCGATTCTTTATAACTACAGCGACAGAAAATAAAAATAAAAATGTTAAAAAATAAAGAAAAGCCACTTTTTCATACTTTCCTTCAATCCTGTGATTTTGAGGTCATGTACAGAGTTCTAAATTTTTGATCAACGATTTGAAACATTTATTATTTTCATGACATAGTTAATCAGACCAGGAAATAATTATGTATGAAACTGATAAAACGTCACTGTTGTGTTGTTGTATATACGGAGACAAGTGTTCCGCCCTATGTGATGTTACAAGATGCGCGTTGGCGGAATCCTTAGGATGTTACAATGATGATGTCATGAGCCCGCTAGGATGGGGATTCAGCGCCTGAGGGAAAGACCGGCCATCAGTTCTCCGTGAATTCATCATCATCATCATCATCATCATCATCATCATCATCATCATCATCATCATCATCATCATCATCATCATCATCATCATCATCATCATCATCATCAAGTGCCCTGCCATCGGGCGCGGGGGTTCATGGCTCTCAACAGATCTCGGTCTTTGGTGTTCTGGATGACCTCTGCTGCTGATATTCCTCCATGCCACCGTCGCAATCCACCCAGCATTCCTTCTCTTATTCGGCCTCTGCCCCTCTTCCCCTCGATGTTTCCAGTTGTCACGATGTTCTCCAAATACCACTATGACTGGTGTTAATAGCATTGTTTTATTGCTTCATATAAGTACAGGAATGCTTCAGCGTGTCTGTTGTTTATATGACCTCGCATTAGTCCTAGGCAACTGTTACTTGAAGTCGTTTTATTATAAACTGTTGATTCTTTAAAATAATTGATGTTTGTGTGTAAAATGGTTTAAATGATAACGCACTGGGACGAAAGTAACGAGTCGGATAGAGTGAATCAATATAATAATTGCATACGGTTGAACACAGATAAATGATCATGTAGGAAATAAGAAGTAAACATCGATAACACGGTGGATAGCGAGCGTCCCCTTGAAATAACTTATAAAAGGACAGAAAGAAGAAGGGCAGAATCTCATACGGGCCTGCGTGCCCAAATTCTTAATACTTTAAAAATAAAGATGGTTTGTTCGTTCTTTCATTCGTTCCCAGTTCAATGGAGCGTAAATTTGGGTTTCATGAATTGTTCTGTCAAGTGTAGCGGACAGAGGGGCATTGACCACATCATTCAGCGAGCGTTGATGTTTTTTTTTTTCGCATATCCTTTACAGGACATTGCTGTCAACACCAGCATTTTTACCGCTGTCGTTGATTTCTTGGCAAGATTACGCTCAGTAGTTTGCCATTGCTTTCTGAGCGGCCTGCTCACTTATCCCGTAAGTTACCAACGCGGCGAGAGCCGCTTCCAATTCTCGCGCGCTGCATTACCCTACGTGGATAAACGGGATTACGGAGAAAGTCGTTTAACCTCTCGGCCAGGGAGCCCGGCGAGTGTTGATTGGACTATACAAATATAGGGGTAGGACCATACACCAATACGCTACAATGGGCAGAAAAGGGTCATTTTCATGTACATCAATGAATAAAGTATATCACCTATTGGCGTTTAACTACGAGCATGATTGGATCCTGGTAGCTTGGTGTGTATTTACATCCTCTGTTCCCAAACAGTATTCTGGATTGAATATTTTAATAGCATTAATATTCTGCATCGAATGTTTATATAACATTAATATTCTGAATTGAATATTTCTACACCATTAATATTCTGGATTAAATATTTCTATAACTTTAGTATTTTGAACTAAATATTTCTATAGCATTAATATTCTCGATTAAATATTTTAATAACTTTTTTAGATGGTTGTGCGCTTGTGGGACCAGGTGGAGAAGGCGGGGGATCGGCAGGGGTTCTGGAAGAATCTCAAAACTGAGAGGGAAGACCAGGAGAACGTTTAATCATATAGCGGTGGGAACGATTAGTAGTATGACTCCTCGCTGGCTGTTGAACGAGGGGACGGAGCACGTATGGGAATGTCCTGAGTGCAGTGATGTCGGTTCTTAACTCAACTCAACTCAACTCAACTAGTATTCTGAACTGAATATTTCTATAACATTAGTATTCACATGATGAGATCCTTGAATTCAAGTCTGAGTTAAGTGGTTAGTTGTCGTAGGTCCCTGTTCCAAGTAAACAAAGAAAACAGGAAATGGCCAACCAGAAATGAAGCAGCTAAGAGAAATCCAGAAAGGAAAGTTAATTCTTCCAGATCGGAAAGTTGGTTTTTAAGTTAAAAAAATAGTAAGAAGGCAATATGACACCGACCTCGCCGAAAGGCTACGAGCGCTTGCTTTTAAACTCTCGCTGCGCTGATGGTGGGGTAGGCAGTCCAACGCCTACACTGGCATTGAGTTGGACCTATACGTTTACTTCTCATTCAGAAAGCTGTGAAAAACTACACTATGTAAGAGTGCCTAGGAAATTAACCTGGGGTTGATTTTAACGTCCTGCAAAGGACATGCATTTTAAAAGAGCATAGAGAACTAACACATAAAGGACATACATTTTAAAAGAGCACAGAGCACTAACACATAAAGAACATGCAGTTTAAGAGAGCACAGAGCACTAACACATAAAGGACATGCAGTTTAATAGAGCACAGAGCACTAACACATAAAGGACATGCAGTTTAAGAGAGCACAGAGCACTAACACATAAAGGACATTCAGTTTAAGAGAGCACAGAGCACTAACACATAAAGGACATGCAGTTTAAGATAGCACAGAGCACTAATACATGAAGGACATACAAAATATTTTAAGAGAGCACAGAGCACTAACACATAAAGGACATGCAACATGTTTTAAGAGAGCACAGAACACTAAAACATAAAGGACCAATCCAGCAATTGAAAAGCGGAAAGTAAGCATAAACAATTATAAATCTGTGTGTGTGTGTGTGTGTGTGTGTGTGTGTGTGTGTGTGTGTGTGTGTGTGTGTGTGTGTGTGTAAACAATAAATAATAAAAATAATTACAACAACAACAATACAAACAACAACAATGATATTTAAAACATAAACGTTTGAAATGAATGTAATAATAATGGAAAACACGTAAAAGATGTCTTTAAGCGAATGGAAGAAATAACTAGGAAACAGCCACGGTGAGGCGGACGACATAAGAAAGAAGCCAAGTACAAGAAGGAACCACAAACACTTTAGTTGAGTAAACAGCTGAACTCTGTGGAGACTTGTTTTTCCTTAAAACTAGACAGATCTATACAGTCTGAGGGGGGTTAT
Source organism: Cepaea hortensis (assembly GCA_963921405.1). NCBI lineage: Eukaryota > Metazoa > Mollusca > Gastropoda > Stylommatophora > Helicidae > Cepaea > Cepaea hortensis. The sequence continues at coordinate 108,964,724 of OY992880.1, forward strand.
TGGTCCTTCTGCACAGGATTGTTCATGTCATTTCTCTTAAGATATTTTCTGATTGTCCTGGATAATTATATTTACTTCCGTGGCTATGGTATCCGATTAGAAAAAGGTTGTCACTTCGACTCTCTAATAAAATAAAACAAAACAAACAATAACACATTATCTGACTTCACAATTATTTTGCAAAATGTAGCAATGAAGATACTGGTAACTGTTTATTTAAACGTTAATTTATTTCCTAAAATTAAATCCTAGTTTTATTTTCTTCCTCAGTAAAACAGTTGTCGATGGACTGTTTCATTATCCTAGTTTTATTTTCTTCTTCAATAAAACAGTTGTCGATGCATTGTTTCAGTATCCCAGTTTTATTTTCTTCCTCAGTAAAACAGTTGTCGATGCACTGTTTCATTATCCTAGTTTTATTTTCTTCTTCAATAAAACAGTTGTCGATGCATTGTTTCAGTATCCTATTCTTATATTCTTCTTCAATAAAACAGTTGTCGATGCATTGTTTCAGTATCCTAATCTTATATTCTTCTTCAATAAAACAGTTGTCGATGCATTGTTTCAGTATCCTATTCTTATATTCTTCTTCAATAAAACAGTTGTCGATGCATTGTTTCAGTATACTATTCTTATATTCTTCTTCAATAAAACAATTGTCGATGCATTGTTTCAGTATCCCAGTTTTATTTTCTTCTTCAATAAAACAATTGTCGATGCATTGTTTCAGTATCCCAGTTTTATTTTCTTCTTCAATAAAACAATTGTCGATGCATTGTTTCAGTATACTATTCTTATATTCTTCTTCAATAAAACAATTGTCGATGCATTGTTTCATTATCCTAGTTTTATTTTCTTCTTCAATAAAACAGTTGTCGGTACATTGTTTCAATATCCCAGTTTTATTTTCAGCCGTCTGCGTGGACGAACAGATAAAAGCGCTCCAGCTCTTAAACTTCCGGTGCATTGATGAACGCGTAAATTGTTCAACCCTTATACCCGTCATTTGGACTGCACCTTTATCTTCTCGTTCAGAAAGCAAAGGCAATCTACTGTACGTAACATTGTCTACAAAATCAAGGGGTGGGGTTTATCGCAAAGTCCTGCAAAGGACATCTAATATTTAGTTTTTTATTTAGTTTTCTATTAGTTTTGTTGCGGGTTCTCGGTTGTCTATTTTCTCGTATTTCATGATTTAAATTATCTGTAAGATTTTGTATTTCAGTGCCCTTGTCAGATATGTGCCGGCGTCCTGGCCTAGAGGTTAGCGACTTTTCTCCGTAATCTCGTATACTCTCGTAAGTAACGTGACGACGGTGAGAATCAGCAGTGGTTCGAATCGCGTCGGTAACTTACGGGGTATGTGAGCCGGCCGCTCAGAAAGCAATGGCAAACTACTGAGCGTAATCTTGCCAAGAAATCAAAAATCAGATGAAAGATGCTGATGTTGACAGCAATGTCCTGTAAAGGATAAGCAAACATTTTTTTGGGGGTCAGATATATGGAATTTTACAGGTTTAAATTCTATCAATGCAGTGTCTACCATTAGTGCGACAGCTATGCCTTGTGCATGCGTGTTAAAGATCTATATGTAATTTGCATCCGTTGTTTTATCGTCAGTTTTGACATTCAACAATTGTCAGAGTATCCAGTGGAACATCGCAGTGCTTTAATGTGTAAAGGAGAGTAAGGCAGGTTTACATTATCTACTTATAAATTTTCAACTGATTTGAGCTGTGATATTCACGTGAAATGCTTCTACATGTCCGCTTTTGTTTGTACAGTGACCTGCATGTTCGGAACAATGGCTACCGGCTGTTGCTGAATTGACTGATTTGCCTTTTCGGTTCACGAGTGCATTTTTCAGGAGACTCCTGGGAGTCGGCGCTTGAGCTACGGAGTTCGTGCTTAATGCGACGCTTTCGGCGGGTCTCTGGCTAGAGACACAGACATGTGAGAAAACCCGGGTCAATGAGGTCTTTCTGGTGACTGCCGATTCCATCGACGATGAACTGTGGTTTTCGTGGAGGTCTTTTGTGTTGGCATTCTGGCGGCGGCATTATGAACAGTGTACCTGTGCGGGCTGCTGGATTGCCGAGACTCCTGTCTTTCCACTTTTCACATTGGACAATGGGGAGCATTTTGTGTGATATTCACTGGCACGGGAGCGGAGCATAATGGAGACGGCCCGTTGCCGTGAAGATGGAACCTCGACTAACTAACTAACTAACTAACTAACTAACTAACTAACTAACTAACTAACTAACTAACTAACTAACTAACTAACTAACTAACTAACTAACTAAATAACTAACTAAGTAACTAACTAAGTAACTGACTGACTGACTGACTGACTGACCGACCGACCGACCGACCGACCGACTGACTGACTGACTGACTGACTGATTAATTACCTAACTAGCTAGCTAGCTAGCTAACTAACTAACTAACTAACTAACTAACTAACTAACTTTTCAACAATCGTGCAGACAATGTGATGACAAACATGAATATTATTAAGACTAGAGACAATTGGTATCCATTCACAATAAGTGGAAATCAAATCCCAGAACTCAAAATATGCAGACGATTCGATCCCCATCTGAATTAAGTTATTAGAATGTTTCATCCCATCTGTCAACGGACACAGTGAAATTCAAAATCATTTTTATTCTGAAAGTAAAATATCCAGGACAAAACTACACGCCAAGCAAAAATCAGAATCACCAGTGAAAAGAATATAAATGTCACACATGTGGATGTCTTGGCTTCATAATCGAAAACACAGAAAACGATTCAAATTATGTCAAATGTAGATTGGTTATAGTAATGCACCTTAAAAGACATATTGCACAACATCAAGTGACATTAAAGTGACATTTTCAAGAGCATGCATCTTTCCCGTGACACCATACGGATAGGAGTCATAGAACATTTCGCAATCACTAAAGAGGAAAACATGGAATTGTGAACTTAAAGGTCCGAGTAACATTCTGTTAAAACTGTGGGCCAAGCAGAAGACAAATACTGCCATTCTACAAGATCTGAACAATGAAGAACACTGGCTCATAAACAAGCTCATGTCTCAGACACTGGCATACTTTGATCATATTAAAGTCACAGATATATGGAAAGGACAGTGATGTGTGAGTAAGATTTGGGAAAACGATGATCGACCAACTCCATAATGGACACAAGGCACTGACGATACATTGGGCATAAAAACCCGTGGCAGGAGCTGTCATAGGGAGTCGGGAGTCTATTCGGCGTGGCGTGTGGACAGCGGCGTACTGCAAAGGACCTGCTACATGATAATAATGGTGACCTAATCTATGCTGTATGTGTCATTTGTATACATGTCTAAGCTTTATGTGGCATTTTTGTACGTGTCGAAGCTTTATGTATCATGTGTATACGTATCTAAGCTGTATGTGTCATTTGTATAGTGTCTAAGCTGTATGTGTAGCATGTATCAGTGTCTAAGCTGTATGTGTAGCATGTATCATTGTCTAAGCTGTATGTGTAGCATGTATCATTGTCTAAGCTGTATGTGTAGCATGTATCATTGTCTAAGCTGTATGTGTAGCATGTATCATTGTCTAAGCTGTATGTGTAGCATGTATCAGTGTCTAAGCTGTATGTGTAGCATGTATTAGTGTCTAAGCTGTATGTGTAGCATGTATCAGTGTCTAAGCTGTATGTGTAGCTTGTATCAGTGTCTAAGCTGTATGTGTAGCTTGTATCATTGTCTAAGCTGTGTGTATAGCATGTATCAGTGTCTAAGTTGTGTGTGTGTAGCATGTATCAGTGTCTAAGCTGTGTGTGTGTAGCATGTATCAGTGTCTAAGCTGTGTGTGTAGCATGTATCAGTGTCTAAGCTGTGTGTGTGTAGCATGTATCAGTGTCTAAGCTGTGTGTGTAGCATGTATCAGTGTCTAAGCTGTATGTGTAGCATGTATCATTGTCTAAGCTGTATGTGTGTAGCATGTATCAATGTCTAAGCTGTATGTGTAGCATGTATCATTGTCTAAGCTGTATGTGTGTAGCATGTATCAGTGTCTAAGCTGTATGTGTAGCATGTATCAGTGTCTAAGCTGTATGTGTGTAGCATGTATCAGTGTCTAAGCTGTATGTGTAGCATGTATCAGTGTCTAAGCTGTATGTGTAGCTTGTATCAGTGTCTAAGCTGTATGTGTAGCTTGTATCATTGTCTAAGCTGTGTGTGTAGCTTGTATCAGTGTCTAAGCTGTGTGTGTAGCTTGTATCATTGTCTAAGCTGTATATGTAATGTATATCAGTGTCTAAGCTGTGTGTCTAAGCTTGTATCAGTGTCTAAGCTGTGTGTGTGTAGCTTGTATCAGTGTCTAAGCTGTATGTGTAGCTTGTATCAGTGTCTAAGCTGTATGTGTAGCTTGTATCAGTGTCTAAGCTGTATGTGTAGCTTGTATCATTGTCTAAGCTGTGTGTATAGCATGTATCAGTGTCTAAGTTGTGTGTGTGTAGCATGTATCAGTGTCTAATCTGTATGTGTGTAGCTTGTATCAGTGTCTAAGCTGTATGTGTAGCTTGTATCAGTGTCTAAGCTGAGTGTGTAGCTTGTATCAGTGTCTAAGCTGTATGTGTGTAGCTTGTATCAGTGTCTAAGCTGTATGTGTGTAGCATGTATCAGTGTCTAAGCAGAGTGTGTAGCTTGTATCAGTGTCTAAGCTGTATGTGTGTAGCATGTATCAGTGTCTAAGCTGAGTGTGTAGCTTGTATCAGTGTCTAAGCTGTGTGTGTGTAGCTTGTATCAGTGTCTAAGCTGTATGTGTGTAGCTTGTATCAGTGTCTAAGCTGTATGTGTGTAGCTTGTATCAGTGTCTAAGCTGTATGTGTGTAGCTTGTATCAGTGTCTAAGCTGTATGTGTGTAGCATGTATCAGTGTCTAAGCTGTATGTGTAGCTTGTATCAGTGTCTAAGCTGTATGTGTAGCTTGTATCATTGTCTAAGCTGTGTGTGTAGCTTGTATCAGTGTCTAAGCATGTATCAATGTCTAAGCTGTATGTGTAGTGTATATCAGTGTCTAAGCTGTGTGTGTGTAGCTTGTATCATTGTCTAAGCTGTGTGTGTAGCTTGTATCAGTGTCTAAGCATGTATCAATGTCTAAGCTGTATGTGTAGTGTATATCAATGTCTAAGCTGTATGTGTAGTGTATATCAGTGTTTAAGCTGTATGTGTGTAGCATGTATCAGTGTCTAAGCTGTATGTGTAGCTTGTATCAGTGTCTAAGCTGTATGTGTAGCTTGTATCATTGTCTAAGCTGTGTGTGTAGCTTGTATCAGTGTCTAAGCTGTATGTGTAGCATGTATCATTGTCTAAGCTGAGTGTGTAGCTTGTATCAGTGTCTAAGCTGTATGTGTGTAGCTTGTATCAGTGTCTAAGCTGTATGTGTGTAGCATGTATCAGTGTCTAAGCTGAGTGTGTAGCTTGTATCAGTGTCTAAGCTGTATGTGTGTAGCATGTATCAGTGTCTAAGCTGAGTGTGTAGCTTGTATCAGTGTCTAAGCTGTGTGTGTGTAGCTTGTATCAGTGTCTAAGCTGTATGTGTGTAGCTTGTATCAGTGTCTAAGCTGTATGTGTGTAGCTTGTATCAGTGTCTAAGCTGTATGTGTGTAGCTTGTATCAGTATCTAAGCTGTGTGTGTGTAGCTTATATCAGTGTCTAAGCTGTGTGTGTGTAGCTTGTATCAGTGTCTAAGCTGTGTGTGTGTAGCTTGTATCAGTGTCTAAGCTGTATGTGTGTAGCTTGTATCAGTGTCTAAGCTGTATGTGTGTAGCATGTATCAGTGTCTAAGCTGTATGTGTAGCTTGTATCAGTGTCTAAGCTGTATGTGTAGCTTGTATCATTGTCTAAGCTGTGTGTGTAGCTTGTATCAGTGTCTAAGCATGTATCAATGTCTAAGCTGTATGTGTAGTGTATATCAATGTCTAAGCTGTATGTGTAGTGTATATCAGTGTCTAAGCTGTGTGTGTGTAGCTTGTATCAGTGTCTAAGCTGTGTGTGTGTAGCTTGTATCAGTGTCTAAGCTGTATGTGTGTAGCATGTATCAGTGTCTAAGCTGTATGTGTGTAGCATGTATCAGTGTCTAAGCTGTATGTGTGTAGCATGTATCAGTGTCTAAGCATGTATCAATGTCTAAGCTGTATGTGTAGTGTATATCAGTGTCTAAGCTGAGTGTGTAGCTTGTATCAGTGTCTAAGCTGTGTGTGTGTAGCTTGTATCAGTGTCTAAGCTGTATGTGTGTAGCATGTATCAGTGTCTAAGCTGTGTGTGTGTAGCTTGTATCAGTGTCTAAGCTGTATGTGTGTAGCTTGTATCAGTGTCTAAGCTGTATGTGTGTAGCATGTATCAGTGTCTAAGCTGTATGTGTAGCTTGTATCAGTGTCTAAGCTGTATGTGTAGCTTGTATCATTGTCTAAGCTGTGTGTGTAGCTTGTATCAGTGTCTAAGCTGTATGTGTGTAGCTTGTATCAGTGTCTAAGCTGTATGTGTAGTGTATATCAGTGTCTAAGCTGTATGTGTGTAGCTTGTATCAGTGTCTAAGCTGTATGTGTAGTGTATATCAGTGTCTAAGCTGTATGTGTGTAGCTTGTATCAGTGTCTAAGCTGTATGTGTAGTGTATATCAATGTCTAAGCTGTATGTGTAGTGTATATCAGTGTCTAAGCTGTATGTGTGTAGCATGTATCAGTGTCTAAGCTGTGTGTGTGTAGCTTGTATCAGTGTCTAAGCTGTGTGTGTGTAGCTTGTATCAGTGTCTAAGCTGTATGTGTGTAGCATGTATCAGTGTCTAAGCTGTATGTGTAGCTTGTATCAGTGTCTAAGCTGTATGTGTAGCTTGTATCATTGTCTAAGCTGTATGTGTGTAGCTTGTATCAGTGTCTAAGCTGTATGTGTGTAGCTTGTATCAGTGTCTAAGCTGTATGTGTGTAGCATGTATCAGTGTCTAAGCTGTGTGTGTGTAGCTTGTATCAGTGTCTAAGCTGTATGTGTGTAGCTTGTATCAGTGTCTAAGCTGTATGTGTAGTGTATATCAGTGTCTAAGCTGTATGTGTGTAGCTTGTATCAGTGTCTAAGCTGTATGTGTAGTGTATATCAGTGTCTAAGCTGTATGTGTTTAGCTTGTATCAGTGTCTAAGCTGTATGTGTAGTGTATATCAGTGTCTAAGCTGTATGTGTAGTGTATATCAGTGTATAAGCTGTATGTGTGTAGCTTGTATCAGTGTCTAAGCTGTATGTGTAGTGTATATTAGTGTCTAAGCTGTATGTGTAGTGTATATCAGTGTCTAAGCTGTATGTGTAGTGTATATCAATGTCTAAGCTGTATGTATAACTTGTATCAGTATCTAAGCTGTAGGTGTAGCTTGTATCAGTGTCTAAGCTGTATGTGTAGCTTGTATCAGTGTCTAAGCTGTATGTATAACTTGTATCAGTATCTAAGCTGTATGTATAACTTGTATCAGTGTCTAAGCTGTATGTATAACTTGTATCAGTATCTAAGCTGTATGTATAACTTGTATCAGTATCTAAGCTGTATGTATAACTTGTATCAGTATCTAAGCTGTATGTATAACTTGTATCAGTATCTAAGCTGTATGTATAACTTGTATCAGTGTCTAAGCTGTATGTGTAGCTTGTATCAGTATCTAAGCTGTATGTATAACTTGTATCAGTATCTAAGCTGTATGTATAACTTGTATCAGTATCTAAGCTGTATGTATAACTTGTATCAGTATCTAAGCTGTATGTATAACTTGTATCAGTATCTAAGCTGTATGTATAACTTGTATCAGTATCTAAGCTGTATGTATAACTTGTATCAGTATCTAAGCTGTATGTATAACTTGTATCAGTATCTAAGCTGTATGTATAACTTGTATCAGTATCTAAGCTGTATGTATAACTTGTATCAGTATCTAAGCTGTATGTGTAGCTTGTATCAGTGTCTAAGCTGAATGTAATGTGTATCAGTGTCTAAGCTGTATGTATAACTTGTATCAGTGTCTAAGCTGTATGTATAACTTGTATCAGTATCTAAGCTGTATGTATAACTTGTATCAGTATCTAAGCTGTATGTATAACTTGTATCAGTGTCTAAGCTGTATGTATAACTTGTATCAGTATCTAAGCTGTATGTATAACTTGTATCAGTGTCTAAGCTGTATGTATAACTTGTATCAGTATCTAAGCTGTATGTATAACTTGTATCAGTGTCTAAGCTGTATGTATAACTTGTATCAGTGTCTAAGCTGTATGTATAACTTGTATCAGTATCTAAGCTGTATGTATAACTTGTATCAGTGTCTAAGCTGAATGTAATGTGTATCAGTGTCTAAGCTGTATGTATAACTTGTATCAGTGTCTAAGCTGTATGTATAACTTGTATCAGTATCTAAGCTGAATGTGTAGCTTGTATCAGTATCTAAGCTGTATGTGTAACTTGTATCAGTATCTAAGCTGTATGTATAACTTGTATCAGTGTCTAAGCTGTATGTATAACTTGTATCAGTGTCTAAGCTGTATGTATAACTTGTATCAGTGTCTAAGCTGAATGTATAACTTGTATCAGTGTCTAAGCTGAATATGTAATGTGTATCAGTATCTAAGCTGTATGTATAACTTGTATCAGTGTCTAAGCTGTATGTATAACTTGTATCAGTATCTAAGCTGAATGTGTAACTTGTATCAGTATCTAAGCTGTAGGTGTAAACATTATGTAAAACTCAAGAGGATCGACTTAAGTGCACCGGGGTTATTCCCATAAGGCTCTGACGCTGTCCGCAGGTCGTCCAGCGTATAGTGTGGCACGACGCAGGCAATCCATAGCTCCTGTGACATTATATGACTTGTATCAGTATCGAGTCTGCAAAATATACTTTGTATCAGTGTCTAAGCGGAATAAGCGATTTGTATCTGTGTTTAATCCTACATGTAGCTTGCATCGGTGACTAAGCTGTACAAGCGATTTACATCAGTGCGTAAGCTGTATATGTGATTTGCACCGGTGTATAAGCTTCATGAGTGATTTTCATCGGTGCTTAAAATTTATACGTTGAGTGTGTCTAAACCGTATACGATTTGCATTAATTAAAATCGCAGTTGTGATTTTCTATTATGCCGTTGTCTGTGCGGTTTGTCGAGTTTATTTGTTGTAGAACATTATCTTTCACGTTCTTCGTTAAACTTCCCTGAATATGAAAGGTGATATATAAAATCCTATTAGGGAAACGCAAGCCGTACCTCTAAACTGTCGTAAGTAACAATACACTGTGTTTCCGGTAGTTGAAGTACTCTTATCGCTGCTAACTCTCTCTAATTGGCTGATGGCAAACATGCAGAGTACCTTAATAAGGCAATTGAATCTGGCCTCAATTGTGTGGTAGCCCGTATGTCATGAGGATGTCATGGTGTCAAAAAGAAAGACATGCCTCTGCGGGGGATGAACAAACCGTCCGGAGAAGACGCCAAATTGCGCGAAGAAACGCAGGTCAACTTTTGGTCTGGGCATTTGTTTGTGGAAAGTGGGGATATTGACGTGAAGTGGCTGAGACACACAGGTGTAGCCCGTGCGTTACTTACATCTCTACTAACATACACTTGCAACCTTGTCACGGCGGTCGTTGCAACTCCGTTACAACACCAGATTATATCGTTACCACCCTCGTGCCCTCTTGACTTGCGTTATTAGATGGAGACATTGAAACGAGACCACTCGTGGATTAGATACACCAGGTAAAATGCCCCACATGTTGTAGGTGGACACAACTTGGGAACAAACATGAGATCCCGCCCTGTGCAAATAAAGTACACATATTTTACCTGTGAAGTAAACGAATGAAACCTGATACTACAGCACGCATAAACATCCACAATTTTTCATTTGTTCTTGTATAATGAAATACACAATGCAACAATTGATCTATTTATGCAAAGATTATTTAGATATGTTAAAGTATTCGTGTTATATCAAAATAATGGCAATATTATTATATTCCCCCAAACCATTATTTTCTCGGTGTTTGCTGCAATAAAAAAATAAAATAATTGCCAGTTTACACTTTCCACCAATGTAAACATCAAAAACTTGTTTAATTTTCCTTAATCTTAGGCTATTGGATAGTACGCTAGCCGTCTCGGATTAATACGAAAAATACGCGTTATATATTCTCTGACGGTTGAACACAACACAAGTAAGCCATCCAGAAAACATATCAAACGAAAGATTATAAGTTTAGTATTTGTAGGTCTGCAGGTGTAGGTGTGAAAGTGACCACGTCACTTATCGGGTGTCTATTGGTCTATACAAATAGGGGTGGTGGGGTGAGGGGAATAGCATCCTATACCCACTAAACCTCAAGGAGTGAAAAGGGACCTTTTTCACTTCTTTACGTATATGTATCGTTCTAGCATCCACACATACGAATCCTCGGTGGTGCAAGGCGTGGTGCATTGCGTAGACATTCTCCTTGTGATCTTTTGGGTGGGACTGGGGCAAGTATAGCATCATTTGTATGTGATGAATGAGACTTGAGCGAGATCGCCAGATAGCACAACCTTGTTCTCATAACGGCCAATCGGATAGGATCGATATTTTGATATTTTCCCTGCTTCATGCATGTTCAGGTCCAGCTGTTATTATTGTCCGTTGTCGATCTACCCACTTGCCAACCGCTGTCTAGTCTTGGTGGAACCGCACTTATTGTTCTCTCCATGGTACTAGTATTTCAGTTCCGCCGAGACACGTTGCTGTTTGTGAGTCAATCTCACAGTCTCTGTATAGAGTCGGTTTGTTTTCCTTAAACATTTAATTTCAGCCTAAATTTAAAAAAAAATAAAAATAATAATTGAATGCCTGATTACGAAATGCTCACATCCTTATGTTGCCACGGGAAAGATACGTGTTCTCAGAATGTTTAACTTGTTTGTTGGTTGTGTTTCATAGTCTATGTGTAACCTCTGTTGGTTGTGTCCCATAGTCTCTTCATACTGTTTAACCTCTCCCTTGCTATGGCCACTTTCTGTTGACTTCTTGTGAGTCTCCGTGTCGAAGTGGCCTACCCCACGCACCGACAAGTGTGGGTTCGATTCAGGACAACGCCATTCGTTTGATGAGTGGAATTTACTCGGAGACTCCTGGCTGCCCTGAAAAAGAGACCGAACAATATCATACAACATGGGATAAAGCCCCGTTTAATGAAGTCGATCTTCATGTGTTTTACACCCCATATTTTCCCTGACTTCCCATGAACAGTTCCCGCTGTTGTTAATTAAGGACCCAAGTTATTCAATGTTCGTGAAACTTGCGATTTCCCAGTTGTTGATTGTAATTATTTTTACACATTTAGTAATATCTGTGGACGTGATTTTCGTCTTGAATTTCAGAAAAAGATGTTGATATTATCTGTGTCATATGAAGACTAACGGATCTATCTCAGCATTTTTCAGAAGAGGACATCACCTGCATATCTGAGTTCTCGAACTGGATTTCCAGTCGGGGCAAGCAAAGTCAATAAACCCTGGAAGGCAATCTGCATATGGAACGAGCAATCCAGAAAAGAACCTCAGCCGACCAAATCGAAGATGTTGGCCCAAATGGCACAGGAATAGACAGCGAACATCTACACACTACAATCGATGCTATGCACAAAGCATAGCAAATGTTGATCGCAGAAGACGAATGATTTCCAGTAATTATCACTGGATTGAAAAGGTCACAGGTCTCATCATTTTAAACGTTTCTCATACAATTCCCTGCATATATGGTGAGCAAGTATGGGGAGACATAAAGTAAACCAAACATTTGGTAAGCGACTCAACTACACTATCAAGACGCATAAACAGACTTATAGATTTTAATATTATAATGTAATGTAACAGCTTAAAATGTTAACCAGGAAATATTCTTCTTCTTCTTCTTCTTCGTTCATCCGGAGTTTTTTTTCGGATGTGATTGCGTTGTGCCTGTTTACAGCAGAGCTGCGTTCTTGCGCCGTTAGGCCGACACATCCGACTTCTGCGGGCATTTGTTGACCGGGTTAACCTTCCCGGGGGTTTCTTAGGACGTTTGACTCTCACTGTTGTGGTGTTATCCCCCATCCCAGCTGGTCCATATAGAACAGCCAAAGATCCTGGTCAGCCCTCAAGGGAAGGCAGGTGCAGACCATGGGCATTCCCCGCCATCCAAGGAGGCTTCCATACTTGCAGAGCCGATACATAGCGCTCTGGTACTGGGCTCACCCAAGGAATCGTCACGTCCTGCACATGGCTGCTTAGCCTCACTTCCGTATATTGGGCCTTCCGTTCACCATAGGCTGTTCTTCCGGAAACCAGAAGTATGCAGTCTGCAGATGACATCCACACAGTGAGCTTTCGATTCGGACTTTCCATGTAATGGATTTGCTAGCCAAGCAATATTCCATTTCGTGCCACTAGGACACTTTTCCACCTTTTATGAAGCCCACACAGTGGGCTTTTGATTCAGACTTTCCACGTAATGGATTTGCTATCCAAGCAATATTCCATTTCGTGCCACTAGGACACTTTTCCACCTTTTATGAAGCCCACACAGTGGGCTTTTGATTCGGACTTTCCACGTAATGGATTTGCTATCCAAGCAATATTCCATTTCGTGCCACTAGGACACTTTTCTACCTTTTATGAAGCCCACACAATGGGCTTTTGATTTGGACTTTCCACGTAATGGATTTGCTATCCAAGCAATATTCCATTTCATGCCTCTGGGTCTTCATGCACCTTTAAATGTCAACCTGTATATAGTTAAAGTAATCTGCGGTCAACTTTAGCTTGTTGATATCTCCATAGAGCTTGTCCTCAAATGAAGCAGGTGTGGGCCAAAATATCTTTCTCTGTTCTGCATACGTTGGGCAATCCTGCAGCAAATGTTTTGCTGTCATTTTTCCAGTTCTACAATTACATTCATCGGTATCTCCTATCTTTAGTTTATTGAACAAGTGGTATTTCAGCCTGTTGTGTCCTGTGCGGAGTCTGAAGATTGCTACTTGTTCTCTTCTGTCGAGTTTGTAATATGCATCATCCTTCTGATGGCCTGGATGCTCTGATTCCCATTTGGTTCTATAAGTGCTTTTTATCAACCTCTTTGCCTCATTATAGGTTATGTCTATGTCAGGCTGTGGTAGTCGTCCGCCCTCTTTTGCCAGTCTGTCAGCCTCTTCGTTTCCAGGTATACTGCAATGTGATGGGATCCACTGTATTACAACTTTTTTGGATTTCTGGCATAGACCATGGAGTGCTGCTCTTAGGTCAGTTAGTTCTGTGCTGTTATTGCTCTTCAGTATTGAGACAGCTGACTTTGCATCTGTGAAGATAGCTATTTGCTTCTCTTTATTTTCCTCCATCAGGAGCATTTCTGCTGCAGTTTTCAGAGCCTCTACCTCCGCTTTGAAGTTACTTGAAAATTTTCCAGTTGCCAGTGAATGTGTTTTTTTCGCTCCATTTTTTAAATTTAGGAGAATTCCTCCTCCTCCATTCTCTGTTGAATTTTTGGCTGATCCATCTGTATATGCATGGGTCCAATTCCTGCTTGGGTAATGTTCTTTTATGTAGTTTAGGGTTATTTCTCTTCTTTCGGTTTCATGCTGAGTGTTCTTTTTCTCAATACCAGGAATGTTTTCTATCATCTCAGGCAGTTGCTGCTGTCTCCAAGCTGGGAACTTGTGTGCATTGTGTATGGGCTTGACTGTTGATATGTTAAGAATAGGATCTGACCTAATCCTTCGTTTTGCAGTTTCTACAAAGTTGCTACGCTTCAGTCTTCCCTTTCCAAAACCATTAAATCTGTTGTACATAGGGTGGTCTGTCAATCTTCTAAATTTTTCTGCTTGTTGCTGGGCTCTGCTATCTCTTCTATCCTGCATTGGTTGTAAACAAGTGATCTTTTCTAATTCATTAATAGGCGTTGTCTTCAGGCTTCCAGTTATGATTCGCATTCCTTGATTTTGGACTCTACTTATTTTGTTAAAGTTTGACTTAGCTGCTGTTGCCCAAGCTGCAATGCCATATTCCAGTACTGGCCTCACCCGCCCAGTATATAACTTCTTGAGAACTTTCTCATCTGCTCCCCATGTTGTACCAGCAAGCTTTTTCATGATTGCCATTCTTTGCCTTGCTCTTGTTCGATTTTTCTCAACCTGTGTCTTCCATGTCAGGCGACGATCAAAGGTGACTCCTAGATAGTTTGGATTTTCTTCATGGCGCAATATTTTTCCATTCAATACCAGCTTAGGTTGCTGAGTTTTAGTTGAGAGGGAGAACACTGTGCATGTTGTTTTCTCCTCACTTATCTTCACTAGCCATGATTTTGACCAGTCCTCTAGCGCTAATAGGGCTTGCTGTATTCTGCTGTTAGCTGTACTAATATATTCTTCAGATGTCCATATGGCTAGGTCATCTGCAAAGGATGATGTGTGTACTCTGGCTGGAAAATTTTCCGTGATGTCGTTTATATATGCTAGGAATAATGTTGGTGAAAGAACTCCTCCTTGGGGGACACCTTGCTCCAACAGCATCATTTTGCTGGTTTGTCCTTGTACTTTTGTCCTGGCAGTTCTGTTCTCAAGGTAGTGGCTGATCCATTTGTACATTTTCCCGCAAACATGCATTTTTTGCAGTTTTACTTTCAGTCCTTCCTTCCATACTTTATCAAATGCTTTTTCTAAATCTATCCAGACTGCTAGTGTGTGCTTTTTCTCTTGGAAGGCATCCTCTATTTCCTGAGCTATATAGGTTATTTGATCTTCAGTAGATCTGTACTTTCTGAATCCTGCTTGGTGAGGTGTTAAGAGTTGGTTTTCTTCCAGATGCCATGTTAGCCTGCCATTGATAATGCGTTCCATTAATTTTCCTACACAGCTAAGAAGACTGATAGGTCGATAGCCATTTGGTTCTTCCAGGTCTTTTCCTTTCTTTGGGACTGGTATTAGTATAGCTTCCTTCCATGCCTGTGGGACTATTCCCCTCTTCCAGCTGTAATTTAGGACTGCTAGTAGTTTCTTCTTTGCCTTAGTGCCTAGTCCTATTAGCATTTCATTTGTGATTCCATCCTTTCCTGGTGATGTCTTCTTTTTTAGGGTATTCATTGCCTGTTCCATTTCTTCCATTGTTAGATTTGCCATCATATATTCTGCTGCTGTCTCTGTATATGTATGATGCATCTGTTTATCTTTGATTGCTTTCTTCTGTTCGGCTGTAATATCAATGTGGTTTGCACTGGCATAGTGTTCCATTAGTGCATTTGCAGCCTTTTTTCCTGTAAGCAAGGAATTTCCTTGTTTAATTGTTATTTGTTTGTTTCTAGGTCCTTCATTGTTCATGGCTTTCACTAGTTTCCATAGTTTGTTTCCATCCCTGTCAAAATTCAGGTTTTCTGTTTTTTTTCCTCCAACAATCTCTTGTTGTTTGATTTACTGTTCTTTTATATTTTGCTGAGATGGCTTTGAGAGAGATGTTCGCTTCAGTTGTTTGTTCTCTCTCTGCGGTCTTCCTAGCATCTTCAACTTTGTCCTCCAAAAATTGTAGTTCTTCAGTCCAGTATGGTTTGTAATTTTTCCTTGCTCCTCTTGGAATAGACTCAGTGGCTGCCTGTATTATTGCTCTGTTTAGACTTTCCACCATTTGCTTCATGTTGCCATATCGTGTATTTACGTTTTCACAATATTTGTCTGTTAGTATGGCAAATCTGTCCCAATCTGCTCGTTTGTAATTCCAACGGGGCAAAGGCTTTAGCTCCTGTGGAACATACTCCATATTTATTACAAGCTTGATTGGTCTGTGGTCACTACCTGCTAATTGGTCCAGCACATGGCGATCGATTTTGTGGAGGATGTCTCCTGTGCAGAAAGCTAAGTCTGGAGTAGAAGTGGTAATCCATCTTCTGGAGTAGAAGCTCGGTGTGTCATCCGCTTTGTTAAGTAGATGGAGATTTGAGTCTATTTCCCAGTCCTCCACTTCATCTCCTCTTTTGTCAGTATCTGGGTATCCCCATCTTTCTGAACGGCTATTAAAGTCTCCGACAACAATGCAATTTGTGTCAGTTATTTCCATGTTTGAGAGTGTAAGATCCTTATCTGCCGGGCTATATAGATTGTAAATTCTTATTTTCACGTCCTTTATCATTATATCAACACCTATAATTTCCGTTTGGTTGTCAGAGATCACAGATACTTCGCTGCAAGGTATTGTATTTCGTGTAAGTATTACAACTCCTCCTTTATGTCCTTCGCGGTCGAAACGTGTGGCCTGATATCCCTCGACTGAAAATGTGCGATTGGCGTTGATGTGTGTCTCTTGAATGCATGCCACATCTATTCTATCTTTATGAAGACGCTGTGTTAGGGAGGCTTTCTTGTTATAAACTCCTTCTGCATTCCATTGTAGTATGTTGAGTGTCCGGGGTGTTTGGTCAATAGCTCTTAACCTACTCCTCTGTGCCTTGACTCCACAGCACAGGGGAAGGTGACCACCAGTAGTCATGGGTGGACCCCCTCGAGGCAGGGGGCCCGGCACTATCACCGCCTGATGGGACTTCACGGGATTAGCACCATATCGATTAACTTTCATCTGTGGCATCATGAAATGATAAAGTTACGTTGCGCTGCTTTGTCAAGCCTGTGGCTCAGTACATCCGATTTCGACAAGCATTTGTTCGGGATGCTTTCCCTAGCCTTTGACTGTCCCCAGTCTACCTACAAGGCAGCAGGTTTGTGCGTCACTTCGTCTGGTCCCTCTCCCTTGACCTGTCCGACATGGGTGACCCTACCAGTAGCTGTGCTACCGTCGGCATAGCTCTTGGGGTCATTGGGACGCTCAAGCCCCTCTACCTCGTCAAGGTGGACGCACGGCAGAGGGGGGAAATATTCTGAGAAGTAAAATAGTTCGGGGTGATACTCATCAGATCACCCACAGGGTGCCTATCGGCTTATTAAAACGTGGGGCTAAGACCTTGCGCCATGTATTTCATTGCCCACTAACACAGAGCTAGCACTATTATCCGCCGGACACTGACGCATTTATTTGGGGTGGGGGTGGGGGAGGGGTCTGACCGACTAAAGACATGTCCTGGGTGTAAGGAATATACTCCAACAGATAATTAGCTAACCATCTATTTATTTTCTACAAAAATACCAGGAGCAATTAAATGCGAAGATTGTCGTACAGTCAGCCTCATAAACCATGTCACTAAGCTTCAATTCAGAAGTATAATGAGAGGAATAAAAATATAAAAATAGAAACTGGCGAAGAAAAGTATGAATTTATTGAAGGAAAAGGTACAAATAATGCAATATACACATTACGAAGACAAATAGAGAGATCAATAGAGACACAGAAAGGTCTGTATTTATGCTTTGTAGACTACACCTAGGCATTTGATAAAGTAAAACACAATGAAGCGTTAAAAAATGTTCCACAAATAAATGTTACGAATACCATTGGCTGCCAGAATAACAAACACGGATTGCCTGGAAGAGAATGAAATGAAGCTAAAACATTATATTTTTTTTTTCCTTTACAGGACTTCGCTGTCAACACCAGCATTTT
Organism: Cepaea hortensis; assembly: GCA_963921405.1. Classification (NCBI taxonomy): domain Eukaryota; kingdom Metazoa; phylum Mollusca; class Gastropoda; order Stylommatophora; family Helicidae; genus Cepaea; species Cepaea hortensis. The sequence goes on from OY992880.1 coordinate 108,982,336, forward strand.
ACCGCTGTTGTTGATTTCTTGGCAAGATTACGCTCAGTGGTTTGTCATTGCTTTCTGAGCGGCCGGCACACCTATTCCCGTAAGTCGCCAACGCGGCGAGAACAGCTACCAATCCTCGCGCGCTGCGAGACAATACGTGGATAAGCGGGATTACAAAGAAAGTCGTTTCAATCCTTGGCCAAGGAGACCGGCAGAACATTATATGCAACTATAAAAGATAGACAAACAGCATGCTTTAGTCATGTGATGAGAAGAAAGGCACTGGAGAGTATCGTAACAACTGAAAATATCAGCGGGAAAAGAGGCAGAAGCAGACCAAGTGAAACAATACCCGATGGACTGAAAAGGTGGCATGGACGAATATCATCAACAGCGTTTTTTTAAAAATTGCGTTCACTAGCTTTGAACTCAAGCTTAGTCCATACTCTCCTACTGCTTCTAGTACACTGGACTAATTTTCGCTTGTGGATTAGCTTACTCTATTACCAGTTACTCTCGCCATCTGGCGAACCCACTCCGACTTCAGAGATACATGTAATTTACGTCCCCATGTCAAGAACGAGAAGTCAACATTTTAGTCCAACTGACCGGTGTAGGGGTTGAACCCGCTACCTCGGCATCAGCACACCGGATGTTTAAGAATGAGCGCTTTAATCCATTCGGCCATGTTGTCTCCTATCAGCAGTGTTGATGCAGAACACCAATGACCGAGACCTATGGCGAGGCAGGCTCGACTGCGCCAGTTGTGGGAAGTCAAGGAGATATGGTCACTTCCCAAGGCGTCTTGTGTACATGGTGCTTGCCTCATATTTGTTGACCGATGGACACTCGATGGGGGATGTGGTCCCTATCACCCCAACCGAGGAGAACACGAAGAAGAAGACGACGTCGACGACTGTGGCGATGGTGGTAGTAGTAATAATAATAATAATAATAATAATAATAATAGTAGTAGTAGTAGTAGTAGTAGTAGTAGTAGTAGTAGTAGTAGTAGTAGTAGTAGTAGTAGTAGTAGTAGTAGTAGTAGTATTGGGTGTATGAGTAGCAGCAGCAGCAGTTGTAGTAGCAGCAGTTGTTGTAGCAGCAGTTGTAGTAGCAGCAGTTGTAGTAGCTTTAAAGGTTTTAACGACTGTGAGGGTAAGCGAGCATGAGGCAGACAACGATACAAGTTGGAAGATAATATTAAGAGACAGACGAACATCAATCTGACAGAATGTACAATCAAGGCGAGAGACAGAAAGTGTCGGAGATCCATTGCAGCCAACTTTCATTTGTGGAGACGGTACCTGGTTGATTGATTAATTGAACTCTTGAAGGTTGGTGGCGAAAAAAATGTAAATAAAAATAATTTTGACACGTGTTTTGTGTGTGTGTGTGTGTGTGTGTGTGTGTGTGTGTGTGTGTGTGTGTGTGTGTGTGTGTGTGTGTGTGTGTGTGTGTGTGTGTGTTCGCATGCGCTTGTTTTTACACACAATAATGTGATTGCGTCCATGCATATGTTGCACTAGCAAGCATATTTTATTTGTTCTGCATATGTTCTCTACCTTCAGCAAAAGCAAAACATTTTCATACCATCTTATCATAAGCCTTGGAAAAACTCGATTCCACCAACACCTCCTATGGACTGTTTGGTTTGGGATCTGGGCAATGATTGTCTTTCGCGTTCAAGCTTTTAGAGACAACACAACTTGCCAAGCCTCCATCTGCTTCATTCTGTCTAACAGCAAGTTAAGACTTGTTTGACAAGAATTAAACTGGAGATGTATATAAAGGGAACAAAGCGACCTTGCATCTCTGTAGTGATTTTTGACAAGCGTCTGCGAGCGCTTCCAGTGACAATTGAACTGGATTAGAGTAGGGCCTTAGTGTTGACAGAGGAGGTGAGAATCCTGGGCAGTCCCAAGGACGCAGGGAATCACAAGCGTCACGGACGTGACTTCTTCCCTACAAGCCAGATCACGCCAGACTAATCGGCAGACAAAGTTCAATAATGACGCCGGTAACTTCATCTGTCTTCAAAGTGTTCTTTAGAGATCCGCCAGAAGAAGAGAAGTGTATGAGGAGATATGAGGAGAAGAGATTACGGATTATAAAGATTACGGTTAATCAAGCAAGCAGGGCCGCCATGCCAAAGACAACGGGACGGATTTTCTTGCGCATTATTTTGGCTTTAAGTAAATATGTAAGGACAAAGTTGAAGGAATCAAGAATAAGAACGAAGGTCCCATATTGGCTGGAATACTCTGGACAACACAAGTATCGGAAAATAAACAGAGAAACAAAACAGTTTCTGTTGGAATTCTGATCAAATACACTGGAAGACTGCTCGTGATAGAGTTAAGATACTTCCTGGGACCAGGGGATGTGGTTATGGCTATCGTTAATCGTCTGCAGAGCTTGGAAGTCGCATACTATTGAATAGAAGGCGGGTTTGGGAGGAACAGACAATGTGGAGGATTGCCGCTATCAGGTCTGACTGAAGCCTGAACATCTGATCTCACTCGTCAGTTTACATGTTCGGTACACACTACGAAACGTCACCCGACACCCTTGTTCGGCCCTGAGCTCTGACGGGTGGCTGGTACGCCTTGTTGTCTTTGCCGAATCCCGAGCGGATTGGCGACCAACTCTAAATATAAATTTCAGTAATCCTGCCTTTATTCGCCGATTTGTACTGTCCTGCCTCAACGGAAGAGCTTGCGTATTGTGAAGATTTAGCGGGTATTAAGTTTCAAAGAACAAATTCTGTAAGGGGCATGTCCACCCGTGCTTCCAGTAATTCTCGATCGTTCTCTTTCGTGACAACCATTAAACGGGATCTAATAATTAATGTTATTGCTTAGCCCCAATTTTAACCTATATTCTCTATTGCTGGTTTCTTACATTTGCAGTTAGATGACTTTATTACAATATTTTCTTCCATTTACCTCTAGTTTATTACAAGCTTTACTTCCATTTACATACCTAAAGTCAGCAGAATATAGCCTGACAAATGATATATTTTTAACACCAGTATTTAGCAAAGAGATGAGTTGAAGTAAGTTCTTTCTTTGTGAGTTAATTTTGTTTTAAAGATATCTTTATTACTCCTTCTATCCGGCCACAATGTTCTCACCCTTCTTATATAAAACATCTCCGCAGATATCATCATACTCATTACTCATCTGCCGATTGCCAATGATTCGCTTCCATTCACCAGGTGTGGCTCTCTATTGCTTTTAAGAACTATTTTTCTCACCTCAATTAACAAAGATAAACTGCAGAATATATTCTCCATCTTGTGAAATGCTGCTTGTTCTTGGGCTATTTGTAATTTAACTTCCTTAATAAATCTTCTGCAGTTTTCAAAGTCCCCGAATACATCGACCTTTTTTTTTTCAGACTGATTCCATTCACTTTAATACTGCATTTGTGAAGATATTTTGTGTGTGGTGATTACCATTAGCTCTTTGTTTTTGTTTAAAACTGTTATTCAGACTAAGTCCTCTGTTTTGTCTTTCTGTTTGCAATTATACCTATCAAGCTGCTGAACGTAACATTTCTCAGAAAACCCCAATCAGACAGTAAATGCTGGGGTTGATTACGGCGTCATGTAAAGGACATGCACCTGACTCATATTAAATAAACCACTGCGAGAAAGTAAAGGACCCATTTTCACACTATGAGGTATATGATTCTAGTCCTATGTTTTGAGACCAATCCACACCCGATTCGTGATATGGTTAACATAACACCTTTGCTTCCCAGTTAATTTCATAGTACACATTTTAGACTGGGTAGATCTGGGAGTCCATGTTAATGCAGAGAAAAATCACACCTGGAAGGCAATGGAAAATATGACCACGGGATATGCGGGCAAACGAGCTTCCTTCTATACTACCAGAGTCCCTAAATCATTGTACGCCAACAATGGTGCTTTTTGGTTTTGCAGTTGCTGTACGGTGTGCATTTTTGATGACTGTGCAGGGTTTGAAAATAATGACGGTCTAAGTTTTGTATTCAACTATTATGTTGCATGAACTTTACAGAGGGTGAATACAAAACATGGACCGGCAATATTTTCAAACACTGCACAGTCATTAAAAATACACCGAATACTTCTCATATACTAGATCACGTGCAAGATGGGGGGTGACCTGCTCACTCCTATACCAACATTGCTTTTTAATAAAATCCCGAGCCCCGTTGTTGACAATATTGGGTGGAACTCATGATTGCGCGCTTGTAGAGAAAATATACTTCCTTTTCAGATCGTAAACTGTAGAGTCATTAGACGTAGACAGTCACAATTTTTTGGGCATGTTATGAGAAGAAATGACTTAGAGAACTTGGTGACAACTGGCAAGATCGAAGGGAAGAGACCAAGGGGGAGACCGAGAAGTAAATACCTGGATGGATTGGCCATATGTCATAGTCGAGACAGGAACACGGAGCTGATCCACGACTCTGGTGATCGAGTGAGATGACAGAACATGACCGTCCACGCTTACCGGCATGACACATGATGGTTGGTTGGTTCAGCCAGACGTTGAACCATCACCACTATGTCATCAATCTGTGTTACCCGCTCCGCCACAACGAATTCTCGAACTCAGAGGTATACGTAAACTATAAGAGTCGTTTTAGAAAGGTATTTTGTTCACTCTAAAAGGATAAATTGTTCTGTAAACTATTCATTCAATTTATATGGTTATACTATTTTACACTATTTGCATTACTGTATATGAGATTACCATTCGTTTTATAAGAGTGTACCACATTATAATGATTTATTTTTCAGTTTATCTGTGTATACGACTCTATATTTCTTTATTATTCATTTTCTACAGGCATACTACATTATACGGGTATAATAATAATTTAAACCAAAAATTAGCTACATGTCCGTTTGCGGGGCATTCCAGCGGACATTTCCAATTGTTTCAGTTGTTTGCAACTGCTTTCTGAACGGCTGATGCCTCATATCGAATACAACACATAGCGATCTCCTTCCAAATCTCCAGCAGCTAATTTCGAAAAAGAGTATAGAAGCTTTATATTGTGTTCGACTTTATAAGGTTGTGCTATTCACTTTGTGAAGACACATTACTGTATATATAAATTGCATTGTTTGTACACTTTCCTCCCACAAATTCATACTGTTCTTCACTAATTTCCATTGTTATTTTCTTTCTTGTTCTTCTCATTATAATTCTGAGTAGAAGCTCAGTGACATGGTTTATGAGGTTAATTGTACGAAAATTTTCGCATTCAATTACTCCTGATTTTTTTTAGTATAGCTATAAATACCGATTTCAGCATATCGCTCGGTAAATATCCCCTTCTGTAAATACCATTCAACATGTTGGTTAACATATCTACCCCAAATTCTCCCAATACTTCTAAATCTTCTATTGTGATTTCATCTGGCCCAGCTGTTTTTCCGTTCTTCATGTTTTACAGCGTCAGCGACTTCTTCTTTTAGAATAGGTAAACCTTCTAAGTTACTTTCTTCGGTTAATTCTTCCCTTTCTCCATCATATAATTCTCTTATATACTCATTCCACCTCTTGATTATAGCACCTTCCTCCAATAATATCTTTCTTGTTTTTGATTTCAAACAGCTTGTATTTATTTTTATTTGACCACCGGAATAAGTGGAAAACTCTGCAGCAGAGCAGAGCAGCGCACTCACTTGTCCTGACAGTCGGAAATGGCTGTCAAAGGCAGAGGTAAATTACCACCATGTGTTATGTGGAAGGCAAGGGGAAACCACCACATTATCTTCCCAAGACTTCATGGCAAAACATAATATATACATTACTATCACTTATAGTTCAAAAGCTCTTTTCTAACTCATTAGTGATGTTCACTTAATTGGGAATGTCATAGACAGTCTTCCCCGTAAGGTTCTTCTAACACTAATCTTTTATATCGCACAACAGTCAACGTCATTGGTAACGGCCATTATTGTACGTTCATTATAAGTGCTAAATAGTCCCTTTGAAATCTATATTTCGTAATAACATGTCCTGAAGGTACTCAACATCCTCCCGAAAATGTAGGTATCAAAGTATAACATTTATCTAACGTGTACATAAGAGTAACTTAATTAAAGCATACAATAAATTTGCAAGTTAGCTTTATGTCATGTATCTCCGAAGCTTGAAGATATATAGGGCCTTGCCACATTTACACTGGTTGTAACGTCCCAGGAACACTAAATTACAGTGAAGATGGCAAACTACAAAGCTCCTCGTAGGCTGTCTTTCAACTTATTCTATCGACAAAACAACGCGTTGTGCAAGAATATCTCTAGCATTTCCAAGCTGGCATTCACCACTCTGACAGCTATTGTATCTTAGATTACCAGGTTTTCCAAACCGGATAGGCCAAAGTAATAAATTCCCATGAAGAAACAATACATTTGAGGCAACGGTTAGGATCTTTCACTTCTTTTCTCACCTCGTAATGGCCTGACCAATCGAGCGAGGATTTCCCAGTATCACACGTCGCTCGATAAACCTCAGTCTTTCAACTTCTCGTTGAAGCTGTTCCTGTCTACATCTAGATGTCCATTATGTTTTCTGCGTTCACTCGCTTTGAACTCAAGAGTTGTCCAAACAAGTTACATCTAGTTGCACTGACTGAATTTCGCGTGTTTATTAGCTTTCCCTGTTACCAGTGTCCCTCGCCTTTAAGCGAACCCACTCCGACTTTAGAATTACCTCTACTTTACATCCCCAAGTCAAGGACGGGAAGTCAACATTTTAGTTCAACTGAGGGGTGTTGAGGTTGAACCCCTTACCTCAGCATCAGCAAACAGGATGTTCAAGAACAAACGCTCTATCCATTCGGCCATGCTGACCTCCGATGTCCATTCTGATCCTAGGTTGTGGACTAATGGTCGATTCACAGAGAGAGTCGCCTCGTCGTTTCCTCGAACACGATAACTGCTTTCGTATATTGCTTTATAAGAGTGTACGCCTCGCTCTATAAGGGTATAAGTGTCACTTTATAAGCGTGCAGTGCTCACTTTGTATAAGTTTAACAATCACTTTAGTAATTTGCTTTTAATTTTGGTTAAGGATTATTTTTACTACACATGGATATATCTGTACTTGCTTCAGTCTCCTCTCACAGATTACAAACATATAAACACAGTACAATGCACGGACACTGCAGTACGGGTGAAGATCCCAGTATGTGTATACCAGAACCACAGATGCTATAAATATTCATGTGTAGGCAGGTTGTCTAGTCTCTTACAAATTAAACCCGGAGCGTAGAATATTCTGCCAGCCCTTTTCGACTTGTAACTGTTGAAGTATTTTAACATGCGCTGGGAGTACACGCGTCATCCCGAGTTTTCGCATTTGTCCGAGAAGTCCAGACGACCGACCAGCTGCTCAGGGCGGGTGTGTAGTATTCTTTTCCTAATTTGTAAAAAAATACACAGTCCACGTCGGGACTCGAACCAAGTCCGCACGTGTCTGAGTCGGATGTCGCAACCTCTAAGATAATGAGCACCCACAAATAACTCAACACATTTGACAGCCCCTTTATCTGGTTTCAGATTAATTTTATTCAGTGTATGCTATTTCAAGGGTGTGAGGTTCAATATGAATTTCAATAACAGGAATTGGATGTTATTAATCTTGCACTATTAAGGAATAGAGACATTGAAAGTTTCGATGCAAAGGCATCTTCTTTAGTGGCACTTAAATTTCTAAGAAAAAACTATCAAATTAAAGACAAAGTAGAATATTTTTATAACAAATCCAGAAGACTGAAGATATCCATAATATCGCGAATAGAGACATTGAAAGTTTCGATGCAAAGGCATCTTCTTCAGTGGGAAAACGATATCCAGAATATCGAGGCAGCGCTTAATCCATATTTATCTGTATTCTTTCCTTTACGAACATTTCTGCATTGTCCGGCAATCAATTGAATGTTCGAATTCAGTAGTGTGTTTCCATCTACATTGTCAGTGAATCTGTTAGTATCTTTTACTAACAAGTATACTGTTAAGTTGACGAGGATAGAAACTGGCCACTTCACATCAAAACACGTGGCTTAGAATATGTGACGGTCAAACACTTCACACCCTAATGACAGTATCAGCTAAGGGACTACCTGTGCTTTTACCTTTCATAAGTGGGTCCCCCCAGTTTGAACAACATCCTCACTGTTGGGTTATCAGCACCTGCCAGGTTGTTCTGCGGGTCTAAAGCTGTCAACGAGAACCGGCATCTCTGGTTTCCTCGTTTTTGACGGGATGTGTGAAGAGTGTATCTTCTTGTTTCGCCAAAATCAGGCGTAATGCCTTAAATAAAGGCAGTGTCAATAATGCAGGTTTTTATCAGGCACTTCAGCTGTATTCTAAAGCTGCCATTCGGCCTAATTAAGCCGCCTTATGGTGTGAATACCCGCGCCCGACATCCCCACCCAAGTGTCATCTGGTACAGCACACTTTCAGCGTCGCCTCGGAGGAACTGACTCTTCTATCCCCAGCACGTCTCCAGGACACCGGAACCTATCACGAGCATCATTATCTGGCTGGTTTGAATATCATCACACAAGGATTGGACCCACCTCGACACCCGTTGACAAGCCTTATTTAACGAAGTCCCTTTTGGTTTCGTATTTAAAACCCGCAAAGTCTGTTTTCTTAAGCTTTGTTCCCTTCTTGAGCAGCGTCAACTATTTGACTAATATTCCTTTGTATGACAGCGCGTGAGAACACACTGGATGTGCCAAAATTGTGGCGTAGCTGAAAATGTTTTCAAGATCATCGGTTGCGTGAATGAGCCATGCCGGCCGCAAGCAAACTGATCCGCTCTCGAGGATATGTCTTCATTTACCTGAGACACGAATCTGTGTTGATATTTCAAACTTAAATTTCCATATGTACGTAAGCCTACCGTGTTCTTTTCATTCTGTGGAGAATCCTTGCGTTGATCCTTTGTATCGGGTATAACGTGTAAGCATTAATACTTTGTCAGGGAGTCACTAATTCAATAGCAGTGATGATGATGTTGTTCTGGCTGTCTATAAAAATATATGTTCTGCTTCGTGATATTTATATCGTGCGTTCTTCATGCTGAATTTATTTTCTTGATAATGCGGCCTTAGAAACGTGTATTTCAGAGAAACTCACAATCTGTGTCTGGGGGATCCATCTGAAATGATTTCCGTTGGAAAGTATCTAACACAAAGTGTAATAACATAATGAGTACATTGTCCCCAATCGATTTCCTGCAATGGTTCCACAATGTGATAGAGCCATCGCATTTTTGTAGGCCTGTGAGCAAAGAGGAATAAGTGGCAAGCTTCCCTCGCTTTGGCAAGTGAGAAACCCACATCTAATCATGCTTATAACATTACCAGTGCAGTTCGCTGTCAACTCCACTAGAGCGCAGTATTTTATAAAGTTACCTTATTAACATGTGTGATTTACAGAAAGGGAGCCGCGGTGACCAAGTGGCTTGCACGTTTACCAGCTGACACAGTGGTTAAGGGTTCTAAATCTCATAGAAACAGATTTTAGCATTGCATTGTGTTCCCAGGTCGACACACTCTAAAATCGGCACTAGGAATTATATTCGGAAGCAAACGAGGCCGGTCTGATATAGACCACATCGCCGCCGAGTGCCGCTTCGTCTATAAAAATATGGAGCGAACACCATATTCCCTAAACGTCTGAAGTCGACTAACGGTGATATTTTGCTTTTTGACTTTTACAATCAGCAATAGAAACTGGCCATCGCATTGCAAACGTTAAACACAAATAGTAATACACCAGCAAAAATATTAAAGTAAACTTTGTTTGAGAATATTAATCGTTTCTATGACAACATAATTTTGTGAGTAAATTTCTATTTCGCAACCACATGTATAGAAAGTTCAAGCCTGGTGAGTCAGCCATGTGGATCGGCGTCGCAGACAGCAAAGCACATACTTCAAGACTGCCCAAAATATAAGATATCTAGGTAAACCTTCTGGCCTAGAGAGACGACCGTGGAAGGTAAACTCCATGGACCATTGAGTGAACTTAAAAAGACAGTTAAAATTAAATTTATACAAGAGACAACATTGCAGTTATAGACATATTTCAAGCGAACGAAAGAAAATAAAGTATATTTCGCAATCAAGAAAGAAGAAACCCCGGGATGTCAAACTTAAGTGTTGCAGAGCAAGTCTTAGACAACCATAGACAAAGAAGAAGAAAATACTGGCATTCTACAAGATCAGAACATTGAAGAAAGCCGGCACATGGATAGAGGCATATCTCAGAAACTATCAAGCTCGACAATGGATTGGAAAGACCAGTGGCTGTAGGCAACATTCCTGGAAGAAGTGGCTGCCGTCGACCAGCACGAAGTCCAACACAGGAAGACGTAGACACCTTGTACAGAAATGACATAAGGCAAGAGAAATGGTAAAGGATCGAGAATCTTTTAAACGGGAGGTAATGAGAGCGACGTTCTGCTAAGGAACCGCTATATGACACAATTGTAATATGCACACCTCATTTGCTATATGTACACCCCATCTGCAATATGTACATCCCATGTTCAATACGTACACCCCATTTGCAATATGTACACCGAATTTTCTATATGTACGCCTCATTTGCAATATGTACACCCCATTTGCAATGTGTAAAAATCCTATTATTATCGATCTTTATTTGACATTTTCCAAAACGTCTGACTCTCTGAAACTGAACTATGCAGATGTGTTTATGCTTTATTTTTCACAACTTTAAATCTGACTGCCCGGCATTCTGAATTTCCTAGACAGAGTCGCCAATTTGTCACAACGCATTTCTTAATCAGCGTTGACAACGTTAACGAAATGTAACCAACAAACTCCGTTATCAGCCGGAGAACTTCGAGCAATGACTCAAATCTTTTAATCCCCTAGAATTATAAAAATCGTGGCGATTAAACACGAGAGGCAGACGTTACAGGGCACAAAGATAAACACACGAAATCTGGGGTATCCGTTCAGACTTACAGGCAAAATACGGCTAACACAATTTGATGTCGACAACGGAATCCTCTTGTGTTGTACACAAGAAATACTGTATTATGATCAAAAACCGTTTTTAGGCAAACAAAGATTAGACTTCTGAATAATGTTTGGTTTGAATCCATTAAGTTCTTCAAAGTTATGGCTTCTTTATCATCCCGGCTTAACATTTTTTGGGGGCGTTAAACGATACATGGGAGCCTCAGTAGCACAGTGGCTAGTTCCCTTGTCTGCCGCCCGGTGGGCATGTGTTCGAAACACCTTCAAGAAGGATTTAACCAAAAAAAAAAAAAAAAACGGGCTCCCCGGTGAATCCAGACTGAAATAGATACCGCGAAATGTCATGTGACGTACAAGCTGCTGACGTGATGGTGATCGCGTACCCAGTGGTTCTCAACCCGTGGTGAATTTTAGGGTTTCGGGGGGGGGGGGAGGGGAGGGGGAGGGATGGGATATTAAGATTATTTCAAGATCGCAGTGATACAAGAACCTATTACTTGATATTGTTTTACCCTCCATACTTTACAGTTCTGTACTTCTCGCCCTTCTGAAATCCGTTTTATAGATAAATAGACCAGCAAATCACTTTTTAAGCAGTCCTCTAGACTTTTTGTAGAATGTATTATTAAATTTAGCTTCCATTTCTACGTATACTGTGTAGGGGCGAGGGGATTAATAGGGAGGATATGCGAAAGGGGGGTGGGATAACATTCTGAACATATGATGAAGGGATGCATGGGCGAAAAAAAACGTTGAGAACCACTGGCGTAACCCATGGAGTGCTGGTTGTTCTATACACACGAGGGTAGTAGCATCACATACCCAACACAGATTAACGCGTGTATGTGGGTCCTTGTCTTGAGCTGACTTGACTTGATACAGTAAAAACTTTCAGTGATTTTCTTCTCCATTGAATTATAGATTATTGGGGGGGGGGGGGTGTGGGGCTGGGGGGGGGGGGAGGGGGGCGCTCGCTCTCTTTGAACTCAAGCGTAGTACACACACACTATGCATAGTAGTGATAGACTGAATTTTGCGTGTTGGTTAGCTTTGCCTATTAACAGTGTCCCTCGCCATCAGGCGAACCGACTCCGACTTCAGAGATACTTGTAATTTACTTCCCAAAGTCAAGGACGACAGGTCAACAATTTAGTCTAGCTGTCTGGTGTTGAGTTTGAACGTTGAACGACTTACCTCGGCATCAGCACAACGGATGTTTAAGAATACGCGTTCATACCCATTCGGCCATGCTGACCTGTGAATAAGAGTTAAGAGTTAGCTTATTCCATTGTCTTGACTTTTTGTACAAAATCATTATTATTGTTTAATATATATAAAAATTACATTATTTTAAATACTAATTTGCCAACCTACCTACATGCCTGACTGTCTGCCTGTCTGCCTGCCTACCTACCTACCTACCTACCTACCTACCTACCTACCTACCTACCTACCTTCCTACCTACTTTCTTTCCTACCTACCTACCTACCTACCTACCTACCTACCCACCTCTCCATCTCTGCCTGTCAACCTACCTACTTTCCTACCTATATACCTACCTACCTACCTACCTGCCTACCTATCTACCCACCTCTTCATTTCTGCCTATCAACATACCTACTTTCCTACCTACCTACCTACCTACCTACCTACCTATCTACCTACCTACCCACCTCTCCATCTCTGCCAATCAACCTACCTACTTTCCTACTTTCCTATCTACCTACCTTCCTACCTACCTACCTACCTACCTACCTACCAACCAACCTACCAACATACCTACCTACCTACCAACATACCTACCTACCTACCTACCCACATACCAACCTACCTACCTATCAACCTACCTACCTACCTATCAACTTACCTACCTACTTACCTTCCTGTCTGCTTACCTACTTACCCACCCACCTACCTACCTACCAACTCACCTACCTAGCTCACAAACTACTATAATGTTTGATTTCTGCCCAACAGTAAAAGCCATTGTTGGCGTAACAGACAATATTGTTATCCCCACTATAAACACTACTGTGTGTGTCATTCATTACATCATCGATTGAACAACACAAATCGCTGTTTGTGACATACATAATATTGTCGGCTCAACAGTAAAAACAAATATTGATGTCATTTATGAGTAAATATTAAACTGTTGGCGATTAATATGAATACTGACATACATGAAATTATGTACGCGCGCAAGCACTCACCAGATCTATGTCTATTTATGGCACCTTGCCGTCTTGACAGACGATAGTTTGTTACATTGTGCTTCAAAAAGGCTTAATAACTACAACCCATGGCGGTGGCGAACATGACTGTTAAGGCCAATTCGCGATGTAAATGTTCGTCCACAGTGGATGCATATGAACACATGGTAATTTTCACCATAATGCACCATCTTACATCTCACACGCTTGGTGTGTGACTTATCTGCAATAATTTTCTCCTTTGTCTTTATTCCATTTCGGATAGTTGCTCTCCATGCACCACGTTCAGCGGCGACTGGCTTCCAATGTACATTATCAATGCCTGTATCAATTATGTCCTGCTTACATACATCTTAATATCGTCACAAAACCTGGGCTAAAATATAGAGACCATGTGTTGCCCATGCAGCATAATCCCTCTCTCGGCCTGTCTAGTTCACTCCAGAGGAATGGTAATAGCAATACATCTGAAGCAGTTAATCTATTAGCAAATACTGTTGATTAGAATGTTAATACAAGCATCTATTTCATCCCTTTATTACATTTATATCTCTTCAAGATTTGAACATCGAAGACAAACGACTCATAAACAGCATTATATCAAGGACATTGAATTGTTTTGGCCATATTAGAAGCAGTATTACAATTATGTATTACAATGTTTTATTACAATTCTCTGTTACTATTCCGTATTAAAATTATCTATTGCAATTCTTTCTCACAATTCCTCACGCTTTACAAACATTATTTTAAGCAACATTATTTTCAGTAAGAGGGAATTTTCAGTGTGTTACCCTTTCTTTTTCATAACTTCACCTGCAATAAATGAAATTGCTTTTATTTTCTTTCAGTAAACACGCGATGCTAAAAGCACGCGAAATAATATGCAAATGCCAGTAAGCTTGCTTTGTATTAACGTGGAATATCGGCAGCCCAGGGAACGGTTTGGGCACTAAGTGAGGACGCCGTCCCATCGACGCATTCCTATTGTCCTAACGTGCCCAGGCAGTTTGCTTGTGTACCTGTTGGGTGGGCATGCAAATATAGCGTTCTCATTGCCCAACTTAGTGACAGGGCGTAAGAAGCAAAGAGCAAATTTACCGCGCTTCCTAGACGCTAGCAAAGACCGGATGACTTTCACAGGGCAGACCACAAGTACACCACAGTTGAGGCCTTCTGCCCCAATGTCCGCTTACACTGGGAGCCTGTCTTGTTGTCGGTTGTTTGTTGCTAAGTTTGCCGTGCAAATTTCCCCAGCTTTTGTCTGGAACAGAAGCGAGTGTCCCGAGGCGAGAATGCACTTGGTTGTTATCTATAAACTCCATTGTTGCTGTCCCATGGAACCCTGAAACATCGAAATGGAAGTTAGGACGTCGAGTTAATCATATTTGACATGTCAAGAAATCGGCTGTGCAGACTCTCAGAGGCGGCCGCTGACATCTTGACATGACAACAGTTAATAAACATAGAAAATGCCAAACAGCTGAATTAGATTAAAGTTGTGTAACGAAGTAAAACATCCGCAGTTAGTCGTGTCTGCTGCTTTTCTTTCTAATTTCTATCGTAATGTGCTGTGCAGGTTCAAAGCAGTTTTATTTTTATATTATTCTGTAAAGATACTTACACGAGCTGTGTCTGTCTTTCTGTTTGTATGTCTGTCAGACTGTATGACTGTATGAGTGCGTATGTGTGTGTGTGTGTGTGTGTGTGTGTGCGCGCGCGTGCGTGAGTGTGCGCGTAAATAAATAAATAAATAAATATGTATATATACGTTGTTAGTCAGTTTTTAAACTATTTTTTTTTGCATATCCTTACAGGACGTTGCAGTCAACATCAGCATTTTCAGCTGCTGTTGATTTACTAGGCAAGATTGCGCTCAGTAGTTTGCCATTGCTATCTGAGCGACCTAAGTTACCGCTACCAATTCTCGAGCAGGTTACGTTACTCACGAGAATATACGGGATTACGGAGAAAGACGTTAACCCATGGGCCAGGGAGACCGGCTTAAACTACTGCTGAAAGTAAACTTTCCAAGACATCAACAACAGCAATAAAAATGCTAGTGTTGGCAGCGAATGTCCCGTGAAATAGGATATGCAAAATGAAAAAAAAAGAAGAAAATAATAGGTCTTAGATATGACTGACCTTATGACAATAGACGGTATTAACTACCCGCTATCTGTTAGCGCCAAATGTTGGGCGGTGCTCACCAAACCCGACATCCCACATTGTGCCAACGGCTTCAGGCGGAGGAGCGCAGTTGGGAGGGTACAAACGAGGAAATACAACCTAAAGATTAAATGTCATGGCAGAGCAGACCCTATCCTTGGTTGGCAACTGGTCTAGGATCGAAGGTTGACAAGGCGGCCATTTAGAGCATTGCTTTGCTGATCCGGCAGTTTCTGCAGCTTGACTTGTTCCAGATGTATTAGTGTTACCTTCCCTCTGGAGAAAACTAGCCAGGCAGAGAGAGAGAGGCATTATACTGCATGGGCAACACATGGTCCCTACAATTCAGCCCAGGCTATGTGCTAGGGAAAGGTTATTATCCCCTGTTTAAAAGCACAATATAACACACCATCGTCTGTCAAGGCAGAAAGGTGCCAGTATATTTACTTTAATTAAACCTTGGTCTCACGGCAACTATTGCCTTTGGGGTGTCTAATGTGACGCCTTCATACATTCTTGGTCACGGAAAACTCTGATCAAATTACTAATGTCCGTCCTCCCAATCTTTCCTTCTCAGAGAATGCTGACAATTATACTGAACATTTTCATGAAGCTGGGTTCACTCCAGAAATTACTAAAACTGAAATAACCGCCCCTCCCTCCCCCCACACTTTCTGGGGGTTGTGACAAGACAATCACTCTTGCGATAGTAGTCTTTCTGAATGCAGCTGTATGAGTGCCATTTTTGTTTGAGTGCTGACGAAGGCTTTCTAGCCGAAACTTTGAATCTGTAAATTATGATTGTTCTCTTGTAAAATTGACCAGAACCATTCGTGATTTATTGTGATGTTTTTCATGATTTATTGTTCAATCAGTTCATCATGATAATATATTCCAGTCGTTAGCCTGAAGTTCACTTCCCTGTTTTGTTGTCCTTAAGTATTGCTATACCATGTGATGGGATCGGCTTACATGAGGTCACTTGACACGATGTGCCGGCAGTTTATCCCGGCTTATTATGTCTCTGTAGTCCTGCTGGTGCTGGCAGATACATCATTATGCGATGCTTTCAAAGAAATCTCAATCCCATTGGTTGGAATTAATGAAAACGAGGCCTGTCTTCGGGTCGGCGTAAGTGGATAGCCGAGAGCAACTGGACAGGGGTTGAAGCGCGCGGGGGTATGGGAAGGGGCGGGGGGGGGGGGGGGTAGGGAGGCAGTGAATGTTTACTACTACCCAAAAGCTTCTGTCCTATCCGATTGCCTGGCGAAACCCTGGCCAAGGTAATCGGATCAAAAACAGGAATTTGTCTGGAATTTTGTCAGATTAGGACTCGGAAAGTCTCTCGAGGAGTCATGCCCGATAGCAGATGCCAGGACATCACCGGACGTGAGGTGAAGGGAACGAGAACAGATTGTCACAGGCAAAGGGGAGGATGAGAATAGAACGGCGATGGGATTAGAAGAAGGCAGAAATTGATGGTAGAAGTACCAGAGTATTGAGGTGATAGCGGGACAGGAAAATTGAAAGTTCTTTCTTCGCGGATGAGAAAAACCACACTAGGGAGTTGACAAATGGCCGTCGTAGAGGCAAAGATGGATCTAAAACATTCGATTAGCTCAGGTAACTCATTCAGTGTTTAACTCTAGCAATATCAGTCAACCAATGAAGTGCCGTCTCCACAACGAATGCTGGACGCAAGGGATCTCCTACACTTTTTATCTTTCGCATTGGTTGCACACTATGGCAGGCAGCTGTTGGTTGATGTCATGATGTTATCTTCTCACTTACTTCGTTGTCAACCTATTTTTGTTGCCCTCCGTCGCCTTGTTCCTTCTAAACGGTTTGTATAAAATTGTCAAGTAATTCAATGTGGTCAATACATTTAACATTTTTAGACGGTCAAAACTGGTCATACGAAGTTCGGCTATCTGCAACGCTTTCGCAGGCCGCGCTTGAGAAAAGAAGACACAGTCATATGGAAAATAACACGGTGCAATGAAATGAATTACCTCTCGCCTTGAACCTCTTTACACACACGTGCGCACACACACACACTATGCATATTGTTTTATCAGTAACAATGTACACGGCAACAGCAGAATGCAATGTGTCTCAGTCGCTTGAAATGGCCTCATCGATCATCATCATCATCATCATCATCATCATCATCATCATCATCATCATCATCATCATCATCATCATCATCATCATCATCATCATCATCATCACCATCATCATCACCATCATCATCATCATCATCATCATCATCATCATCATCATCATCATCATCATCATCATCATCATCATCATCATCATCATCATCATCATCATCATCATCATCATCATCATCATCATCATCATCATCATCATCTTCCACTTCTGCAGTCAAGCGTCGTGGAGAGGAATAAATTGAGTTCCAGCGCCCGATGGGCGGCACTGGATAGTGTCATTTCGTGTGACTGTACAATGTCGTTGATGTCGTCAATCCATTTTCTTCTTGGGATCCTCTTGGTCTCGCCGCAGATGACATTTGATGTAGGGCCAGTGATGATAGTTGATGATGTTGCATTCTAACGACTTGACCAAACCACTTGATCTTCTGTCTTTTAATAAATGCGGCACATGGTGATGCTCCTAATATGCATATGGCTTAATTTTTAGACTCCATATCTTCTCTAGATTTATTTCTTTGTTCTTTCACATATAGTGTAGATTGGTACAGTTATCTCGGAACAGCCATAACATCTGATTGGAGATGCCTTGAAGAGATTAGAACAAGAATTGCCATTGCGAAGGTAGCCTTGTGCAAGATGAAGAACATACTGACAAATAAAAAGATGTCATATGAAACGAGAAAAAGAGCGTTGAAGTGCTACATAGAGCCTATACTTTTGTATGGATATTAAGCGTGGGCAATGAGCAGTCAAGCTGAAGAACAGCTGATGGCTGTGGAAATGTGGTTTCTGAAGAAAATGCAAAGAATACCATGGACAGACAGAAACACCAATGAACAAGTCCTTAAAGACACAAATGAAGATCGTAAATTGATTAGAGTCATTAGACGTAGACAG
The DNA here is from genome assembly GCA_963921405.1 of Cepaea hortensis. NCBI lineage: Eukaryota > Metazoa > Mollusca > Gastropoda > Stylommatophora > Helicidae > Cepaea > Cepaea hortensis. The sequence goes on from OY992880.1 coordinate 109,000,812, forward strand.
TCACAATTTTTTGGGCATGTTATGAAAAGAAATGTCTTGGAGAACTTTGTGACGACTAGCAAGATCGAAGGGAAGAGACCAAGGGGAAGACCTAGAAGCAAATACCAGGATGGCTTGGCCACGTGGCATGGTCGAGTCAGGAACACAGAGCTGATCCACGACTCTGGTGATAGAGTGAGATGGCAAAACATGACCGCCCACGCTTATCGTTATGGCACATGATGGATGGATGGATGGTAGATTGGTCTAGTTAAGCGTCATGTTTAAAATATTATGCAACTAAAAACTATTTATTATATTGACAGTCGCGATTCGCTGTTTGCGGTTGTGTATTAAAATAGGACACCTCAGTAAGTAAAGTATTCAGTCATTCAGTAGCAGTCCTTTACAGAACCTCGCTCCCATAACAACCTTCCGGAAAACCTCTCGATCATAACATGGTTGTTAAGGTTTCTTGGCACGTTTTGCAGCAGGTAGTTTGCCGTTGCTTTCCTTCTGGGTAGTGACTGTACTAGTCATTAGCCATAGCCATTATCTCTACTTATGAGATCATCTGCCTATCGCCGCAGAGTGCAGTCCTTAACCAACAACAATCTGTCGGCTGCTCTCACACTCCATCTACCACCTGCTTCCATGGCTTCACGTAACCCTGATCTGGGGGCTAAACGGGTACTCCACTTTGCCCAAGGGTGTCCCGTAGACTAACGGAGGAAAGGAGGCGTCTTATATCTCCTTTGATAGGGGATATCCCTACCCCGCTAACTGTAAGGAAAGTATAGAACTCTGTTACACGAATTGAGGCCTGTTGGATTTACGGTGCTATTCCAAATCGGAACTCGATGGACAACGTTATCAAATGGAAAATGTGTAACACATGGAAAGAATACTTTGTAGAATTACTAAATTGTGAAGCTCCAAGTAACACTTTCCCACAGGAAGAGGTTCTAACATGTGAACCACAAATTGAAGAACCTACATTTGAAGAAATCCTATATGTAATCACACGACTTAAAAACAATAAGGCAACTGGGGCTGATGGAATTGCTGCTGAATTTATAAAGCTATACGAACAAAGCTATACGAAGAAATATACATTAATGGGGGAAAATTGGAGGTGGTGGAAACTTTTGAATATCCTCTAGATAATCATTGATTACCAATAACGGTGGCACAATGAAAGAAATTAAACGGCGACTATCCATTGCTCTTCAAAGACTAAAACAGATGAATAAATTATGGAATGGGACAGACAGAACTACAAAAATTAGATTTTTAAGAGCATGCATCTTTCCCATTTCAACATACGCCTGTGAGACCTGGACACTTACTAAACAAGCTGAACAGCGCATAAACGCCTTTGAATATACATGTTATAGACGAGTTCTAAGAATATCTTGGGTAAAGAAAAGAACAAATGCATCCATTCTTCAAGAGTTGAATATTGAGGAGGGTTGGCTATTAAAGACGATAAAACAAAGAAAATTGAAGTATTTTGGTCACTTGAAACGTCACGGACGTTTGGAGAGAACAATAATGGAAGGGTATATGCCTGGGAAGAGAGGAAGAGGAAGGCCAAAGAGAAGATGGGTGCAGGATGTGGCGGATGATCTCCAGATGGGTGTATCAGACGCGGGACATCTTGCTTGTGATCGAGAGGTTTTCTGGAAGGTTGTTATGGGAGCCAGGTTCTGCAAAGGACATGCTACTGAATGAATGAATGAATGAATGAATGAATACGAACAAATAATAAAAATCTGGAGAACATAAGAATTACCCCACGACTGGAAAGAGTCATTTTTGATACCTATCTTTAAGAAAGGAGACAAGTTCCAATGTGAAAATTATAGAGGAATATCACCCCTGTCCATAAGCTATAAGATACTATCCTCTGTATTACTAAATAGACTAAAACCATATTCAGAAGACATATTAGGTGACTACTATTCGGGTTTCAGACAAAACAGATCAACAATAGATCAGATATTTATCTTACGACAAATAACCGAGAAAAGTTGGGAATATAAAAGAGATCTCCATAACGTCCCCCAGTTGACGTCACAGACACAAACGATACATAACCAGTCCGAGATAGGACTCACAAAACAAGAATTAGGGTGAATAAACCCACAAAAACTACGGACCTCAAAAATAACCACAGCTGATGAAGCAGGTTGAACGAGGCCGAATTTGGAATTTTTGTTTTTGAAAATTGGAATTGGAATTGGAATTTTTGTGGATTTTAAAAAGGCTTATGATAGTGTCCATACGAATAGACTATGGAATACTATGCATGAATTTGGAATATCAAGGAAGTTAATCACATGACCAGACTATGCATGGAAGATACTTATAATATAGTAACATATAAAGGCAGGAAATCAGACCCTTTCCAAATAACATCTGGCTTGAAACAGGTGATGAACTATCGCCGCTCATTTTCAATCTGTCTCTAGAGAAAGTTGTAAGGAAGGTAAAGGAGGAATATGCTATTGGAGGAACATCCAAACTGCTTGGTTATGCAGATGATATAGATATTATAGGGGGAAATGAACAAAAAAGATTGGACATATTGACTCACTTAAAGGAAAAAGCCCAACAAATGGGACTGGTTATCAACCAAGATAAGACAGAATATATGGTAATTTCAAGAGAAGGAAAGGCTAAAAACTCTGGCCACATACAATTAGATAATATGATCATTAAAAGAACGGAAACATACAGATACTTGGGTACAATCTTCAACTGCTCCAACATAATAATGGAAGAAATACAAGCTAGAATCAACTCTGGAAATAAGATATACTATGCACTACAACATCTACTAAAATCAAAGGCGCTATCTCGTAACACCAAGATCACAATATACAAAACACTGATCAGACCAGTTGTGCTGTATAGTTCTGAAACCTATAATACAACTAAAGGAGACGAAGCCTTGTTACAAACCTTTGAGAACAAAGTCTTAAGACACATCTTTGGGCCCATTAGGGATACACAAAGTGGAGAGTGGAAAAGAAGAAGCAACAAAGACATTTATGATCTGTTTAAATCCCCGCTAATCACTGGTATCATGAAGGCTAATAGACTGCAATGGCTGGGGCATATAGAAAGAATGGAAGATAATAGGGAAACAAAACTCGCTTACACTCAAGAAATAAATGACCGTAGACCACGAAGTAGACCAAGAAGACGGTGGAGAGATAATATACATACAGACCTACAAGCACTTGGAATCAGCGACTGGCAAGAGAAGGTCAACCAGAGAGACGAATGGAGACGGCTTGTATCTGCTGCAAGGAACCTCAATGACTTGGAATGCTGAAGAAGAAGAAGAAGAAGAAGAAGAAGAAGAAGAAGAAGAAGAAGAAGAAGAAGAAGAAGAAGAAGAAGAAGAAGAAGAAGAAGAAGAAGAAGAAGAAGATGTTCCTTATTTCAACATTTGTAAATCGCTTATGTCAACCTTCAAACTGTTCCCTGCAAAGTTGGCAGTACTGTAAATTACTTTGGTATCATAGCATAGCCGCGCTCCTTGGCGAAGGGATTACGAACGCGGTTCCTGATCCCGGATATCCGCGTTCGAAACACAGCTGCGCGCTATTTGGCAGCAGATCGCGTTGCGCTGGTTTTTTCTTTACGAAATGGTATGGCAAAAATTCATGTCTTGTCTGCAAACGTCCTGTCAAGAAAATGCTACTATCTGGGTGGTTTGGGAGGGGGGGGGGGGGAGGGGGGTTTGTTATGATTCACTATCAATTCGACTTTAGAAAGTCATCAACACTTCATCTTTGTCATAACCTAGCTCTCCTACCATACGTGCAGTAGCAATGTAGTACATTAAGTATACTTTTATGATCTGAATGAAGTTTTAAATTCTTAAATGTATCGCTTCCACGATATCTAAACATTGTTTGTCCCACCTCTTATCATCGCGTTGTCGTTGTTTAATATGCATTTAATCTTCGCTTTCTTCTTCTTTTGTTTTTCACTATTTCTGTTTGCGTCTTGCCATCTTTCGCACACCCCTCTCTTCGTGAGAATACATGTTTTCTCTTTTATGATTTTTGCCGTTTACTTCCCCTTCTTTGCAGCCATCTTTGCTTACGCTTCTAATAATTGTGCATGTGCTTTTTATTTTCACACACACCACAATCTACTCTTCTTCATTCTGATTGCACGTGTCTGCCATCTTCGACAGCGCATCTCATCTACGTTTCCCTTCTTTCTTGTCTTTTGTTTTAAAATGTCTGCTATTGCGATTATTTGCTCTACTGTTTTTCCTGCTTGGAAAGCTTGACAACAGCTTGAACGCCTATGTGTCACCTTGGCGCACCGAATGCTACTCTAGTACAAAACCTTGTAAATTCCATATTTTGGAGGCGTATTTGTCGAGTGTCAGTGAAGGTTTTACCTTCTCAGCAAGCAACCTCTGTGTGGTTTCTGTCAACGTCCAGCGCCTACTGCCACTGGGCTACGGTTGGCAGACACGTACACCTCGTCGACTTCCAGGTTTATGCTGAGTTCTGGACCATGCACAACAAACAAGGTCCTGTTTGCGAGCGTGTCTCCTAGGACTTCGACTCAGGCAACACTTTGTCACTGAACTAGATTTCCCATCCTTAATCCTGAGATCTGCCAAGCTAGAAACCTGACACTGCCGTCTACAAATCACCCAACATGCAACCCCTACAGACCTTGAAGGGTGCTCCAGGTCTGGATAGATCTTCGCTACATGCGATGTCTTCGGTTTATGAGGTAAACATTCTGAGAATGCCATTTTTAACAAGCTACAAAGCAAATAAATGCAAAGAACAGAATCGTGCTAGGAAACTCTTACTACCACGCAGCGACGACACAATCTTCCCCGAGTACATACAAACTTGTATACATGCTCACAAACATATGTACATAAACTTTGACCTATGCCCTAGCGACGCAGGAAAAGTTCAACAAAACCCACATGGAAAAAGGAAACAGGGATGACATTACTTCACGACACTGGTGAGGTGTTGTGTTTGTATTTGTTCAGGGTTATCAGATGTTACCGACATGTCTTGTCACTTGTAACTTTGCTTTTGAATATTTGTGAAGATGTGCAGTGGCGACACTCAAGGATGGAGAATTTACTTGAAAGTGCGAGCCGGGGGGTCTGAATAGGATACGCCTCTTGCTTGAAAGTAACAATGTTAGAAAACCCATAATTGTCCTCTAGATACATTAGATCCAACACCCCGGTGTTCATATCGTCTGATCATGTCCCACCACTGTGTCCTAAACCTAACAACTCTTTTCAGCTCTGCACCAGCCAGTGTCCAACATGTTTGTACGATAAGCTTATTCCTCGGATATCCTCTTTTCCTCTTGCTATCCAATATTTTCAGAAATACTCAACTATCTCCGTGTTTCATATTTTCAGCAAGCCAATATATTCTTATTTTTGCGTACAACAGTTGCCCATTTTCTTCAGTGTCATTACGAATTTGATAATTTTGTCACATTTCTGTCCAGCGTATTCTTTGCGTTCTGTTTTCATAACTGTTATTAGAATGCATATTTCACAGCCGTATAGTTCTATGGGCCAGCTATGCCTATTGACAATTCGTTTCTGGGGTTCAATACTTGATGCTAGCTGGCTAGGAGGAACGAACGCGTAGACAGGCTTGCGGGCGAGGCTCCTGTAAGGCAGCCGACAGGCCATGGACGAGGCTGGCACCCTGAACGCCCTCAGAGAGGGAGGACGAATAAATGACTCAAGGCACGGATGTGATTCTGTAACTATGACCAGACTGCAGTAAAATCAAGTCAAAGAGGGGGAGGAGGGGCAGGGGGGGGGGGGTGGTCAAGCTAAACTAGATCGCCACGTGGGAAGTATAGAATTGTCAATCAACACAGAACTGGTATTGTCTATGACTACTCACTAAGGCGAGGAACTGAACATTTGTGGTTTAATAGTTCGATGTCCAAGAGGATGGTCTGTTTATTTGTTCTTGTTTCGAACGCTCGCGTTGAACTTAAGCTTAGTCCATACACATGCTACTACGTTTAATGTACATGACTGTTTTTGCGTGTGGATTAGCTGTCTCTATTAGCCGTGTCCCTCGCTGTCAAAGTCTCACATGGAGTCGGTATGGACATAAAGATAGAAGGGATTTAGAGAAGGGAGATAACCCCAATACAAGGGAACTAAAGAGACCCACTCGAATGCTCGAACAATGTAGAGCCTTCGAGAAGGATAGGTCAGTTCGCCTACAGCCCCGTGGACACAGGTGGAACCCGCCTACCGCGTTCCAGGACCTGTTCCACGAGAAGCTCGAGGAGAGTTACAGCCCGTGTCCGATCGAGACACGTTAGAGGGCAGACGGCGACTGGACATCGAAGAAGCAAAAGGGCTTAACTTAAGGGGGACTTGATAGATTGAACCCAAGTGCATTTAGGAGTGTTACTCATAAGATAGATGATAGAGTTTGTTGTAATGATTATGTGTATGATTGCTTTGTTATGAACTCCTGTGATATTGTACTCACGTGTAGCTGGCTGCGAAACCCATTCTTCGCCAGCTGACTGTGAATAAATGATATCAGATAGTATCAGAACGGAGTTTGTTGCCTGTATGAACCCGAGTTTCATTTCCCTAGGCCTCTAGGACGTTGACACTCGCCATCAGGCGAGTCCACTCTGACTTGTGCGCTACTTGTAATTTACGATCCCCATGTCGAGAACGAGAAGTCAACATCTTATCTCATTTATCTTATTTCAATTTCACACCCATCTTCAGTAAGTATATTGTCTATATAAGTAAACTTCTCTACTTGTTCACTGGTCTCTCCCGCGACAATAATATTAATGTTATGCAAAATACTTTAGCTGTGTCATTTAGTTCAGCGAGTAGTTGTAATAATTGTTTGTTCCTTCTATAATGGCGAATATTTTTAAACAAGTGAATGAATCGTTACAATTATCTCGGAACAGGCATAACATCTTATGGGAGATGCCTTGAAGAAATTAGAACAAGAATTGTCACTGCGAAGGTTACCTTTTCCATCCATCCATCATGTGCCATGCCGGTAAGCGTGGGCGGTCATGTTCTGCCATCTCACTCGATCACCAGAGTCGTGGATCAGCTCCGTGTTTCTGTCTCGACCATGCCACAAGGCCAAGCCATCCAGGTACTTGCTTCTAGGTCTTCCCCTTGGTCTGTTCCCCTCGATCTTACTCACACCAAGAGAAACGTTTAAACAGCTTTCATATGCGGTGTCTGCGAAGAATTCTTGCTATTAAGTGGCAAGACAAAATCACAAATACTGAAGTATTGGAAAGATCAGGTTGTGTGACGGTTTATTCCATGCTCAGTCTTCGTAGACTTAGATGGATAGGACATCTTAGGAGGATGGATGATGGGAGAATACCAAAGGACATCTGTTTTAGTGAATTACAGATGGGGAAGAGATCTCAGGGTCAGCCTCTACTACGATACAAATATGTGTGTAAGTGGGACGTGACTGATACAGGCATTGATAATGCACATTGGGAGCAAGTCGCCGCTGAACGTGTTGCATGGAGGGCAAACATAAGAAATGGAATAAAGACAAAGGAGAACATTATTGCAGATAAGTCACACACCGAGCGTGTGAGACGTAAGATGGTGCATGATGGTGGAAATGACCACGTGTTCACATGCACCCACTGTGAACGAACATTTACAGCGCGAATTGGCCTTATCAGTCACATTCGCTAGCGCTATAGGTAAAAGTTATTATGCCTTTTTGAAGCACAAACTATCGTCTGTCAAGACGACAAGGTGCCAATATTATAGAAGTAAACAAAGACCTACATCATTTATTTGTTGACTACAAAAAGACTTTCGATAAAGTAAGACACGTCAACATGATAAAGATGCTCTCAGGTCCACAATCTGATGGGAAAGACTTAGACTTGTATGAAAACATATATTGGAAACAACAAGCTACCAAATAGATTGATAATAAAGTAGGGTTAATATAAGCCTATTGAGAGAGGTATGAGACAGGGATATGAAATGTCTCCATATCTTGTTTCCCTTTACAGTGAACATATTTTTAGAAATGTGGAACATATGAAGGGAATCATCATTGGGGGACGTAACATCAATAACATTAGATATGCAGATGATACAGTACTGGTTGCAGACAATGAACAGGACCTGCAAAATTTAGTAGATGCGATTGTTGAACACAGTGAACAACTAGGGTTAGAATTACATTTTAAGAAGACACAGATAATGATCGTCACTAGGAAGAAAGAAATACCAAAATATAATACATAAGTAAATTAGAATAGTCTTTAAAAAGTAAATCGGAACAATTATCTCGGAACAGTCTTAACATCTGATGGGAGACGTCTTGAAGACATTAGAACAAGAATTACCTTCTGCCGTGTGTCCATCGTGACGAGGCAGAGGAGCTTGTGTGTTCCAATGACCCTAAGAGCTATGTCGACGGTAGCACAGCGAATGGTAGGATCATCCATGTCGGACAGGTTAAAGGAGAGGAACCAGACTAAGAGACACACAAACCTGCTGCCTTGTAGGTAGACTTGGGACAGTCAAAGGTTGGGAAAGCACCCCAATAATGCATGTCGAAATCGGATGGCTGAGCTACAGGCTTGACAAAGCAGTGCAACTAAGCTTAATCAATTCATGATGCCACAGTTTACAATTAATCAGTATGGTACTAATCCCGGGAAGTCCCATCAGGGGGTCCACCCATTACTACTGGTGGTCACCTTCCCCTGTGCTATGGAGTCAAGGCTAAGAGTTTCTAACAAGAAAGTCCCATTAACATATTGTCTTCATAAAGATAGAATAGATGTGGCATGCATTCAAGAGACACACCTTAACGCCAATCGCAGATTCTAAGTCAGAGGATAGCAGGCAACACGTTTCGACCGCGAAGGACACAAAGGAGGAGTACTAATACTTACACGAAACACAATACCTTGCAGTGAAGTATCTGTGACTTCCGACAACCAAACAGAAATTATAGGTGTTGATATAATGATAAAGGACGTGAAAATTAGAATTTACAACCTGTATAGCCCAGCAGATAAGGACCTTACACTTTCAAACCATACTGGACTGAAGAACTACACATTTTTTAGGACAAAGTTGAAGATGCCAGGAAGACCGCAGAGAGAAATTGAGAGAGAGAGAGAGAGAGAGAGAGAGAGAGAGAGAGAGAGAGAGAGAGAGAGAGAGAGAGAGAGAGAGAGAGAGAGAGAGAGAGAGAGAGAAAAACAAACAACTGAAGCGGACATCTCTCTCAAAGCCATCTCAGCAAAATATAAAAGAACAGTAAATTAAACAAAAAGGTATTGTTGGAGGGAAACCCCCCCCCCCCCCCTCCCTCCAGAAAAGCTGAACTTTGACAGGGATGGAGACAAACTATGGAAACTAGTGAAAGCCATGAACAATGAAGGACCCAGAAACAAACAAACAAACAAATAACAATTAATTATTTGGTTGTTTCGGGATTTGAAATGTAAATACAGAGCACAACCCACTACTGGCAACGCTGATCGTATTCTGGTATGAACCTAAGGCCTAACCATGTCAATATGGAAGCACTATACTCGAGTTTCGCTCTCGTTTGAGCTCGTCATTAGTGCATATCCCTGACTGGATCCGGAAACAAGCCCCGGATCACTGGCGTGTGAAGCGGGTGTGTAACCACGCAGCACATGCTGGACACCCCAAATTATCATAACATAATATTACAACGTCACCCATCGTAGGCTATGCTCAAGATTGCCCAATCGCCGCGACTGACGTCCGTCAATCGATGTGGACCCGAACGATCAGGACTTCTCACTGGCAAGGAACACCAGGCCTCCTAAAATCCAGTGAGCAATAATCAAATTGATTATTTGGTTGTTTCGGGATTTGAAATGTAAATACGGAGCACAACCCACTACTGGCAATGCTGATCGTATTCTGGTATGAACCTAAGGAAATGCCTTGCTTACATAAAAATGCTGCAAATGCACTAATGGAACACTATGCTAGTGCAAACCACATTGATATTACAATGGAACAGAAGAAAGCAATCAAAGATAAACAGACACATCATAGTAATACAGAGACAGCAGCAGAATATATGATGGCAAATCTGAAAATGGAAGAAATGGAACAGGCAATGAATACCCTAAAGATGAAGAAATCACTAGGAAAGGATGGAATCACAAATGAAATGCTAATAGGATTAGGCACTAAAGCAAAAAAGAAACTACTAGCAGTCCTAAATTACAGCTAAAAGAGAGGAATAATCACACAGGCATGGAAGGAAGGCATACTAATACCAGTCCCAAAGAAAGGAAAAGACCTGGAAGAACCAAATAACTATCGACCTATCAGTCTACTTAGCTGTCTAGGAAAATTATTGGAACACATTATCAATGGCAGGCTAACATGGCATCTGGAAGAAAACCAACTGTTAACACCACACCAAGCATTATTAAGAAAGTACAGATCCACTGAAGATCAAATAACCCATTTAGCTCCGGAAATAGAGAATGCATTCCAAGAGAGATAGAACACACTAGCGGTCTGGACAGATTTTAGAAAAAGCATTTGATAAAGTATGGAAGGAAAGGCTTAAAGTAAATCTGCAAAAAATGCATGTTTGTGGGAAAATGTACAAATGGATCAGCCACTACCTTGAGAACAGAACTGCGAGGACAAAAGTACAAGGATAAAACCAGCAAAAAGATGCTGTTGGAGCAAGGTGTCCCCCAAGGAGGTGTTCTTTCACCAACATTATTCCTAACATATATAAATGACATCACGGAAAATTTTCCAGCCAGAGTACATACATACTCCTTTGCAGATGACCTAGCCATATGGGCATCTGAAGAATATACTAGTACAGCTAACAGCAGAATACAGCAAGCCTTATTAGCGATAGAGGACTGGTCAAAATCATGGCTAGTGAAGATAAGTGAGGAGAAAGCAACATGCACAGTGTTCTCCCTCTCAAATAAAACTCAGCAACCAAAGCTGGTATTGAATGAGAAATATTGCGCCATGAAGAAAATCCAAACTATCTAGAAGTTACCTTTGATCGTCGCCTGACATGGAAGACGCAGGTTGAGAAAAATCAAACAAGAGCAAGGCAAAGAATGGCAATCATGTAAAAGCTTGCTGGTCTAACGTGGGGAGCAGTGGAGAAAGTTCTTAAGAAGTTATACACTTTACGGGTGAGGCCAGTACTGGAATATGGCATCGCAGCTTGGGCAACAGCAGCTAAGTCAAACTTTAACAAAATAAGTAGAGTCCAAAATCAAGGAATGCGGATCATAACTGGAAGTCTGAAGACAACGCCTATTAACGAACTGGAAAAGATAGCTTGTTGTCTACCAATGCAGGATAGAAAAGATAGTAGAGCCCAACAACAAGCTAGTTACACTATGAACAGATTCTTTCAATGTGTGTTCTGTTCAATATCAGCCTCATTACCTCGCCTGTCGATTCGCTGGAATTTGTTTTGTTCACTCCACAAGCTCCTCATTAGTTGATCCTGTCACATAATTCTAGTCCTTCCATTCTGAGCAGCCACAAGTTACGGGATGTGTGTAGTTTATTAGTACTTGTGTTAGTCGTTCTTCGTGCCTATGATCTACCTGGTGTTTGTAAAGTCTCACTACACTTTGTATGTAGAACAAACCTAAAAAAAAAAAAAGCAAGTGATGTAATTAAAAATGTCCTCCACAGTCCATCATGAAGCAATATGCAGCAAATGGCTGTCGTCTGCTGGAGTAATTCTTTGCACTCCAAACCGAATGGTTAATTGCCATTCAAGAAATAACAACAGACACGTAGCAGAAGGTATTTGACAATATGACTAGGCGTGTATAGTTATGTTTTGAAGCTCGTGGTAGATATGTACAACACCTGTTATAATTAATACTTCATTGGTACTTTCCAGCTTCCCCAAAACAGCTTTAGACCATAGCATTGACTATTGTAACTAATTTAATTAATTTCTTAGCTCATGTTTTGATACATCATGTACTTAATTTTTCAAATTTATTCTACATACATAGTGTAGTGAGACTTTACAAACACCCAGTATATCGCAGTACTGATTTGACGTTGGATTTACATATTCTATGCTTTATACTAGATTTAAGGTCCGAGTGCTTCCACAAATTGCCTCATGCGTTGAACGCCCCTCTTACCTTTTGTATTCTTGCTATAATATATTTATCTGTTCCCCTCAATCATTGTCGACATTGCTGCCAGCATATGAAAATGATTTCACCCCTTGAAGTGAGTTTTCACAAAGGGTTTTCATTTGCTTCAGTTGTTTTCATTATCTTTATCCTTTTCTTATTGGTTATTATACCTATTTATTGTGACGCCAATCATAGGTGTTATATTTATCTTGCGTCTGATTTCGTGTGTGAGACAGGAGAGCAATATCATCAGCGAAATCCAGAGCATCAAGTTGCTCTATCAGTCCACTTCAATGCTTTACGTTATAATTATGTGTAATA
>OY992880.1:109018336-109038336 GCA_963921405.1 Cepaea hortensis
TTGTTAGTTACTCTGGCAGCCCAAGGAATTCGCAACATTCGTCTGAGTAATCACATCTCTGCTGCTTTAAAGTTCTTCCTAATTTGTTCATTTACATTACGAGTTTCACTACCACACAACAAAACTGGTTCTATATAGCATTTCAGCACTAGACGCTCTCAAATCCGGCAATGTACCAGGAAACGATAGTATTCCACCTGCAATTTTTAAAATTTGATAAAGAAACAATCATCCCAGAACTGTATGCTCTGCTGGGAAAAAAATCAGTACAAAATATGAGGGACGCAAGCATTGTTACCATTTATAAAAACAAAGGTGGTAGAAGCGACTTCAACAACTATCGTGGCATTTCCCTCCTCAGTATTACAGGCAAGATTATCGCTCGAGTAATCCTAAAAAGATTACACATTCTTACTGAAATAAACTACCCCGCATCACAGTGCGGATTTAGACCCAACAAGTCCACCATCGACATGATTTTCTCACTCAGGTGCTCCAAGAGAAGTGCAGAGAACAGAGGAAGCCATTATATATTGCCTTCATCGACCTCACAAAGAAATTTTTGACTTCGTGAGCAGAGACGGCCTTTTTAAGATCGTTGAGAAGATAGGATGTCCACCCATCCTGCTAAGTATACCATGAAACAGTGTTATGTACACCATTAAACAATGTTATGTATACCATTACGCAATGTTGTATATACCATTAAACAATATTATGTATACCATTACACAGTGTTATATATACCATTAAACATGGTTATGTATACCATCAAACAATGTTATGTATACCATTACACAATGTTGTGTATGCCATTAAACATGGTTATGTATACCATTAAACAATGTTATGTATAGCATTACACAATTTTGTGTATACCATTACACAATGTTATGTATATCATTACACACTGTTAGGTATACCATTAAACAGTGTTATATATACACCATGAAACAGTGTTATATATACCATTACTCAATATTATGTATACCATTACACAATAAACAGTGTTATGTATACCATGAAACAATGTTATGTATACAATTACAGAATGTTGTGTACACCACTACACAATGCTATGTATACCATTACACAATGTTAGGTATACCATTAAACAGTGTTATATATACCATGAAACAGTGTTATATATACCATTAAACAATGCTATGTATACTATTACACAATGCTATGTATACCATTAAACAGTGTTATGTATACCAGAAACAATGCTATGTATACAATTACACAGTGCTATGTATAACATTTTTTCCCCCGCGTTTCCATCCTGTTTCAGGATATTGCGGTCAACACCAGCATCTTTCAGCTGTATGTTGATTCCTAGGCTAGATTACGCTCATCAGCACGCCACGACTTTCTGAGCGACCGGCTCCATACTCTCATAAGTCACTTTTGCGATTCGAACCACTGCTAATTCTCGTCGCGTCACGTGACGAGAGTATTCGGGGTTAGCGGAGAAAGCTGCTAACCCCTCGGCCTCGAAGCCGGTTATGTATAACATTACACAATGTTATATATACCATTACACAATGTTATGTATACCATTACACAATGGTATGTATACAATTAATCAGTGTTACGTACACCATTAAACAATGTTATGTATACCAGTACACAATATTATGTACACCATTAAACAATGTTATGTATACCATTAAACAATGTTATGTATACCATTACCCAGTGTTATGTATACCATTACACAATGTTATATATACCATTACACAATGTTGTGTATACTATTACACAAAGTTATATATACCATTACACAATGTTACATATACGATTAAACAATGTTATGTATACCATTAAACAATCTTAATGTTACGTATACCATTAAAACATGTTTCATGACCTCTGCATGACACTGCGATCAACCCGAAGCCCAGGTTGATTTAGTAAGCAAGTATTAGTTCAATAATTTATCACTGCTTTTTGAACTCAAAGTCAACTTTTAAGTGCAACTGACTGGCTGGTGCCTGAATTGAACCCACAACGATACATTCAGCGCACCGGAAGTTTATGCGCCACCCCATTAACCCCCGCTGACCTTTGACCTATACCATAATTTATTACTAGCCCGCTCCATGGCGAAGGTGTTACAGATGCGGTTCGTAATATCGGATACCTGCGTCCGAAAAACAGCTGCTGGCGACTTGGAAGCAGACCGCCTTGCGTTGGTTTTTTACTAAATGGTATGGGTGCCGGTAGTTCAGAAAGCAATGGCAAACTACTGAACTTAAACTTGCCAAGAGATCACAAAAGCGAAAAATTCTGGTGTTGACTGCGACGTCCTGTAAGGGATATGCAACTAACTTTAACTTTAATATTTTGAACTAAGTAAACACACACACACACACACACACACACACACACACACACACACACACACACACACACACACGCGCGCGCGCACACGCAAGCACGCACGCACGCACACGCAAACGCACAAGACTTTTACCATTTCTGTGTGACCATTGCCTAGATGTATAATTCTGTGAATAAGTAAATATACTATTCATTATCATTCATACAGATGGAGATAGGCATAGCCGAATGGGTAAGGTAACTCATTCTTAAATATCCGGTGTGCTGATGCTGAGGCAGCGGGTTCAACCCCAAAACCAGTCAGTTAGACTAAATGTTGGCGTCTCATCCTTCACTTGGGGTCGTAAATTACAAGTTTCTGAAGTCGGAGTGGGTTCTCAAGATGGCGAGGGACACTGTTAATAGGGAAAGTTAATCCACACGCACTAGAATAATTAGCTCGTGTATAGACTACGCCTGAATCCAGAGCGAGCCCCCCCCCCCCCCCCCCAAAAAAAAAAAATAAAATAAAAAAAAAAATTATCTCATACACATAATTACCAGACATAATTTATTGCATCGCTGTCTTAGTATAGGATAATCTTGCCTCTCTACATATCTGAAAGTTATGTGCCCCTGTCAATAGAAAGTACCTCAGCAAAACAAAACTGCAGCAAGGAAGTGACGGTGTTTAAAATGGTAATGAAATGAACAAGAGACACATTCACATCTCAGCGAGTCTGCAGCAAGTTCACACTGTAGCCACGTCACTTTCGCACAGCCACATAGTAGAACATTTAGTTCCGTTTGACGTGAAGTGACTTTGACGTCATGTCACCTCATTCTCCCAGCAGATGGAGAGATTTCGTGACTTGACTAAAGTGTAAAGCCGAGCTGTAAGGGCATCGGATAACTCATCAATATAAGATCAGCTCTCAGTGTCTGTCAAAATCTGATTATGCATGGAAACTAAACAGCGGCCATTATAACCGTTCGTTTCATACTAGTCCAGATAGGACTGTGTGTTTCTAAAGCTGATTGGGACATGAAGCGTTTCCGAGTAATGCCTGGTGATCAACATCCAATAAAAAACACAGGAGACGGCTCAAACCACTGGATCACAACGCCAGTGTCAACAGCTTAGATCCGAAAGGTCCGAGTCCTGAGTGTTAGTTTTAGATTTGCTTCCAAACTCCCCAATCTCCGCTTCCAGACTCCCGCAGACTGCCGGGACAGCGTGCACAAGCGATCTATCTTTCAGATGCTGGTGGGGAAAATACAGTTGTATTGCACTCGTCGACATAGTGATTGATCGTGACAGATGGAAGGTTCTTGATCGCTGGAATAACGAAACGGTTTGGAAACAGTTATTAATGTAAGGATAAGACCAGCTTCATGCAAAACTGATATTTACACGGCGTGTTTATGGCCTGTTAATGATTAAGTATATCAACACTAGCACCATCAACTTTACAGCTGTTTACTGTTATGGACTTCCCTATTTTAAACACGTTAAAACAAATTAACAGCGTTAATAAACGGATAAAAAGAGATTTATCGAAGGGTTTTTTGTGTGTGGAAGTATAACGTACACTTGTAATTGTTTTGTCCCCTGCCCATTTGTGTTAAAATAAGAAGTGACAGGTAGGCTGAATTAGACTGGACGTTAGGAAGGAGATTACTAGATAATGAATAGAAATATGCATTTCATTTTATCCCCTGTAGCGTAGTGGTGAAATCATAATCTTAGGGACTCAAGGACCGAAGTTCAAGTCTCAGAAGTCTTGAGACTTTTCGGTGACTTGTATAGTGTCAGGTTGGAACACGCACTATAAAGTAAAAAAAACAAAAAAAAACAACGTAAATTTAAAGGAGACAGCTGACATTTGTTAGCGACAACACGAGAAAGGAAAAAGCTGCAACGCAATAAAACAAGTGCAGTATAATATAACAACAACATATTGCAATAATTATAACATACTGTAACAATTGTATGCCGGCTCCCTGGCCGACGAGTTAGCAGCTTTCTCCGTAACCCCGAATACTCTCGTGGTTGACGTGAGCGCACGAGAATTAGAAGTGGTTCGAGTCGCGCCAGTGACTTATGAGAGTATGGAGCCGGTCGCTCAGAAAGTCGTGGCGTGCTGATGAACGTAATCTAGCCTAGGAATCAACATACAGCTGAAAGATGCTGGTGTTGACCGCAATATCCTGAAACAGGATGGAAACGCGGGGAAAAAAACAAAACAATTGTGACATACTGTAAGAACTACAGAATAACTGTAACAAAACGTAAGATTAGCGAACAAAGTAATAGAGAATAAAAGAACCAACGAACGAGCGGATTTTATTTTCAAAGGGTCACAAATTGGGCACTCAGACCTGTCTTACATTCGGCCCTTCCAGTGACTCATCTTTCGCACACTAGTTATTTAACATGAATGTTACATCTACATCGACACGTTGTAAATGAATGCTGTAAACACCAGAGAAAGAGGCCGAGGGTAAATTTTCGAAAACATTGCAGCTTGGTACAGAAAAACATCAGAACATGAATTTGTAACATACTGTTGGAGAACCGAAACAGCGGGGAAGTGAAAGTGCATCTGATTATATCAACCCTCGTTTTTCATTCGGTTATGGAAATTACTGAACATAATCACTTCAGGGTACAGCTCCATTTTGTATGAGTGTGTTATTAAAACAACGTACAACAGAGAGCAAGTGGCCAAGTTCATAAAGACCTAGGGGCAAGGAGATAATGACTGCGACATATGCAGCAAAGTGGACTGTTTTGAATTGAACACGATATGGAAATAAGCCGCGATATCGTAGGGGCTAGACGTTCGACCACCGGTCCGATGACTTTGGGTTAAAATGCACAATAGGGGGGGGGGGGGGGGGCACTTTCCAGGACATTTTCTGGTATCTATTTTAGCCAAGGTTAATGTATATATATATTTTTTTATGTCCTGATCGAGGGGTTAGCAGCTTTCTCCGTAACCCCGAATACTCTCGTGGTTGACGTGAGCGCACGAGAATTGGAAGCGGTTCGAGTCGCGCCAGTGACTTATGAGAGTATGGAGCCGGTCGCTCAGAAAGTCGTGGTGTGCCGATGAGCGTAATCTAACCTAGGAATCAACATACAGCTGAAAGATGCTGGTGTTGACCGCAATATCCTGAAACAGGAAGGAAACGAGGAAAAATATACCTTGCTGGACGTTGCAGTCAACACCAGCATTTTTCTGCTGCTGTTGATGTACTAGGCAAGCTTTTACGTTCAGTAGTTTGCCATTGCTTTCTGAATGACCTGCTTCCATACCAATACATGCCTTTTGCCACAGAGACCGGCTTACACACACACACACACACACACACACACACACACACACACACACACACACACACACACACACAAACAAAAAAAATTATAAATATAAAATCGAACAGAACACCTTCTGAAGCAAGTAAGAAGATGTAAGTACTTAGGTAGTATAATATCAACAAATGGCAAATCAGAAGACGTATTTGAAAATAGGTGCAATAAGGCAAACCAACTCATTGGACAAATGGTACGTCAACATATACTAAGAAAGCACTCTATAGCACAATTTTCCTACCAACTCTATGCTACCAGTGCCAAACCTGGACAATGAGAGAAACAAAAAAGAGAAAAGAAAAATTACAACAGAAATAAGATTCCTGAGAAGAAATACTCTATGCATCAAGAAGAGAGAAAATCAGGAATGACGTAATCAGGACTAGAATAGGAGTTATTGAATTATGTTCACTGTCGTGGTAAGCAAGCACTCTAACAACTATGCCACTGCGTGAATTACCGGTGGATATACACTTTGAAAAGCGTAAAGGGAGGACTGTCTCTGCTTGTTGTCTGAAGAGATGGAACTAAACAGTGTAACACATATCTTAGGCCATTATTATAAAGAAACAACAACTCAGAAAACTTGAACAAGCTAGACTGGATCGAGTCTAATAATCTGTCTAATCAACATGCAGAGTCACACAAGTGCGCGCTCAAGTATTTTTTTTTACAAGATACACACAGGAACCTAATCTCCCGAACAAGATTTTCTGCCAGTCTCCGAGTCGATAGCCACGGGCTTATGTCAATATTGTTAAGGCGTCAGTTCTAAGCCGTTAAAATAGCACTATATTATGTCTGTCAACACTTGAGCCGAATGTCTATCTTGCAGGCAGCGCATGAATTTGTGGGATGAGAATAACACAAATGTGATTAACAAATTTAGTGGCTACATAATTGGTGTTAAGAAGGGAGTAAATTTCAATGATGCTAGATAAAAGGCATTAACGTAAACATATTGTACTTGACAATTAAGCCATGGTGTGGATGTGGAGTGTTAAAAACAAAAAGTTACTTGTCACTTTCGTATCCTTTACAAGACGTGGCAGTCAACCTCAGCATCTTTTTTTGGCTGCAAGTGACTTCTTGACAAGTTTACGTTTTGAAAAGTTGCCATTGCTTTCGGAACGACCGACACTCATACCATTTTATGAAACCATACACAAGTCGGTCTGCTGCCAAATCCCCCCCCCAGCTGTGTTTCGAACGCGATAATCGAGATTACGAATTCCGTCCTTAACTCATTCACCACGGAGCCGGATGTGGAGTGTTCGGACCATCATATTTTTGTCAGTCTGGGTTCACTGGGGAATAGATGGCTAGTTTTTCCATCCCCTAGCGAATCAGGACAGCTGACAGTGTCAGCGTAACGGACGGCGTAGTTGGCAATATGTTGTTTGTCCATCAAGAATGATGATAACCATTATATGACGTTGGATGAAGAATGACTTGCCCGATGACTTGGATTAAAGTGAGGAAGAGTTGCGCAATTCGTCGACGTCACTCTCTCGCCTGAGTCCATCTGAGTCCAGTGGCAAGACAAGTCGAGACGACTGGAGACGAATACAGGTGCAGTGGATGACCAGGGCGCTCTACGTGCCTTGCCGTGCTCATTACGTTCCACAACGCTTTGCAGGTAAACGCCGTCTTGCCCGTTGAATCAGGAATGATTTCTTCCGCGCAGTCTGCCGAATCCTGTCTTCACATGCTGGGTAGGCATACCGTAGTTTAACTCTTGGTTTGACACCAAATCGGGTACCCATGCCTGGTTTAGCCAGCCTCTCACAGCTGTTGTCCGGGGGGTGGCAGCTGTCGCATGCTGACAGCTACTAGGAGCCACAGGCACGAGCTGGGTGTCAGGCTTGGACCAGTGGGGGATGGGTCCTGAAAAGGACATGAGAGTCATCCTTACCAAAGGTGCTACCAATGCCTGGCACCCCGTACCCCCCCCCCCCCCCCCCCGAGTTGGCAATGTATAATTGTGCCAATATTATGGCACAGATTCCATGCCCAGTATCTCTGGGATCAACCCATCATCATCACCAACATGTGCCCTACTAACTGGTGTTGACGTCCATGCATCTCTACAGATCTCGGACCCTGTAGTTCTGCTTCAGTTCTGTTGATGATATTCCTCCAGGCTAACTTCTCTGCCCGTCGAGAATCATTTCTCATTGTCTGCCTGTCTCCTCTTTTACTGTTGGTCTTTCCAATCTTCACGTTTTCCAATGCCTCTCTTCCCATGACAAGACCAACAAACATTATCTTCTTCATATTTTTTTGTTTGTTTGCATATCCTTTACATGACATCGCTGTCAACATCAGCATCTTTCAGCTGATTGTTGATTTCTTGGCAAAATTACGCTCAGTAGTTTGCCATTGCTTTCTGAGCGACCCCGTAAGTTACCGTCGCGGCTAGAACTGCCACCGATTCTCGCGCATGTCACGTTACTCACGAGAGTATACGAGATTACGGAGAAAGTCGCTAACCCTAGGCCAGGGAGACCGACATCTTCTTCATATATTTGTGTATAATGTGGTTTTATGTCTTATGCTATCTTAGCTCAGTGCAGGGATAATAAGAAAAGTTTGGGTTAATTGTTTTTGTTTCAGTTAGGTTTTCCTAACCCCCTACTCCCTTTTAGTTCGAAAAAAGTTGTTGCTCAGCCTTCTCATGCACTGGTTGTTGATTACAGTAACGAGGTCGGTCCAGCCTATGCAAATGAGTATTAGAAATGGTTTCACATGGAACTGAGGAAGAAGGCTCTGGTCACCACCATCTCGATGTATTTTTATATATTATATAAAAGCCATAAGAATCCCACAGCATATATTACCTTTGAGTTGCAGTTTTGTGGTTTTACATAATCTAAACAAGGGAGTAATGAGATCGATGGTCAGTTTCCTTCCACGGCACCTTTCCTTCTCAGACACTTCCCAACAATTTGGAGCATTATCGGATACCCATATTATGAGTCTCAGTTAAGGCCACAATGAAAAGTTAAAATGGTATTTCATACCGGTCATAATGGACGATAATTAACTGCAAGGTGAAAAAGGATGGTAGCCAGTAAGACTGCCCCTGCAGGCTCTTCGAAATCTCGCACAAGACTCCAGGCTACTTCCTCGCTACATCCTATATCTATACGACTCCTTCCTGGACCTTAACAAAACCAGCAGAGCATTTCGGAGCTGGCAGAACTCACGAGATGCAGAGTGCAGAACTCATTGGCATAATTTACATGTTCTGGCACGGATCAATACTCTTCGAAATCATTGCTGATGTATTGGTTACAGGTTTGAACTTCTCTAGCAATTAAGCTGCTGAAGACCAAGTTCACCCAAAATACGCACAAACAACAACCAGACTGGCACACCTTAAGTAAATGCGATATCCCAGTGTCAATATTTTGATATGGCAAACCAGCAGAACATACTTTGATAGATTGTACTAAAAGCTCCTAGTACTACAGCCGCGGTGCCACGGTGATTAGTGCTCTTCCCTGCCAAGACAGTGGTCAGGGTTTAGTCTTCAGCAGTAGCAGGGTTATTTGTTGCCAAAATTATAGTTCTGGTTTGGACCCAGCCTCATAGCAATGTGTGCCAGATAATTGTCAGAATGTTCTGGGAAGGCAACGCCAGGACAAATTGAACTGGTCACCACATGTCTCGTATGCTGTGGCGTAGAATATGTTTTATTTTAGTTTAGTTTAGTTTAGGTTAATTTACTCGACGGATCAACATCACGGCACACGGACGTAACCCATAAGTGCTCCGTTTTAC
The DNA here is from genome assembly GCA_963921405.1 of Cepaea hortensis. NCBI lineage: Eukaryota > Metazoa > Mollusca > Gastropoda > Stylommatophora > Helicidae > Cepaea > Cepaea hortensis. Next base: position 109,027,827 of record OY992880.1, read on the forward strand.
TCCTAACTCAAGCCCGAGTCCGGAGAATCCCAGCTCAGTGCACGAACTCCGTAGCACCGGCGAGGATCCTGAATTATTCTTATACTTTGGGTAGATTTTTAACTCGAAGTTTTGCCCGGACAGCGCCGTTAGGCTACACCTTTTCGATTTCCAACTGCCAAGGGATTTTCTACGTGCGCAACAATACACACGGGCGTCTGATCACACTTCCCAGAGACCAGGGGCAATTTTGTTACTAGAAGTCCACGTAAAAAAATCCCGGGCATCACCGGGGCTTGAAGCCGGGACCTCCAGCACTCGAGACGGACACCATACCTCGAGACCACTCAGCCTCCTTGGCGTAGAATATATAACGTTTAAACACTTCTTACTCCAACGTCAGTGTATGCTATGGGGCTACCTCTACCTGTACTATCATTGGAATGATGAAGACACGTTATAGTTAACACTATTTGGTAACGCACTTGTTGATTTCGTGTGTTTATAAATACATCACTAGTGTTCAAGATCGTCATAATATCTCAACATCCAAGCTTAATTACTTGGACAATACCCCACGTTAGTGAAATAGCATGAAATATAACTGTACAGGTAATGATCGGTACTCAAAGAAATAGAGGAAAGAAACAGTAATTAGGGGAAACACACTAGGCAACATAAGCATTGAAAGCTATAGAGGTCACAGCGTTATTTGAGCCCACAGCCGCCAAATGACGATAGCTCACTTGAAAAGACAAGTGTACTTTGAATCACGGGATATCTTAGTGGCAGTGCGTAGAAGAACATTTGCTAGGTCAGCGAGGTGGTGTCGGGACATTTATGAGCGCCAGGGTTGAGTTCCAGTATGGCCACATTACCTTTCAATGTATATGTCGTGTAGAATGTCCTCTGAGAGCCGCCTGGACGTCATGGGTTCCATCCACATCAGGACGGATTAGATTTAAAAAATATAAAAAACTGACCTGGGTCCCAAGATGGAACCGCTCTGCTCATAAAATGAGTACCAGTAAATGTATGTGGAAATGGAGGCGGTCGGCTGTTTTGCCTTAGTACCTATAAATAGCTGTGAATTTATGTCTTATGCTATCTTTGCTCAGTGTAGGGATAATCGACGAGGTTTGTTCTAAATCTCTTGGCTCAGTATAGGGATAATTAACGAGGTTTGCTCTAACTCTCATAGCTCAGTGTAGGGATAATTAACGAGGTTTGCTTTAACTCTCTTAGCTCAGTGTAGGGACAATCAACGAGATTTACCTTAACATTTTCTGTTACAGTTAGGTTTTCCTATAGATTTGTTTCAGGCCCCCTCCCCCGCCCGTTAGTTCAAACAAGATATTTTGCCCGTGTTTAACAAATATTTATTACTCTGACATACTAACCTGAAACAAAATGAGTTCACAAACGAGTATTGTAGATGCAGTAACAAGTGGACATCAGGTGCCTTGCTTTATTTCTAACTAGCTGACCCGGCCCGGCTTCGCCCAGACCTTGTGTGGAGCATCTCATTTAATTCATATAAGTAGTCATATAAGCTCCCGTTCCCGACTATCTATCTGTCTGTCTATCTGTCTGTCTGTCTGTCTGTCTGTCTGTCTGTCTGTCTGTCTGTCTGATCCGGCCCGGCTTCGCCCAGTCCCTGATGGGGAGCATCTAATTTAATTCATATAAGTAGTCATATAAGTTCCCGTTCCCGACTGTCTGTCTGTCTGTCTGTCTGTCTGTCTGTCCCTCCCTCCCTCTCTGTCTGTCTGTCTGTCTGTCTGTCTGTCTGTCTGTCTGTCTGTCTGTCTGCCTGTCTGTCTAATCATTTATTGGTTGCAGTTAGAACAACCTTAGATAAACGAAGACCAACTTACAAAAAGCATTAGAAAGAGCACTTGAAAGATCTTTACACCTTCCCCTACAATTAACTTGGGTAAATGGAGCGGCGGCAGCATCAGCAGCAGAAGAAGAAAAAGGAGGAGTAGGAGCTGGGAGGAGGAAGAGGGAGGTGAAGGAGGGAGGAGGAGGGAGGAGTAGGAGGGAGGAAGAGATAGGCGGAGAGAGGACGAGGAGGGAAGAGGAGGGAGGAGGAAGGAGGAGTAGTAGTAGGGAGGAATAGGAGGGAGGAGAGATTAGGAGGAGGAGAGAGGAGGAGGAGGGAGGAGGAAGAAGGAGGAAGGAGGAGGAAGGAGGAGGAAGGAGGAAGAGGGAGGAGGAGGCAGGAGGAGGAGGCAGGAGGAGGGAGGAGGAGGAGGGAGTAGGAGGAGGGAGGAGAAGGAGGGAGGAGAAGGAGGGAGGAGAAGAACGCAGGAGGAGGAGGGGGAGGAGGAGGGAGGAGGAGAGGGAGATGGAGGGAGGAGGAGGGAGGAGGAGGAGGAGGGAGGAGGCGGAGGAGGGAGGAGGCGGAGGGAGAAGGAAGAGGGAGGAGAAGGAGGGAAGAGGATGAGGGGGAGGAGGAGGAAGAGGGAGGAGAAGGAAGGAGGAGGAGGAGGGAGGAGGTAGAGGGAGGAGGGGAAGAGGAAGAGGGTAGGAGGAGGAGGGGAGAGGAGGAGGAGGAGAAGGGAGGAGGAGGGAGGAGGTAGTAGGATGATTGATTGCCATCCCACCAGGTTAATATGTTATCGCGGACCTCAGAGAGAAGTGTCTATGTAGAAGACCATTTCCTGGACGTACGTCTTTTGGGAGGGGGAGGAGGGAGGAGGGAGGAGGAGGAAGAAGAAAAAAAAAATACGACAGTGGGCTGCTCTGGAATGAAAGGAAGGCGTGTAGAAAATTTCATCTCAATCGGATGGGCCGTTCGCGAGCGCATAAAGGACAGACGGACATACAGACATACGGACAGACAGACAGACAGACAGACATACGGACAGACAGACAGACAGACAGACAGACAGACAGACAGACAGACAGACAGACAGACAGACAGACAGACAGACAGACAGACAGACAGACAGACAGACAGACAGACAGACGGAGATCCTTTTTTATATATAAGATAAGGGATGAGATCTCATTAGTAGAGAGAGAGAGAGAAGAGAGAGAGAGAGAGAGAGAGAGAGAGAGAGAGAGAGAGAGAGAGAGAGAGAGAGAGAGAGAGGAGGGAACCTGTGGTGATGCAGTGGCAACATCTCAGCAAGATGTGGAGAAACATGATCGCCCACACCAATCGGCAAAGCACTTGATATTGATGATAATGATGAAAAAGCACGTATAGTTTTCATAAAGAAATACTGTCCATTTTCAGTATATTAAGATCTATGTTTAAAAATGAGGTGGCAGTTCAGTGACTTTGCAACAATACCCCGGCACAGCGCTAGTAGAAGGTTACCGACCCCAGGTCTAGACTCTACCGCGGCTCCCGTCTATAACAGATGCATGCTACATGTAGTTTACTGGTGAATTAGGCAACAATTAAGGGGCACAATTCAGAAATCCTCAATCATTCTAAGAATCATAGATTGCATACCCTGATGTGCACATTCAACATATTTATCTGACGAAACAAATCTTAATTTTTCACAATTAAGTAGGGTCGTAGGGCCGCGGTAGCGTAGAGGCTAGACGTTGGCTTGCCAGGACAGATGGAAAAAGGATGCGGGGGAGGGGAAGGGGGCGTCATAGGTTCAAATCCGCATCGAGGTGAAGTTGTAAAATTGATATGGGTTCTCCCCGATCGACCCAGCTTAAAATGGGTAACAGGAAACGACTTGGAAAATGAAGGCAGGCTTGATATTGCCAAAATCACCAGTGGAGCGGTCTACACAAGTTTGAGTTTAGCACCAGATACCAATACGTCTTAAGGAGTGTAAAATAATACTTTCTTGTATTTACATGTTTATTTTCTGAATTTCTTCCGCACGTCGTCAATTACAAATGAGCGCTTGACTTGTACATAACCATCACGGGGCAGGTCCTTTGCAGAGACTCCTTTGAGATTCGCTCGTTAATTATCTTTCAAGAAAAACAAATCCCGATGCAGGAACCAGCAATGGATCAGTGAGGTGTGTGATCATCACATGCTGTAGGCCTGAATACATGGGACAATAGTTGGCCAGTCTTTTCCTCGCTTAGCGACCTGCGAAAGAAGGGTTCAAACAATTGTCAGACTGCGCTCATGACATTATCAGCGTGATGACACGATTACACTAAATCCCCAATAATTGCGCCTCCTGTAATTTAATGTCGGTGTATCATAAATGCTGGCGGATCGCTGCATCCTCTTCTAGGAACCATGCCTACCTTTATATTTTATTATTGCCAAAGTATTTCAGTCTTCACATGTTAAATATGGTATGTGGCGAAAAGATTGGAAGAGAACTATTTTCAATCCAATACCAAAAAAAAGGGCAACCTGAAATTATGCACCAACTATAGTACTGTTACCCTGATCAGTTATGCAAGTAAAATTCTACTAAACACCATAATGGGAAGACTTCGTAAGAAAATGGTAGAATAAATTAACGTGGTTCAAGCTGGATTTAGACAAGGAAGAGGTACAAGAGATCATATTCTCAACATGCGTTTAATAATAGAGAAGTGCACATAATTTAATTTAAACCTGTTCGATTGTTTTGTGGATTATTCAAAGGCATTTGACTCTGTGCAACATCAGAAACTTTGGAAAATCATGAAGAACATGGGCTTTCCATCACATGTATTACAACTAATGAAAGTGCTCTATCTGGACCAACAAGCAGCAGTTAGAATTTATGGCGAGACATCAGAATGGTTTGACATCAAGCAAAGAGTCCGTCAGGGATGTGTGCTGCCCCCTATTTGTTTAACCTATGCGCCGAACATATCATGAGAAATGTAAGAGATGATATAAACAGGGGACTATATGATGTCCTAAATATCGGTGGTCATGACATACCAGAGATTCGGTATGCTGATGATACAGTATTACTCTCCACATGACAGAATGGCATGGAACACTTATTAGCTTCAACCCAATTGAATAGTGAAAATCACAACTTATATCTTAACATAACAAAAACAACGGTAATGCATACAGATAAAACTACTATGGCGAAAGAAATATATGTTAATGAGGAAAAATTGGAGGTGGTGGAAAATTTTGAATATCTTGGGTCATTGATTACCAACAATGAAAGAAATTAAACGACGACTATCAATTACTTTTCAAAGACTAAAACAACTGAATAAATTATGGAGTGGGACAGATAGAACTACAAAAATTAGATTTTTAAGAGCATGCATCTTTCCCATTGCAACATACGCCTGCGAGCCCTGGACAATTACTAAACAAGCTGAACAGCGCATATATGTTCTCGAATATAAATGTTACAGACGAGCTCTAACAACATCTTGGGTAAAGAAAAGAACAAATGCATCCATACTTCAAGAGCTGAATGATGAAGAAGGTTGGCTATTCATCATCATCATCATCATCATCATCATCATCATCATCATCATCATCATCATCATCATCATCATCATCATCATCATCATCATCATCATCATCATCACCATCATCATCATCATCATCATCTTCCACTTCTGTCGTCAAGCGTCGCGGGGAGGAATAATTTGCATTCCAGCGACCAGTGGGCGGCACTAGATAGTGTCATTGCGTGTGGCTGTACAATGTCTTTGATGTCATCAATCCATTTTCTTCTTGGACGTCATTGTGGTCTCGTCGCAGATGATCTTTGATGAAAGGCCAGTGATGGTAATTGTTGGTGTTGCATTCTAACGACATGGCCAAACCACTTGATCTTCTGTCTTTCAATAAATGTGGCACAAGGTGTTGATTCCACAGTCTGTCTGATAATAGCATTTCTTACTCGGTCTCGGATTGTTAAGTTGGTAGCTCTCCTCAGGCATCTCATTTCGCTGGTGTTGATTTTGCGAAGGTGTAATTTGGATAAAGTCCTTGTCTGAGATTGGTAGCAAAGGGGTGGTGTGAATATGCTGTTTATTATCTGTAGTTTTGTGGGCATGGGTATATTTGGATGTTTCAGAAAGGGTGATTGTTGATATATAAGTGCACTAGCTTTTTGACATCTGATTTCAATTTCTCTGTCTAATCTGCCAACTTCTGTGATCATACTTCAAAGGTATTTGAATTCTTTAACTTGTTTCAGAGTTGTGCTATTTATCTGTATACTTAGTGGACCCGGCGATCTGCTAACTCGATTACTTCGATTTTGGCTGTATTTATGCTCATATTGTATCTCCTGCATGTTGAACTCAGATTATTAATATGATTTTGCAGTCTGCCCTCGGCTATTAAAGACGGTAAAACAAAGAAAATTGAAATATTTTGGTCACTTGAAATTTCACAAAAGTTTGGAGAGAACAATAATGGAGGGGTATATGCCTGGTAAGAGAGAAAGAGGAAGGCCAAAGAGAAGATGGGTGCAGTATGTGGCGGATGATCTCCAGACAGGTGCATTGGAGGCAGGACATGTTGCTTATGATCGAGAGGTTTTTAGGAAGGTTGTTATTTGAGCGAGGTTCTGCAAAGGACATACTACTGAATGAATGACATGTTAAAGGATATGGAAAGCAATAAACAGGGAAAGCGGCTCGTTAATGACAACTAAATCTTGTCTGATTGTGAAGATCACCGCTGCCTCCAGAGTTGCATGGGCAGCAGGACAGGAAGCTACAGACGACATATCATTTTTAAAAAGTCGTAAGAGTCGAGAGGATCGACTTCATAGCACCGGGTTTTGTCCCACATGGCTCGGTCTCTTTCCACAGGTGGCGGGGGGAGAGGGGGGGGGCTGCTGAAACGTCATACAAAGTATGAACTCCGTAGCTCCAGCGACGACCCACAGGAGTCTCATAGAAAAATGCACCCGTACTCCGAGAGACGTAGTTCGGAATCGAACCCACAACCTTCGGAGCGAGAGGCAGACGGTTTGACCACTTCGCCACGGATACTCCCGTGCCACATTATATCTGACTCCATGAACATGCTATAGAAAATCACAACCGCCAAGCTCTGCTCTGAATAAATAGTCTCGTTCAGAAGTCGCGCTTTGCGTATCTCACCTTGACGTGCGATATCTGGCATTTTGAAGTAAAGGTAATCAACTCACGGATTCATCATCATCATTTAGTGCCTTGCCGGCTGGCATGGGCGATCATGCATCTCCACAAACTGCAATCTCTGACGGCATGGATCAACTCGTATGTTGACTCCCTTCTGTGCGATGACACAAGACTATTAAGAATCTTCTCACGCTGTCTTCTTTCCGCAATTATTTCCAGTTGTCAAAACATGTTTAAATTTTTTGTCTTCTCATAATGTGCAGGTTGTTAATTCTCATGGCTAATGTGTGCTGCCAATATATGTTTTTTATTATTCGCAGATTTTTGCATTCATAAATTAGCTGGAAAATAATGTACTAATTCACATGTGAAGAAGCAAGGGTAGGGTTGATGTTGTCAACGCAATAAAGACTCTCCTGGCGTATCATGACAAGACTGAAAGAAGTCCAAGTACACGAATTAGCAGTGAAGTCTGATCAAGCATGCCCATGCTGTTTTCGAGGACAAGAGAGATGATATAATAAACTCCTTAACGGAACAGTGAGCAAACGTACTTTGGGATGACTGCTGCATCGGGGGACTGAGCTCCCGTGTGAATGGCCGTTGTGAAGTGACATCGTTCGACATAACACACCATAACGAACATTTCAGTATCAGAGTCATGATGCTTTGTATGAGACAGTTTTCTTTTATGTTCAGATCTTAAAGAATATCAGCAGCTGTCTTCTTCTAGGGGCATGGTATTCTAAGACTTGGTGTGTTAAATACGTGTTCAAAAACTCAAAATGTTTTCTTTAGTGATTGTCAAATGGTCAATGATTTACATCATCATGTTGTCACATTAGAGGTGATTGTTGTAACAATTTTAAATTTGAGTATGTTTGCTGGTATTGTTACAACCAATCTCCTCTTAACTTCTGTTTAACATTCTTCATAAAGTTTATTATTAATCCGAAGTGACAGTTTTAATTTCTTCGTCGTTAATTGTAGTTTTTGGTTGACTTGTAATGTTGTCCGTAGGAATTATTTCAAGTTCACAAAAATATTCTTCATTGTGAGATTGTTCTAATCAATATCTTAGCTCATTTTGAGAAGTGGGTCCATATGTTTGTACATCTGAGTTTTGGAATAAAATTTTCACCAATTATGAGTGAATCGAAACTGTCTCAGATCTTATCATTGATGGCGTTTCTAATTACACCTATGTGTGTAGCTGTTGATCAAGTATCCAGAGAGATTATAAACTTGTTTAAGTAAATTAAATTTGCACTCCAAACAAGTTTAAGATTTCCACCCGCTTATCTAATAGCCGCTAGTGTTCAAGACATAATGTTTCAATTAATTCGATCAAGTGTGCTGGAAACAATAAATTTATACACAAGGAGCAAGTCTTTACCAAGACTAAGAATAAAATGTAATAGAGAACTAAAATTGTGTGAGGTGTTTATTACTTCTGAATATAGCCACCACTGGAATGAACACACTTGTGATATCTCTAGTATAACTAGAATAGACCACGGGAGTAGAATGTACTTTAAAAAAAAAATTAACTAAACCAGCTATAATATGCCAACTTGACTTCTTCATAAAGCGAACATGATTTCCATTGGCAGTGCATGTGTCCAGGTGGAGTCCAGCGTGCACTTACGTTTCTCATGTTCGGTCTGTTGTATACATTCTAATAACTTTCCTGTCACTCAATTTTACTGTATTTGCTATCTATGCAATTGCCATTTCAGATACTGGTCAAGGATTTTCTTCCCTCTTGCTGCATTATCTCATTGAAGTCTGTGGACGAGAATCAGATTTTGCCAGAGCAGGAGCATTGGAGCCGCTACATTTCAGTTGTCCAAACAAGTTGATTGCCGAAGCACACACGAAGGACATCAATCTTAAAACTCAGGTTCCATCTTCCTGTGTACACACACAGGGGTTTGTCCTGATAACATCACACGTTTTATGGCAGCCCAGGACACTGACTTCTCCATTGTTCTGACAAATAGTTGGAGTAGCAGTTTCTGCTAATGGGATATGCTGCGCAGTGCATCATAGCGATACAATCCATTGAAGAAGGATATCTAGTTTCAAATTCTACTTGTAATCCATAATAATCATGGTAAAGATTCATAATGTGCTACGTTTAGAAGAAATAGAAGCAACTGTAATAGTAGCAGCTGCTAGCAACATCAGCAATAGGAACATCAGCAACAGAAGAAGACGAATAATAATAATAATAATAATAATAATAATAATAATAATAAGATGATGATGATGATGATGATGATGATGATGATGATGATGATGATGATGAAGTTGAAGTATAAGAAGAAGAAAAAGAATAAGCAGCAGCAGCAGTAGCAGAGTAAAAGAAGAAGCAAAGAAGAGGAAGAAGAAGCAGAAGGGGGAGGAGGAGAGAAGAAGAAGAAGAAGAAGAAGAAGAAGAAGAAGAAGAAGAAGAAGAAGAAGAAGAAGAAGAAGAAGAAGAAGAAGAAGAAGAATGAGGTAGAGGAGGATAAAATGTAGGAGATAAAGAAGAACAAGAAGAATAAGAAGAAGATCAAGAAAAATAAACAGTGTAAAGTAGATAAATATAGAGAATACGTACAGAAAGAAAGTGAGAAAGGTATGAAAAGAAAGTATAAAAAATGCACTCTGATGCAGGGTATCCATGAAGCAATTAGGGAAAGGAAAAGGAAAAGAAAGAAAGAACGGCAATGCCCGTTCAAAGATAAAAAATTTATTTGATCAAGATTGTAAGAGAATGCTGTATGATCTCGGAAACAACACTCTGAGACCTGCAATTACCCCGAAGAACACTCGCGTAGCCACACCGTTCTCGTTGGCTGCCTTTCTAATTTCATGCAAGAATAATGTATAAAGACAAAACAAACAGCAACACATTCACTTGCCAATAATATTAACTCACATTTCACTTGTTCGATTTGCTAAGTTTGTATAGGGGCACTTTCCTATACAAAATTATTTCTATTAGTACTCCAGTCTCCAACGGTAGATCACATAAAGGGTTTCTCAGTAAAGTGCAAGAACTTACCATTGGCGAGGATACAAAGGTGTGTATAGCAGCATAATAAATGCTATAATGTTGTTGGTGGATGGTGTTTCTAATGACAACGTTCTGCTATGGTAGGAGCCTCTTCTGCTTGCTCTTCTCCATTTCTATCTGCCTTGGAATTTATATTAACTTACTCAAGATGCAAACGGGTTCTCGCAGTTTGTCGCCTTTGTCCGAGACGGTTAGATCCACTACCCCAGAATTAGGTTGTTTATACCATCCTGTTTATTGTTTGTTTGTGTGTCATTATTCAAACAGTCTAGAGCAGTGGTTCTCAATCTGCTTTTGGCCCATGAACCCTTTCACCATATGTTCAGAACGTTCCCCACCCCACCCCACCCCTTTTCGTATTTCCTGCCTATAACACCCCCGCCGCCCTAGATTTTTTTTCCCCTGCATATCCTTTACAGGACATCGCTGTCAGCATCAGCA
>OY992880.1:109043336-109048336 GCA_963921405.1 Cepaea hortensis
GCAATATCTGGGTAATGGGTCTTTTACCAACCAATTTATCGGTAATGGGTCTTATACTAGAAAATCTCTAGGAATGGGTCTTTATATCAGACAATCTATAGGTAATTGTCATATATCAAACAATCTATTTGTAATGTGTCTTATACCAAACAATATATGGGTAATGTGTCTCATACCAAACAATCTATGTGTAATGTGTCTTATACCAAACAATCTATGTGTAATGTGTCTTATCCCAAACAATCTATGTGTAATGTGTCTTATCCCAAACAATCTATGTGTAATGTGTTTTTATACCAAACAATCTATGTGTAATGTGTCTTATACCAAACAATCTATGTGTAATGTGTTTTATACCAAACAATCTATGTGTAATGTGTCTTATACCAAACAATCTATTGGTAATGTGTTTTATATCAAACAATCTATGGGTGATGTGTTTTATACCAAACAATATATGGGTAATGTGTTTTATACCAAACAATCTATGTGTAATGTGTCTTATACCAAACAATCTATGTGTAATGTGTCTTATACCAAACAATCTATGTGTAATGTGTTTTTATACCAAACAATCTATGGGTAATGTGTTTTATACCAAACAATCTGTGTAATGTGTTTTATACCAAACATTCTATGGGTAATGTGTTTTATACCAAACAATCTATGGGTAATGTGTTGTATACCAAACAATCTATGTGTAATGTGTTGTATACCAAACAATCTATGGGTATTGGGCCTTGTACCACACAATCTATGGGTAATAGGTATTTTACCTAACATTCTCTAGATGTGGATCTCCGTGGAGAAGTGGTCAAGCCGTCGGTCTGGCGCTCCAAAGGTTGTTGGTTCATTCCCCACTCCCTCTGTCGGTTCACAAGTTCAAATGTTTCAGAAGCGCCTGGGAGTTGTCATTGTTGCTATAGAGTTCGTGTTCAGTGCACTGCTTCCATTATGATGCTCCGAGGAAAGAGATCGAACCAAACAGGATATAACCCTACTTCAAACCCAGAATCTGGCATTCCCCAAGACCACTTTCCACATTCGTGAGGGTTTCTCATGCACGAGTCGCAACGTCATCTATGCGATCGCCTGCACTCGTTGCGACATGAGGTATATCGGTGAGATAGGCTTACAGATCTTGCTGACAGATTTACGCAACACCTATCTGATATCAACAGTGGTGCCCAGAAACCGGTGCCCATGCACTTCAACAGTTCTGACCACTGTGGCGTGGCGGACATACAGGTCACGGCGCTCAAATCGTGCGCATCTCACGAACATGATCGCAAGACGTTGGAAAACCGCCTCATCTTCCAGTTGGGGACACTCTCCCCTGACGGCCTTAATGTCCAACATAGTTTCATTTAACTTCCTACTCCCCCTCCCTTTCTCTCTCTCTCTCTCTCTCTCTCTTTCTCTCTCCCCCCCCCCCCCCCCCCCCCGCTGCTGTATAGCCCACTAGAACAACGTGATAGCGCATCCTTTACAGAGCGCTGCCATCATCCTTAGCGTTACTTTTGCCGTTAGTGATTTTTTGGCAAGTTTACGTTCGGTTGTTGTCATTGCCTTCTGGGCGACCGTTACTCATGCTATCCTATGCTAACCAACACAGGGCATACTGCATTCCAAACTCCTGCCTACTGGGCATGAGGAATGTCGGACTATACAGAGCCGGCTTTAGTTCACTGCTAATTCACCCTTCACCGTTCGCCAACATGGTTGTTCTCCCCCCCTCCCCCCCACCCGCGCCCATTGTGCATCTTAGCCAATCCCTGTTACCCATCTACCCGTTTCAATCCTCACATCCGGCCGCCTCTACACTCATCAAACGGCTAGCGCTGTTGACACATTTCACATAGACAGGATTCAGCTGGGTAACCTCTGTATTTTCAATGTAGTGATTGTTTTATTAGTTTGGTGTCTGTGTTGTTTTGTTCTGTGCTGACGAAGGCTTTGGCCGCAACGTTCATTTTATTTCTTGTAATCGTGTTCTAGAAAAGCTCAAATCTACTTATCGTATTTTGGCAATTCATTCGGGATATAACCCTGGGCCATGATGTCGATGCTCTTGTCCTTAAATCCCTTTTAATCTCTTGTTAAATGAACACATGCCGAGCAATCTATGAGTAATGGCTCTCATACCAAACAATATCTGGGTAATGGTCTGTAACAATGCGTATACAGAGGAGCAACAAGTTCGGCTGTGTTATTTCATAACAGGCTTTATTTGCACATGATGGTCGATACAAAATCCAAGTACAAATCAATCGTGATGTTGTCTTCTCTTCCCTCGTCCTTGGTCGTCACTACTCAACAACCAGCTACGTGACGACTTGAGCATCCTTCTTACTGTTCTATATGGATGCTCAAGCGTGCTGTAGTCTTGCACCCCTAAGCTAATACTAATATGATATTCATTCTGCTACAGGTCGGCATACCAAACAATGTCTGATAAGAGCGAAAAATAGGAAGTCAAGTAAGCACGCTGAATGTGTTCAAAATTCTCCGCCACTTGAATTATTAAATATAGGCCTTATATGGTGCTGCCCTGGTAAACTATTAACACCAGATAAGGTATCCGTCACATAATTATTGTAGTGTGTGTTAGATAAGAAAGGCAAATAGGTTATCAACAATAGTCGTGCTGAAGTAAGATGCATCGGCCGAAAAATTGGAATATCGCAGCTTCTCTGCAAGCTGGCACAAAGAAATCATTGCATCGTCCAGCACGAATCGGCAAGGGAGGAAAATATGTGTGTTAATACTTTTTCTTCAGTCACTTTGTTCTGTCTAGACATTACGTTTGTTCACGATTGATACTCACTTTATATATATGACAGATTTATACTCACTTCATATATAAGAGATGTTGATACCCACTTCATATATATATGACAGATTGAAAGCCATTTCATATCGATCCAAAAAACCCACTAGCCCAGATTGTTTGTGCAATCAACCAAATACTTCATCCCTTGGCCAGGTCACCAATCTCGTTGGTCATTGTACTCCGGACATTATGTCTTGTGTCATTCTCTATAATTTATTGCGTATCTAATACACACAAATATCAATTGTCGAGGATCTCCGTGGCAAGGGAAACGTATTCATTGGTTTTGATTGCAATTCATTGTAGTAGAGGAAAGAACTAGAGATTAGAGGATACATTAGACATCTACAAATGGAAAGCTATAGTGTGCTCACATAGGAATCTGAGTCTGCTGCAGGCTATAGTCGACAGCACCTCGCTGAAGGAATAAGTATACTTGACTCACGGGTTCAGGTGGGCGACAAACCTGGCTAATTAAGACACCTTTCGTTGAGGTATCCTGTTACATTGTTACTGATTACAGCAGTTAATCCGCGTGTGTGAAGTGTGTATGAGTGTCCGTGAACGCTGCGCTTTTGTGCTTTAGCGCACATAATTTGTTATCTCAACGCAAATAGTTTAGGTTTCCAAAGACTAAATTTTACGTAATGATAGGCCGGCTCACAACTTGTATCTTAGTAGCTCGTCATATAAATTTCTAACTCACTAACTGCACAGGAAAGAGGGAGCATGTATATGTGCGTGTGTGCGCGCACCCGTATGCATTTAATCTCTACGAGATGGTTGGTCAGCCTTGTGCTAAACGTCTAGGCATCTAATCAGGAACCATTGACTGCTTCCAACAGAATCCATGCTGGCCTAGTTTCCGGAGGGGTTACTGAAAATACATCTGGCAATCACGAGCAAGTTAAGCAAACACAGCCTTGCTCTCAGCCAAGGAAACGGTCGGGCAAGTGAACGGAAATACATACTCTTACATACACGCTGATTTTAAAAACAGCTTTAACCAGCGTAAACTTTCCTATTTCTCAGCACTTCTACAAAGTTTGCCTTCCTTCTCTGTTTGTGTATCGTTTTCATGTTCCTGCTTGTTACATTATATCTCCATGTTTCATACCAGCCAAAACAGAAAAGCAGCTCAGGTAAAATGTGAAAGTCTGTTTGCAAATTGTGTAATGTGTTCTCGTTAATTAGTTGAAGCCGAGTGCAAAGAATATTCCAGGCTACATCGAGAAATGCCTTGAGAAGATACGACTAAGTTTATCACAGCTAAAGTGACATTCTCAAGGAAATGTATAATGAGATGTTTGACAGATAATAAAAAAATAAATCACTCTGAAGCCAAATGAGATAGTTAATTGTTTGCTGCATAACTGCGAACTAAATTTATGTTTTTTTTTTTGTAATATGATATACTGTCGCTTCTGCTAGCTTCATAAAGTTTAACTGAACAAAACCTTTTTCTGGCTTTCTTTTAGTCTAGATAAGACTTCGGGAAAATTGCGGCACGCGTGTCAAGCATGGCACGTGGAACGATTTTCAAGGCCACGCTGAGTGCAGACAGTATATGTTTGAGTTCAGATGTTTAATTAACAAGAAGTATATAAGTCTTTACAAACTATTCCTGTTTATTATTCCTTCAAAACTATAGTTATTAAGAGACTGGAGGTAAGACACTGAAGTAAACTGTGGAGCAGCATAACAGACCTTGACGAAGTTCTGTTACCGCGCAAGCCCTCTCTTCTCTCCAGTCCATGCCCCACCGACTCTATAATTCTCCCGGCTCTCGCAATGCCAGTACACATTAAGTAATCAAGCTTTTACTTTTTCTTAAAGTGTTTTAAAAAACACTTTAAGAAAAAGTAAAAGCTTGATTTAGGCTAGTATCATGACTTTTGAAGAAATACATATGAATTAGACAATAGTGGACTTAAGCTAGCACGCCGAGTGACTTTGCAATATCACTTTGACGCAACAGTCTGTGGGATGTAGGATTAATATATGAGGATATTTGCTTAGTTTGTCTAGGGGATCCCAGATGGGATGAATTTACATTCTCACTCACTTCTATAAGGGAATGGTATCTATGTGTCTGTGTCCCCTCCCACTCGATCACCTTTTGAATTTGATATAGTATCAGAGAACATTGATTGTTTACAACAGATAG
>OY992880.1:109053336-109100836 GCA_963921405.1 Cepaea hortensis
TAATGAATAACATATGAACTAGGGTCATGTTCACGCCATCAAGTGCAGTGAGCACTGCTAGCTGCTTACTTTTAGACCAACCGGAACTAGATGGGTGATGTTGTCACTATCCCACATTCAGTGTTTACATCCTCGTAATTATCCTGATACCCACTTTAAGCTGGGCAGACCTGGGAACACAGGTGAATGGGGAAAAGCCTCGTCTAGAGCGGATTCGAACACATGATAAATGGGTTGACAGCCACGTGTACTAATAACCGCATTAGCGCGTCTTCCAATGAACAACATTTATCTTTCTCTAATCTTTAATAATACCTTTTTACAAATTTCACATACAGATTTACTGCTCTAAGAGTGGAGGAAACACTTCTATGAAGTTTTCTTGTTGAGCTAACAGTAAATACAATCATTACAGACATCACCCAGTGGGCTGTAAAGTGGTAAAGTGGTAGTGCTTCAAACATCCTAGATCGAGGTGTTAGGAAATTAGATAACTAGCTCCATTTTTAAGACGTCTTTTCTTCTCAAAGGAATCTATGGTACCCACGACGTCTACAGGTCAGAATGGAGACGGAGATAATTCCATGCCAAATGCCTCGTATGTACACTACAAATGTGAAGTATAAATGTCGGTAGCTGGTGTGTACATTGTGCAATGTTTGAAATCAAATATAACATGAAATGGAGGTCAGCGTGGCAGAAGTGAAAAGTGCGCTAGTTCTTAAACACCCCGTGTACTGACGCCGAGGTAACGGATTCAACCCCAACACCGGTCACATGGACTTAAATGTTGACTCTCGCGACCTTGACTTGGAGACGTGAATTACAAGTATCTCTGAAGATGCAGTGGGTGTGACTGAAGGCGTGGGGCACTGGTAATAGGGAAAACTAATCCATACGCAAATATCAGTCCAGTGCACTAGACTTAGTAGCACATGATGGACTACACTTTGTTCAAAGCAAGCGAGCTTAAAACAACAACAACAACAACAAAACAACATGAAATTAAGTATAAATATCATTGCACTCGAGACATTCTCACACGCGCTCTGC
This sequence comes from Cepaea hortensis, assembly GCA_963921405.1. Lineage (NCBI taxonomy): Eukaryota > Metazoa > Mollusca > Gastropoda > Stylommatophora > Helicidae > Cepaea > Cepaea hortensis. The sequence continues at coordinate 109,054,390 of OY992880.1, forward strand.
TCCTTTTTCCTTTAGGGGATAAGAATCGTCCTGACACCCCTGCTCACCCCCACTATTTCAAAATAATGCATTGGTTAAAATATTAATTTTATGATACCACACCGAAAAGGAAACAAGGTATTTCACTTGCACACGTGCACCACTTCAGCTGGCGTGCAGTGTACAAATAGAACCCACACGTGAAGTTGATCGTGGTGGGTTTGAGCAATTAGTGTAACCCAGGCACTGATCCCAGGACAGTCAGGCGATATTACCATCAAGCACATTTTATCCAGGTGGATAAGCAATGAAATAGGAAATATCCCTTACTGCACGCACGCACGCACGCACACACACACACGCGCGCGCGCGAGCACACACACACACACACACCTGATAACACACAATACGGTTTGTCATCTTACAGAGTGTTAAAAAAAAAAAAAAATTAAAAGATAAAAACGCAACATGTTTGGTATTACTTTAATAAAAGATATTCACTGATTGGACTTCAATCAACCTATCGACTGTGTCCATCTGGTCATTAACTTCTCGTGGTTACCTGAATTGTACTCACCTCATGATTCGTGAGGTCATGAAAGAGGTCAAGGTCAAAACAACATTTTTGACAATAACTCGTGACAGATTCATGATAATCCCGTGAAACTTACTGAACACAAAACTCGCTGACCGTATTATTCAATGCCTATAAAAGACTAACACTCCTCGAATAAAATCAGTTAAAAATTCAACGCGCAAGTGTGGCTCCTCTCACTACAGAGCAACGACTCACCATCATTGAACGTTTACAGGCTGGACAGTCATAACGTGTAGTAGCCAGAGAATGTAATGTGGTTGAAAGCGCCATTAGTCGCCTTTGGAGGCGATTTCAAGAAACTGGCTGGCTCAATGGCAGACAGGCCGCGCAGTGGAAGATCCAGAATCACAACTGCTGCCGAAGACGGCTTCATGCGGTCGGGTCACCTTAGGAATCGATTTGCATCTGCATCCTTTACAGTCCAGTCAATGCCAGGAGCTCATCGAATTTCAGATCAAACGGTCAGGAACCGGCTGCACGACGCTGGTCTGTGGGCTAGAAGACCCTACAGAGGTCCTGTTCTTACGGACCGGCATCGCCAGAACCGACAGCAGTGGGCGAATCAGCATCGTCAATAAAATTTTGATACAAGTTTGCAGTCGAAACTGCAATAATGTTGTGTTTCTCTGTGTGAACAACATAAAATAAGTTTCTAGAAAAATTAAATATGGAGCTATGGTTAAAAACCAGATGATTCGCCTGCATTCGACTAGGGTTTATCCCATTTGGTTGTCTCTCTCTCCTAGAACCGAAAGCCACCTGTCGAGAGCATCTCGCAAAGCACGAACTTCGTAGCTCCAGCTACTCAGGGAAAGAAACGCGCACTCCTGGTCTGAACAACGTAGGCGGAATACAAACCCACAACCTTCAAGACTGCGAGTCGCGTGGCTAGGCCACTTCGACACGGACACCTCCCACCAGCATGAAGCTGAGAATAGCCATCATTTTTGTGCCAGGGCATGCGGGTGTAAGAGGAAATGAGCAGACTGACAATCTTGCAAGTAAGGCTACTGTGGAAGGTGGACGAGCCATGGACGAGACTGACATTTTGAATGCTATACGAGAAGTAAGTCGTTCGCGGGAACCAAGTGATAACTGAATCTACAACCATGGGGAGGATGCGAGAACAGCAAATTAAAAGAGGTGTGGCCAAACAAGAACACCACGCGGGAAGCCAAAGAAGATAAATACACCAACACAGAACTTGTGACGTCAGTCGCAACACACTGCGGGATTTACTGAGGAGGGGATCCGAGCACTTATGGACAAATGCTTTGATGTGCAGGATGATCTGCGGACTAACTAACTAACTGAAAATAGCCATCACCTACATATACCAACATGTGCAAATGTCCCTTCTTCTTTGGGGAAATTATCAAACTTGTCAATAACCATTATATGCACTAACATCGGCGATCTGGAGAGTAGTCGTCTGTGTTTTTGCACCCACCGATGTGTGCTCTACAGCAAAGTCCTTTGTCCTTTTCAGGACCCATCCCCCACTGGTCCAAGCCTGACACCCAGCTCACGCCTGTGGCTCCTAGCAGCTGTCAGCATGAGACAACGGCCACCCCCCGGGCAACAGCTGTGAGAGGCTGGCTAAACCAGGCGCGGGTAATCGATTTGGTGTCAAATCAAGCGGCGAACTAGGGTATGCCTACCCAGCATGTGAAGACAGGATTCGGCAGACTGCGCGGAAGAAATCAATCCTGATTCAACGGGAAAGAAGGCGTTTATCTGCAAAGCGTTGTGGAACGTAATGAGCACGGCAAGGCACGTAGAGCGCCCTGGTCATCCACTGCACCTGTATTCGTCTCCAGTCGTCTTGACTTGTCCTGCCACCGGATTCAAATGGGCTTAGGCGACAGAGTGAGGTTGACGAATTGCGCAACTCTTCCTCACTTTAATACAATTCATCGCGCAAGTCATTCCTTATTCAACGTCATATATCACCTTAAAGCCCTGTGGTGATGGGCGAGCGGCGAAGCGGCAAGCGTGGGTACGCTGGCAGACGTAGTCGCAGACCTGCATACAGGCGGCTCAGGCCATATGTCGTCTTCAACTGACCGTAGCAGCAGTGGGATTCAACAGCCCCTTGAGCGACTGAGCAGCCATCTATAGGAACACACTGCTCATCTCCATAACATGAGGAAGGGGCTAGAAAAGGTGCCCCAAACATTATCTGCTCCATCACTACCTAACTAGCTAGCCGCGGTTGGTGGGCACCCTAAACTGCGGTTGACATACAAACAAAGAAAAAAACAGGTAAAGCTAAAAGAGCAAACCATATTCCCTTAACAATCGGAACTTGGAATGTACGCACCCTACTTGACAGAGATGGCGCGTCGGGTCCAGAGAGACGAACAGCACTGATTGGTAGAGAGCTGGGAATGGTACAACATCGACATTGCAGCCTTGAGCGAGACACGACTTGCAGAAGAAGGCCAAATCTGTGAAATAGGTGCCGGCTACACATTTTTCTGGAATGGAAGGAAAAGCGAGGAAAGACGTCAATCCGTTGTGGGACTTGCCATTAAGTCGGCCCTGGTCGGCAAACTAGCTGGATTTCCAAAGGCTATAAACGACAGGCTCATGACCATTAAATTGCCCCTGATTATTCACTGGAGCTGGCTGGTACATAACTACAGTCTTCTCCAAGTTGATATTGAGCCCAAAGTTTGCACAGGCATGTGAGAAAGCTGAACCATTGTGTTGCATGTCCGCCTCTGAGTTAGCGTATAGAGCGCAATCATCAGCAAACAGGAGCTCTCTGACGGTATCGCTGTCAATTTTGATTGTAGCTTTCAGCCTTCTGAGATTGAATAACTTTCCATCCATGCGGTAGTTGATGTCTATTCCAATGTCGTTGTTCTCGAAGGCATTCGTCAACATAGCTGAAAACATGAGGCTGAACAGTGTTGGTGCCAGGGCACATCCTTGTTTCACTCTATTGGTGACAGGAAAGGGCTCAGACAGTTCACCATTTTCCTGTACTCTTGCCTGCATGCCATCATGAAATAGCCGCACTATTTGGACAAACTTTCGTGGACAGCCATATTTTGCCATAAATATTGTGCCTAATATCAAAGTGAATGGTCATAGTCTAAGTGTTGTGGACAAATTCACCGATCTTGGCAGCACTGTGTCACAAGCTGCCACAATTGATGATGAAGTGATTGCAAGAATCTCCAAGGCCAGCGCTGCCTTTGGCAGACTGTACAAGAATGTATGGGACAGAAATGGAATAAGCCTGCAAACAAAACTGAAAGTCTCAAAGCAGTTGTATTATCCACACTTGTGCATATCCATTTATCCATATGCTTGTGAAACCTGGACTGTTTATCAGCGACACGCTAGGAAATTAAACCACTTCCACACAGTCTGCCTCAGGAAGTTACTGAAGATTAAATGGCAAAACAAGATTCCAGACACTGAAGTCTTAGAAAGAGCCGCCATGCCCAGTATCCACACTCTATTAATGAAGAATCAGATTCGCTGGGCTGGTCACTTGACTCGCATGCCAGATCACAGGCTCCCTAAACGAATTTTTTACGGCGAGTTGCGTTGTGGTAAACGCTCCCAAGGCGGCCAGAGGAAACGATTCAAAGACACTCTGAAAATCTCACTGAATGCTTACGGAATTCATTATGACACCTGGGAGACTGCAGCCAAAGACCGAAATTCGTGGCGTGCATCATTACGCAAGGGTTCAGTCACTTGTGAGGCAACCAGGACTGCAAGAGCTGTCAAGAAAAGACAGAATAGAAAAACCACTGCAGAAAATATTCCTCCAGAAACGTCAAGCATTCTTTGTCCACATTGTCAAAGAACATTTCGAGCCAAAATAGGCCTTATCAGCCATCTTAGAACTCACGGCTCCATACTTTCAACCCCACTGGATTAAATGAATGGTCATCATCATTCTTGATGGACAAACAACACAGAGAAGTCCTAATGGAGATCACACATCGACTGCATATCATGAAGGAATTGATCTGCCAAAGTTATCTCACCATGTCTGTCGGTTATTCAGATTGTGAATATCATCCAGTTCTCATAAGATAGTTGATAACACATATTTCAGTGTCGAATGTTTGAGGTGATGACTTGTGCGGGGGAGTTCCCATGTCGTTCTGGCTCGTCTTTCCTGATTAGAGCGACCCATAGACCTTCGGAGAGTATCTACCTGCACGGCGCAGAACCACCAGTCTGCACACCAATAAGCCAGACATGGGACAACGGATACTCACGCAAACCTCAGGTCCTGTATGACGTCACACTGATGTTGGACAACAAGATATCTTCATCCGACATACAGGACCTCACGCTGGAGTTCATAGCCAGCGAACACAAGCAAGCAAGCAAGCAAGACCTTCAGTATTCTGACGATACTGACACACACACGACTGGACTGAAGTATGATGACACACAGACAACATGCGTAAATCCAAATTATTGACGACTGTAGAGCGTTGGTTGTCATAATGATATTGTTTCTTAACTGATTAAATGCCACGGGATGATAAATCGTTTTATTCAAATCTCCCGTCACTGCCATGGGTGTATAAATCAATTAATTGAAACATCACTACGGTAGTTTTCCCAATACAACCTCCATTAATTGTATATATAATACAACATGTCTGCTACTATATTAACAACTTTAAAGATGTAACTATGACACACCCTTAAGTTCCATTTTCTACCATAGATTTTTGTTTTGTTGAAACATACTTGTTGTTTTACAACTGAATCTGTTAAATGTGGCTTCCGCACTATCTCAGAAAAAAAAGTACAGCATATCATAGACTCCACTCCTTCCACCCACGAATCCCGTTAATCAACATTGTGTATTACACAATTTCCAACAACAATCAATGATATAACCAAACCTGTAAAGAAAGGCATGTTGGTGACCTCCATATCACATATAGAACCCTCTAGTCGCCGACCGTCCTTGTTGACTTTTCAGAATAGGCTGTCATTGGTCTCTCAAATTCGCTCAACAACTTTCATTCACTTAGAATTCACGTGTTTTCTATTAAATACTGTCATTCATACTAAACTGTTCACCTCTCTCGACTTTCTCAATCATTCCGTTTTTACCCACAAAAACTGGATCTTGACAATGATGTAGAGCACATGTGTCAAACTCAAGGCCCGCGGGCCACATCCGGCCCGCCGTATAATCATATCAGACCCGAGAGGTCTCAACCGACATACAAATATATTCGGCCCAAGAGAGAATTTTAGGCAAACATATTTTTTCATGGTGACTATAAAAAGTGCAAATCAACTACCCTAATTAGCAGCCTTCCGAATGATAGGCTATCCGAGAGCGTTCTCGCTTCGATCAGAATAAGCGAAAATAAAAGTTGTGTAGTGAGTTTACCTAGCAACATTCAGATGTTCATTTTGGATTAGCGCATAAAAAATGAAAGTAGTGTTGCCCGGATACTACATCACCTTTTCCCGCTACGGCTAACCTAATATCAATCAAGCTTCTGTCGGTTGAAGCACAATCTTTTCAAATCAAAGCTAGCCTTTAAAATGGCCAAGAGAAAAGTTGATTTTGAAAACAGAACCTTTCAAAGTAGCTGGGAGGCTGAATATATGTTTACTGATATTGGCGGTAAACTCGCGTGTCTAATTTGTGCAACATGTCTCACTTTTCTTGTTGCCAGGCAATGTTAAACCAAGTCAACGCTAGGGTGTTTCCCAAATACAGACTTTGCTGAAAAATGTAGCTTACTTAGCGCCGAGTTCGCACGGCGCTTTAGTGACTTTGAAGCATAGAAAAGTAATTTCGAGCTGTTTCTTAGTCCATTTGCCATAGATTTGGAAACTGCACCTGTAAATTTGCAGATGGAGTTAATAGAGCTGCAGTGTAATGGGACACTAAAGGCAAAGTACGACACTGTGGGGCCTGCACAGTTCACTCGTTTCATTCCTGAAGAGATGCCCCGGCTTCGTTTACATGCGGCTCGAACCTTGAACATGTTTTGTAGCACATATCTGTGTGGGCAGCTGTTTTCTGTTATGAAGATTAACAAAACATCACACAGGAATCGTCTCACTGATGAACACATGCAGCCCATCATGAGAATCCCAATGACACAAAAGATTACTCCCAACATAAACGAACTTGTAGCCAAGAAAATATGCAACACATCGTGCTCTGACAAACTGACATAAGAAATGAGCGAAAATGTGTATACCAATGATGTTTTATTATTGTTTAAAAAGGTTTAATTTTCGGCTTATTGTATGTTTATCCTGTTCGGCCCGCAACATTACGTGTGATTTGAGTTTTGGCCCGCTGAGCGATTGAGTTTGACACCCCTGATCTAGAGTGTACCCCGGCAGACATTTCCAGCCCGGCTTATTGGCGCCAGATGCTTACCATTAGCGAGAGCTGAAGAGGTTGAAACTGGGATCACAGGATGCAAGAACTGGACGACCTGTGAAGACATGACTGACTTGGTCACAAGCATTTCTTATATGTATATGGCACATAGCAACCATCACTCCATTGTTAGGACATAAATCGTAACCGTTCTATTATCACAATCTATTATCCTCTACACCAGAGTAACGATATCGTACAGGTTTGCTTAGCTGAATCACAGCCATGGGATGATTTATCGTCTCAAGCAACTTCCCCTATCTGCCATGGGATGATTTATCGTCTTAAGCAACTTCCCCTATCTCCCATGGGCTTATGTACAGTATTTTTCCTTAAACAACCCCCTTAAATATTTGCTATATAATACAACATGTCTTCTATAATATTAACAACTTTTAAGTCATAAGTGTGACACTCATACTTCCCATTTTCCGCCATCCATTGTAGTTTGTTCCAAACCTAGTGTTTGTTTGGCACCGAATCTGTTAAATTTAGAATGATATTTCAACTACACAGACTTTTACAAATTGTAGCAATTCACAACATCCATTATTCCCAGCGACGTAACTCGGATCTGCCTGTATATTGAATTACATAAAGACACTTTCACTTACATACCTTCACTGGGAACCAACTTAGGCCACTAAAGGGAAAACAGAAACAAGGGTGTCTAGGGAGTCTTCGTGGCGAAGTGGTCAAGCCGTTTAACTCGGGCTCCGAAGGTTGTGGGTTCGATTCACGAGTTAAATTTTTCGGAGACTCCTGTGGGTCGTCGCTAGAGCTACGGAGCTAGTGCTTTGTGCGATACTTTCCGCGCTGCGGAAAGAGACCGAGCCATATGGGATAAAACCCGGTGCAATGAAGTCGACCCTGTCGACTTTTAAGTGACTTTTTTAAACATAAACAAATAACTAGTTATATAATCTGTACCCAAAGAAGATACTGGGGAAGTAGTAGATATCAGGCGACACGTTAGATTTCAGAAAAATTTAAGGGAATAGTTACACCAGAATTTGAACTCACTGCCTCCATTTGGGACACGTGGTAGCGCAATGGCTAACACACTTCTTGACCGGCCCGTGGTCATGTTCGAATATTTATTTCAGATACCTGGGATCCAGCGTTGGCCCAGTTTAAAATGGAACTTAGGGCTTTTATGGATGAATAAGTTGCAGGCGTGATATTAGTGTTGGTCGCTCTAAGAATATGAAGCTAGTACCTCATATCAAATACGTCTTGTGGTAAGAAAAGGAAGCCCGTTAATTCTACTTAGCTCAAAAACAACAAAGCGATGTATAAGGAATGCCTTTGCGTACAGAGAGAGAGGCAACCTAAATTCTAGGAGCCACCCTTCAAGGGAAACCTATGGTGCAGGGGAGCTAATAAAGATATACTCATAATCCATGCCGGAAATGGCGCATGACAAACGTTGATCGCTAAGGAAACAGAATAAGAATAGGAAGAAGAAGAAGAAGAAGAAGAAGAAGAAGAAGAAGAAGAAGAAGAAGAAGAAGAAGAAGAAGAAGAAGAAGAAGAAGACGAAGACGAAGACGAAGAAGAAGAAGACCAAGACGAAGAAGAAGAAGAAGAAGAAGAAGAAGAAGAAGAAGAAGAAGAAGAAGAAGAAGAAGAAGAAGAAGAAGAAGAAAAAGAAGAAGAAGAAGAAGAAGAAGAGGAAGACAAATCCGTGATTTAGTGTTTAGTGTGTTAGTTGCACACATTCAATTCTCAGCAGTGGCAGAATATTGGCCACAACTCACCGCTCTGGGATCCACCGATTTTCATTCCTAAAATTTTTTATAAAAGACAACTATCAGAATGGCGACTGGACTGTCTAGGAAAGAAATTGGACGAGGAACGGAACTGGCTACCCCGACTCATTATATTGTAGCATAGAATATGAAACAGAATAACACTTCTCACCGAAAAGGCAGGGCCAGTCATGGAATTTCCTGTATCTTATATCCTAACCATCGCAATATTTCTTTCTACTTTTACTTTCTGTCGTTTTTCATCGCTCCCAGCTGAGTCTCTCTTATTATTATGACGCAAATATACAAAACCAGAACGTGAGCTCACAGAGAAAGAAAACCTGATGGAGATGGACAAAGTAAGCAAAACAAGAGATAACAAGTGAGTAGATTTACTGTGCGTTTGTTTATATAGAACATAATCTAAGATTTCGATTATGAACATTGCCCTGCTGGGCGACTGTCGAAATATGTCAAAGCAATTACAAATAGGTTTACGTAACAAAACAAAAACAAACAAAAAAATAAATATACCAGACTTCGATATAGATCAGCAAAAATAAGAGGCAGAAGATTCTGGAACATTAAAGAGCTTTCTGTAAACAACTGTCACTGAACAGTGAACGAAAGATGCGAGTTTTTTCAGTGTCTGCTGGCATGCACGCCTAGACACGTGTGTTAAAAGAAGTATGTGTTTTATTATCGTGATTCTCTGTTCTTGTATTACCTACCTACCTACCTACCTACCTACCTACCTACCTACGTATCTCTCTCGCTTTTATTGTCTGTCTGTCTGTCTGTCTGTCTGTCTGTCTTTCTATGTATCGTTCTATCTATCGATCGATCGATCATTCGATTGGTCGGTCGATCCGTCCGTCCGCTAGCTTTCCTTTATACCTTCCAACATGCAAACAACCTACCCATCCAGCTAATACCTATAAAAGTATGTCTGGAAATGAATGCCGTCATTCACGATCAATTATTTTGAAAACTGTCTGTTGCATCGTTATAAAATTTTTCCTGTTGTCTTATATTTACCCCCACCCCAGGAATATGTCTTTGATAGGTCCAAAAACAACTTAAATCATCGAAAGCGGCGACATTTCTTTGATGTTTTGGTGAAAAACTAGTGATTTCTCGCTAACAATCTTGTTTTACAGTAATGAAAGCCCCGCCAATTCAGATGGCGACACAAGGCGTATCCGGATTTGTACGGGAGTGGGTGCAGTAAAAGAAGTAGCTTAAAAGTCGACAGGGTCGACTGCATTGCACCGGGTTTTTATTCCATATGGCTCTGTCTCTTTCCGCAGCGCGGAAATCGTCGCACAAAGCACGAACTCCGTAGCTCCAGCGACGACCCTCGGGAGTCTCCGAAAAAATGCACTCGAGAAATGAAGGACGTGGCCCGGAATCGAACATACACCCTTCGGAGCCCGAGTCAGACGGCTTGACCACTTAAACACGGAGACTCCCGAGAGGGGTGCAATGTGTAATATTAGTATAGACAGAGAATTTACAGAGGCATTGGGTAAATAATGTGTAAATTGACAGGAAAGTAGAAGGAATATATTTCTTACCTTATTTTTCATTTCCTTCTTGTTTCTTCAGCTGCTGGTTAATAATTGTACACAAGTAATCATGTTACTAGGATGCATTTAGCTTTTTATATTGAGTTCGTGAAAGCTTCCTGTAACATACCTGCGTTCGTTAACATTGGGAGATGGAACAAAGCGAAAGTGGTACTGTATAAACAGGCTAACCGGCCCTGAGAAATAATAAACGGAGGTAAAGTGAGGCAGGGTGGTAGGTCCCCGGAAAGGGCAAATAAGCAGATAGACGGGGGAAGAGTGGAAGCAGTGAGTTTAAGGGGGAGTCGAGGAGGCGTCAGCCCGCTAGTGTGATTGTGAGACAGACAGCTTGGGCTGAGGAGTAGTATTGTGTGGAGTCAGGGGACTGGACAGTTAGTTGAAGCGTAGACCCAGAGAGGGTCGGATGGTTAGTTGAGGCCTAGACCCAGAGTTGGTTGGATCGAATGAGTTCGGGCGGGGAGAGTGGCTGGTTAACTGTCGTGGTGGATGAGATTAAGTAGGCCTGGAGAAGGCAGTGTTATTTGAGTGTTAGGTTGTGATGAGGATATATTCTGGAATTACTGTGATTGGATTTGTATATGTTGCTTGTTTCCGTGTTCTTTCATCATTAAAGGGATATTATGTGCGCAAACTCAATCTTTTTCAGTTACTAATAGATCTGTACTACAGTAATGACTTGGGTTGTGGGACATGAGGCTAACCTAGCTTACACTCTGCAGTGATATAGAAGGAGCATCATGATCTAGACAACGACCAATCTCATTCTGTTGCAAAAGAGATTGTGACACTTCCAAATAGCTGTGAGTTAATGTGCGTATGGAGTGACCAGAAATGATACCGCAATTTAGTCATCATGTGTCCATTTTTAAGGATCTGTTCAGCTGTCTGTGTAGTTTGTTCACACGTACACATGGGTGACAGACCCGCTTTGAGTCTTCGTGAAAGATTGTCTACTCTGCTGTTTACTGTTCAGAGACGGAACATGATTACCTGTTTCGCACTATGAAAATAGTTGTCATTGTCGCTGTAGTGGGCTTTCTTCTTAACGACCAAGATGTTGGTCCTCTTTTCATTGAAGTTTGCAGATTTATTCGTATGCACGTGTGTTGTCCCTAATTTGACAACGTGTTTGCTCTCACGTTTCATGTTATGCCACAATATGCCAGTTTCCACCGCAATATAACGCTTCTGATGGTATTCAATGCGTTTAGTGTGTGTGTGTTCTCCCCCCCCCCCCTTTTCAATACCAGTTGTTTGTCAACGCTGAGGGCTTGCGGAATTGAAACTTCATCACTGTGGAATACCAACTGTTGCCATTGACATTGTGCTGATGCTGTAATATTTAGGGCCTGCAATTCGTCTGAATAGTTGGAGCAAAATATCCCAGTAAGCGTGCACGTGGATTAAGGTCTGCGATCTGCTCAGATCTTAATCTGTGTCGGACGATTCCAGTAGGTTGATGATTGCTCTCGGTTGCATAAAATTAAATCCATCCTTTCTCCAATAGTCCTCTTCATCTTTCAACACATGGTCCTCAGATTTTTCCAGTAACTTTTATCAATATTTAATAGCGCGGACTAGATTAGTATCTTGACGTCAGACAATTTGAATATAGTATTGTCACCTGGCACCTGTCCTTTAATTTTAGCCCACATAAGTTCTACAGGGTTAAAATGAAAATTGTACGGCGGAAGTCTCAAGCACCCATGACGATGCTCTTCTATCAACTTGTCGATTTGATATTTCTTGCTTTTTGCCGTCTTTTTACAAGGGACAACAATTCTAGCTAGAAATACGTTTCTGGAAATGGTATGTTTTCCATTCGGAGCCATATCTTTATTGCTCCTTTTGTGCTAGATGCTGTAGGTATTTTGTCTTCTTGGGCAACAACATTGATATCATGCATTGTCCATAACGACGGTCTACCTAGGGATGGAAGCACAGTATTCTCGAGCCAATCTCTAAAAACATTACCGTTCATCTTATTATGATAATCCCTATTGTCTGTGTGCTTTGATACGAACACGAGCCGAGCATTCTGTTGTAAGCCATTATGCGTATTACCAGCATGGGCCATGACCAAAAGCTGTCCTATACTACTGAACACATATCGCTTTATGTGTCCGTCCACTGATTGCCTTTCCTTATCACTTGTGTGGTGCGCATTGATCCACATTTCATCCAAATATACTATGCCATAATTTTCTTTGCGCATTTCCATTATTTCACGTAGCTATCTGCTTCTCATGGCTCCTAAATGCGGTTGCTCGCAAAGAATATGTCTACCTCCCTTGTACTTTCTAAAAGTGAAGATAATGTCCTTATAATTTTCCACAAAGGTGTTTTGAATAGCTCTATGTTATTGTTCTTTCTCAACCAAACCCTAAGTTTTCTTACAGTTACTGTTTCTTTGGAATCCAGAATTTTTATAATGCTGGATAATCCTGGATATAAAATCCAAAATTTTTATAATTTTAGGAGCCTCCATGGTGAAGTGGTCAAGCCTTTTGACTCGGGCTCCAAAGGTTGTGGGTTCAATTCCGGGCCGCATCCTTCGGTTCACGAGTTACATTTTTCAGAGACTTCTGTGGGTCGTCGCTAGAGCTGCGGAGTTCGTGCTTTGTGCGATGCTTTCCGCGCTGCGGAAAGAGACCGAGCCATATGGGATAGAACCCGGTACAATGAAGTCGACCCTGTCGATTTTTAAGCGACTTTTAAAAATCCAAAATTTTTATAATTTTAGGAGCCTCCATGGTGAAGTGGTTAAGCCTTTTGACTCGGGCTCCAATGGTTGTGGATTCGATTCCGGGCCGCATCCTTCGGTTAACGAGGTAAATTTTTCGGAGACTTCTGTGGATCGTCGCTAGAGCTGCGGAGTTCGTGCTTTGTGCGATGCTTTTCGATCTGCGGAAAGAGACCGAGCCATATGGTATAGAACCCGGTGCAATGAAGTCGACCCTGTCGACTTTTAAGCCACTTTTTAAAGCATTTTTATAATAGCTCGCCTTATGACATCTTTGTCAAAGCTGTCTACAATAACCTTTCTATCTACCGTTTGGTTATTGCGTGGTAGTTTAATTCCAGATTCTTGCACCCATCGACGAAATGACCGTTTACTCAAACCCAATGCATGCACTGTTATGTTTTAGGAATTTGTAATAGTATAAAACAATTTCCTGCCATCAGCTTCTTGACAAAAATATGTGTACAACTTCATAGCGATGCTTTGAAGTGTATACACAATTTCGCATTCAATCCCATTGAAAAATATTCACACATTTCAATGTTAGCGATAAGTGGTAAGATTTAAAAAAGATAATAATCAGGTTTCATGAAATAACACACATTTTTACGACACCTCTGTACACTCCCAGTTTAAACAGCGCGGGGTTCTTGGCATAAGGCCAATCCCGTGACACACGTAGAATATTCAACATTGAACGCTGATTGTCTGGCTACGGTGTAATACATTTACAATTATGAACTTAATCTTAGACCCGTAAATTATATACCGCATATAAACAAACATTGAAATCTGCTGTACAATCTATAGAACAAAAATATTTTTGTTGGGTGGACATAATGATAAGGTTATTTGCTAAATCTCATAGTTTTCCCTCAGTTGGGTACTGAGATATGGATGTTTATATCGAGGCAAACAAATGTGAATGCACTATACCTATCTATCTACCTACTTATACATTAATGTTCAAATCAGCTATATTTTTCATCCATTTATTTTTCTATCATCCTAAATAGATAAATACCTGCCTGCCTACCTACATGCCTCCTACCCAGCCTACCTACATACCTGCCTACCCACCTACCCACCCACCTGCCTACCTACCTACCTACCTACCTACCTACCTACCTACCTACATGCCTGCTTACCTAATACCTACCTACCTATCTACTTACCTACATGCATGCTTCTTTAATACCTACCCATCTAGCTACCTATCTACCTACCTACCTGCCTGCTTGCCTTCCCGCCTGCTTGCCTGCCTGTTTATATGTCTGCCTTTCTGTCTGTTTGTTCGTTCGTCCGTCCGTCCTTCCGACTGTTTGTTTGTCTATTTTTCTACTTTTCTATCTACATAACATAATACCTACCTAATTACCTGTTTGCCTACTATCAATCCGTTTCACACGCCTGACTCTCTGCATGTTGTCATTCCGTTTACCCGTGCCTCTGTCTCTCTGTCTTTTCATTTATCTTTCAAATTGCATGTCTCTTTCTTTCTGCACCCTCCCTCCCCCCCCCCCCCCCCCCCCCACACACACACACACAAGCTATACAATCACGCTCTGCACATCATCTGCCTGCAATTCGCTCGTTCATTCTTTACACCTTTCCATTCCTTATCTCAGAAATTATGAGCCTGGAACATTTCATAGACAACATTGGGGAAAACCTCACCTGGCATCCTGCGAGAGAAAAGCTGTGATCTGATTGGCGCAGACATTTCTAGACGATTATACTCAAGTTTACGGAACGTACATTCAGGGAAGTAATTTCTCCAGATAAGCGTGCAGGTACGGCCAAACAAACTCAGTAGATCCATTAACAATAGAAATACGCACACACAAACGGGTGCAATCGTTTCTACACTGTTGGTTTTCCATTGGAGTTACTGTTACCATTACTGTAGTATGTAGGCGACAGTGAAAGGTAATTTTACTTTCGTTGATTGCTTTGTGTAATTAATGTTCTGGTTTGTTTCGTAATCTACTTAATGGCGGTCGCGCTCGTGAAGTTTATGGCGATGCACTGGTAATGTCACGAAAACTATTAGCACGTGAGTTCGACGCCTGGGCCAGTCACTTGCCAAAATGAGGGTTAGACTGCCCACTTATTCCTCCTTGCGCTCAGGCGATATATTCTTAATACCAGAATACAGTGCAGTTCATCCAGAAAACTTCTTCTTCATTGTACACATTAAGATTCATCTCATCTAATCATGTTCCTCTTGTACCTTGCGGTGTCGAGGTGAAGTATAAACAGCGGGAAAGTGCCTTCTTATGGGCTTATGTATCAATATTCTCATGGGCTCTGCTAATCCCTCTGTCCATCGTGTTCGGCCACTTCTTCTGCTTCCATTTGGTCTGTACATCATTGCTTGCTGTGGTATACTGTGAGTTGGTAACTTACTTTCATGGCCAAATCATTTGACTTGCTGCTTCTAATAAAATCTAGTGTATAACCCCTACGTTAGTCCTGATTTCTTCATTTCTGATCTGATCTCTTCTTGATTCATTGAGTATTCTTTTCAGGAATCTCATTTCTGTTGTGATTTTTCTTTTCTGTTTTTCTGTCATTGTCAAGATTTGGTATTGGTATCATAGAGTTGGTAGGAAGATTGTGTTCTAAAGTGCGGTCTTAGTAGTTATTGATACATGTCTGTTCTTTAGTATTGTGCCATGTGTCCAATGAGTTGGTTTGCCTTATTGCATCTATTTTCGATCTCGTCTTCTGATTTGCCATTTGATGATATTATACTTCCTAGGTGCTTGAAAGTCTTTACTAGTTTCAGGGGATGTTCGTTTAGGTGAATTGCTGTTTTTCCTTCTTTAGTTAAAGTCAATACCTCTGTTTTACACTTGCTAATTTTCATGTTATGTTCCCTACACATTTCGTTTAGACTATTCATGTGGTCTTGTAATTCAGCTTCTGATTTTGCTATTAATTCTTGGTCGTCCGCAAACAGGAGTTCCCTAATGATGTAATGTGCATATGGTACTTCTTCTGTGTTGTTGTCATGCGGTGTTCTTGTGGTCTTCAGCATGAAATAATCCAAAGAAAGAACAGTCGTCTTAAGCTTGTTGACATCTCCATAAACTTTGAACTCAAATTGTGCGGGTGTGGGCCAGAATACTTGCCTCGGTTCTGCAAATGTTGGACACTCCACGCAGGAAACACAATTGCAGATGTATGCTGATTCCAAGCGGTATAATGGAGAAGCATATTGTTAGAAACATCTATAAGTAGAACAGATCCACAATTATCCTTTACAGGCTCCACCTATATACAATAGCAAATACCTAAATTTATAAGATAGGTAAAATTTATAGCAATAAGCCCTTTTAATTGGAAGGTAGACAGCGTTGTTGCATGTTGCATATAACCGACATTAATATACATGGCTATAAAGTTTTAGTGAACTCGTAAGGCTCTTTAGGCATACTACGGGAGACCCATAATTATATAAACCAATCGGCACGCTTTAGTGATGTGGTCAGTACCACACCGGCCGCCTTTACTTCCCAAGATATTTCTGGTACTTATTTTAAAGCCATGTCGCTATGGGAGCCCAGGTCAGGTTAAAAATTCGAACCTGCAAGCGATGCGCGTCGAACCCTTAACCACCGGGATGCCAGGCAAGTGTCTGACCACTCGGCTGATGCGACTTTCCGACAACTGGAACACGAGCAAGAAAATCCCGTGGCACTGCGTAAATGTGGTTTTACCAAGTTATAGTTAGTAAAGGACTCTCTTACACAATTAGAGGAGTATTGCGTGTATAGAGGCTAGTCGTACATTTGTATACCTCACTTGGCGTTTGATGAGTGAAGTGATTTATATCACGCGCATGTCCTATTTTATTATGGGTCAAACTGGGAGTCTGGGTGAATTTAAAATGTCCGCATTTATGGGAATTTGAGTAAATGACCACGGATCGGCAAGCAAGTGTGCTAGCTTTTACGCTACCTGGTTGAAGTATGTTGAATATATCTTGTACAGACATGTGTGCTAACTTCTACGCTACCTGGTTGAAGTATGTTGAATATATTTTTGACAGACATGTGTGATAGCTTCTACGCTACCTGGTTGAAGTATGTTGAATATATTTTTGACAGACAAGTGTGCTAGCTTCTACGCTACCTGGTTGAAGTATGTTGAATATATTTTTGACAGACAAATGTTCTAGCTTCTACGCTACCTGGTTGAAGTATGTTGAATATATCTTGTACAGACAAGTGTGCTAGCTTCTACGCTACGTGGTGTAAGTATGTTGAATATATCTTGGACAGACAAGTGTGCTAGCTTTTAGGCTACCGGGTTGAAGTAAGTTGAATATATTTTTGACAGACAAGTGTGCTAGCTTCTACGCTACCTGGTTGAAGTATGTTGAATATATCTTGGACAGACAAGTGTGCTAGCTTTTACGCTACCGGGTTGAAGTAAGTTGAGTATATTTTGCCCAAACAATTGTACTATCTTCTAAGTAAAGGGTTTAATAATCTTGAATATATCTTGGACAGACAAGTGTGCTAGCTTCTACGCTACCAGGTTTAAGTATGTTGAATATATCTTGGGCAGACAAGTATGTTAGCTTCTACGCTACCTGGTGTAAGTATGTGGACAATATCTTGGACAAACAAGTGTGCTAGCTTTCTACGATACTGGGTTGAAGTATGGTGAATATATTTTGGCCAGATAAGTGTGCTAGTTTCTTCGCTCCCGGATGTAAGTATGTTGACTTGGACAGACAAGCGTGCTGGCTTTTACGCTACCTGGTGTAAGTATGTTGAATATATCTTGGACATACAAGTGTGCTAGCTTCCACACTACTCGACTTAGGTATGTTGATTATATCTTGGACAGATAAGATAAGCAATTTAAATGTTTTGAAAAAAAGTTGACACACATAGGCAGCTTATAGCAAACGAAAAAATTAACAGGGAAGACATTCAACATTATTTACCGAAATATGAAGAAAGAAAAACGGGAACACATTGTAAAAATAGAAAAGATTAAAGGATAAAGAGATGTAGAAAGATAGTTAGAGGAGATTTCCGACAGCCTGTCATTGCATCCTGGATACATATTATAACATTTTCTACCTCTTCTTCTTTATGTTTGCAAGGAAACAGCAATTATCTTCAATTTTGTTTCCCGTTTGTTCTTCAATGTTTGGGGAAAGATGACAAATTATTATGGCAGGTACTTACACACATTTAAGCCCATTTGTTTTATACCTTTTTCAACAAAATCCACTTAAGGATACGCATTTTTAAAAGACGCCGGTCTCCCTGGTCAAGAAGTTAGCAACTTTCTCCGTAACCCCGAATACTCTCGTGGTTGACGAGAGCGCACGAGAACTGGAAGCGGTTCGAGTCGCGCCAGTGACCTATGAGAGTATGGAGCCGGTCGCTCAGAAAGTCGTGGCGTGCTGATGAGCGTAATCTAACCTAGGAATCAGCATACAGCTGAAAGATGCTGATGTTGACCGCAATATCCTGAAACTGGATGGAAACGCGGGGAAATTTTTTTTTTTTTTTTTAAGAAGACGACAAGGATCCGGTGCTGACCGCATCTTAGAAAGTTTTCAGGAAAGCAAAAGGCGTCATGGAACAATGTTTCCAAACCATATCTTTTTATTGTCCGTTCGCTTTGAACTCAAACGCGTCATCAGGAGAATCAACTCCGACGTCTGAGGTACTTGTAATTACGTCCCCAAATCAAGGACGAGAAGTCAACATTTTAGTCCAGCTGATCGGTGAAGTGGTTGAACCCGTTACCTCGGCATCGGCACACCGGAAGTTTAAGCGCAAGCGCTCTTATCGCTGGGCCTAGTTGACCTTCCTTGGTTACAATAATCTGAAGCACATTGATATTGCCGGGGACTTGTAAAGTGTTCGGATTATCACATTCTTGCAGGCATAAGTGTACAGAGGAAGAAGTGGTCAGTCTTGCCCTCTCGTAGCGGATGGCGAAAGCTGGCATCGAACCCTCGTATGACCACGTACAAGCCATTGACAGCGTAACGTCATAACCATTACACCTGACCGAGTCATACATGACCATTTTACAACATGACAAAATGCCGGTTACCGCAAAATGACCGGCATAAATACGCCATATATTGTAATGAATCTGTTAAGTAAGGTGGCATTTTGACTCTGGTAAGTTTGTTAAGCTTTCTTAAGCCATCGGCTCTGTGGCGAAGAGGTTACAGACGCAGTTCGTATTCTAGCATACGTTTCCAAACACAGCTGCCGGCATTGTGGCAGCATGCTTCCTTGCGTTGATTTGTGTAAAATAGTGCAAGTGCTGGTCATTCATAAAGCAATGGCAAACTATTGAATGTGAACATACCAAAAATTCACAAACAGCCAGAAAATTTTGGGGTTGACTGCGTCGTCCTGTAAAAAGATATGCAACTAACTTTGTAAAGCCACGTCAAATAGCGGAAATTATGCTAAGAGTTCCCTAAACTCAGCGCGAAATTCCCAGCCCTTGGCATTCTACAGATTATTTTGGACGCTAGTGAGCCGTGGTTTACGCGTACATGACGTATAAAGTGTTGCATGTGTGTACGCAGATGTTCATTCTTGGTAGATGTACATGTTTCAAATCTGCTACGTGCATTTTAAAGTGCTGCATTTTCCCAGTAGGAACCCCTGTGGCAACAGTTCGCACCATCATTAGACCATATGCGATTATAATCATCAGACCACGCTGCCATTTCCCCAGGCAAATGTTTTCTTTCACATAAAATTACTTGTCTGGCTCGATAAAGCAGGCACAATTAACATCGTATTGGGAAACTGTTGTTGCTGCTTTGCCAGAGTGACATCGTTTGGCGAGTAAAACGACATATAATACTAAATTGTCTCCGGCTGTTTGTTATTCATCTTCCGTGGGATTTCTAGAAACATTCAATTATTGTTTATTCAGAGCTTCCAAGTTACTCGTATTTTGAATTGCTAGGTTGAAAGGTAAAGGCGGCGCTTAGGTATATTTTTACAGTAGAATGTGATACGCTTGAGGATCAATTTTATTGCAACAGGTTTGATCTCATAAGGCTCGATCTCTTACCACAGAGCAGATTGCAGACAGCGTCGCACAGAGCCCGCACTCCAGCCATGACCCCAAGAATTCCGCGAGAAAGCTGCAGTCGTGAACCAAATGACGCAGTCCGGAAGCGAACCCATGAGCTTCAAAGCGCCAGGCAGGCGGGTTAACCACTTGGCCACGGAAATTGCAACGTGTAGAACAAGTACAAGACTATTGTACACGCTATGGGCGACGTGTTGGGTATATGGTTCCAGCCCTTTATTTCTAGAGACCAATCGGCACTTGGTGAGTGAGGTGGTTATATCGCACAGGCTGTCTTTACTTTCCAGAGAGTCGGGAGTCTCCGTGGCGAAGTGGTCAAGCCATTTGCCTCGGGCTCAGAAGGTTGTGGGTTCGATTCCGGTCCGCATCCTTCGGTTCACGAGTGCATATGTTTGAAGACTCCTGAGGGCTGTAGCTGGAGCTACGGAGTTTGTGCGACGCTTTCCACCATCGGAGAGAGAGTGAGCCTATGGGATAAAACCCGGTGCAATGAAGTGGACCCTGTCGACTTTTAAGCGACTTTAAGCGACTTTACAGAATATTTTTGGTATCAATTGTAGGCTGGGTCAACCTGCCAGCCTAGGTGAACTTTGATATTCACATGTACTTAGCACATATTGATGCACAATGGTCAGTTCCGTTCCTCGTCATTTTGCCGTTCCCAGATATTTCCAGAAATTTCGTGAGAAATGTCCAGTGTACTGTCTGCGAAGGCTGAATCAATTCCAGTGCTGGTTGGGAAAAATCCTACCACAACTGAGGTTTGAACCAGGAGCACCTATCTGGTAATAGCAAAGGGACTACTTCTGACGACAAGAAAGCTTACCTTATTCTGCCCCACTTACCACCATTCCACCACCATACCATTTCTACAATACTACATTATTTGACAATAGTTACACTTGCAAACTATTTCTCAAAATAACTGTTATTCACTCATTTTGTTTCCAGGCCGTTGTTACATTGAGCACCCTGTCCAAGTTATCATTTATCCCCGGTTGTCTCAGTCTGTTGTCGCGAGAGCTGATTCTGTCTGAAACAGATCAGCATCATCATGTACCATGCCGTAGGTCCGTGTGGCCGAATGGATAAGAACGCGTGTTCTTAAACATCCGGTGTGCTGATGCCGAGGTAAGCGGATCAACCCCTACACCAGACAGCTGGACTAAAATGTTGACCTGTCGTCCTTGACTTGGGGACTTAAATTACAAGTACCTCTGAAGTCGGAGTGGGTTCGTCTGATGGCGAAGGACACTGTTGTTAGCGAAAGCTAATCGACACGCAAAATTCACTCCATCACTACTATAAATAGCGTTTATGGACTAAGCGTTCAAAGCGAACGAGCGCAAAAAAAATGTACCATAGCGATAAGCGTGGGTGGTTATGGTTCGTCATACAACTGGACCACCAGAGTCATGGGTCAGCTCTGCGATCTTGTCTCGTTCATGCCATATGGCAAATCTATCCACATATTTCTCTCTCTGTCTCCCCCTTGTTCTTTAGCCATCAATCTCATCAGTTGCTACTAAGTTGTCCAGTTAATGTCTCCTCAAATTAGTGTTAAAACATATCTCAAACAGATATTTACTTAATAGTTTCGACTCAGACATCCATTACGTTCAAGTGGTCACTCTCAGGTTAAGATAGCTTTAGTTAGAAAAGTAATACTGACACCCAAAGCGCACGGCCCAATAGGCGACCAAGGAAGATTGGCGTGAGACAGGGTACCTTCACATATACAACACCATAGTTGCAAAATCCAACCAAATGCGCAGCGGGCTTGCGAGGGTTGACTGAAGGCTGTGCTCCTCTGGGAGATATCAGGCATCAGAAGTGTAGATGATGTCATGTAATTAATAGTTTGCCTGCCGACCCGATTGTCCTGTGTTTAATGTCATTTGGACGCGGGAAATGTGTTCGGGTTTCACGGGTGGCCCAGCCATGATGAGTACCCGGATATTGACTAAGACGGTTACTAAAGGCTATTTTCTAAAGGCGGTTTTTCAACGAGCAGTATGAAGATCCTCTGCGGCTAGACCAGTCGCAGGTTTACGACAAAAATCTGACCATAGGGACTCCATCCCCTATCGCGAGCCATAACCCGTTAGACCATGACCTCGTGGTCATGGTTTCCCAGTCTATACTATACTTGTGTAGTCTGTGGGTCATCGACAGGCTACTAATTTTTACTTTTCACCCCTCCTGGGAGAAGCTAGCCGATCCTAACCCTGCTGGCTGCAGGGTACAGGTACAGTCCACACATTGTAGAATAAGATCCGGAGTACGACAAGGTTGGTGTCCTGGCCCCTCACTTGTTCATAACATATATAGACAACAAATGTAAAGAAACCAGCCAAACAGAGACCGCAAGAACACCGCATGACCAGATCAAAGAAGAAGAACCATCTGTAAATCACACTACTAGAGAACTCCTGTTTGTGGACGACCAAGCACTAATAGCAAAATCAGAAGCTGAATTACAAGACCACATGAATAATCTAAACGAAATTTGTAGGGAACATAACATAAAAATTAGCACAAGTAAAACAGAGGTAATGACCGTAACTAACGAAGAAAAAGCAACAATGATTCACCTAAACGAACATCCCTTGAAACAAGTAAAGAGTTTCAAGTACCTAGGAAGAATAATATCATCAAATGGCAGATAAGAAGACGAGATCGAAAATAGATGCAATAAGGCAAACCAACTCATTGGACAAATAACATTAATACTAAAGAACAAACACTACCAACTCTATGTTACTAATGCAAAACCTGGACGATGACAGAAAAAGAGAAAAGAAAATTCACAACAACAGAAATGAGATTCCTGAGAAAAATACTCAATGTATCAAGGAGAGATAAGATCAGAAATAAAGAAATCAGGACTAAAGTGAGAATTATACCTGCACTTGATTTTATTATAAGGCAGCAAATCAAATGGTTTGGCCATGCAAGTAGGTTACCAACTAACAGTATACCCAACAAGCAATGATGTACAGACCAAATGGAGCAGACGAAGAGGCCGACCACGTAAACGATGGACGGAGGTAATAGCAGAGTCCATCGGAATATCCGTACATGAAGCCTATAAGCGGGCACTCTCCTGCTGTTTATACTTCACCTCGACACCGCAAGGGACAATAGCAACATGATGAGATTTGGCGTACAAAGCTACAGGTTCTTTTACTGCTGGGTTGGGGATCGGTGTGGTTCTGCACCTGAAAACTGGAGTTGCAGCACAGAATGTTCGCCCCTCTGCTGTGATGAGCCGGTCCTGCATACGTTGCATTACGTCATCCCCTCGGAAAGTTAGCTGGATGAATACCTTTAGGGACTGTAGTTTCTTTTGGTTTTGGTTTGAGCTGTTGGCAGAAGCGCTTAATAAATCCTGTTGAGTACCCATTCAGGTTTAAGGCATTCTTCAGACTTTCAAATCCCTCTGTCAGTGTATCATGGGTGCATATCTTCATAGCACGGTCAAACAGGGTCTGTACTAAGCCCCATATGAACTGGATAGCTATGAAGCTCTGAAAATTTAAGTATTGGCCAGTCCATGTTTCTTTACGGTACACCGATCTTTGAATTGTGCCGTCTGCTCTATGCCTCAATAGGATATCCAGGAACGGCAACGCTTCGTTGTGTTCGTGTTCCATAGATAGATGTTTTTATGCGTCTTGTTCATTGTGGCCTGGAACGAAGTTGCTTGTAGCTCGTCTGTGATGATAATTAGTATATCGTCCACATAACGACGGTAGAAGGCCAAGTTATTGATGTCTGAAGATCACTTTTCTTCTAAATGTGCCATGAAGATGTCTGCTAGAATAGGACCAAGAGGACTCCCCATGGCCACTCCGGCAATTTGGCTGTATGACTTTTTTAGAAAGTTGATGTGTATGTTGACGGTACATAATTTTAATAGCCTCTCTAGAATAGCTGATGGTATGCCTAGTTTTAGTTGTTTGTCTCAAATGCGTTCACTTATTATGTTCACGGTCTCATCTAATGGAACGTTCGTGAATAGGGAGGCAATATCCATGGATGCCTTGTGTTTATTATTTATGTCCATGGTATCCAATAATTCCACCAGTTCGAATGTATTTCTGAGTGTTCTTGGATCGAAGGACTGTCGTACTGGCTTTAAAATTTCAGCTAGCCATCTCGCCATTCGGTGTTGTGCAGAGTTAATCATGGACAGGATCGGTCTTAGTGGGATACCGGGCTTGTGAAGCTTGGGTAGACCATACATCTGAGGAGTTTGGGAGCCACGCGGTGTGAACGTTTTTGCAGTGGCCTCACTGATGAGTCCTGCATTCACAAGTGACTGGATCTCTTTCCTCATTTTTGCACCCAGGTCCTCCGACTTGTTGACTATTTGCTCTACTCTGAATTTAGATTCATCTGATAATATTTCTTCCATTTTTCTCTTGTAGTCTGACAAGTCCATCAGTACGGCACCACTCCCTTTGTCAGGTTTCAGTATTACGAGGGTTTTGTTAGCCTTTAACGCTTGTAACGCAGTAACGTGTTCGTTGGTCAGCGGGCACATACTGGTGTTTTAAATCTACCAGTTTGGCCTTCAGCCACCCGACCGACTCAGCAGAAGTAGGTGATAACTTGGAGACTTGTTTGGGTTTTATGCAGAATTTTAATTCGTATGCAAGGGCCTCCGTTTCAATGTTGTTGAGTACGTACGACGATAAGTTCCTCACATACTTCTCTGGGTTGTCTCGTACTGACGTTGTTATATTTTCAGTGCTCAGTGATTTGTTTAGGCGAAGAAGTATAAATAGCGGGAGAGTGCCCGTCCATCATCTCATCTTGTTGCTCTTGTAGCTTGCGGTGTCGAGGTGAAGTATAAACAGCGGGGGAGTGCCTGTTCATCATCTCAAGTCAATCAAGTCAAGAAGCCTGATACGGGAGAAAATGTCACGTGGAAAGTCCAACAACAAGAAACACGCTGGAGCCAAGATGTACAGCGTGGGAGCCGACAACAAGAAGAAGAACGTGGAGAGCCTACCTGCTAGCTGCATCAAAGAGCCTGATACTATTACTGAAGCTACCACGAGGGAGAAGATCAACAGCCCAACACAGACAAGAATCAAGACAACAAAGAAGAAGGAGGAGAAAGGCACCAGAGCCGGGAACACCGTCTCAAAAACAGTCCGATGGGTTGTCAAGCGGATTCAAGTGGAGCTGACAGATGAAGAAATCCTGAAGCAGCTACGAGAAGAGAATCTTCACATCCGATTCTTGAAGGCGAAGCGGCTCCTCACCTACTCCAAGATACCTACAACCTTGGCAGTGGTGACGTCGGAGGGCAGCGAAGTGCCGACCACAGTATCAATCAGCAAGAAAATACAACAGCCAAAGAGATTTATCCCAAGAGTCAATCAATGTTCAAGATGCCAGAGGGCCGGCCACAGCAGAGCAACATGTCGCAGTAAGACGGAAATCTGTCGATTCTGCTCCGATCACCACGCCTTCAAGGAGTGCCTGCTGGCCAAGCTGGACACGGACGTCCGAGCACCCAACAACAAAAGAAAGTGCGTCAGCTGCCTGGGCAAACATGGAGCAAGATACCTGCGCTGTCCGTACCTGCAAAGACACAAAGACGTCTTTAAGATCGCCATCACCACAAAGACACCATACAACGAAGCAATGGGGAGGTGCGAGACAGCAACCTGCATCTCACATGCCGAGCAAGAGAAACTGCAAAGCCAGATTGAGGCGTTAAAGAAGCAAGTCAAGTTACTGCAAACATCGGCACAAACCAGCGACAATGGGAAACTTCTTGCCAAAATAAAGGAGATCCAGAGGGACATCAAACAAGAGGTGGAGAATATGAGGCAGATGACAAAGATACATGAAGAGATTCTGCGAGACATCAAAGCGGTAAGAGAAATGCTAACAACTGAAAGGGAGCCAACCCAAATCAAACCAACACAGAGAAACCGCAAGATGACATCCAACAAGAGACCGACCCGGAACCGCAAGACAAAGCCAGCAGCCCAGCCACGACAATATCCCGCCAGACATCTGAAGATAACCGAGACCAGCACCTTGATGACGACACGGGGAGACCCCGGTGGCCTACCTTGGAGGAGCTACTAGGGTCGGCAAGGATTGAGAAACTAAGACACCAGGAATTCAAAAGGTGCTGGATTGAAAGAGAAAAGAAGAAACCCAAGAAACTCAGGAGACTGGTAGAATACCCAGATAGAATTATTGAATATGAGGATGGACCCGGCTACACGTACTATATTGAAGACGGAAAGATGCTCCCGTGGATGACCGCAGAGGAAACATTCGAATGGCAACAAAAGCTCAAACTCGAAGAAGAAGAAAGGCACAAGGAGGAAAATGGAGACGCAGAAAAGCTCCTACAGAAAATACACACAAAAAAGGAGACAAAAAGACCAAATAGAAAGTCCTTATAAGGACTGCAGCCAGTCAAGCCAGACGAGCCAGGAAGCTACACCAACAAAGAAAACCACAAGAACAGATAAGCACAAAGGATAGCCGCCGACCGATCCCTAGCTGACGTCACAGACACAAACCAACATAATCAGTCCGAGATAGGACTCACAAGACAAGAATTAGGGTGAATGAACCCACAAAAACCACCGACATCAACAATAACCACAGCTGAAAAACGCAGGTTGAACGAGGCCGAATTTGGAATTTTTGTTTTGAAAATTGGAATAGGAATTGGAATTGTTCATCATCTCATCATGCTCCTCTTGTACCTTGCGGTGTAAAGGTGAAGTATAAACAGCGGGAGAGTTCCCGTCCATCATCTCATCATGTTCCTCTTGTACTTTGCGGTGTCGAGGTGAAGTATAAACAGCGGGAGAGTTCCCGTCCATCATCTCATCATGTTCCTCTTGTACTTTGCGGTGTCGAAGTGAAGTATAAACAGCGGGAGAGTTCCCGTCCATCATCTCATCATGTTCCTCTTGTACTTTGCGGTGTCGAGGTGAAGTATAAACAGCGGGAGAGTGCCCGTCCATCTCATCATGTTCGTCGTGTATTTTGCTGTTTCGAGGTGAAGTATAAACAGCGGGAGAGTGCCCGCTAATGGGCTTCATATATCGATATTCCCACGGACTCTGCTATTCCTCCGTCCATCGTTTACGTGGTCGGCCTCTTCCTCTGCTCCATTTGGTCTGTACATCATTGGTTGTTGTGGACACAGAGGTGTTTCCAAGGCACCAGGGCCGGGTTATATACTGGCCAAGACCTATTGACGCATCCTCGTCGAGCGTCCTGGGCAACAGGTCCCTTCGGGGCCCTGGCTAAAGTCAGTAGGATCGCCGATTCCTCCGAAGTCGGAGAGTGTCTGCCTGTACGGCGAGGAACCACCAGTCTGCACACCAATAAGCCAGACACGGGACAACGGATACTCACGGAAACCTCAGGTCCTGTATGACATCACACTGATGTTGGACAACAGGATATCTTCATCCGACATACAGGACTTCGCGTTGGAGCTCAAGCCAACGAACACAAGCAAGCAAGCAAGACTTGCTTGTTCTGGTATACTGTTAGTTGGCAACTACTTGCATGGTCAAACCATTTGACTTGAGTGTTGATTGTCTATACAAATATGGGTTCAGCACCATATGCCCCTTGCGTATTCAGGAATGTCCAAGAGTTCTTGACGTTCTACTTACGCACCATATACCCAACTGCCTCACGGCGTGAAAACGGGTTATTTTTACGTTTTTGATTATTCACTGTTTTATGATGTATAGAGCACCAAGGAACCTAATGATTAATGTCTTGGATTAGAGCATGTAAATGTGTAAAATAACGCAGGTAGAAGTTCCAAAATAATAACACTGGTATGTGTTCATCTAAAAGATAACATGCTCGTCGTTGGCTGCTGGCGTTCCGCAAACTTCATTATCATCAATTCCACACCATATGTCGAAACGCCACGTGTTGTTTGGTAATTTCACTGCCTGCTGTGTTTGTGCATCTTCCAAGAATTACGTGATTATTATTCTCCTTACGTGACTCATTCGCTAATTCTTAAAGTAGTGCAAGTCATTGTTCTCTTTCTGAACCGCACGGTCTGGCATTGATTTAAAAGCGCAACAGTCTAATAGATTCGTGCTATACAATATCCCACCTGCGCGTACTTGTATATACGTGTGTCAATCTGTGCGTTTTACACCGTGTCTGTCGCGCGTATTCGCACATGCGAGTGCACGGGTATAAAATAGTTCACGTAGCATGTGCGATTATATCATTGTTCTATAACAACGTCTCTTGCTTCAATAATATAAAATGCATATTGTTTAAGAACATATATGTTTTAATTGATTCAGTGCTAAACAAAAATTAGGTTTGGATCAAACATGTACACATTCAATTAGGAGGGTTGAGAGGTCTCGAGGTATGGTGTCCGCCTCGAGTGCTAGAGGTCCTGGGTTCAAGCCCCGGTGAGGACCGGGATTTATTTAAAAAATCCACCTGGACTTAAAGTAATAAAATTTCCCCTTGTCTCTGGGTAGTGAGATCGGACGCCCGTGTGTATTGTTGCGCACGTAAAAAATCCTTTGGCAGTTGCAAATCGAAATAGAGTAGCCTAACGGTGCTGCCCGGGCAAAATTTCGAGTTAAAAATCTACCCAAAGTATTTCAGGATCCTCGCCGATGCAACGGAGTTCGTGCATTGAGCTGAGTTTCTCCAGACTCAGGTTTGAGTTAGGAGGAAAACGGAGCACTTATGGGTTAAACCGTGTGCTGTGATGTTGATCCAACGACTAAACTAAACTAAACTAAACACATTCAATTGAATAAATATTATAATGTAATTTTCCGTTTAATGAGTATTGAAATAGCCGAAGATACTTGCTTGCAAGCAAGCAAGCAAGCAAGCCGAAGATACCACGGATCACAACAAATAACACAATGACAAGATTCAGCGATATATCGTCCTTGTGTTGAGATGGGAGGTCACATTAGGCGATATATTATCCACCGGCACTAAATCAGTTAAATATTCATCCCTCTGCCTTGTATCCACTAATCAAGCAGAGACCCTCGGCCAACTTAACCTCCTGTCCTTTGATATCTACTGCGGCCTTATATATGTCATCCCCATATTAATAATCTCTGTGTAAACTTCTCTAGTCCATGTTTTTTTATTTGGTCTCCCCTTGTTTCTTTTACTTTGTGGTTTGTAATGAAGGGACTTGCTATTTATTCTATTCTGATTTTTTTCTTTCGAGTTTTCCTTTTCGTACCCTTATGACTTTTATTTTAAATATGACTAACTGCATATATGTCATTTGGGTTCCTGTTTTGTGGTGCTATGCATTTTGTTAACATTTTCTTATCCTTTTGACCTTTATTTTAAATATGTCTAACTGCACATATCTCATCTGGGTTATGTGGTGTAATGTATTTTATTAACATTTTCTCAGAAGATACTGAAATGTTGTCACTACGCGGAAACAAATGGTTACTAACATCATAATAAGACAGTCAGAATGCTTTTAAGAAGAAGCGGAAAATTCGCCTCTATGGGGATTCAAACACATGACAACCTTAACGGCAGGGAAGCGTGTTAGATATTGTGATATAAATGAAATTGTAAGTATTCACATACTAAACATGGAGAACACAACACGCGTCATGTGAGACAAGACGTTTTCTGTATTCTACAAAATTTACATTATGTTTTCCCTGTCCAGTCCCTTTTTCTGGTGATGGGATAGAAAATAAGGCACGATCAATATCAGATCAAACCTAATCCCAGGCTCTGGCGATTGTGTGAGATGGGGAATCGTGATTTCCCAGATGGTACATGATGATGATATCGGTCAAATATCGCAGTTTACAGATAGGTTTTGCATTTTTTTAAAATTGGTAAAATAAGATATTGCTCATGATCGATACTAAACTGTCGTGTGTGTGTGTGTGTGTGTGTGTGTGTGTGTGTGTGTGTGTGTGTGTGTGTGTTTGTATATGTGTGAATCGTCAAAAACTATGCCGGTGTAGGAGTTGAACCGTCCCCATCACCATCTGTGTACCGGAAGTGTAAGAGTAATCGCTCTGGTTCCTCCAGGCCATGTCGACGTCCGGATAATCGTAAGAACACCTGTCCAACTCGACGACAACAGTTAAATACATGCACCTCAAGCTTTGCAGGAGCAGGTATTCTCGCAGTAGCTACAGAGTTCGTGCACTGTGATGAAATGTCATCGGCTTGTGCGATCTATGGAATGATACTCATGGACACCGTCGTGTGCAATACACGTGATAATGTATCAACAAACATATATAAATATATCAAGCAGTTGACGCTAGCGCGCACACAAAAACATACACACATAGATGAAGCGTAAACGAACACCATTTTATATTTTGGGAGTTTTCAATTCTGGCTCATTTATCTGAGAAGGCTGGAGGCCAACTGTTAAACTTGACAACATAGATTGCATGCGCGGTCCCAGACTCCGTGACTGACATGAACTATGTTTAGAATAACGTTATTCGTGGAACAGAATATGTTTTACAGTTAAAAACTGCGCCTGTCTGTTTATCCTGATTTATGCCAGGTTCCTGGTGTCATTAAAATGTTACGCTTTCGTAGTCTTCAGAAACACGCGCACAGTTTGATTTATTCAAGGAGGAAGAAAGCAAACACTTAATTAAATCTGCAAGAACGCAAAAATGACTGCATGATTTAAACGCTGAAATCTTTTAGAGTGTGTTGCGGAACCTCTCCTCTGCCAAACGCCTTTTGGACATTTAGTGGCTACCATCACCTCAATTCTCAGACTAGATGACGTGGTACGATATGCCAGGCTTTCCTGCATCCTGCACTACACACTGTTCCTTAATTGTAAAAGAAACAATTGGTAAAAGTAAACAGTAAATGACCCCATTTACACGCATTAAAGCGCATTGGGCACACCGTGCTAAACCCATATTTGTATACATCAGTCAGCAATCGGTGGGGGATGTGGTCAGAATGACCGGACACTTTACCTTCCCAAGACGTTTTATGGTGCTCATTTTAGACAATGATTTTTGAAAATTCAGATGAAACCCATGGCTATCGGACTGACATGCGAGCCTTTAGTCACTTTCGCTTCTACCTCGACTAGCATTTTGACTTCCACAAATTTCTTATTACTATACAGGGTATATTTTTAATGACTGTGCTGTGTTTGAAAATATTGCCAGTCCAAGATTTGCATTTACCAATTATGTTGGATTTACTTTACAGAGGGTGAATACAAAACTTGGACTGGCAATATTGTTAAACACTGCACAATCATTAAAAATACACCCTATGTAATATGCCTAGTTTTTTTTCATAACGAAGGGAAACAACCCTCGTTTACTACATTGAATACCAATATGTAATGCATTTAAAAATAATATTAAAATTAAAATGAAAGTAATAATTATTAATATGTGAATTTAATAAAATGTGATTAATTTAATGATTAAACTGTTGTTTGCATAACAATAAACAACAAATAAGATATTTGTCAGTATTAAAAATAAAACATAAGCCAGAATTGCCTTCCATTTCTCAAATTTACTAACTATTTGCGGCGTACCATTGATGTCTTAGCTTCAAATTAATTTTTCTAGACGGGGACAGAGTTCACCAGCTTTATCCCCGTAACCATCAATGTCAATATCATTACACATGTTGAATGTCTGAGAGAGCACGAGCTACTTGTGATTGATGGTGCTGTCATTACTGTCATGTGGATGTTGAACGTGGACAATAAGAAGGCAAGCCGAGAAACATCGAATGAGTGGAAATGTAGATTATGAGGAGTTGAGTTGAGTCAAGAACCGACATCACTTCACTCAGGACATTCCCATACGTGATCCGTTCCCTCGTTCAACAGCCAGCGAAGACTCATACTACTAATCGTTCCCACCGCTATCTCATTAAACGTTCTCCTGGTCTTCCCTCTCAGTATTGAGATTCTCCCAGAACCCCTGCCGATCTCCCGCAATCTCATTCTTTCCACATATGGGTTCTCAATCTGTTCCTCCGCCCTCTCCACCTGATCCCACAAGCGCACGACCACCTCCCCCTTGTCCATAGGCAAACTACCACCAAGAGGTGCATTCCCTGCTAGCCTATCAGCCTGTTGATTCCCCCGTATCCCGCATGGCCAGGGCAAAACATCCATACAATCCTGACAATCTGAGACCTCTGAAGCGACGAGAGCCATTCCACACGAAACATTCCTTTCTCCACCTTACTAAGCAGACTCTTTGAATCCGTAATGAATACAATGTGTGTTGCAGTGGCCTCCTCTAGCCACCGGAATGTCGCTGTTACTGCCTCCGACATGACCTCCAGCTCTACGATCTCCAGCATGAGTATGGATTATGAGGAAAATGCAAAGAATACCATGGACAAATTGGTTGGTTTATTACAAACTTAGCCATCTCAAACTTCTCTAACTCGCTATATTCTACTTTCGTTATATGTCCATCGAGTGTTTCTAACATAATCTAGTATACTTTTATGACTGGGTCGACCGCAGCATAGTACTGCTGAGGAAAAAAAATGATCTTGTCCCTATTGGGAATTGAACTTACACCACTATATTTTCAAGCAAGCGCATTAAGCTCTATGCTAGGGCGATTCCTTAAAATACAGTCAATCATCATCATCATCATCATCATCATCATCATCGTCATCATCATCATCATCATCATCATCATCATCATCATCATCATCATCATCATCATCATCATCATCATCATCACCAGCTTCCACTTTTGCCGTCAAGCGTCGTGCGGTGGAATAGTTGGCGCTCCAGCGCCCAATGGGTGGCACTGGATAATGTCATTCTGTGTGATTCTACGATGTCTTTGATGTCGTCAATCCATTGTTTTTTTCTGGGGCGTCCTTTGGCTCTCGTAGCAGATATTTGATGTAGCGCCATTGATGGTAGTTGATTAACATGCAGTAATATACTAATATGACCAGAATATAACGTGTAGTTATAATGATTAAACCATCATCATCATCAAGTACCATGTCGGCTGGCGTAGGCGTTCATGACTTTCCACAGAACTCGGTCTTTGGTTTTCTGGATCAACTCTGCTGATGATATTCCTCCATGCCGCCGTCTCAATCCATCCTGCATACCTTTTCTTGATCTGCCTCTGCCTCTTTTCCCCTCGCTCTTTCCAGTTGTCACGATGTCCTCAAATGCCCCTCTTCTTATCACATGACCAAAGAAATCTGTTTGTCTCTTTCCTATTGTTGTATATAATGTTCTATTTTCATTAGCCTCTTTCAGGTAGTCGTTGTTAGTTACTGTGGCAGTCCAAGGAATTTGTAACATTCGTCTCAGGAACCATATCTCAGTCGCTTCCAAGCTGTTCCTAATTTGTTCATTTACATTTCAAGATTCACTGCCATACAGCAATACAAGTTCTATGTAGCACTTTAGCACTCTCTACATTAAATGATTGATTGATTGACATTAAATGATAGTGAATTATTGCATAGGATACTCTTCATTTTCTGAAATGCAGCTTTGCTTGCCCTATTCTGTTTTTATTCTCTTCGCATCTTCTATCTGATATTATAAATGCCTCTAGGTATTTACAACTATCCACTTGGTTAAGAGTTTTCCATTCTATTTCTGTTTTACATTTTGGCGTCACCTTTTTCTTTGATATCACCATTGTTACTGTTTTCTTAATATTCAAGGACATTCCCTTCCTTGCACCCTCTGTTACTACAATATCCAACAATTATTGTAGATCTGATACATTATCCGCAACCAATACTGCGTCATTTGCACAGCGTAAATTGTTTATATTATAAATCGGATTAGTATTCCTGGCTTCTCTTTGATTTCTCTCATTATTACTTCGCTATAGAAGGAGAAGATATCAGGTGACAAGAAATATCCCTGTCGAACTCCTAGCTTTATTTGTTCATAATTGCCCTCTTTATTTCCCATTTTAATTGCTGCTACTTGGTTCCATTAAATATTCTTTATTATTCAGAGATATTTTAAAATAAATGTTGATATCTTCCAACATGTTAATAAGTTCATCAATGTTTACTTTATCAAATAAATCAATCATGTGCCATGATGGAAAGCGTAGGCGGTCATGACTCGCCATTTCACTCGATCACCAGAGTCGTGGATCAGCTCAGTATTCCTGTCTCGACCATGCCATGTGGCCAAGCCATCCAGGTATTTACTTCTCGGTCATCCCCTTGGTCTGTTCCCTTCGATCTTGCCAGTTGTCACCAAGTTCTCCAATTCATTTCTTCTCATAACATGTCCATAAAATTATGACTGTCTAATTTCTCTAATCAATTTATGATTTGCATTTGTCTCCTGTAGTACTTGGTGATTGGTGTTTCTGTCTGTCCATAGTATTCTTTGCATTCTCCTCAGAAATCACACTTCTGCAGCCATCAGATGTTTTTCAGCTTGACTGCTCATTGTCCAAGTTTCACATCCATACAAAAGAACAGGCTCTAAGTAGCACCTCAACACTCTTTTTCTCTTTTTAATTGACATCTTTTTATTGGTCAGTATGTTTTTCATCTTGCTAAAGGCTATTTTCGCCATTGCGATTCTTGTTCTAATCTCTTCAAGCCATCTCAAATCAGATGTTATGACTGTTCCAAGATAATTTTACCGATTCACTTGTTGAAGAGTATTTCCATTTACTTGTGTATTATATTGTGGTATTTCGTTCTTCCTAGTGGCGACCATAATATGTGTCTTTTTACAATTTAATTCTAACCCCAGTTGTTCACTGTGTGCAACAACCGTATCTACTAATTGTTGGAGATCATCCTCATTGTCTGCAATCAATACTGTATCATCTGCATATCTAATGTTATTGATGTTTCTTACTCCAATGCTGATTCCATTTATATTTTCTACATTTCTGAAAATATTTTCACTGTACAGGGAAAAAAAGATCTGGAGACATTACACATCCCTGCCTAACACCTCTGTTAATAGGTAGGTATTGTCCCACTTTATTATCAATCCTTATGGCAGCTTGGTGTTGCCAATATATGTTTTTTATACGTTTAATGTCTTTCCCATCAATTTGTAGATCTGCAAGCATATCTACCATGTTGACATGTCTTACTCTATCGAAAGCCTTTGTGTAGTCAATAAAGCAAAGACGTATATCTTTGTTTACTTTTATAGAACGTTCAATAACTGATCGCAGCATATACACAGCATTTACTGTACCCTTTCCTTCTAGAAACCCACATTGTTCTTCCCCTATTTCAGGTTGTATTTTCTTCCTCACTCTTTGCATGATTATTCGTAGCAAAATCTTCGTGATGTGACTCATTATACTAATTGTTCTATGTTGATCACATTCCAAGGCTCCTGGTTTCTTTGGGATTGCAACGAATATAGAATTACATAATTCAGAAGGTATTTCTACGGTATCATATAATGTGTTCAACAGTCTGGTGACTTGATATATTCCATATTCTTCTAAAGCTTCAATCATTTCTGTTGTGATGTTATCTGAACCGGGGGACTTGCCAGCGTTCATATGTTTAAGAATATTTCGAACCTCCATCTTCAAAATTGGCGGTCCTGCATTATTAAATCGAATATCATAGGTATTATTATTGTGGGATGTAGGATTTAATATAAGGTATGTTTTGCTTTAGTTGTGCAGGGGATCGCTAATGGGATTAATTTAGATTCTCACTCATTTCACCATTTGAGGTGATCATGGAATTCTACCATAATCACAAGAAGGAAAATACTTCACTTCTTTCTATAACTGTGTCTATGTCTACTTCTCCATTCCCAATAGATAACCTATTTTGAATTGTATATAGTGTCAGAGGACATTAATTATTTACAACATATATAACAACCACTGTTGAACTAACATTAGCAAGCATTTGACGTAATCACCAACATTGGAACATCCTGTCACTAGGAATGAACTCAAGATCAAAAGTAACACACACACACACACACACACACACACACACGCACGCACGCACGCACGCACGCACACACGCACGCACGCACACACACACACACACATGGAACAGGCATGGGATATGTAATATCATAGACACATTAAAATAGGATATCCCCCTGTTTCCCTAAAATTCCACACCCTCAAAAACAACCAATTTATATCAGTTGGTTCCCAACATCATTGACAAACCCAATGATTTAAAATACAATGGCATGAGTTCAAAAATAAAACACTACATTCATTACATAATACTCAACTAATTAGTCTTATTGTTTCCTTTGCTATCCTGTTCATTATTCATCTCCAATGTATAGAAGATCACATTCCCATTATCTGGAAAACCCAAATAAATACACTCAGTTGTGTCCACACATTTATGTCCATTGGTAATTGGCTGGCGAATAACATGCTCCACAATATCCAAGAATAGAAATCACTTAATCCCCTATCTCCAGGGGCTGGATGCATTAATACTCTGTAGTAAGTAGTCTCTGTGTCCTTGTGAAATGTAGGCCTAGGTCAGTCAAACTTAAGGAGGCCCACTTCGGCGAGGCAGAAGGTAATTCCCTACATCATTGTAGATAATGAAAAAGAAGACGACTGTCCAGCTTCTCGGCTTATTATCCGATTATCAATTGTGGTTCAAAAGGCTGGTTCACACACCTAGTCGCTAGTCTATAAGCCACCACACACTTGATGATGGGGCAATCAGGCCGACATGGGACCAGCAAAGAGTCATTCGTTACTATCCAGTCCAGTGTAGGAACATATATTTCTTAGAGGCATTCATTGGTATCATCTGTGACTATGTCCAGGATTGATCTGCACATACATGGATCAGAAGATGAGTATTTCCAGCACACAAACTGGGAGTCACAGACAGTCGAATGACTTTTCTGCTGCGTGTGTATACATGGTCTTTCAGTGTCTTCCCATTGGTGTTCATATCTAGAACCTGAGGTTTATTTTGCTGCTGTATGACTGGCGTCGAAGGATTATTCACTGTTGAATATAAAACTGGGAATCCAACAGGCAGTTGCTGTTAGTTTTGTTAAAACTGGTTTAACCATCATAGTTTCGTTGACCTCGCTGATTGATGGTGCGTAAGGCGATACCTCCCAGAAGTAAAACAGGTTATCCTTTTTGGTATCTGTGTTCTAGGTATATCCGTTTGTCTTGTTAGACATTCTGATATGGAAGTCCATCCTGGGTATCCTGACAGAAGTAGGACTGGTTCAATAGCGTTGTGTCATTCATTTTCGAACATGTCTTTTGCTGGCTAGGCAGATGATAAGTGCAGCAGTTAACATTGGTGTTTAGATCTAGACTGTATATATCGGAAATTCTGTCCTGTATTGCCTTCAAACAGGCTGTTTCCCAGGATCCTGTTTGGTGGTAAGGTCCAACCACCACCTGCTTCTTTCTAGACCTGGGAATGACAAAAGAACATAAACCCAAGCATTAATACCTTGTGGTGTGATAACATTTTCACAACACAAATACAAACAACAAAATGGGAAGGCGACAAGAGAGCCTTTCCAATATTTCTGGTCCCTTTTTGCTTGTTGTAGATTTATTCTAATTATAACTGTGAGTAAGGCATCTTCTCACTCTGTATTCTTATCCGATTTGTTACTGGGACTGTTTGATGGATCTGAGAGTTCCTAACCACCCAATCATCTTGATATCACACCTGTTCTACCATGACAAGAATCTCCGAGACAGGCCTTTTTCCCAGAACTCCTCATCTTCTTTCATTAGGTGTAATCAGCATTAGGCCACAGGCCATTAACCATACCAGTCACATTATCTTCTTATGGTGCTGACATACACAAAGCTTCTTACATCATCTCATCAGGTCCCCCAGAGGTACCATTAAAATGTATATTCCCAACAGCACAAGCAACAATCATGAACCGAATACATAATTCTCATACCGAGAAAATATGTAAATCACTCATATGTGAATAATGATAATCATAATAATGCAGGGGCCATTTTTGGGATATTCATCCCCCTCTTCAAACCATAAGACCAGAATAGATATTCTTCTTCCCAATTGCCTATAGCAGTTAGCAGTTAGTGAACGCTGTGATATAACTCACCAATTGCTGCTATTGTAAGAAGTGTTCATATTTATGGAATACTTCTGCAACAGGGTAAGTGTTTTGAACGTTGTTGGCAATTTCTGAACATAATATTAATCCAGGCGCCTACAACCATGATGCAATGTGAACTGAAGGCACGTCTTACAAGACATTCAAATACATATATCATACGTTTTCTTTCTTTCTTTCTTGAGATTTTCCTTCTCAAACATGGCATTTCCGTTGCCTATTTATGAAAGGATTACATGTCCATAAGACATATTGTGTGGTTACTAATATGTAAACAAGAAGGTTGTACCAAAATGGCATGATAGCTCAAGTTACAGATTAGCAGTTAGCAAAACGATTTCTCCAACATGAATGTATGTCCATAAGATGCGATATCAATATTATGCTTCTGCATTGAGAAAAAGTTCATGAAATGTCATTAGAGTGGACACTCTACAGTTCATAGCATATTTGTAGATTTATAGGCATTGATAGTGAGATAGTTTCACAATGCATAGAATAAGTTAAACATAGGAATTTGAAACTGTAAGCATAAGATCGACAGCGAGCAGCATGGCCGCTACTAGAAAACAATCACTCAGGCACTCGGTTACAAGAATCGTTGATATTATCATTTTAACAATTCTTAATTAAACACATTGATCTATGCACCTTATCAAAAGACGTGATTACACATTCATTATGCATTTTCAACGTACCTAGGTTGCAGAGATTGATATATTTGGGGAATTTTGCCCTCCCCCTTGGGGAAGGCTTGATGTGTGCGTCCTTTGTTCCTTCTAACCAAAATGTCGACCCACCTTTTGTTCAATTCTAGCGCCCCAGTCGGCCAGAAACTAGACTAATCGTTGGCTTTCTATTTGAACTTAGATGACGTCACAGAGGTCAAGTCTAGCGCCTTCCTCTCCCCTAAGTGTGATACTTAAAAATAAATACTAGGGCATTGTATTTTTAAGGAGTCGATGTTAGGTAATAGTAAGGACGCTATAACTATGCTATAATCATCATAAAGGTTTTTCACATACTCTGACCATACATGTACAATCTGATCTTTTTCTATTATGATTTTGTCATCTTTAGTTTTTTGACAGCCTGCTGATGTACTTGTTCTTTTATTAGTAAGTTCCTGAATTCTTTTGTGCACTCATATGGTATTTCGACTGTTGTGTTGTTTTTCACGTTTTAAGCAATTTTTCTCAAGCCATGCTTCTTTTGCCTCCTTACATAATATTCTGACTTGTCTGTGAATTTCTTCATATTTGGCAGGATTATTTTTGTTGAGTCTTCTTGTTTCCATTAGTTGTAAAATTTCTTCAGTCATCCATTTCTTACGACCCACCTTCTTTAATTTTTGAATAGATGTTTCTGCAGCCAAACTGATTGAATTCTTCAACATTTCCCATTGATCCACCACATCCTGGAATAGGATCTCTAGATCAGACAATATGCCAAATCTTTTCTGTACTTCTATGTTGAATTTGTTTTGTATTTCCTTGTTATTACTATTTTGTACACAAATCATATTTAACGTTTCCTATTACATACTTGACTTTCTTTAACTTTACCCTCAATGTACCTTTAAGTAATCTGTGACCACTATAACAATCAGCACTGGCAACTGTTTTTGCTATTGTTAACGCATTTCTAAATTTTCTGTTAATCAGAATGTATTCAGTCTGGTTTCTAATCCTGCTATCAGGACTCCTCCGTGTCCATAATCGTCAAGGGTGTTGTTTAAACCAGAAGTTTCCTACAATCATTTCCTGTTCTTTTGCCCACTGTACGAGTTCGTATCCTCTTTCATTTCTCTCTCCTTAACCATAGTTTCCTACTGTGTATCTATCACCTTGATTTCATACTTTTGCGTTGAAGTCTCCTATTATGATGTTTATTTCTGAATTTTTATATTTCTTTAAAGCAGACTCTATGTCGTTATAAAATTCCTCTAAACTATCTTCACTGGATTCCCCTGTTGGTGCATATACTTGAATAACGTTTATGCTAAAAGATCTGCCGCTTAATTTAACAAGTAGAACTCAGTCTGACACGGCTCAATATCCTTTAACAGATTATGATGTTTGACGGTCCAAGATAATTGACACTCCCCTTTGTTTAATTTTCTCTCTTTCCATTTCTTGTTTGATGTTATCTAATTTTTCGTCTTCATTTATCAAATGCCTTAGTATAATCTATGATGCACAAATATACGTCAAAACAACATTTTCCCGTAGTGAATTTGAATAAGAAAGACACAAACCATAGATTGTACGAGATGCAGCAAAATATGCCAGGCAATAAATCATACAATCTATGGTTTGCGTCTTATTTATACAAATATACGTCTTTTTGCATCTCTATTGATCTTTCTATTAGTGCCCGTAATGTATATATTGCATTGTTTGTACCCTTTCCTTCCACAAATCCACACTGTTCTTCGCCAATTGACATTATTATTTTCTTTCTTGTTCTTCTCAATATAATTCTGAGTAGAAGCTTCTTGACATAGGTTTTGAGGTAACTTGTACGAAAATCTTAGTATTCAATTGCTCCTGGTCATTTTGGTGTAATACTACATACAGATTTCACCATATCACTCGGTAGATATCTACTGCTGTAAATATCATTCATCATTTTGGTTAATATATCTACTCCAAATTCTCCCAGTACTTATATTTCTTCTTATGTGATTCCATCTGGCCCAGCTGTTTTCCTTTTCTTCATATGTTCAATAGCGGCAATGACTTCTTCTTTTAGAATAGGTGGACTTTCCAAGTTACTTTCTTCAGTTAATTCTTCCCTTTCTCCATCATATAATTCTCTTATATACTCATTCCATCTCATCATTAAAGCACCTTCCTCCGATATTATCTTTCTTGTTTTTGAATTCAAACAGCTTGTACAACATCGTCTTCCAATAATATCTTTCATGTTTTTGATTTTAAACACCCTGTATTTATTCTTATTTTTCTTCCTGCGAGCTCATTGATTACAGCTGCGCATACATTTGGTATCTTGAATATAATTTAATTAAATTTTCTTGCAGTGCTCCTTTATCCAACTTTCTTTTGCCTTCACATATTTATCTCTTATTTCTTTATTTATCTTAGCATATTCTTGTTTGTCATTTTAACTGTTTTCTTTTGGCCATCAACTTTCAGATTTATTCAGTCATCTCTTTTTGTCTCAGCTTTGTGGCTTGGAGTACCCACATGCCTCACGACTGTCGCATTGAATTGTAAGCAGAGTAAGCTCCTTCTCCGTTTCCTGTCTCTCATGGAAGAGTTTAAAGCCGGAAAAACCAGACTCGCGATGATGCTGCGCTAGTCTCTAGATATAACGGTCAGTGCCTCAGTTCCCGCCTTGAAGACGGCAAGGAAGTGGAAGGTGGTCAGCGCGATCGAAGAAGCCCAGGCAACACTCCAGCTGAGGGAGGTAAGCTTGGCAAGAAAGGGTTCGGATTCCAAGGCAATGATCCGTTGTGGTCTAAGGTGACGGCCAAGGAACGCAGGGTTAAGGAGATCCGCAAAGGGGAAGACGACGAAAGAGTCCGCAAGGCTGTCCAACAGGCGCAGTGGATGTCATGGAAAGCGGCAGTGTAGAGATCCATTACGTGGAATGAGATCTGGCGCATGGCACAACTGCGTCTAATTTTTGTCGTCCGAGCCCTCTACAATGTCCTGCCATCAGCTGCCAACTTGGCCAAGTGGGGGAAAACCACCGAATCGTTTTATCCCCTCT
This sequence comes from Cepaea hortensis, assembly GCA_963921405.1. Classification (NCBI taxonomy): domain Eukaryota; kingdom Metazoa; phylum Mollusca; class Gastropoda; order Stylommatophora; family Helicidae; genus Cepaea; species Cepaea hortensis. The sequence continues at coordinate 109,096,416 of OY992880.1, forward strand.
GTACGAAAGTCCAAATAGTCCAGACAGCGGAACATGTGCTGTCTGGTTGTAATCTGACCCAATGGCGTTTTACGTGGCGGCATAACAAAGTCCTTACCGAGTTGGCCGCCACAGTGGCCGTGGCAAGAATGAAAGCAGACAGAGACGTGTACAGGCCGAGGCCGATGGAGATTTCCTTTGTTCGAGAATGGCGCAAAAAAGGCAAAGCTGGCGACCTTCCGCTTGCTACCGTTTTCGATGGTGCGAGGGACTGGGAACTGACCGTAGACCTAAAGGGCTGTGGCAGATACCCTGAGGTGATCCGAAGGTTTGGCATGCGACCTGACATTGTACTTAGCTCCTCGTCAGCCAAGCAGCTAACGCTGATTGCGCTGACTGTCCCGAACTAATCGAATATTGAGGAGCAACACCTGTACAAAATAAAGAAGTAAAATGACATGGTCGCAAGTCTTAGGCGGGAGGAATACATCGTTATGCTGTTCGCCGTCGAGATAGGTGCCAGAAGTCTTGTCTCCCACTCCGTGTTTCATGTACTGAAGTGAATGAGCATGAAAAGACGAGCAAGAGCCCGGGACCAGAAACAACTGTCTGAGACAGCCGAAAAGGCCTCGCAGTGGCTATGGAACTGCCGTAACCTAGAGTGGAGTGAGTCTCGAAACTAGTATGGTTAGAAGCGGTAACTGCAGTACCAACAATTTCTCAACCAAGACCACGAAATTTACAACGTCTCGTTTCAGCGCTTTAGCCCTTCCTCCGAACGTGGGTGGTGAGTCTGAGTGCAGTCAATCACGCAAATGTCGGACGATGTCCAACCTCCATAATATAGCGATAACCGACCATAGGTCACACCCAGTCAGCTGCGGAGAGACCCTAGGTGGGTCCGGAAAGAAAAGAAGATCCGGCTTCCTAGGGTACCGCACCGTGAACGGGGCACGAAGGAGAAACACGGCAACGGAGTTGTATGGAGGCGACAGAGGCCGTGGCGGAGGATGAAGCTGGCATCTCACGACCACACGTGCTAAGGGGCGAGCACAGGCTGCACGGACTCTCCCCACCGAGGGAGGGAGGGCTTGAAAGTGGACAAAGAACAGCGAAGGGACAAGCATAACATCAGGGATAACTAATGTGACCGAACATCACCACGGCAGGGATAAGACGCCCGGAGTCATGACCAGGACGGGACACTCCCCTCCCCCCCCCCCCACTCCCGTCAGAGAGTATCAAGAAATTAAAGGTCCGAAATAATTGGGGAAGGGGTTGCCTTCTGACGATCAAAAGAATCCTGCCGTGGTTGCTCCGCGTTGGAGTTTTTACGATTAACGATCTTTGCTCGTTTGATGAATGGAGTCCTTTAACAATACCATTGTTCATTTATACTCTGTATTTTAGATATTGCATTGTACCTATTTTTCACAGTTATTCTGTATTGTTTTTGGATTTCTTTATCTATCTTCAAAATCTCTTTATTAAGTCTCATGTTCTTAACCACTTTTTTCCTCTCTCCAATCTTACTTTTATTAGTCCACATAGTGGTACACGATCACTATCACAGTCAGCACCCGAAATTGGCTTTACATTAATTACCACATTTGGAAACATTTTATTAATATGTATGTAGTCAATTATGTTGATTATTGGCGTATCAGGTCTTTTCCATGTGTAAAGTCGTATGTTATTGTCACAGAATACTGGAAGGTTAACGACCCTACGATAAACAGAACAGAAGATTGCTTCTGTCTTGAGCTGATTACAGGTTATTGACTCCCGGAACAAAAGAACTTAGATCGGCGATCAAAACAGATACCGCGTGTTTGATTGTGAGACGGTCGCCGGTAAACCACGATCATAACCCTTTGAAATGGAAGACGGGAGTCACGATCAAGCAGTTTCACAACACTTTGAACACCGAAAGACGGAGTTACGATAAAACGATCAGAGGTCTTTTGAAGTAGCGGAATCGTATGTCCGTGGTCCCGAGAAAAGAGTGGATAATCATTGATGTCCCGAAATGATCGTTTATCACAGAAGATTTTCGGCTGTTGTTGTACGAAGATCAAAAGACAGGAGTAGAGAACAGGGAGCAAATTGGTGGAATAGGCCATTATAGTCGTACAGAGCTAAAGTATAAATGGTCTGAATATTCAAGTCTAATTCAGTGTGCTACGAAGTCTTCCACGAGAGGAAGTGTTTAATTGTTCTCGGTCCTTATTCGAAAAGGAATTACGATGTCCTAGGAGGCTTAGAGGCGCCGGACATTTGTACTGGATGTGCATATGTATTCCAATTCAGGATCACAATAGTTATAAGGTGATTATAGGAATATAGATTAGGAATTGATCATAGTGGATTTGCGTGTGTGACCGTAATATCGAGTGTCGGCCGCATTTAGCTGAGAAGTAACTTAGTGGGTTGAGTAAGGTGGCAGTGCACTCGATAGTATGAGTACTATTATAATAGAAGATAGGCCGTAAGGGGGGAGATAAGGATAGGTCTATGATAGGAGATTCTCGTATAGGTGTTTACTGGGATTTCTGAGTTTTCCTATGACTTTTCCTTCTTTTCCCTAGTCTTAAAGTATGTGAATAACTCCTATGTCTTATGTCAGTGGTCATGTCTCTGAATATAAAGAAGTTTAGAACTGATAATGGCCATGAGCCTACTTTCACCTCTAATGAGTTTGAGTTAGGTTGATAGCACCTGACATTGTCTCTTCGACAGGTTCCACTGAACAACGCAATAGCAACACTCCTGAAAAGAAAGAATGGACCATAGTCTGGTGCAGTGATAAATATCGGTCTGATATCACATATACATGTCAGCAAGTTCTAGAATTAACGGACACCTATAAAGCAGTCAGATAAGAGACTGACAGCAGAATAAATTGCAACTAAACATAGATCGGAAGCTCAATATTGTTCACCTGAACTACCTTTCAAATAAAGAGGCTGTAAGGCCAGAACTTATTATCGGATAAACAGAACAGTTAACGAATAAGATGAACACCGTGTATCGGTGATATGATGTAGACAGTGTTGTGATTATTCATCCATATAGAGACGTTAATTCATTCTATGGTATCGGAGGTATAAACATTACCTGGACTATCATATCGTTCATGTTATTGGATATTTCACACTGAAAGACATTACATACTAAAAACACGCCGTGGTGAACAATCTGTTTAATTCAAAAGTTGTCAAGGATATTGTGAAGACATCAACATCATTCAGAGAGACACTACACTGGGTGAGCGTAATCCAGTTCTGTGCTGTGGTGACAATATATGGCCGTTGCGTGATGAGAACTGTGATGTGGATCTTAGACTGTCTATCTTATCTCACCTACACGATAGAATACACAAAAAACGTCTTTACACATACACTATACACACCCATGACACTTTTTATTAATTAAATAAGTTTAGTATTTATTGGAGGACAGTGTTGTGTTGTGTTGATCTACTATAATCAAATGCGCTATCTCGTAAAACCAAAATCATAATATACAAAACACTGATCAGACTACATGTGCTGTATGGCTCTGAAACCTGGAGTACAACGAAAGGAGACGAAGCCTTGTTACAAACCTTTGAGAACAAAATTTTAAGACGCATCTTTGGATCCATTAGGGATACACAAAGTGGAGAGTGGAAAAGAAGAAGTAACAAAGACATCTAATCACTGGTATCATGAAGGCTAATAGAGTACAATGGCTGGGGCATATAAAAAGAATGGAAGATAATAGGGAAACAAAACTCGCTTACACTCAGGAAATAAATGACCGTAGATCCCGAGGTAGACCAAGAAGACGGTGGAGAGATAATACATATACAGACCTACAAGCACTTGGAATCAACGACTGGCAAGAGAAGGTCCACCAGAGAGACGAATGGAGGCGGATTTTATCTGAAGCAAAGAACCTCAATGGCTCGGAACGCTGAAGAAGAAGAGAAGTGTTGTGTGGGTATGTTTTGGAGGAATGTGGAGAGGGTATGGTCTTGTAGCAATAGAGAGAGAGAGAGAGAGAGAGAGAGAGAGAGAGAGAGAGAGAGAGAGAGAGAGAGAGAGAGAGAGAGAGAGAGAGAGAGATAGTGAATAGAAGACCGGAAAGGGGGTGTGTAGACAAAGGTCCGGCAATAGACCCAACACTGGAAAAAGGGAAGTTGAAGTGTGCTTGTTGATTCTACTGTCCCCCCAGAGACGACAAGCGACAGTTATCGTGTTTAAACCAGGTGTTTCCAATTATCATATCATTGATGTATGCCCATTCTATTAATTGCTCTTCTCTTTCATTTTGTTTAACCTAAACTATAATTCCCCACTACATCCTCCATTTTTCCCCTTTCCTACTTTTGCATTAAAATCTCCTAGTATTAATTTAATTTTTTTGTGATTTAAACTGAGACATCGCCATTTCTACTT
>OY992880.1:109105836-109190836 GCA_963921405.1 Cepaea hortensis
AATAATAATAAATCCCTAGTATAACAGCCAGTCCCCCTTTTCGTAAACAGTATGTTTCACATAGTTAATAACAATTTTTATTTAAATGTTGCATATCCCTTGCAGGACGTTGCAGTTAACACCAGCATTTTTCATCTGCTGTTGATGTACTAGGCAAGTTTTTACGTTCAGTAGTTTGTCGTTTGTCATTGCTTTCTGAACGACCCGCTCCCATACCAACATGTTATAATACAACGCGACACGGTCTGCTGCACAAATCGGTCGCGGCTGCGTTTAGAACGCCAGGTAAGCGGTTCATGAACCACGTTCGGAAGCCTTTGGCCACGGAGACGGCTAATAACAATTACCACATCAATAATTAATATTAGTGAGTCATGTAGTATTGATGTTAGCATATATCCCATGCCTTTATAATGCATATCTTTTATATTTTGTTTTTGTTCTGGGCTAGCCTTATGTGATGCATAGATGAAATAATGTATGGAAGAGAGTGATATAAGGACAGAATGTTAGACTGGCCTGAGTTCCCAATTCTTAACACTTTGAAAATAAAGTTCGTTCGTTCGTTCGTTCAGCAAATACTGCAATGTGCTGCTATTGATCGTTCCAGTCACAAATTAGTTGTAGACACCACTAATCCGCCCCCTGAGATGTCACTCCTGACTAGAACCACACATATCTTGACCCAAACATTCTGTTAGTTAGTTAGTCGACAGATCGTCCGCATTGTACATTGAACCACTCAGTCCATAAGTGCTCGGATCCTCTCCTCAGCAAATCCCACTGAGTGTAGCGGCTAACGACACCAGTTCTGTGTTGGTTTATCAATCTTCTTTGGCTTCCTGCGTAATGTTCTTGTTTGGCCAAACCTCTTTTAATTTGCTGTTCTCGCAGTCTGGCCATGCTTGTAGATTCACAGTCATCACTTGGTTCTCGCAAAAGTCTTACTTCTCATGGAGCATTCAGAATGTCAGCCTGGTCTATGGCGTGTCCGCCCTCCACAGTAGCCTTACATCCGAGCTTGTCAGCCCGCTCATTCTCTTGTACTCTAGCATGTCCTGGTACGAAGATGAAACTAATCTTTGCCAGCCGAGATCGCTCCAGAGACAGCAACCACTCTCTTCGGATCCATCCCATCTCTATCCTCTTGAGCATGCTCATTGAGTCACTAAGGAAAAATGCCCTAGTGAATGTTTGTGTCTCGAGCCATGTTATTGCGTTACTTACTGCCATGACTTCCATAGTTAGGCTACTTGTGGTCTCAACAAAAGCACCAGAGTCCTCCTTCAAAATTCTCCCTCCGGCCTGAGCCGTAAAGACCCATGAGCTTCTCACATGTTGGACGACCGACCCATCTGTATAGATGACAGCATCACCGTCTAACGAATTCTCGAAAATCAACGCCTGTACTTCCGCCTCCACAGAAGCCGGATTTTGTTGTCTGCATTTTCTGTATAGTTGGATGCAATCAGAAAAAGGACGCACAGAAATATGTTGGCACTTGTACCCACTCCTCGCCAGGTTCTAAGTCCTAAAGTGTACTTATCTGTTGAAGAATGTCTTCAGCTTGACCCATCCACGACCGTCCTCTTTTTAACCTGCTGCCCTTGCCTTCCTAATTTCACTATGCAGTGGATGTTGTGTGTTGGCGTTAAGTCTGAGGTATGTTCGTGCTCTGCAAATTTGTATTCTGTCTTCAATGGTTGGAAAATCAAGAAGGTAGCGCATTGCCCTGCATGCTTATCTCTTGTACATCCAATAATAATGCGCACAGCTTCGTTCTTTATCCTTTCCATCCTTTCTATCTGCTTAAGGCTAAGAGGATCGCCATCGCATACTCAAAAACAGACATGACCAGCCCCTCGTATAGTAGACATCATGTAACATGTTGTTTCATTCGTTATTGTACGTATATGTAATCCAAGTACCCGGAAAGAGCAATAATAATATATTAGGCGCTCACTACCAGGGTGAAAATATGCAAACACTTTAGTGTGTTTCCATGACGTGGAGTTCCTGTAATTTCAAAGATTCGGCATAACAAGTAGTGCATGTTATTATCTCGATGTCAAACTAGTGTGTCGTTGTGATTAGTGTATTCGACTATAACAACAGTGGTCCAGAGTTCAATTACTAACTGTAGTAATATTTGTCAGGACTAGTGTGGCCCTAGGGTCGATAAAGCCCCACACAACAGGTATAGTGCGTTCACAAAACAATTTTTTTTCAGTAATTATTGACGTAACCTCTGAACACTTCCCCTCCACTATGTGACTTGCTTCTCACATGGAAATTCTCTTGCACCACGGAGAACCTTCCACTATTAAACACTGATGTTTCCGCATCAAGATGTAGTACATTTAATAATATGCGCTTAATCTCTGACCCGTTAATTATATACAGCATATAAACAAACATTGAGATGTGCTGTACAATCTCCAGGACAAAATGATTTTTGTTGGGAGAACATAATGATAAGGCTATATGCTACATCTCTTCATTTTTCCCTCATTTGGTTACTGAGTTATGGATGTTTTAATACGGGGGAAAACGTTTGTGAACACATTCTAACACAGAGCTAGCTACCTACGAAAGGAAACGCTGTTGGTGTGATAGTGCCTATGTCTTCGCTAGAGTACCGTTCCGTCACCGCGAGAAGCATCGCATTCTCACTTTGCTGTAATAGGATTCACAAGGGGTTACTTGACGCCATTCTGGCCTGTCATATGGTGTTTCCCCAAAAATAAGATCGGGTCTTATATTAATTTTAGCTTAAACAATGCACTAAGGCTTATGTTCGGAGAATGTCTTATATATATATATATATATATATATATATATATATATATATATATATATATATATATATATATATATATATATATATATATATATATATATACAGATTATGTCACAAGGTGCACATGGTGTACCATCAATCTTTATTGACGTCGCCGAACTGGAAATAGTAGACCATTTTACATATCTAGGATCAAAGGTAAATAGCAAATTAACCCTCGATCAGGAAATCAACATCAGGATTGGCAAGGCAGCAACAACAATGAACATGTTAGCAAAAAGAGTCTGGGAGAACAGGAAGCTTACTGCCAAAACAAAAGTCCTTGTCTACCAAGTCTGTGTCCTTAGTACTCTTCTTTATGGCAGTAAAACCTGGACAACTTACTCACGCCAAGAGAAACGTTTAAATAGCTTTCATATGCGGTGTCTGCGAAGAATACTTGGTATTAAGTGGCAAGACAAAATCACAAATACTGAAGTATTGGAAAGATTAGGTTGTGTGACGGTGTATTACATGCTCAGTTTTCGTAGACTTAGATGGATGGGACACGTTGGGAGGATGGATGAAGGTAGAATGCCAAAGGACATCTTTTTTGGTGAATTACAGACGTGTGGGAGATCTCAGGGTCGGCCTCTACTACGATACAAAGATGTGTGTAAGCGGGACATGATTGATACAGACATTGATAGTGCACATTGGGAGCACGTCGCCGCTGAACGTGTTGCATGGAGGGCAACTATCGGAAGTGGAATAAAGACAAAGGAGAAGATGATTGCAGATAAAGCACACACAGAGCGTGAGAGACGTAAGATGGTGCAAAGTGGTGGACATGACCATGTTTTCACATGCACCTACTGTGGGCAAACATTTGTAGCAAGAATTGGCCTTACCAGCCACACTCGCCACCACCATGGATCGTAGTTATTAAGCCTTTTTGAAGTACAATGTACCAAACTATCGTCTGTCAAGACGGAAAGGTGCCAATCAATCATATATATATATATATATATATATATATATATATATATATATATATATATATATATATATATATATATATATATATATATATATATATATATATATATATATATATATATATATATTCAGATACAACAATCTACATTTATTCATTACAACATTCGACTCCATTTCCTATAGAACCATTGGTCCCAATCTCTCATGTCAAGCAATAAAGCTTTCTTTACATGAGCATTTCTTGTCCATGTAGACTGCTCGTAGTGTATTGGTATCTTTATTTCACACGAGTGATGTATTGAAATATGAACCACATCCGTTCACTATCAAGTACGCACCAGTGGCGTTTGTACTCCGACTGGCCATTCGGCAACATGTTTCATATTCTAGCTGACGATCTAACTGATGATCTTAACTAGGGCATACTTTAGGGATAGGTCTTATATTAAAACCATCCCGAAATATCATCAATGAATCATGTGCCATGCCGGGAAGCGTGGGCGGTCATGACTCGCCATTTCATTCGATCACCAGAGTCGTGGATCAGCTTAGTGTTCCTGTCTCGTCCATGCCATGTGGCCAAGCCATCTGGGTATTTTCCTCTTGGTCTGTTCCCTTCGATCTTGCCAGTTGTCACTAAGTTCTCCAATCCATTTCTTCTCATAACATGTCCAAAAAATTTTGACTGTCTACGTCTAATTTCTCTAATCAGTTTACAATGTTCATTTGTCTCCTGTAGTACTTGGTCATTAGTTTTTCTATCTGTCCATGGTATTCTTTGCATTTTCCTCAGAAACCACATTTCTGCAGCCATCAGATGTTTTTCAGCTTGACTGCTCATTGTCCAAGTTTCACATCATGCTAGGGCTTATTATAAGGGTAGGTCTTATTTTCGGAGAAACAAATTGGTAAACACCATTCTATAGTAATGTATCTCTGGTAAAGGACCCTTCACACGACTGAAGGCGCATTAGGCATACGGAGTAAGGCCCATATATTTATAACCCAATCGGCACATGTTGGGTGATGTTGTCTGTATCGCACCAGGAGATTTTACATCCCAAGATAGTCTTGGTATACATTTTAGACCTGGTCGATCTAGGAGCCCAGGCCCATTAACAAAATTTCATATTCGCCCTAATGAGGTGTAACATATTCCTGGAATTGTTGTTGCATTTTTGTTGACATAGATTAATATAATTTCCCGAATGCTTTACTTTATTTTATTATTTCTTAATAAAAACCATTGTTAAGCGTTAAATTTCTGGCATTGTTAATATATTTCTTGTGTCTGATTAATTTCATTCCATGCAGCATATGGATCCATGAATGTGCAAGTGGGTTAGTCATAAATTCAACAGAATATAGAGGTGGAGTGATTCTCTTGAATCTAAAAAAAAAAAAAAAAAGACAAAAAGTAGGAGTTGGAAAGTTCTCAAGTAATTACAGAGCAGAGAAAGAGGCCATTAAAGCTGGAGCAGTAATTTTGTTGCCAGAGAAAACTAAAGGGAAACAAATAGGTCTTTTTACAATTGCGAAGTTCAATACTGAAGAGAGAAACAGTGCAGAACTAGCAGACCCAAGGGCAGCACTGCATGAACTATGCCAGAAATCTAATTGAGATTAATACAATGGATCCCTTCACATTGCAACATACCTAGAAATGAAGACACCGACAGACTGGCAAAGGAATGTGGAAGGTTACCTCAGCCTGATGTGGACATAAACTGTGATGCGGACAAGAAACGTTTAAGAAGCAGAAGCCTGGATAATGAACAAGCAATTAGAAAGTACAATATAGGTTATGGAGATTTAAAAAAAAAAATACAAATACAGAGGTTATAGAAAAACTATGAATGAAGAGAGAGTTAATGAGAGAAATAAACAAGAGGCAAGTTAAATATTTTGTGCACAAAGACAATACTCTTATAAACTCAACACAATGTTTTCCCGTAGTGAATTTGAATTAATGAAGACACAAACAATAGATTGCACGATTTCTTGCCTGGCATATTTAGCTACATCTCGTCAGGTACATACTGTAGACTTTGCACAACATAAAGTAAAATTACTAGATAGATCATTCAAGCTGAAATATACACATGTTCGCACAGTAATGTCAATTGTCTACAACGATAATTTTAAACTGAGTAACACGTCCTTCTGTTTGCACAAAACTGGCCTATGTAGATTAATCATTATGGCTTCTGCAAACTTTAAAAAGCGACAATTTTATGTGTTAAACAACACGCGAAAGGCAATGTCTCTATCAATCATATGGCCGCTTTCTTAAACGTGCCTCGCAATCGACCAAGCGGGGATTTTCCGGTGTGTCAGCCTCCCCAGGCTCCCATCTCCTGTATGTAGTATCTTGTCAATCCAGTTAGGTATGTTTTCAACGACTCTGCTGTTGAACTGCTACTTTGTTCTGCCGATGTGGGTAGGCTGGCATCTGCATGTGAATTGGTAAATACAATTGGATTTGGCGTACAGAATAACAAGTTCTTTTACTACTGGGGTGGTAATAGGTGTGGTTCTGTATCTAATAACTGGAGTTGCAGCACAGAATGTTCTGCCGACTGATGTAATGAGCCGTGCAATCTGTTGTTTGCGTCTTCGTTATTCAAACTCGTATAAAAGCCTTACTGGAGGGTAATGTTGAAGGCACGTGAGCAGAAGGTAGACAACGAAAAAAAAGGGAAAATGACATTAATGATAGAATAACAGCAGTCTGACAGAACGTGCAATCAATTAGAGAGACAGACAGTGTTGAGGATCCAATTCAGCCAGATTTCATTGCGGAGACGGCACCCGATTAATTGAATAAGCAGTTATAGAACCAAGTGGAAATCAAAGCTTTAAGGCTACTAGACATTATATTACCAACTTCACCGAAAACGACACGTAACAATCAAAACCTTAAGGCTACTAGAAATTATATTACCAACTTCACGTAAGGACACGTAACAATCTTCAGATACCGCACAGCATACGCGAGACTTAAATACCTCATGTTTAATAAACTATTGATAGGTGATGCCAATGAATTTAACTGTGGAACTGGTAACATAGCAGCTAAACATTTTTTCAGGAGTGTCTAACATATGCAGAACTATGAAAAATTTGTGGCATACACCCGCTCCATTTGAGTCACACTCTATACAGATGTCACCAAGCTCAAGTTGACTGCTTCTCTCTTTGCATTATTTTACAATGACGTCTAAAGCTAAGCACAGACGGAAGTACAAAAAAGCACAAGTGGAAGAAAAAGGAGAAGGGCAAGAAGAATACTCCATGATTTTCTGAGTCACATATCTTTTAACTCTCTCAGTCCAAGAAGGTCTTGTAGATGATGTTTAAGTGAGAAATAAACAGTAATAAAATCACTTATTATGTGGTAAAGTTGATTTAAAAAAGAGAGATAGATATTCCAAATAGTTGAACCGATTACTAACAAAGTAAGTTGTCATAATAGAGGGCCAGGAGAGCCAGGAAAGTCGCCGCCTCCATAGAGGAGAAAGCTCACTCTGGGTAAACTGAAGACTTGTAGTCTTCCTGCCACACTCTGCTCTCCAGATAATTTGTTAATTGGTGAAGTATTATTACCTTTAATACAACAAAACCATAGACAAGCCAACAAGAAAAATGATCAACTCCTTGCTATAAATTATAATATTATTATAATGGGAAAACATGGCGCATGATATCATAAATATACAACACTCAAAATCACAAAAAGACGTAATGGCTTTGCTATTTATTACTGTTAATTAATTAAAATATCTATGGTTCATCACACGTGATTACTAAAATATATCTGTTTCCTCACAAGTGATTTAATAAAATGTCTCTGACTTCATCACAAGTTTTATTTCACAAAAAGTGATAATCTAAAATGTCTCTTATTTCACCTCCAGTTATAATCTAAAATGTCTCTTATTTCACCACACGTGATAACCTAAATTGTCTCTTAATTCACCATCAGTGATAATCTAAAATGTCTCTAACTTCAATCTATCAGCATCCATGGAAAACAGGTTACTGTTGTTGTTGGTCGTTGCTATTATTGAAAGTATCATTATGGTACTTAACTTAATTCCATAAGGCTCGGAGTCAGGCGAGGCCAATACTATTCAATGGTATTTCGCTCTACCTGCATTAGAAAGGCGAATTACAGCCTCCTTCGTTGAGGACTTCGTCCCTTTTGATGATAATATTCCTCGTTAGGAACATACCCCCTGTAAGCCATAAGACCACCACCCCTGTTGAAAATATGGACCAAACATATATCCACACTCACAGAAAATGAGGTGAGGGGAGGAGAAAATGGGAATGGATTATTTCACAGGTGCAGACTAGCCAGACCTTGCACTGTTGGGTGTCATCACACAAAAAATTGGACGTGACTCATACTCCCACCCAAACATCTGATGTAGGCGTTACCTCTCATATCGGCAAGATATGTCTTCTTAATTCCTGAGCTGTGCAGTTAATTATTCTCGTGCACTCTGGATCCAGTCGCCTAGTTTATCTGGGTGGCTATCAGCAAGAATAACACCATCACCCAGCCCTGGCAATACTTCCTTCCTCCAGGATAAATGGCCGCATAACATCACATCAAATTTATGTAACATGTATACACAATTCAAGATGGGTTACTCAGCCATGTGCACATGTGGTTTGGCGTCGCAGACAGCAGAGCACATGCTCCAGGACTGACCAAACTACAACATATCCAGCCGAACCTTCTGGCTTAGCGAGACAACAGTGGAAGATAAACTCTATTGACCGCTGAGTGAACTAAGAAAGACTGTTAGATTCATACAAGAGACAACATTGCAGTTATAAACAGTTATATATGCAGAAAATGAAGAATAAAATCATCTTGTATGTGTTCTGCAGCTGTCATGTTCAGAAAACTGACGGAGTGTATTTCCGTGTGATTTCATCAGCCCACGTATGTGGCTTTTATTATAAGAATTCTAAATGTTGAGGTTGTCGTACTCCTGCGAAATTAGAATGGAGTAGGAGCCTGACATAATAATGTCACAAGTTCATTTCTCTCAAAGAGGCTAAATACACAGCGGAAGCGGCCAGTGATTGATGTTTTATGACCACACGTATTGTACAAAGTCAAATTACTGAACGTAAAACTTGCCAAGACATCAACAGCATTTGAAAAATGCTGGTATTGACTGCAATGTCCTGTAAGAGTATATGCGAAAGAAAAGTAAAATGTGTGAGAACAGATCACACGATGGCTGAAAATAACGTGGATAATCCCATCATACATTACCCGTTACTTGAGATTGAACAAGGCCAAGATTGATTGATTGACTGATTTAGGATCCGACATCACAGCATTCGGGGCATTCCCATAAGCGCCCCGTCCCCATCCTCAGAATTCAGCGAATAGTTCCAACCCCAATAGTACCAGTAGCAATTTGATTATATGTGCGTCTCGCCTTTCCTCTAAGCGTCGAGCATCGACCAGATCCCCTCGTCACTCCACGCTGTCGCAGTCTTGCCAGACCATGGTGATCCATTTGCTTCTCCGAGGTGTACACGTGCTCCCACAAGGCCACAACCATGTCTGCCTTATCATGCATCAATACTCCACCATGTTTTGCAGAGCCAGCCAATCTGTCTGCCTGTTCATTCCCCAGTACACCAGCATGCCCCGGAGAAAATATCCGGACGATTCTTGCCACCCGTGACTTCCGAAGCGAAGCAAGCCACTCGGCACGAAGCTTTCCTGTCCTCACCCTACTCAGCATGCTTTCTGAGTCAGTTACAATCACGATGTGTGTGTGTGTGTATCATATTCTCCATCCAGCGGAACGCTGCACTGACTGTCTCCACATCCATTCTGAAGCTAGATGTTGTGGTATCATATGCCAGGCTCTCCTGCACCAAACGTCGACCATTAGCCTTTGCCAAGAAACCCCAGGCACTTCTACAAACTCTCAAAACCGAATCATCTGTGTAGATAATCACATAACCCGGGCGAACATTATCCTGAAATAGTTGTTGGATTTCCATTTCCGTGGTCCCTGCTGGCCACTCCCTGCACTCCCGGCCCAATGTGATTATAACTCTGCACAAGTTTGACTGCTCCGCTGGCACTCTGACCCACTCCTCTCCTCGCCTAATGTTCTCCAAGGGGCACACCTGTCTGATCGTATCCTCCGTCTGAGCCATCCATGATTTCCCTCTTATCAGTCGTTGGCACTTAACTGCGTCCAGCGCCTCATGCAACGGGTGATCTGTGTCAGCAGCTACTCTGAGGTATGCCTTCGCCTGCATCACCTTGAGCCTACAAGCAACAGTCGGCAAACCAAGGATATACCGCATACACACCACTGGGGTGTCTCTGGTGCATCCCAGAATTACCCGCATAGCTTCGTTCTGTATGCGATTCAATCTCACCAGCTGACTCTTTGAGACAGTGAGCAGTCCTAGTCCATAATCAGTCGCTGAGAGGATCAAGTGCCAGTATAGTCTGAGAAAATTTTTTTTGTCTGTGCAGTTTCCAGAACTTTCGCAGTGTAAGACCAAGACCAGTGTAAGGCCAAGATAAGAAATCCTACAGTCAGACTGTGCAGTATTATGCACATCAAACCACTTCCACCACTACGAGATAGAGTCACCATTTCCCTTCTCGGCATCCGTTTCTTGCCATGATCCGTGTAGCTACTTTCCGTTTTACAAATCTATCTCTGACGGGAAAGCGATGCAAATATCGGACGGCAAAATTCGGGGATAAAGACAGAGATGACAACCTCAGAAAAACTGAGAACCTCAATAGTGTTGTGTCTGTCGGTTCTGTGGTCACGTGCTCGAATGCCCTTCCAACCGGTGGTTGTGTTTTCATTGATCTGATCTCCCAGGTTGATCTAACCTACAATGGGTATCGCAAATATTCAGGGAATTGAATGAGGCCGACTTGACACTGACACTATCACCCAGCATGTGCGGAGTGGTATGAAATGATGGGACTAGGACCATGTACTCAGTACCCCTTATGGCGTTCAAAGGGCTCCTTTCTTCACACAAGTGCCCAAGTACCAATCCCTTGTAGTGGCTGCTTCCGACCAGTACAGAAACTCCTTTTGCGGAGCTGTTCTCACTCTTGCCTGTCGAATAATGTTTACTTGTTCGAATTTCCGCGAGGTTGGATTTGTCTTTAATTGACCTGGGCTCGCAACTCTACCCAGTTTAAAAAGGCTACCTGGAAAAGACACCGGAAGCAAAGGCGGTTGAGTTGACATTGATCACAAAATTCATCGATGGTGTATTGGTTTGAAACAACGCGACTCGAACCATATACACACAGTACGCCCCAACACTTGAAATAAGGGTTCTACTTGCTTAACTTTATTTTACGGAACGTTATAGCATATGTGATGCCAGAAATTATTCTTAACATTAACATCAAACAGCATGGCGCATAATTTGTATTGTAAACAGGTAGAAGCTCAATTTCACCTGCAAATAAACAATGTGTATAGCAACATAATGCAACGTGTACATCTGATCTTACGATACACATAAACGTGCATTTCAATTACCACTGTGATGAAGGGGTTAGGAATACATTTTCGCAATCCAGCATTCGAAACCAGCTGCAGGCGATGTAGAAACCGACCGCATTGCGCTGGTTTTAATACAATGGTATCAGTGTCTGTCGTTCAAAAAGCAATGGCAAATTAATGAACGAAAGCCAGTCAAGAAATCACAAACAGCCAAACGGTTTCACGTGGAGGAGCATAATTAGGCGGATACAAGTCTGATCCTGGTGGGAGGAAATGCAACCTGAAGACTAAATGTCATGGCACAGCAGACTAACCCATTGCAGCTTTGACTAAGACACATGAACAGGATCTGCAGCTAACCTGTTAAACTTCACATTAGGCTATCTAACACAGTTCACATCAGTGTTCTTATATTATGAAGTGGTATTTATCATCAGCATGTAACTGACTTTTACAGAACGGCTCTCACATCTAGTCTTGTCTAGAAGATTCTGGATCCGTTGCCAACTCTCTTGCCTCATGTATGTTCACGCCCAATGTGTCATCATTGTCCTACTCCCATTATCGTGCTGGTCGACCCCAGTCACTGCTTTCCCATGTCATGTACTCCTCTAATGCACTTTCAGAACCAATATGACGTGCATTGTGACTGTACCAATCTAATTCAATGTTCGAGACCTGGTGTTATTTATGAGCCAGTTTCCCTAGATGTCAACATTATGTCGAATGTCAACATTTGTCATTTTCTTGTTCCATAGTATTCTTCTGTGGCTGGCCGAGAGGCTAGAATGCCGTGCTCGCCTTCGGGAGACTCGTGTTCGAACCCTCGGAAAGGTTTGGGTTTTTTCTGCCGTGAACAAAAAAAAAACCTTCCTGGACAGTTCGCGGCGAGTGCACTAGCCGGGCGGCCTTAATTCCTAAGGCTCAAGACCCGCTTGTTTTACACCGCAAGGTACTATAGGCAGTAGATCACACAATGTTCCACAAATGTTTCTGCGATAGTTAAGTTCCAAAGCTTCGACTTTCCTATCTTGTTGGTGGAAAGTAGTCTATGGCTCACATTTCTTCTAGAATATTTTGCATCGATTTCTTTGTGCGAACATGTGTATATTTCAGCTCGAAGGATTTATCTAGTTATTTTACTTTATGTTGTGTGAATTCTGCAGTATGTACCTGACGAGATGCAGGGAAACATTCCAGGCAATAAATCGTGCAATCTATTGTTTGTGTCTTTGTTATTCAAAAATCGTATTGTTTGCTGGTGTTGTACAATAGACTCTTGATATTGTTTAATCTCTGCATTTATAGCCGGACATATTTCGCTGTATCTACTGCATAATAATATATTATATATATATGTAGTGGTTAGATGATTCATATTTTGGCGATTACCGTGCAATTTCTCTGCGATTACCATGGGGATAGCATTGCTCCACATTCAAACAATATCCGAGATCATGTATGCTATATATTTCAGCTAAAATATGAGTCATCTACCCAATTAACATGATATAATTCTGCAGTAGATGCCTGGCGAGATACACCGACATATCCAGGCATTAAATCGTGCAATCTATATTGTTTGTGTCTTCAATGTTTCAGTTTACTAAGAGAAGTTATTGTTTTAATGTTCTTTATTGTTGATTGTTCTTTTCGGTTTACACGACGCTACATTATACAATGCGTTCGTAAAATCTTACTACACTTTGAATGTAGAACAAATCTGAAGTTTGCGAATACCTCGGGCTTACAGAGTAACTAATAACGAGTGGCTGGAAAAGGATGACACAAAGTAGAACAATGTATACATTTACCGGATGTGTGTAAAGTCTCACAACACATTGCATGTAGAATAAATTTGAAAAATTAAGCACATGACGTCATCAAAAATGTGCTCCACGGTCCATCGTAAACCAATATGCAGTGAATGACTGTCGTCTGATAGAGTCACTCTTTGCACTCTAACAGAATGATGTTGTCAAGGAAAGAAAGGATGTATTTTGGTTGAACAACTTTTTCGAAATGGCGGTCGATACACAAGGAAACAACAACATTTAAGAGTCTGAAGAGACGTGCACAGTCTTGTATTAAAGCCAGTGGAGGATATTTCCTCTATAGGCTCCTTGTCGTCTTGATAAACGGTAGTTTGTAACATTGTGATTCAAAAAGGCATAATAATTAAAACCCATGGTGGTAGAGAATGTGACTGATCAGACTAATTCACGCTGTACATGTTCGTCCACAGTAGATGCATGTGAACACATTGTCATTTCCACCATCATGCACCATCTTACGACTCACGCACTCAGTGTGCGACTTATCTGCAATCATTTTCTCCGTTGTCTTTATTCGGTTTCTGATATTTGCTCTCCAAGCAACACGTTCGACGGCGACTTGCTCCCAATGTGGAATATCAATGCCTGTATCAATCATGTCCCGCTTACACACATTTTTGTATCGTAGTAGAGGCCGACCCTGAGATCTCTTACTCATCTATAATTCACAAAGAAAAGGAAAAAAAAATGTCCTTTGGTATTGTACCATTATCCATCCTCCTAACGTGTCCTATCCATCTAAGTCTACGAAGACTGAGCATAGAACACACCGTCACACAACCTGATCTTTCCAATACTTCAGTGTCTGTGATTTTGTCTTGCCATTTAATACCAAGTATCCTTCTCAGACGCCGCATATGAAAGCTGTTTAAACGTTTCTCTTGGTGTGGGTAAGTTGACCAGGCTTCACTGCCATAAAGAAGAGTACTAAGGACACAGGCTTGATTGACAAGGACTTCAGCATTGGCAGTAAGCTTAATGTTCGCCCAGACCATTTGTTAACATGTTCATTGTTGTTGCTGCCTTACCGATCCTGATGTTGGGATATTTCCAACACATGTTATAATGAATACTTCATTCGTACATTCCAGGTTCCCCCAAAACAACGTTAGACCATAGCAGTGACTATTATAACTAATTTAATTAATGAAGCACATGTTTTGATGATGTCATGAACTTGATTTTTCAAATTTGTTCTACATACAAAGTGTAGTAAGAATTTACACACATCCCGTACAGTGATAATGCTGTTATATCTTATTTGTGCCTAAGCAGGATCATTTAGTTAGTTTCTCTTTATATCAATAAGTAAAATCAGAAATGTTCCTCATCCTCTTCTATGTGTTGTAAGTTGCTGTTTGTGTGTACATGGTTGCTGTTATTATCGGTTTATAGCTGGTTTGTTACTGTTTGCTTGTTTGCATGCGTTTCAGAAACATGTTTAAATGGCATTGCATATCCGAATTATTTAGCTGCTAACAAAGATATATACTATTGATGTCTTCTTTTCAATCGTTTATTCCTTTAATTTGATCATATAGATGTTTCTTTTTGTATTATGTGATTGTTTGTTTCTTATATATTGTTTAGAGTATTAAAATATATGTGTCTCAAGAGGAGATTAGTCTTTGTGATTTAAATTTTTCACATACTTATTTTGTACAAGGTGTGGACTGCGCCTGGACCTGCAGCAAGCAGGGCTAGGATCGGCTAGTCTCTCTCAGTAGTGGTAAAAAGTAAAAATTAGTAGCCTGCCTATGATTCGCTGACTACACATGTCAACCTTACCTCCCCGTTGTGTAGACTGGGAAACCATGAGCGCGAGGTCATGGGCCAACTGGGCCCTGCCTCGCCAAGCGGGACGGACTCCCCTTTGACAGGTTTACCTGTCCTAAACCAGCGACTGGCGTACAAGGTAGCGGGTGTAATTTTCCTGCTTCTCAAAGAAAAAAGATAGAAGCATAAACAGAATAACCCATATGAAATCAGACCCGGCAAGGCTAAACGACAACAAGACAGATCAACGGTTAAAACAAATAGTCTAACTGAACATCTGCTGTCTAAATAGTACACAAATAAGAGCTCATAGAAACAATGAAAAATGGGAAAATCGGATTTATGGGAATAGCAGACACCAGAATAAACTTGAACACCAGAATAAACTTGAAAGAATGCAAGTATATATATATATATATATATATATATATATATATATATATATATATATATATATATATATATATATATATATATATATATATATATATATATATAAAGCATCATAATAGTGAGCTAGCCCATAGAAACAGCCTCGCCCGGTAGGGATAGTCATGTGCACCAGGGGACTCCAGGCCGTCAGCAGGCTACTAGATGCAACCGATTACTATAATCGAAAATAGGAACTTGGAATGTTAGAACAATGAGTGCAGATGGAAAATTAGAAAATATCAATGCCATTCACCAGTCTGATGATGAAATGTTTCCGGACCAATATCGGCCACTAGAGGAATTGGAGGAGAGGAGGTATTGAGATTAACACTTGCCTCCATTCGTCTGAATTCCATCTCATTTTCCATCCTTTTTAACACCAGGGCATGATGTCGTCCTCTCTGTTTATTCTCAGTTTCGATTTTGAGTTTTCTCTCTTCTAATTCTCTTTGAGTCTGGACTTTTCTTTCTGCTACCTGGAGTTTTCTCTTTTCTAATTGAAGACGCTCGTGCTTCTCGAAATTTTTTCCCCCTCAAACATTGGGCCAGCTCAGTACCAATCAAACCAAAAGCCTTACCTGTGTCAATATACTGACTGCGTAATATTGCAAATTCTGCCATTTTTATTTCTTATCTTCTCAAAAAAGATTTCTTTATGTTATATGGTGTTCTGGCGTTCACAACTAAGCGCATCCAGCAGCAGTCCTTTTAGAAGATATAAAAAGAGCATGCAAATGGTTAATGACAAAAATCTTTAATTACCCAATCACTTTCTCACAGGATTTATTTGGGACCCAAAGATCTCAATCAAACATCTAAATTCTCTTATTTCTTAATGAACCAAATAAGAGTAAGAAAGCCTGCAGTCACCTCTATCCCCAACTTGAAATTCCAAGCAAGTAAACCACTTGAATTTAATACTGGACAAGTTGCCTGGGTAATGGGTTTTCCCATGGGTTCCTATCCTCTCACTAGCATGAAGTGTCCCACTTGTAAGAGAGTTACTATTGGTTCACTATAACGCGACGAGCGCCTCACTTGTGAGGTGTGGAAAATTTAGACGACGTTGGGTGGCTATCAACCTCATATGCCTTCGTTGAGAAGCATTTATGTGGCTCGTTGTCCCCCAAGTGAAATTCCCTTCACGAGAAATGATAATAAAGATAAAGAGTGTAGATTCCCTTGGAAGGCATGAGGATCATGGAATTTTACGACTGATCTCAGGGAATGTGGTCCCCTTTGTAATAAAGAAAAAGGTGGACCAGTATGTAGGTTCTCCGTACACACAATCTCACAGTCTATCAATGTACCATGTATGCACCAGACATCTAGGGACTGAAAGGACATACATGGACATTATTTAACAACCACTGTATACACATAACAAACAAAGTTGTCACATAACTGTGTGTGCACATTGTGTAAATAACAAGTTGTCACATAACATTGTGTACTTTGTATACATAAGAAATATATTTGTTACAGAACATTGTGTGAGCAAAGAATCAATCAGTCTTTGGATTTATTAAAGTCTATCCAATAACATTCAACAATGCATGGCAGGTGATATTGCATTAATTCAATTACAATCACATGACATGGTCAAACACAACAGATGAACTATTATATCAAACATCATAATCATAACAGCAACATAAATAGATAGCATAATGACTTCTACTATGTGTCTCTGAGGACTACAAGAATGATCCTTGTTAGTGCTTGTGATGCTAAGCAATAGTCTTATGGAAGGTCTCCATCTCATGAATCTTCCCAGTGGTACTGCATCTTGGTTTCCAGGATTCACAAAGTGTTTAGGATGTGGAGATATTGACTGGTTGGTAAGAATAGCTGCCGGATTTTGAGAATAGCCATAATGTCCCCACGGTTAATAACAAAGTTGTATAGTTCTCCCTGATGCCAAACGGTCCCTAACAAAGGTTAGAGTATATCGTCTTAATGGGGGTTGAGGGCTGGCATCTCTGTACGGTCAGGATTCACCTTCACCAGAATATGTGATTATCAGCTCCCATAGACAGGCCAACAACATACACTTCTGGAATAAGGCAAACAAAACTGACCCGTGTAAGCATCTCACACATATATTCATTATTCACAAACACACTTGCATTATTTACACAACATACATGGCATGAAAGGGGGGGGGGAAGGGGGGGGGGAGAAAAGGGTTTGGTGATATTAGGAGGAGGTAAGATGTGGTTCCACTCACAGGTGAGATCACTACTCTCCTCCCCCAAATAAAAGGTATTAAACATATGATGGAGTGGACCAGTATCTACTGATAAGTCAGTATTTGTTCTCAATGGATGTTTTAAGTTTCCACTAAGATAAACTCAGAATGATACCATGATATTCAGATAAGGAGAAGTTATCAAGATGTGCTCAAGTCCAGTTGAGAAGAAGGTATGGTCAGATCAAGATAATTGTAACAAAGCATGTTATGACAGATATCTGTAAGAACACTGCCGGTTGAACTACTGCAAGTTACGATGGATGCAGGTTGTGACACTTTTAGGTTATAGCAAAGCAAGTTGAAATGTGTGTAGATTAAGACAAGACACGCTGATACATGACCCTCTCTATAACATTTCAGCATCCCACTTCTGACATATAAGATCTGGCCTTCCTTTCTCATAAGCTAGACCTGACTCTCAAGTGCCTTTGTCATCCTCCATCATTATCACCAGTATCATTATTATCAGTATTAGTTAGAGTGCCTTTTATAAAAAGGGGGGTTGATTCGAAACTCCTCCATCAAGGAAAGTAACCATTATGAATTATCATTAAATATAAAACACTCACAAAGAAAATTCTCCCATGGAAAATGCAAAAGCCATTATATAGATATGCAACTAATATATGCCATGGGACGCAGAGGTGTTTCCGAGGCACCAGGGCCGGGTTATATACTGGCCAAGACCTATTGACGCGTCCTCGTCGAGCGTCCTTGGCAACAGGTCCCTTCGGGGTCCTGGCTAAAGTCAGTAGGATCGCCGAATCCTCCGAAGTCGGAGAGTGTCTGCCTGTACGGCGAGGAACCATCAGTCTGCACATCAATAAGCCAGACATGGGACAATGGATACTCACGCAAAACTCAGGTCCTGTATGACATCACACTGATGTTGGACAACAGGATGTCTTCATCCGACATACAGGACTTCGCGTTGGAGCTCAAGCCAACGAACACAAGCAAGCAGCAAGCATATATGCCTTGATTCGAATACAATGACATGTGTCTCTCTCAACTTTCCTATCTTGAGCAAAGGGGATAAAGACGATGGTATTTAACCCATCTATTGGTGCAAGCTAGTATCATGCACTCCCGCCAGTTAAAGTCTGCTGTATGGCCATTTATCAGAACGCGTTTTGGCAGATGCTAAAAATACTGATTACTTAATCATCAGCCCTACTGGGGTGATGTTATCATTGAGTGCAATATGTGACAACATTTGAGTACTTAGTGCTTCTATGTTTCCCTATCAATGAGTCGTCATTCTCACGAAAGAACATGACAATTTTACATAACATTTTCACAATAGAAGTGTACAAATGATTCACATGATATCTTAAGAATTATGTGAATCTTTGCGCAAGAAGTTTAAGAGATAAACTCGTGGAATCATTTTCTCTTGTAGAAACATCAATGTATAAAATGATCGTTTTACATGTGCATTAAAAGTACATTGAGAGAAGGGCATCTGAGTGCATTTAAAGCGAAATAGCATGCTTTTGCATATAGAGAATTTGCATTGTTGGGGGAAAGGTTCTAACATGGTAAGTGCAGAAATGAAATAAATATGGCGTCGTACAAGAATTTTCTCTCGAACAGGAACATTCTTATGAAGCATAAATAACATGATTAACCATTATACATAAACACTGTGTTACCTTCCTGGCTTGAAACGTCAGTTAAGAACTTATGGTGTGTGAACCCACCTGTAATAGCAAGCACACTCGTCACGGCACCTCCTACGGAAAGTTAGTCGTGACACATTGAAAGCTTGACCCGGACTGAGCTGGAAGGTACCTCAAATTTCGGTCTTGGAGACTTGCGTAGGCAGTTAAAACCCTCCAACCCATCTAAATCGTCCATTCAACGCCCGAATTATCTCCTATTTCCTCAGAATATTATGGTGAACAGTTTTATTATTTATTCTATTTGTGTCGGTAAATTGCTGATGTCTGGATAAATATGTCACAAATACCAAAGGACATCTTTTTTGGTGAATTACAGATAGGTAAGAGTTCTCAGGGTCGGCCTCTAGTACGATACAAGGATGTGTGTAAGCGGGACATGATCGATACAGGCATTGATAATGCACATTGGGAGCAAGTCGCCGATGGACATGTTGCATGGAGGGCAAATATCAGAAATGGAATAAAGCCAAAGGAGAAATTGATTGCAGATAAGTCACACACCGAGCATGCGAGACGTAAGATGGTGCATGATGGTGGAAATGACCATGTATGTGTTCACATGCATCCACTGTGGACGAACAATTACAGCGCGAATTGGCCTTATCAGTCACATTCGCCACCGCCATGGCTTGTAGTTATTATACCTTTTTGAAGCCCAATGTAACAAACTATCGTCTGTCAAGACGGCAAGGTGCCAATGTAATGTATGTAAGCAATGTATGTAAAACATCGTGTCTAAATTAGGAAGGTTAGCGAACACATTTAAAAGGTAGTAACGAGTCTAATAAAATTCAAAAATGAAGATAGTATGTATGTAATATATTATTATATGATGAATTACTGCTCGCATTATTCTAGTTTCCTTTCGTAATTGCAACAATAGTGTTACCACATAAATAACAAATACTTCATCTGATCTGATCTCATCTCATCATGTTCCTCTTGTACATTACGGTGTCGAGGTGAAATATAAACAGTGGGAGTGTGCCTGCTTATGGGCTTCATGTATCGATATTCCCATAAACTCTGTTATTACCTGCGTCCATCGTTTGCGTGGTCGGAGTCTTCCTCTGCTTCCCTCTGGTCTGTATATCATTGCTTGTTTTGGTATACTGTTAGTTGGTAACCTACTTGCATGGCCAAACCATTTGACTTGCTGCCTTAGTTTTTCTACGAGCAGTATGAAGATCTCATGCCGGCTTGCTTGGCCAGTCGCAGGTTTAAGACAAACATCCGACCATAGGGATTCCATCCCCAAAGGCGAGCCATATCCCCGTTAGCCCATGACCTCGCGGTCATGGTTTCCCAGTCTACACCACGTGGAGGTTGGGTTCACCTGTGTAGTCTGCGGGTCATCGGCAGGTTACTAATTGTCACTTTTCACTCCTCCTGGGAGAGGCTAGCCGATCCTAACCCTGCTGGCTGCAGAGCCAGGCGCAGTCCACACTTTGTAGACCATGTACGTAAATGTACATAAAGCAAAGAACATCAACTATCAGAAAGCTCGTATCATAAACCATCCAAATATCAAAATGCAAAGAAAGAAGGAGCCGATAGATGCTTTATTTGTCCAAAAGCTGTGTTACCAAAGTCAGATATAAACAGTCCTAGAGATAAACACGCGTGAAAGTTGAGATGCATAGGAAAGTTAGCTAGAAAAAAAAATAAAGAAGAGATGGAGAGGCAAATGAGAAACTAAGAAAAAGTGTAGGGATAACACCTACTGCTGACCTCGGATATTTAGCTAGAATGGAACCAGATTAACCAGCGGCTGGAGAGTTCTACATGAGAAGATCGGGATACAAGGCGAGAGGACGACACAGGGAGAGATGGCTAGACGAAACAACATATGGACATTGAAGATATAAATTTTCAATAGATTATTAAATGAGCATGATAAACAAGACAAGCGAAAACAGAAACTTCCATCTATCTTCTCTCTGTAGGACAACTGAATGAAAAGAAGAAGAAGAAGAAGAAGAAGAAGAAGAAGAAGAAGAAGAAGAAGAAGAAGAAGAAGAAGAAGAAGAAGAAGAAGAAGAAGAAGAAGAGGAAGAACATTGTCTGTCAGTAACAAAGAATGCCATATTACAGCACGGACGTGAGCTGACACCAACAATTCCTCAGCCTCCTTATTCTCACAACATATTCTCATTAATTTTGTTTCTACTGTCTACGTCATCCTTTGCTGTATGTTTCTCATGTGTATCTAGTTAATTTCTTATCAGTTCTATCAGATTATACAAAACACTTTGAGGATGTCTTTGAAGTTGGCTGTGTTTCTTGAGTTATTTACTTCCACTGTCTTGAAATACAGGAAACTTGATAATGATTTACGATGTTATGGGTATCTTGACCCAAATTATCCTGTATATCCGCCACGCCCCCTCACGTTTAAGCTTATTTAAGTTATGGCTGATGTAGTTAATTAGTGTAATAATATAATTCTATTTAAGTAGAATATATCATGTTCTCATTCACTCTCTGTCCATATGTCTGTCTATCCGTCCGTCCATCCGTCCAACCAATCATTCATCCACCTACCTATCTACCAACCTGAATATATATATATATATATATATATATATATATATATATATATATATATATATATATATATATATATATATATATATATATATATATATATATACATATAAGGGGCGTTCATTTTAAACCCATAACAGGTGTCGTCGAATTAAACAAAGCATTCATTTTGAATGGATTATGCACCATGGGTTCAGGCAAGCATCCCATTGCTTAGGTAGGCCGCGAATGCCGTCCGCAAAAAAGGATTGTGGTTGCTCACTTAACCAAGTGTTTACCGCGTTCATTACGTCTGCATCTGCATGAAATCGTTGCCCCTTGAGAGCTTTTCTTTAGAGGTCCGAACAAATGAAAATCACAGGTTGACAAATTAGGGCTATAGACTGGATGTTGCAGAATTTCCCACTTCTTCCATGCTAATGCTTCCTGCGGGTAAGTAAAGTGTTAGGACCATCACAATTTATAGTCCTGAGAGCACTGAGGGTTAAGTGGCCAGTATTTACCCCAGGTAGTGAACGCCGATCTACAGTCTGAACACCGATACGTTTAAATTGATGAGACAAGAACACTCAGAAAACAGTTAACCTTATTCAATCCTAGTGAAGCTATAATTACGGTGCTTAGAATTTATTTGCGTGTATAATGCTATGCTTTCATATGTTGCTGTTGGGGTGCTTGTTCTGCATTTTCTCATAAGTGTGATATGTTAATATTGAGTGAGCCTGGTAGCTCGGTTTGGCTTTTGTTGTTGTTTGTGCTTTGCAATTCCTAATAAAGGTTCTGTTTTAAATGGATATATTGGCCAACATAAAAAAGTCAAATGAAGACAATGATAAAAATTTGTAGACATATTTCAGAAACGATTATGATATGTGAAGTGACTAACATATGGAGATTTTTTATTGTACGTATAAGTGTGTGTGCGTGTATGTGTGTGTGTTTGTGTGTGTGTGTGTGTGTGTTTGTATGAGTGTGTGTGTGTGTGTGTGTGTGTGCCGTATCGTCCATGGCGTGTGACGTTGGTAATCATGTTTGTCCACAGCTTTCGTCTCGTGTACTTCCAATTGTTCCTGATACCGACGTTCCTCCATGCCATCATGCCAAACTGTCTATCATCTACTCTCTTGGCCTCCCCATGCCTCACTTACACTCCAACTTTACTTTGACAAGACGTATTTCAGCTTCTACTTCTCATAAATGTCCCTCAAAAAATTGCAGTCTGTCAGATTTTGATGCCAGTAGCCAATTCTCTTCGTGAGTTGAATTCTTTCAAGATATCTTCATTGTGTTCTTTGTCTGTCCTCGATGTTCTCATTTTATTTTTATAAAACCACTCATCTATTCTCTTTAATATGTTAATTGTCCATGATTGATTTCCGTACATCATGAGTTGGTTTGATATAGCACTTTAAGAACTCTTTTTTCTCACGTCTATTTATAAATATATATTGCAAGGAATATTCTTCATCTTCTGACATGCTGCTTTTCATTGGACTCATTTAAATTTAACTTCTTTAACATATTTTTCATCTTCTATTATCAGGGTTCCTAAATACTTAAATACATTGACTTGTTTCATGCTAATTATATGTACCTTGATGTTCCATCCATCCATCATGTGCCATGCCGGTAAGCGTGGGCGGTCATGTTGTGCCATCTCACTCGATCACCAGAGTCGTGGATCAGCTCTGTGTTTCTGTCTCGACAATGCCACGAGGCCAAGCCATCCAGGTATTTGCTTCTAGGTCTTCCTCTTGGTCTGTTCCCTTCGATCTTACCAGTTGTCACCAAGTTCACCAATTCATTTCTTCTCATAACATGCCCAAAACATTTTAACTGTCTGCGTCTAATGTCTCTAATCAGTTTACGATCTTCGTTTGTTTCTTGAAGGACCTGTTCATTGGTCTTTCTGGCTGTCCATGGTATTCTTTGCATTTTCCTCAGAAACCACATTTCTACAGCCATCAGATGTTTTTCAGCTTCACTGCTCATTTGTCCAAGCCTCACATCCATATAAAAGTACAGGTTCTATGTAGCACCTCAACACTCTTTTTCTCGTTTCAGTTGATATCTTTTTATTGGTCAGTATGTTTTTCATCTTGCTAAAGGCTACCTTAGACATGGCGATTCTTGTTCTAATCTCTTCAAGGCATCTCCCATCAGATGTTATTACTGTTCCGAGATAATTGTACCTATTCACTTGTTGAAGAATATTCCCATTTACTTGTATATTACATTGTGGTATTTCGTTCTTCCTTGTGACGACCATAATCTGTGTCTTTTTACAATTTAATTCTAGCCCTCGTTGTTCACTGTGTGTAACAACTGCATCTACTAAATGTTGCAGGTCCTGTTCATTGTCTGCAATCAAGACTGTATCGTCTGCATATCTAATGTTATTGATGCATCGCCCCCCAATGTTGATTCCTTCCATATCTTCAATATTTCTGAAAATATTTTCACTGTACACCTTGATGTTGCATATGGAAAAATAGTTTTTGTAATTACTATTACTTCTGTTTTTCTGTTGATCACACTAAGATCTTTGTTTTAACTTTCTGTTATATTTATATCTGAAATTTCCTGTAATTGCATTTTTTTCAGCGATCAAAACCATGTCATCTGGGTTTTACAGGTTGTTTACATGTTCCATACCAACATATATTCCTGGCATTTTTTATAAGGAACTTATTATTATTTCTCTGTACAAATTGATAAGATCGGCTGATACTGTTTGATGCTTTAGAACGTTCCCATTTGGTTGCCAATTCTTATGGCTGTTTTTGTGGCCAAAACATGCTTTATAATATTCTCTTATCTTTATCAACAATATCTACATTTTAGGACGTTTTAATTATCTCTTTGTGTTTCACCTTATTCAATGCTTTAGCGTCTTCAATAAAGCACACATATAGAACTCTGCTCATTTCAATCGTTCTTTCTGTTAATGTTCTGGCGTTGTTTGTGCTTCTACCTCCTATAAATCCACAAAGCTCGTCCCTAATTTCTGGTTTTATTTACGTTTCGTTCTCTTTCATAATAATTCTTATCAGTACCAAGTGTGTTATGTTCTCCGCAATCTATTGCACAATTTCTTTGGCAGATATATTAAAATATATTTAAAGATGTCGCCAAGTATGTTTCCAAGGTTGTGGATATCATTTGAAAATTTTAGTATAACTGTCAACTGTCATCTACTGTTTATGATACCTTGCAGTGTAAGACAGAAGGTCTTGAGCCTGTGGAATTAGGGCCACCTGGCTGGTGCAGTCCCGCGAACTGTGCAGACTAGGATTTTCTTTCTTCCCTCCGGCAGAAAAAAAAGACATGTATACCTTACCGACGATTCTATCCCGGGTCTTCCGAATTAGAACCCAGCATTCTTAGCTAATCGGCCAGTTATTTCTTGGACAGAGATGTTAACTAGACCTTTTCTTATGTGCTTAATGGCATCTTCAGCTTCTGCTTTAAGTGTGTTGGTCCTTCACGTTGTTGTGAGCTTTTGTTTCTATTCATGTTGTGGATAGTAAAGGCCCCTTTTACACTCTTTTAGGCGCATAGGCCATATGTTGCTCCACCCATATCCTTCATTGATTAGTCGCCATTCGTCAGCTATGTGTCGCTTTTACTTCCCAAGACATTTTCTTGTGCTCATTTTACGCTGTGTCGATCTAGGAGCATACGTAAATTTTAAAAACTCGAATCCACCCTAATGGGGATCGAAACTCCGACAAACCAAGTGGAAGGCGAGTGTCTAGCCTCTTCACCACGTTGGCTCTCTTCTGCTATCTATAAACATTTTTTTTTTAAACGTGCACATATTGCACATAAAGAATCCACGCACAAGTAACGATGCATACAAAATGTCTCCTCTTCTGGCATCTTCTAAACCATCTCCCTTCGGTTGACTTCCTAACCGCGATCTGCTTTTCCCTAATCACATCTGCCACAGAGCTTTAAGTTTGTGGTTCTGGCAGGTATGTTTTAAAAACAGCAACAGCAACCTTCACCTGCAGAAAAAAACATTTACCCCCATTCTTGAATCTGGCACAATATATCTCACAGGAGCTGACTAGAAAAATTGACATGCGCTTTTGAAACTATATTTAGATCTATGTATTAAGGCCAGACTTTGCAATCTTTGAGAGGCGCTCTCGTTCGTATAATAGATTATTCACTGCAGATTTTATGGGTGTCTGGAATGTTTTGTTCCTTTGTCCAACGGTCAGGGTACCATAATGTTATCGGTAATTTTGGAATTTGAGAAAGTAAATCACTCAAGCGTTTGTCAGAATGATGTGAGGGGAGTTGTTATCTTACCAACACCAGTAGAGTTGAATTCTCCAACGGCTGGTTGTTTTCGTGTATACACGAAGAGCGATGTATGGAGGAATGCATGGTAAATGTTGAATGTATATAATTATTCTCATAAATTGATTAACGTCTAACTCTTAAGCAGGAGCCTCCTCGGTGGCGATGGGGTTACGGACGCAGTTCATAATCTCCCATACCCGCTTCAAAACACAGCTGCGGGCGATTCGGCAGCAGACCACGTTGCATTGGTGTTTTGAGAAATGGTATGGGTGCCGGTCGTTCAGAAATCAATGACAAACTACTGAACGTAAACTTGACAAGAGATCACAATAGCCAAAAAAAAAAAAATGCTGATGTTGACTGCGGCGTCATATAAAATATATGCAACTAACTTAAGCCGGAGAAAAATGGTTAAAGGTGAGAATAAGATGAAAAGCATCCATAATATGAATTATTCTTACCTTGAATGTTCCGATTTGTCGTTTTTCATTAGTAAGGAATACATGCAGTGGCCGACCGGCCAGATTGTCAGGTTTCCCGGTGGCAAATGGACCCTATGGGCCCTAAATGAAGTAGGTCCCCTTAAATATTAGGTAATATGTTAACAGCAGGTCTCTCTGACCGAGGGGTTACACCACTTTCTCCGTAATCCCGTTTATCACTTTATCACACAGAGTCTCGTAGCGGGCGAGAGCTGGAAGCGGTTCGACCCCCGCTGGTGACTTGCGGGATAACTGAGCCGGCCGCTCAGAAAGCAATGGCAAACTACTGAGCGTAATCTTGCCAAGAAATCAACAGACAGCTGAAAGATGCTGCTGTTGGCAGCGATGTCCTGTAAAGGATATGCGAATTTTAAAAAAAAATGTTAACAATGGTATTGACCTTATAACCCTGACAACAAATATATTTAGACCCAGTCCGGCACTGAATCTATGACAATTTACTTTCAGAGATGTAATCAAGAAACCAGACTTTACAAAAGCCACTTTTTATTTGGCACCAACTGGTTAATAATATAATACTCGTAGCCATTTAAAGGAGAAGGCCTACGCGAATATGGACTTGTTAAGTGTAATGATGACAGTCAGTTGTGATAATTTCATTAACACTATATGCACAGAAGAATGAATATACATGTATTTATTTACCATTTTGGAAATAAAGTCACAGAAAAGTAAAGGCACCCCCCCCCCCCCCTCTTTCACGCCACGGGACGAATTGGATATATGGTGCATGTCCCATTATGTTAAGCAGAGTAGCACTGGATGGGTGATGTGTTTTCAAATGTGGAATCAAAAAACGTCTTGACAGTTATGCCTACTAATTTCTCACGGATTTTCTTTCAGTTAAACCGCCAATAGAACTATCAATATGGGATTATTTCTGTGGCATTTGATGAAGGAATAATCTCATGAGAATGTAGGATGAGGCTTCGACGCTTTATTCGTCGTTTCGCTAAGTGAGGATAAAACTGGCTAACTGTTCCTCCATCCTATCAGTTAATATCCTGTTCAATCCATTAGGGTTAGAATAGAGACATACAGTGTCAATTATAATTTCAGATAATGGACATTAATTAGTGTTTTCATATTTTTCAAAAAATTATAGTACTGATTTATTTGGTTGTTTCGGGATTAGAGATTTAAAGATCTTTAAATCTTTAAATTATAGTATTCACATTTTTCTCTCAATTTTCTGTATTAGTATGTGTACTGCTGTATTTTCGCTATTGAATATGGTGTAGTTTATGTACCCTGCCTGTGTTAACGGGACCCTAAGGGCAAGCAAACAATATTAACACTGGGCACTCTTCCGAATTCCGGTCCCAAATAGTTCTGCAGTGAATAATTTTATATAACTAATCCTAACCCTAACCCTAACCCTAATCACTTATTCACTGCAGAACTATTTGGGACCGGAATTCAGAAGAGTGCCTTAACACTGTAACCCAATAAAGCATGTCGAAAGAGGCGACAAGGGAAAATGTGTGTTAATGGGATCTGTACGAGTAAACGCGAATAGTATCACACTGTAACATACCATACATGTCGTACAAGGCAATGAAGGAGGGATGGGCGTGGAGCTAGCCTCCTCATTCCGTAGAGAAACCAAAGTTACACAATCCAGTCAATCATGAACAAGTCTGAGGATAAATAAAAAAGAATAACCAAGCCACCCAAGAACAGGGGAGGCGATTCTAGAAGAGATATGGTGCTATGCGGAGAAAGTAATAAGGTGTCTGGATCGCAAATTTTCTTACTTTCATCCACCGAACTTTCCACAATTACTATCTGGAATGTTAGGACATAAACGGAGAAGCATGGGATAACTGAGGATATAAGAGATTGCAGTGAGCTCGTTGAGGGCATACACCATAACTGGCCATAACGAGTGAAAGAAGAATGATATGGTAATAAAATACTGTTATTTCTGCTTTCATATTTAGTTCTTCTTAATTGTGGTGAGTACAGTGGAATATTGGTTAATTGCTTCGCCTCTGCACACCGTTTATATGCAGTAATTATCTTAGCTTTCCCAAATGCTCTTTGTTGGATGTTGAATTTCTAAGATGGAACCTGAAGATATAAATACACAAAAATAAATTTACTAGAATCAACTTCGCTTATTTACCTGCACCGACAAAAGTCTCCGGGATTCGGGAAGGAAAGCTCTATTTATAGAAACGTCTTGAGACACAATACACAAAGCATTTCGAAACGGAGACGTAAGTACAGAAATAATAGGGAAAGTACGATGTGAACAAATTACGTCAATCAACATACATTCAGTCCTAAACATAACGAACTATGCACTAGAAATATGAACCTGAAGTACTTGAAAACTCATTTTTATAGTTAAATAATATGAGTATAATCATAATAACCGGTTTCGTGGACGCAATTCGTAATCCCAAATACCGCGTTCGAAACACAGCTGCAGGGGATTTGGAAGCAGACCGCGTTGCGTTGGTTTCCCATGTAATGGTATGAGTGCCGGCTGTTCAGAAAGCAATGGAAAACTTAAAAAGTTAAAGTTAGTTGCATAAACTTTACAGGACGTGGCAGTCGACCCGTCATGTTTTGGCTGTTTGTGATCTCTTGGCAAGTTTTCTTTCAGTAGTTTGCCAATGCTTTCTGAACGATTGGCACTCATACCGTTGTGTGGATAACCAAAGCAATGCGGTCTGCTTTCAAATCCTTCGCATATGTTTCAAACGCGGTATGCCGGATTACGAACTGCATCCATTACCTCTTCGCCACTACTGATTGTACATTTGCCAAGAGATTACGAACAGCCAAAAAAATGCTGGGGTTGACTGCAACGTCCTGTAAAGGATATGCAACTAATTTTTTAAAATCATAATAATAGGACAAACGGAACACACAAGCAATTGTAAGACTCTTGACAATATAATCAGTTGAACTTGAAACAGGTAACCAGCAATCCATCATGGAATGTCTGAGTGATCCTAAAACAACACGGAATAAGCTCTCAGAGCTGTCATTGCAGAAATAGCATCATCGAGAAATGGCAGAGGTGGTAAAGAGTAGAATGCAGCTTTGATGATTTCCAAACAATAATTCTTGAAAACGAAGTCACCTATATTGTTTTGACAGTCTGTTCAGATCCTAGACTTACAGACATTG
This sequence comes from Cepaea hortensis, assembly GCA_963921405.1. Classification (NCBI taxonomy): domain Eukaryota; kingdom Metazoa; phylum Mollusca; class Gastropoda; order Stylommatophora; family Helicidae; genus Cepaea; species Cepaea hortensis. Next base: position 109,135,640 of record OY992880.1, read on the forward strand.
AAGTAGTTTGCCAAACTCTGGACATCATTCTCCTACACCGGTCAATTGGGACTAAAATGTTGACTTCTCTTCATTGACATGGGATGCAAATTACAAGTACCTCAGAAGTAGTCGTGGGTTCGTTTGATAGCGATGGACACTGGCAATAGGATATGGCTACTCCACACGCATTCTCTTTGAGAAAGCAGTTGTTTTCAGTATGCACAGGACTAGTTGAAGTTTTTATATAGATTCATATATTTCGTTAGTGTTATGCTGTGTTTTTCATATTGCTTTGAAATCAAGTTAAGAATTTGAATATTAATTATCCTCTGATGTACAGCACAGTTGTGTTCTTTTACAGAAATATTTTTATTTGTTAAAATTCTATTCACAACTGTACTGCATTTATTACAAGGCTTGGAGCATTCAACAACAGGTAATCTCGGGTTGATTTACTTGGCATTTCTATGTTCAGCAATTTGCCATTGCTTTCTATACACGGCCGGCTTCCTGGCCTAGAAGTTAGCAACTTTTCTCCGTAATCTCGTAGACTCTTGTAAGTAACGTGACGACGGTGAGCATCAGCAGTGGTTCGAATCGCGTCGGTAACTTACAGGGTATGTGAGCCGGCCGCCCAGAAAGCAATGGCAAACTACTGAGCTTAATCTTGCCAAGAAATCATCAATCAGCTGAAAGATGCTGATGCTGACAGCGATGTCCTGTAAAGGATATGCAATACATTTTTTTTTCTACACACGAAGTCAACGTTTCAGTCCAACTAACCGGTGCAGGAAACGATAACATTACCCTGTCGTCATCGCAACGGAAGTTTAAGAGAGAGCGCTCATATCCATTTTGCAGAATGTCCTCTTTACTATGTTATCAGACTATGTGTGGTCACGGGATCAATGCACTAAGGTCTGACAAAATCTATGCGAAAGTACCTCACATGGACGTGCATGCATGCAGGACAGAATTTCACTGTGCTGATGACCTGTATGGCATACACACTTTTCCTTCTTTTGTCCCGGCACGCTTATATAATTGTGTTAACCGTTATTATCAGAAGTGCACAGTGCTAAATCTAATGCACTGCGCGTTTTTTTTTTAACAGCGAAAATAAGTATTCTGTAATACACTGTGAGCAAGTCCTACACAAGGCAAATGAAAAGTTTAAACAGATTAGAGAAATTAGACCTACGCAGTCATTTTTTGGGACAAGTTATCAGAGTAAATAGAGAAATTGGTGATATCTGGCAAGATTAGGGGAAAAGAGCAAGGGGAAGGCAGGGAAGTAAATAGCTGGACGGCTTGGCCATGTCGCATGGTCGAGACAAGAGCAAAGAGCTAATCAACGACTTTGGTGATTGTGTGAGATGGTGAAACATGACCGCCCACGCTTATCGGCTTGGCATATGTTGATCACGAAAACACTGCATCACTGATTTGGACTATTTCCGCACCTTCGTGAGTCACCAGCTACACACATTATCGTGGGCAAGAGACTGGAAGTAAGATCTTTGCATTGCCTAAGACGCCAAGATTACCACAATTCAACATCGCTGCTACGTAGCTCAATTACCTTTAACTGCACACACACGGTAAATTGTATTCTAGATAGTGTATGTTATCTGTAAGACAACATGTTTGAGATTTACCAGTGCTCATCCCTCCCTCAGTCTCCCTCTCTATAGCTGCTCAGACACTGAGGGCAGGCATTTGCTTGGATTTGATTTCACCTACCCCGTTCAGCAACACAGAATGGGGTAGCATGTTATGCCTATGATTTGTTACTGTTTGCACATGCAGATAGGGTGATCTAATGTTATCTCGTGATTGATAACACTGACTACGTCTTTGAAGGGTGTGGCTCTTCTACCGTTTCATTTTCATTATCTTATGACCGTACTGTTTACATTTGTTTTGCTAGATTTTAGTAAACGTAATATTGTGTGTTTGTCAAGTTAATCGAGTCTTATCTGTAGAGATTGTATCACAATAATGGATATAGATATAGTTGATATAATGGGATATTAATATTATGGGATTGATTGTGTGGACAGAGCTCTAGACAGTGTGTATGTGTGAGCCTGCATGTTGTGTTAACTATGTGTGGTTATTAATCATCATCATGCCGTGCCAACTGGCGTAGGCACTCACGTCTCTCCACAGATCTGGGCCGCGGTGATGCGGATTAACTCTAAAGATATTCCTCTATACTACCGTAACAGTCCATCCAGTATAATTTCTCTCGGTATGCCTCTGCCTCTTGGCCAACTGATCTTCCAGTTGTTATGATGTTTTCCATGCCTCTATTCATATTATATGACAAAAACAGCTCTTGTCTCTTTCTTATGTGTGTAAACAAGTTTCTGATTGTCCTAGACTCTTCAAGCAATCGTTGTTAATTGCTATGACTTTCAAAGGTACGTGCAACATTCGTTTCAGGAACCACGCATCTGTAACCTTCAAGCGCTTCTTAATTCTTTCGTTCACACTCCAAGATTTACTATCATACAGCAGTCTTATTGTTGCATGGGTAAACTACTTGGTTTAGTGTTTTAAAATACTAAAGTGTACAACATTCATTGCACAAGTGGTCTAGGACTGAACTGCTAGTGGGAGATTTCACCGATCTCACAAAAGCGCTTAGAAGTTGCGATAAATATCTAGACCTGTATTTTCCACATTCCTAGCGGCTTCCTTATTCGATAAAGTATGCGCGGGCTGCTTGTGCATCTTAAACAACTGTCTCCTCGACAATGAACTTAACATTCAAGTGAAGGGCGGCCTGTTGTCAGTGCTCTGGCGACTTGACTTGTAGAACTACAATTCCCTTGACGACTTCACTTGGGACAGTGGGGCATTTCGTGTGCTTTTCGTCGGAAGAGGAACGGAAACCTGTTGGTATGAAGTTGAAATCGCACAATTGCAACTACTACGACAACCTTCTGATACTGATGATCCGGTGTCGCCCGTGTATTGCCATCAGGGAAGCGAAGAATAGTAACACTGTTGCCTTCCTTGCATGTCGTAAAAGACGACTAAGGAGGCGTGGGCTGAGACTTAGTCTACAGTCTATTTGGACTTCCGTTCCCCAAAATGGTGGATAGGCATTGATTGATTGATTGATTTAAGAACCGACATCACAGCTTTCGGGGCATTCCCATAAGCGCTCCGTCCCCATCCTCAGAAGCCAGCGAAGAGTTCCAACCCCAGTAGTACCAGTAGCAATCTGATTATATGTGCGTCTCACCTTTCCTCTAAGCGTCGAGCATCGGCCAGATCCCCTCGTCACTCCACGCTGTCGCATTCTTGCCAGACCATGGTGATCCATTTGCTCCTCTGTGGTGTACACGTACTCCCACAAAGCCGCAACCACGTCTGCCTTATCATGCATCAATACTCCACCAAGTTTTGCAGAGCCAGTCAATCTGTCTGCCTGTTCATTCTCCAGCACACCAGCATGCCCCGGAGAAAAGATCCAGACGATGCTTGCCACCCGTGACTTCCGAAGCGAAGCAAGCCACTCGGCACGAAGCTTGCCTGTCCTCACCCTACTCAGCATGCTTTCTGAGTCAGTTACAATCACGATGTGTGTGAGTGTGTGTGTATCGTATTCTCCATCCAGCGGAAAGCTGCACTGACTGCCTCCACCTCCATTCTTAAGCAAGATGTTGTGGTATGGTGGATAGGCATTTAAACCGTTAAGGCCTCTGGGGTGTTTATGCTTGTGGCTACGGGTTGCATTTGCATTTTCCTCATGTTGGACTGGTAGTGCATGGTTCCGTCGCCCTGCTATTGAGTGAGTGCGTAGCACGACACTGTGAGCTGTGAATTTCTCGTGAAACGCTTTTACATCTGTCCACAGTTGTTTGTAACGTGAACTACATGTTCGGAACGATGGTGGCCGGCTGTTGCTGAATTTACTGGTTTGCCTTTTCGTTTCACGAGTTCATTTTTCAGGAGACTCCAGGGAGTCCTCGCTGGAGCTACGGAGTTCGTGTTTTGTTCGGCGCTTTCGGCCGGTCGCCCTGCGGAAAAAGACCGAGCCATATGGGATAAAATCCGGGTCAATGATGTCTTTCTGGTCACTTCCGATTCCATCGATGATGAACTGTATTTTTCAAGGAGGACTTTTGTGTTGGTATCCAGTCGGCGGCATTATGCACAGTGTACCTGTGTGGGCTGTTGGCTTGCCGATACTCCTGTCTATTTCATTGTTCACATAGGGTACTGAGGAGCTTTTTGTGTGATATTCACTGGCACAGGAACGGAGCATAATGGGGACAACCCGTTGCCATGAAGTTGGAACTGCGACAAACTAAAAAAAAAACAAAAAACAACTAACTAACTAACTAACTAACTAACTAACTAACTAACTAACTAACTAACTAACTAACTAACTAACTAACTAACTGACTGACTGACTGACTGACTGACTGACCGACTGACTAACTAACTAACTAACTAACTAACCAACTAGCTAACTAACTAACTAACTAACTAACTAACTAATCCGCTGTATCACTATAATTTCAAACTTTATGTCCGATTAAAAGTTAATGATGAGTATCAGTGTTATATGGTCATAGTGAACATTTATCCATTTTGTCCTGCCATTAGCTTGTATAGTAGTTATTGATTTTACATAAGTTGTATTTACGTCATTTTGTTGAAGAGATTCACCCAGCGATCCGCTTTTTCACTAACCGGTATCCAGCACTGAACTGGTTTCCACTGACACTCTTTGAAAATGAATCTACAATAAATATTTACATTTTTAAACCTACGTAACCACTACATCAACAGTGGGAGCCGCGGTAAAGCACTGTCTGCCTGCCCGACGGGCATGTGTTCGAATCCTCACTGAGCAGGAGAATTTCTGTGTGTTGGGTTTGTTTTAGGGGCTTTCACATTGACCATGACTGAAATGGGCAACAGGAAATTCCCTTCGAAGGAAAGACGGCCAGAATTATATTGACCACATGACCCATCGAGTCCTGAATGGTTTATAAATATGGAACAAGCACAATATACACAAGAAGTGGCGGTGGCGTACTGGCTGACGCCACTGTCTATCGCCCTGGTGGTCCTGGGTTCGAATTCGCATGGAGGAAGATTTTTAAATTCCATCTGGCTTTCCAGCTCGACCCAGTCTAAATGAGTACTAGGGAACGTTCTGGAAAGTAAAAGCGTAAAGAGTGATATTCTCCACGACACCACATGAGTGCCGATTAGCCTGTGAAGATATACTAGCAACATGCCTATTAAGCTTCACCCGTATAAATATAAATTGTGTCCTTTATTTTCTTATTCTTTACATTATCCCCGATACTCCCCATGAGGTCAAAGGGATCCTTTACTTTCTTACAACATAGGAGTTACTTTCTCTGTTGTTGTGTGAATCTTCTTCTCCCTGATAATTTTGAGCCTGCTAATTACTTTTCGGGCGCTTTGGTGTAAGGATTAAATTAATCACCCCAATAACGAGAACTATATATACAGACCTACCGCACTTGGAATCAACGACTGGCAAGAGAAAGTCAACCAGAGAGACGAATGGAGACGGATTGTATCTGCAGAAAAGAACCTCAATGGCTCGGAACGCTGAAGAAGAAGAAGAAGAAGAAGAAGAAGAAGAAGAAGAAGAAGAAGAAGAAGAAGAAGAAGAAGAAGAAGAAGAAGAAGAAGAAGAAAAAGAAGAAGAAGAAGAAGAAGAAGAAGAAGAAGAAGAAGAAGAAGAAGAAGAAGAAGAAGAAGAAGAAGAAGAAGAAGAAGACGGAGAAGAAGAAGAAGAAGAAGAAGAAGAAGAAGAAGAAGAAGAAGAAGAAGAAGAAGAAGAAGAAGAAGAAGAAGAACAACAACAACAACAACAACAACAATAACTAGACGGTAAACTTTACTAGAACACGATAAGAAGAAACAAACTGGTCGTTGCTGTCAAAGCCTACGTCTGCACATAAACATCACACCGATACACCTTCACTAAAAAGACTACATACATATATACGAGAGGGCCTCAAATCAAAACCGTAAAAGTATAACAGGAATTACGAGGGGCGTTCAGAAAGTAATGCACAACATTATTGTTCTCAGCTAATAATGACGACAGAAGCATGCAATTTTCGACACTTCAAATATGGCATGTGCAAATTGTGTGCATCAAATCGCAACTCAACCGACCAACCGATCGGCTGCCTTAAACTGTCGAAACGGAGCATGTTAGCAATTTGCGTTATAAGCAGCGAATTGTTATAGAAATTCTTGTTTCAGAGAGGGAAACTGTTTTTAACATTCACATGCGTATATGTGATGTGCATGTAAGTTTTGCAGTCGACTGGAGTAGTCAGTCACTGAGTTCAGAGAATCAAAGAGTCAGACAATGGAGTTAAAGAAAACAGTAACAGTTGTGATCTCAAAGAAAAAAGGTGGCACAACAGCGTGAAATGGAAATATAATGTAAATACCTAGGGGCATATATAACATCAGAAGGGAGATGCACAAAAGATATTAGGAACAGAAAAGGGAAAGCAAAAGCTGCATGTCAGAAGATAAAAAATTTATAATGCGATAAATAACAATTATTGAATTAAGAATGAGAGTGCTGAAATGCTATATAGAACCTTTATTTGTTGTTGTTGTATGGCAGTGAATCTTGGAATGTAAATGAACAACTTAGGAAGAATTTGGAAGCAACATCGATGTGGTTTCTGAGATGAATGTTGCGAATTCCTTGAACTGCCAGAGTAATTAACAACGACTACATGAAAGAGGCTAATGAAACTTGAACATTAAATTCAACAATAAGAATTAGACAAACGTCTTTCTTTGGTCATGAGATGCAAAGAGGGGCGTTGGAGAACATCGTGACAACTGAAAAGATCAAAGAGAAGAGAGGCAGTGGCATACCAAGAGAAATGATGTTGGATTAACTGAGACGGTGGCCTGGAGGAATATTATCAGCATAGTTGATTCAGAACACCAAATATCCAGATCCGTGGAGAGACATTAACGCCTACGACAGACAGGGCACATGATAATGGTGATACAAATGTTACTCATCTGTTTCTTTGTATTTGACTGGACACGTGTGTGATGTAATCCTGGTGTAATTTGTGTGTATGTGTGTGTGTGTGTGTGGGGGGGGGGGGGGGGGGTGGGGGTTCGTTCCCTCTCTTTGAACACAAGCTTAGTCCATACACTTGCTACTACTTTTAGAGCACTGGAATGATGTTTGCGGGTGAATTAGCTTTCCCTTTTTCCAGCGTTCCTCGCCTCTTGGCGAACCCACTACGACTTTACAAATCCTGATGTAATGATCAAGACATTAAACTGACAATCGCATGAGAGCGGACAGATGCTCACAGCGGGAGGGAAAGTCACAATGATATGTTCCTAATACTTTACATTCCCATACCATCTTCCTGCTACGGCTTTTTAAAAGGTGATTAATGGTTAAATTACTCTTCCAGACAAAGACAAACAGTAAACACTTTTCTTATTTCCACGTTGAATGTTTCATTTGCTCAAGATGTTGTTTCATATCCTACAAAGTAACTTCAGATCGGTTCCCTATTCTGTTCTGTCAAGGGTTATTTATAGTCTTCTTGTCTTAATGTGGGGATCTGGAAGCTTTGTGGCATTGAGTTAAGACGTTTACGTCTGCCTCAGATAGACAGGATATACATCACTTTGAATGTTTACAAGCGAATAAGAAACTGTGACAGTTTACTACCTCTTTCCCAATGCTGATGTAGGGAAAGGAACCTCTAGGCTTCTTGAGTAATGTCGGAACACTAGCAAGGCAAGCATGCAGGCTGCAGAAGCTGCAATTCTCATGAAAATAGGAAATGAACAAATAGCGGGCTAATAAAGCTACTACAGTTGCATGTCCCATACAATAAACCCCAGTATTAATTGTTTATGATTTTCTAGTAGGTTGTCATGCTTTCACAATTGCCTACGCTCTTATATTGGTAATAAAAAGCGAAATGCCATATGAGTAGTATAGTATATTGTTTTAGACCTGCAAATATGACCCCGAGCAAAATTTTTTCCCTTATGGGGTCATGTGACTTCATGAAAATTCGTAACTTTTTGGAGCTGCGAAATTCACATTTTCCGTGCTAATGGATTTTACTACTTTCGGTCTTAAAAAAATAAAAAAAAATAAAAATAAAATTAATAAAAATAATAAAAGATATCGGTTGTTATTGTCTGTAGTGGGCATGCTGTTCTTCAAACGACATTAATTTATCGAAACGATAAATGGGAAGGGAGTTGTACCAGGAAGAGACCACAATGTCTCATCTCATCATGTTCCTCTTGTACCTTGTGGTGTCGATGTGAAGTATAAACAGCGGGAGAGTGCCCGCTTATGGGCTCCATGTATCGATATTCCCATAGACTCTTTTATCCCCTGCGCCCATCGTTTACTTAGTAGTCTTATGGTCGACCACAATGTAGACAGATAATTTATATATTACTGAAACAGATGCATGTATAATGTTAGAATAAAATTTATAAAGACTGCATGGGTGGAATGTTCTGCAAAGGACTAGCCATTTGGATGCTGCTGCTGCTGCTGCTGCTGATAATGATGATGATGATGATGATGATGATAATGATGATGATGATGATGATGATGATGATGATGATGATGATGATGACAGTGGACACATGCATTGTGTTAAAAGAACACATATATGAAGATCATGGCAGCAATGGACATGGAGCAAAGAATGATGTTCATACTCAGTCAACATCTGATTCTCTCAGTAATCGAGAATGGATTGGGACCACCCACAGTGTCAACGAGTCAGCTGGCGAAACTAGAGCGCGCACAGAATGAAGCTATGCGGATGATATTGGGAACCACAGGGAAAACGCCAGTCGTGTATATGCGATACAGCCTTACCCAGGATTGCAGACAGGCTCATGGTGCCGCGGGCTAAACCATATCTCCGATTGGCCGCAGACACAGAACACACCCTGCATGAAGTCTGGACACAGTTGAAAGCCATGGGCTGATTAGAGGAAAGTCATGGATGGCTCAAGCAGAAGACGCAATCAGAGAAGTGTGCATGCTTGAGAGGAGATGAATGGGTCAGAATGCAGTGGAAAAGTAAGACCCGTAGATGATCATAATAACTTTGGATCGGGAATGTAGGGGATGGCCGGCAGGCTGCACTGAATGGAAGGTGCAACACTTTGTCCACGACAATTCGCGACCAGACGATATACTCACTACACTGATGGCTCTTTACTAAGAAGCAAAAGATGTGTCTGGGAGTTCGTGGCGAAGGTTGATGGACGGTGTTTGGTGCAAGATATCCTGGCATATTATACCACAACATGCAGCCTGAGAATGGGGTTTAAGGCAGTCACGGCGGAGTATCTCTGGCTGGAGGTCAAACAGCACACGTATTTCGTGATTGTACTGGGCTCTCAAATTATGATAAGTAGGATGAACACAGTCATGCTTCTGGGGGAGTCGCAGGCTTCCATTCCACAATAATAATAATAGACATCGGATGGATTTGTTCACCCAGGACATGCTGGTGTGGTGGGAAAGGAGCAGGCGGACCAATTGACTGGGGCTGCACTGCTGAGGGTAGTGGTACATGATAAGGTAGATGTGGTCGGGGCACTTTGGGACCGTGTGTATAGTGCAGGAAAACAGTTAAATCATCACTGCTGGAAGATAATGGTGCTGCATGGACCAGAGGATCTGGCTAAGACTCAAGACTCAGAGTGAAGGCCAGACGGACACATAATCAGATTGCTATATGTACCATTAGTATAGTGGTACCTCGGGTTGCGAACTTAATTCGTTCCAGAACTCGGTTCGTAACCCGAAACGTTCGTAACCCGAAACACTGAAATCAATGAAATAAAGACAATCCGTTTCAAGATGAAAGAATTGTTCTTTTTTTTTTTATTAACATCCGGTCGCTTACCTGACAAAACGCAAAGAATACGTGTACTTCACGCATTAAAAATAAAGAAAGAAAACAACCAAATGAATTAAATGTAAAATAACAAAAAAAGATTTAGTCTATCTTTATTTCCAAGAAAACGAACATGGGAAATTTGTCACTTTCTTTGTCATTCTCAGTGATTAGTTTTATGAGTACCTTGTCGCTGTTTCTTGGCAGCCGACTGGGAATCTTTCTGCACCAATACAATATCAAGGGAATTTTGTCGCTTCCTTTACTGGAGAGTCTTTCTGAAGTGGGCCATCGTGTTATCATTCATCAGGTGTACTGCCCTTCTAAGCAACATGTTTGTTTGGATGATGGTTCACAGTGAAGTCTTCGACATCTGCCCACTTGCTGCAAATTTCTTTACTCCTGGCAGTTGAAACGATCACTGACTCCTCATCATCGGACGACTGGTCCTACTTTAATCTAATGTCTTTAGCTGTTCATTCTGAAGATCCACAAGCTCGTCTGTAGTACTGTTTGTACTGTACGCGATCGTTTGTCTCCCACATTACACCCTGCTCTCTCTCTCTCTCTCTCTCTCTCTCTCTCTCTCTCTCTCTCTCTCTCTCTCTCTCTCTCTCTCTCTCTCTCTCTCTCTCTCTTGCCTTCGTTCGTAACCCGAGGCACTGTTCGTTACCCGAGACATAAAATTTTCGAAGTTGTTCGTAACCTGAATTTTTCGTGACCTAAGGCGTTCGTAACCCGAGGTACCACTGTATTTGGATTCTCGCTGGCTTTTGCTGATGAGGACGGAGTACGTATGGAAATATTCCGAGTGCTCAACTCAAGTCAAGAACACATATGAAATGAATTAATTTTGTTGTATCAAACTTAGTATCAAACACATAACGTGGGTGCACAAGCACGCGCCTTTAAATTCTGACAACAACTTCCGGGGTGTGGTCACGGTGTGTGCTGAAATGTTCAGGTTTTTGAAACAGACATAAGCGATAAAGCAGGTTTCGTTTACACTTTGGATTTTAGAGTTTCTGATCTCTATACACGTCTTGTGCCGGAGAGAGAGAGAGAGAGAGAGAGAGAGAGAGAGAGAGAGAGAGAGAGAGAGAGAGAGAGAGAGAGAGAGAGAGAGAGAGAGAGAGACAGAGAGAGAGAGAGGAGAGAGAGAGACAACTGGGGATGAAGAGAAAGGTAGGCATAGAGAAACACGCACAAAACACGTACATGTGTATAACGGTCGTCCCCTGGCAGATATTGCAGCTTAATAAATGAAATGACCGACCTTCACATATTCTAGGTCATGGCGTATTGTGGCAGGTATGCTAATCTCTCCCCCCACCCCACCCTACCCCGACCTATGTGTATGTGTGCGAGCGCGTGAGTGAATGAGTGCATGCATATCGGCAAGATTTAATTTGTTTATATATACCCGTGTAGGCATCAAAAGACTGATGTATGATAGAACGGGCAAACAAAGCAGTTAGATGAAACCAAAGATTATCTCTAGCTGCCGTTTACTTCTTCTTCTTCCTCTACTACTACTTCTTCCTCTACTACTACTACTACTACTACTACTACTACTACTACTACTACTACTCTGCTCATGAGACTACTACTACTACTACTACTACTACTACTACTACTACTACTACTACTACTACTACTACTACTACTGCTACTACTACTACTACCACTACCACCACTACCACTACTACTACTACTACTACTAGTAGAACTTTTACTACTTCTACTACTACTCTTGCTTCATTTACCTATGTGAATTGTTTGGGGAGTGGGTGTGGGGTTGGGGATGGGGTGGGTGGAATGTAAAGATCTTTTGTTTGCACGTTCCAGTGCGCCATGTAGGTTTGTCTTGGCTTCTCTAAGATTGTTTTTGATACTATCACTGACTCTTTTGCATGATTTTCCTCTTGCTCTGTTTCTATCATATTTCTTCAGTGTGGCTTTTTGTGATAGTGCCAGCGCATTCTTTTGAGGTAGCCTAACCAATTAAGCTTTTGTTGTTTAAGGGATTACATGACTTCTTTTAGACATAGTCTTCTTCTAACTGAATAATTTCAAAGTGTATCTCTCACATTGTCTCCCGCGGCTTTTCAAAGCCATCTTATCTCTAGTTGGAGCTCAAGCCAACGAACACAAGCAAGCAAGCAATCTCTAGTGTTTTGATTTTCTCCTCGTTAGTTGCAGTAAGTGTCAATTGTTTGACATTGGTATCATAATGTGGGCAGAAATACTTACGACATTCGCTTCAGTAGTTGTTGCATCTTTCTATGCGTCATAGGTGATGCTAGCTGTCCCAGTACACGTCTTTGCACAAAGTATGTTGATTTCTCTATCCATTCTCCTGTCTTAATTGAAAATGTACCCTAATAATAGCATTAGCTTGTTTGTTTCCTGATCAAGATGGCGGAATAAACAAAGCCGACAGCAATTTGAGAACATAATTTGGATTTTATGTACTTTTGGTGTACATGCTCAAATACCGCCGTTTTGCAAGTTCCATTTTGATAGTAAATATTGTGCCACTGTCAGGAACCCAATATCAACTAACCCAGTATATAACTCCGGCATGACAGGAGTTAGCGGAGGACAGCTCACGACAGGCGATCAGGACAGGCAGCCTGGTTTTACCGAGTACAGGTCAACTACTAACCAGTTGAAGGCCTGTTGTCATCGTGTCACGTTACACCGCACGGGCTACACCAACTGTGAGAAGTGAAGGACTGACCAAACATACCTGTGTCAGGCAGACGGGTTAAGGACTTCGAGACGGACGGACAGAGAGGGTTATACTTGTGTTTCATGATCGTTGTGAGATGGCTGTAATGAGGGATAGCGTGACTGACTGGTAGATTGAGATGTGCTTGAGCTGAAACAGTGAGAGAGTTATTTTGTATTATTCTATTATAAGATGTATGATGCATGTATATACTGCTGTGATAATGTACGAGTTGCGCATGATTATGAGCGCAGCTTCCACGAATGTACCCAATATAAATAGTTTACGTGAATAAAAGGATTTATTTCACGGTACCGAGTATAAGAGTGTAATCATTGAATGTGTATGAGTGTTTCGCCCCTGTTCTGGAGAGCGAGCCAAATGTTAATATAAGTGAGTCCATGACAGCCACGTTTGCTATAAACAGTTTAATGCTCATTGCTTCTAATCAAATTATAAAAGAATTCCTATACAGTGTTTTCCCTTGGTAAATTTAAACACAGATGTCCACAACAAAAGGCTGTACTATGTATTGCCTGCTATATTTCGCTGCATCTCGTCAGTTCATACTGCAGAATTATTTATATATCAAATGAAGTGAATGGGTGAATTATATTTTGAATGATATACGTAACACGCATACTGATACTGTTTGAATGTGGATCAATATTATCCCCACGGTTATTATAATAGAAAACCCCGCCATATATGAAAACACAGATTACCGGTATTGATTTGTAAAAATACTGGACTAGAATGCCAGCCATATATTCCACGTAATTTAGACTTTCAGAGCCCAATTAGTGGAGTCACACAAAGTACAGTCTGTAAATGTGGTACGATTTTGTGAACAAATGTGTACCCATGACAGATGTGTTCACAGCCAGGCTGAGCATGTTATAATGTATTACATATAATTCATAATATGACTATACTCAGTATTGTAATTGTTGCAGTTGTGTTTACTGTAATCTGCCTTAGTATAGAAATGGCTAATATTAGTTAATGTTTGTAAGGTGAGATATAGTTAGTTAGTTTTATATCTTTTACATGATGTTGCAGTCAACCTCAACATTTTTGGGATATTTGTGATTCCTGGGCAAGGTTACGTTCAGTAGTTTGTCATTGCTTTTTGAACAGATATGATGACCAGAATGTTAAACGGAGTTTCTTCTTCTTCTTCAGCGTTCCGAGCCATTGAGGTTCTTTGCTGCAGATACAATTCGTCTCCATTCGTCTCTCTGGTTGACCCTCTCTTGCCAGTCGTTGATTCCAAGTGCTTGTAGGTCTGTATATATATTATCTCTCCACCGTCTTCTTGGTCTACCTCGGGGTCTTCGGTCATTTATTTCCTGAGTGTAAGCGAGTTTTGTTTCCCTATTATCTTCCATTCTTTCTATATGCCCCAGCCATTGTAGTCTATTAGCCTTCATGATACCAGTGATTAGCGGGGACTTAAACAGATCATAAATGTCTTTGTTACTTCTTCTTTTCCACTCTCCACTTTGTGTATCCCTAATGGGTCCAAAGATGCGTCTTAAAACTTTGTTCTCAAAGGTTTGTAGCAAGGCTTCGTCTCCTTTCGTTGTACTCCAGGTTTCAGAGCCATTCAGCACAACTGGTCTGATCAGTGTTATGTATATTGTGATCTTGGTGTTACGAGATAGCGCCTTTGATTTTAGTAGATGTTGTAGTGCATAGTATATGTTATTTCCAGAGTTGATTCTAGTTTGTATTTCTTCCCTTATGATGTTGGAGCAGTTGAAGATTGTACCCAGGTATTTGTATGTTTCGTTCTTTTAATGGTCATATTATCTATTTGTATGTGGCCAGAGTTTTTAGACATTCCTTCTCTTGAAATTACCATATATTCTGTCTTATCTTGGTTGATAACCAGCCCCATCTGTTGGGCTTTTTCCTTTAAGTTAGTCAAAACTTCCAATGTCTTTTGTTCATTTTCCCCTTTAATATCTATATCATCTGCATAACCAAGCAGCTTGGATGTTCCTCCAATATCACATTCCTCCTGTACCCTCCTTACAACTTTCTCTAGAGCCAGATTGAAGAGTAGCGGCGATAGTGCATCACCCTGTTTCAAGCCAGATGTTTTTTGGAAAGGGTCTGATTTCCTGCCTTTATATGTTACTATATTATAAGTATCTTCCATGCATAGTCTGGTCATGTTGATTAACTTCCTTGGTATTCCAAATTCCTGCATAGCATTCCATAGACTATAAGCCTTTTTAAAATCCACAAAAATGTTATGGAGATATCTTTAATATTCCCAATATTTCTCGGCTATTTGTCGTAAGATAAATATCTGATCTATTGTTGATCTGTTTTGCCTAAAACCCGCCTGGTAGTCACCTAATATGTATTCTGAATATGGTTTTAGTCTATTTAGTAATACTGCGGATAGTATCTTATAGCTTATGGACAGTAGTGATATTCCTCTATCATTTTCACACTGGAACTTGTCTCCTTTCTTAAAGATAGGTATCAATAATGACTCTTTCCAGTCATGGGGTAATTCTTCAGTCCTCCAGATTTGTATTATTAGTTCGTATAGCTTTAGATGTAATGCATGGCCACCCGCTTTTATAAATTCAGAAGCAATTCCATCAGCCCCAGTTGCCTGATTGTTTTTAAGTCGTGTGATTACATATAGGATTTCTTAAAATGCAGGTTCTTCAATTTGTGGTTCACACGTTAGAACCTCTTCCTGTGGGAAAGTGTTACTTGGAGCTTCACAATTTAGATATTCAACAAAGTAATCTTTCCATGTGTTGCACATTTCGTCATTGGTATTTATCCGCATTGGTATAAACGGAGTTTCGTGAGCAAAAAATCCACAGCATTTATTGGCAGTTTGCGATTTTCTAAACGTTCAGTTGTTTTCCGTTGCTTTCAGAACTGCTGACTCCCATAACATTGTGAAAATGAAAGCAAAGCGGTCTGCTCCTAAACTGCATGCGGCTGACCTCTAAACAAGATTATCGAGACTGTAAAACTGTGTACACCCATTAACCGATAGACAGCGACGCGGAGCAACGAACCTAATAAAAATGAAGGCGTTATCTCCACTCAGTTAACCTGCCTTAAATGAAGCCGTCCTCACTGATAAACTTCTTGTCAAGTTCAAAATTTGGCTACTTGGCGTAATCATTTGTCAAACGTCTAGTTTCTTTCGGATAGCAGCAATTTATAATTGGGAGCCGCGGTGGCGCAAGGGATAGCACGCTTGCTTGCCAGCCAGGTAGTCGTGCGTTCGATACCCCTTCGAGGCGGGGAGTTTGTTGTCAGTGGCCTAGCTGGACGTAGCCTGAAATGGGTACTATGAAATGTCCTTGGAAGTAAAGATGGCCTGTGTGGTATTGACTGCATCACCCACTAAGTGTTGACCGGGCTAAAGATATGGGGTTTATGCCACATACTGAATAAGCAACACGCTGTGGCAGGTTTCGTTTACATTTTAAAAAAATCAACGCAAAAGGCCTGCTCTCAAATTGCCAGTGTCTAACTTTGAACCCGGTATGTCGAGTTTCTGAAACCGAGTTCACCACCCACGAGACACAGCCGTCGACAGAAAGTATTACGTTATGACAATTGGAGTGTGAAAATAAAGTGTATCGGTAATTTCTGTTGTTTGATATAAAATATGTTAAATATGCAGAATTTCATGTCCTACAATATTCATATCTATTGCGTATTTGAAACAAATTCTTTTCATTTTAGAGGTAAATTTTATGTTTCAAATCATGGTGATAATATGTTAAGTATTATTCCAGGCACAGCTATCACATATGGTATCAACATGGCTTGCTGTTTATGTGTTTGGGTTTGATAATTTCCGTTAAGTTGTTTCACCGAACTAAATCTAGAGGGCAGCACTTCCTTTACTGATATTAATGTAATTCAAACATTATTTAGTACACATTATTTTCTGTTTAAAGTACTATATAACCACTATTAAATGAAAGATATAGATACGACCTGGTGGAAGTTTAATACGAGGCGTTTGCTAGGGGAGGTAATTGGATAATAGGAATATTACTAGTAACATTCTTTTTTAAACAGTAGTGTGAACACACAATTGTGTGTGTTATTTCTCAACATAGTGCCGCTGCCTGGCAACACACTTGGCCCACTTGTCCTCTAGCCTGTTGATGCATTCTAGAAAATTCTTTTTATTTTGATAGTGGACTTACATACATATTGTGCCGCCTCCATTGCCTCGTTGTCATCTGCACACCTTTGACCCCGCATATGTTCTGTCAGTGGTCCAAACAAGTGAAAGTTCAATGACACCAGGTCTGGAATGTATGCTAAATGTTTAAAAACCTCAAATTTCAGAGGCCGTATTACATCCACAGTCCACTGTATGCGCTACCGTATGATTGCAGGCGTTGCCGTGCAGTACCAATACTCATTTTGAGAGAAGTCCCCGGCATTTCAATCGTATCTCGAGCTTCAATTTGTTCACAAGCTTGTCATTGTATTGAGTACAGTTTCACCCCTGTCTTGAAAATATACCATATAGAGCCCTTAATATCTCAAATGATGGGTATCATGGCTACTCAGCGAATTCCTGTTTCTGGAAGTTTCTTCCACTGAAATATTTTTTACCCAATCATTCACTCTCTCCTCACTCAAATAACTGTCTCCAGACTGAAACATCACTCTTCTGTCGACTTCACACCCTCTGACCACTGAGAAAATCACTTAGATGTTCTCCCGCAGTGCAAATCGATCGCGGACAACCATTTACTAATCGCTACTGGACATACGACAACTGCTCGAACCTCACGACTACTACATGGGGTATTGCTTAAGAACCAGTTTATGTCCTGAAATATACATACGTACACTCATGCAGTGTCTTATCCTGTTGAGAAATTCGTCCCATAACATCTTAGAAATTGCTCTCTATCATAAGCCAGATACCGCCGGCGCTTTAGTGTAATGGATATAACGTTATGCTGACAATGTCATGTCATGTCATGACTTCCTCGTGTAGTTCGTTTCACTTCAAGAGAGTTTAGATAACAATTTTACATGTTTTTTTTAAATTATGTTGCATATCCCTTTCAGGACGTTGCAGTCAACACCAGCATTTTTCAGCTGCTGTTCATGTACTAGGCAAGTTTTACGTTCAGTAGTTTGCCAATGTTTCTGAACGATGGGTTCACATACCCCCGTTAGTTACCAGCGCGGCGCCAATCACTGCCGATTCTCGCAGCTGCTATTTTCCCCACGTGGATATAAGGGATTAAGAACAATGTCGTTAAATCCTTGGCCAGGGCGACCGGCTGAAATATGTTAATTGTTTTTTTTTTTTAAAGTCGCTGCTCTTAAGCGGCGGTTATCAGTCAGGGAGCATTGATTACATATTCTATAAACACGCAGCGAAGGTAGCCTTTTGCAAGATGAAAAACATACTGACCAATAAAAAGATATCAATTGAAACGAGAAAAAGAGTGTTGAAGTGCTACATAGAACCTGTACTTTTATATGGATGTGAAGCGTGGAAATGAGCAGACAAGCCGAAAAACATCTGATGGCTTTGGAAATGTGGTTTCTGAGGAAAATGCAAAGAACACTATCGACAGAAAGAAAAACCAATGAACAAGTCCAAGTCCTGCAAGAAACAAATGAAGATCCTAAACTGATTAGAGACATTAGACGTAGACAGTCAACATTTTTTGGGCATGTTATGACAAGAAATGAATTGGAGAACTTGGTGACAACTGGCAAGATCGTAGGGAGGAGACCAAAGGGAAGACCAAGAATTAAATACCTGGATGGCTTGGCCAAGTGGCATGGTCGAGACAGAAACACGGCGCTGATCCACGACTCTGGTGATCGAGTGAGATGGCAAAACATGACCGCCCACGCTTATCGGCATGGCACATGATGGATGAATGAGCACACATTTCTAATTTAGATTGTTATATGTCACCTGTGAGATATTGCTTTTTTATAGACAACATGCACTTTGTTAATTATGTATAATCTATTTTCCTGAGTTTGTCTGTTTTCCTACAGTCGATGTTTCACTCACTCACTGGCACCTTGTCTTCTTGACAGACGATCGCTTGTTACATTGTGTTCCCCCCCCCCCCACCCCCCCTAAAAAAAAACACCATAATAACCTTTCTGTAGCACAATGTCTGGGCTGAATTGTAGAGACGATGTGTTGCCAATGCAGCAGACGTTTTTTTTATTTATACAGAAGCAGAAGCAGCAGCAAGCAAACAGCAGCAGCCGCTGCAGAAGAAGAAGAAGAAGAAGAAGAAGAAGAAGAAGAAGAAGAAGAAGAAGAAGAAGAAGAAGAAGAAGAAGAAGAAGAAGAAGAAGAAGAAGAAGAAGAAAAAGAAAAAGAAGAACAACAATAACAACAATAATACAGAAGACGAGGAGAAGGAGCGGTGGAGGAGAAGTACGAACAAGGAGGAAGTAAAAGAAGAAGATGGAGAAGAAAAAGGAAAGAAAGATAGAGAGACTGGAAAACAGAAAGAACAAAAACAAGAGGAATAAGAAGGTGAAGAAAAGAAAAAATAATAAATAAATAAATAAATAAAGAAAGAAAGAAAGAAAGAAAGAAAGAAAGAAAGAAAGAGAGAAAAAAGAAAGAAAGAAATGAAAAGAGAAAGAAAAAAGAAGAACAAGAAGAATAAAGAGAAGAAGAAATAATTAAGTAATTAAAGAAAGAAGGATGTATTTAGTGCCTCTGAGACGTCTGCACTTTCACAAGTAGCAGCCTATAAAATTTCCACCAGCCACTTGAGATACGCGTTGGGGGTAAGGTGCTAAGTTTATTATACAGATATCTAAAAAAAAAAAAAAGAAATAACTATCTGTTATTGATTAGATTGTTCATAAGATATGGTCTTACATGTATGTTTTGCTGTTGTAAAGATTTTAGTTATTTTCCTCTAATTCAGTTTTTCTTGTCTTTCCTAAATAACGAAACGTTGAGATGTAAATATCGCTACGATCTAATTATAAATATCGCTCAAATATTTTTGCATGAGAACTTCTTGTACTTGTCTTTCAGAATACACGTGTAAGTTTAACCTATTTATAGCATAGCTTGCTCTTTTATCCTCATATTTAACTAACAACAGCTCTTAGGAGATGTTTTAGTGGAGGCTTACTTGGTTTCTAAAGTGGGCTTGCTTAACCATTGAAAACCAACAGTTCGTGATTGATATTGTATCAGTATTCGCGAATTATGGAGGAAATTGAGAGAAAAACGCAGCTCTATCAGCGTTCACGCCGGAAACTACACACCGAAGCGTCACAACAAACGACTAACGACGACAACCGCTAAATTTCGACACACTTCAAATAGAAAGGAGATTTTTGCAACTTGGAATGTTACAGGTCTAGGATATAAGGAACCAGCTCTTGTAGAGTTTATGAAACAATCAAATATTCAATTATTAGGACTCGCAGACACTAGGAAAAAGGGGCAGAACACGAAACGAACACACGAAGGTTACGTCCTTATATGGAGTGGCGTCGATCAGCGAGCTACAGCTAAACATGGAGTGGGTTTTTTGTTGCATCCAGACAAAGCGAAAGCCATTATCAACACTAAATTTATATCAGAAAGGATAATACTAGTACAGATCAAAGAAGGAAATAGAACAACAACTTTTATACAAACATACGCCCCATGTAATGACACTTACAGCGACGAAGACAAAGACGAATATTTTGATAAACTTGCAGACACGTTAAATAATGTCAAGGAGACAGATGAACTAGTTGTGATGGGTGATTTTAACGGACGAATAGGCACACGAAGAACACCGTGGGAGGATTGCATGGGGCCATTCAGCGACACAGAGACTGATTGTAACAGCAATGGTCAACATCTACTCAACATATGTTCGGAACATGGACTAATAATAGCAAATAGTTTTTTTTCAACATCGTCGTAGCCACACCAAAACCTGGTATAAATGGAATGACATAAACCAAGCATCCCAAATTGACTTTATTCTAATTAGGAAATCAGACAGAAGGCTACTATTAGATTCAAGAGCACTCCCAAATACAGATGTTGATACTGATCACAAACCAGTCATAATAAAAAAGATTTCATCACACAGGAGAATAAGAAACAAAAAAGTAACAACACATGTCATCAATTATAGGAGGCTGCAGGAAAATACAGTTAAAGACGAATTCAATCAAGAAATCCAAAACCTACATAAGAACATCCCTGATGACCACTCAAGCGTAGATAAGGAATGGACATGTTTCAAGGCTGCCATGCTCGACACACTGAAAAATAAATGTGGAACAAAGAAAGTAGGGCAAGACAAAAGATTAAGAACAGCCTGGTGGAACAACGAAGTTAAAGATAGCATATTCAAAAAGAAGGTAGCATTCAAAAAGTGGATCACAACTAAATCTGAACAGGACTATATTACTTATAGAATAGCACGACGTAATGCCAAACGAACAATTAGAGCATCTAAAGATGAATCCTGGAGAATATACGGTGAACAGATGGCGACCCTTAGCAAAGACTGCCCAAGAGAATTTTATAAACGTGTCACCACAATGAGAAACAGAGATGCATGTTACAACCCAACCACCATCATAAACAGCAAAAGAGGTATACCAATATTTAATCCACAACAAAGACTAGCAAGATGGGCAGAATACTTTCAAGAACTACTTAACCCCACACATAACATAGGAAACCTCACTTTTGTGGCTTAACGCCAGGGACAGCAAGAACCAAATTTCATACATGCAGAAGTCAAAGCAGTTATACAGAAAAGTCCTAAGAACAAATCACCAGGTCCAGATGGAATAACCACAGAAGCTATTCAGGCCTGTGGGGAAACAGGAGTTAAATGGCTAACAAGACTTTTTAATATAGCATGGGAAGAAAGAAAGGTCCCAGATGATTGGCAACAGGCAATAATAGTACCAATATGGAAAAAGAAAGGCAATATGAGAGGGTGCGAAACATACAGAGGTATATCACTCCTAAGCCATATAGGGAAAATGTATGCAAAACTTTTGGAACAAAGAGCTAGACCAATAGTTGAACAACAGTTAAGCAAAGCACAATTCGGTTTTTGGAAAGGTAAAAGTTGCACTGATGCATTATTTACACTTAGACAAATTTGTGAAAAAACTATTGAATATAGTGGCCAGCAGAATATTGTGTTTGTAGATCAGGAAAAGGCTTTTGATAGAGTAGACAGATACAAATTATGGACCATCCTTGAAGACTATGGGATAGAAGGGCAACTGCTAGAAAATATCATAGCCATGTACCACTCGGGCCAAAGTGCAGTAAGAACACAGGAAGGTATATCAGATATGTTCACAGTCAATACAGGAGTGAGGCAGGGATGTGTGCTCTCTCCCCTGCTATTCAATATCTACATGGACAGAATTTCCAAAAAAGCAAGTCTCGACAGACCAGATTCAGAAAATTTAGAACTCTTTACTCCAGATGAAACAACTGACCCACAGGGAATAAATGAACTTCTATTTGCAGATGATCAGTGCCTGTTTTACAGCGATGAGGGCAGACTACAAAATCATATTACTAATCTGAGTTCAACCTGCAGCAGATACAATATGAGTATAAACACAGCCAAAACCGAAGTAATGCAAGTTAGCAGATTGCCAGGCCCACTAAGTATACAGATAAATAACACACCTCTGAAACAAGTTAAAGAATTCAAATACCTTGGAAGTATGATCACAGAAGATGGCAGATTGGACAGAGAAATTGACATCAGATGTCAAAAAGCTAGTGCACTTACATATCAACTATCACCCTTACTGAAACATCCAAACATATCCATGTCCGCAAAACGACAGATAATAAACAGCATATTCACACCAACCCTATGCTACCAATCTCAAACCTGGACTTTATCCAAATTACACCTTCGCAAAATCAACACCTGCGAAATGAGATGCCTGAGGAGAGCTGCCAACTTAACAATCCGAGACCGAGTAAGAAATGCTACTATCAGACAGACTGTGGGATCAACACCTTGTGCCACATTTATTGACAGACAGAAGATCAAGTGGTTTGGCCATGTCATTAGAATGCAACATCAACAACTACCATCACTGGCCTTACATCAAAGATCATCTGCGACGAGACCACGAGGACGTCCAAGAAGAAAATGGATTGACGACATCAGAGACATTGTACAACCTCACGGAATGACACTATCCAGTGCCGTCCACCGGGCGCTGGAACGCAAATTATTCCTCCCCACGACGCTTGACGGCAGAAGTGGAAGATGATGATGATGATGATGATGATTCTCTTACTAATACGCATTACCGATGAGCTCATTTGGCTTCGTTTGTGCAGGTTGTTTTGTTACAGTTGTTATGTCAGTACTACGGCCTTTCGGCCAGTGTGATGTTCTACATTAGCTATTCAAGGCTTGCTGGTCTATGAAAATATAGGGCGAGTGCCATACACCTAAAACTGCTGCCAGGGTATGCATTTTAGAGAAGATGCGGGCGAAAATTGACCGCCCACACTTATCGGCATGGCACATGATATACACATCCGATGAATGTGGAAATGTGGTTTCTGAGGAGAATGCAAAGAATACCATGGACAGACAGAAAAACCAACAACCAATGTCCTACAAGAAACAAATGAAAATCGTAAACTGGTTAAAGAAAATAGACGTAGACAGTCAAAATATTTTGAACATGTTATGAGAAGAAATAAATTAGAGAACCTGGTGACATCTTGCAAGACCGTGGAGAAGAGAACAATGGGAAGACAGAGAAGTAAATACCTGGGTGGCTTGACCACGTGGCATGGTCGAAACAAGAATACTGAGCTGATCCACGACTCTGGTGATCGAGTGAATTGGCAAATAATGACCGTCCACGTTACCTTCAAGGCACATGATGGATGGGTATGGGTGCATATTTACAAATATGTACTTTTCAGCGTAAATCGAATATCCATATTACCGTCATTAACGTCTCATCACCATCTTGTGCATTGCCAAAAGGCGTGAGAGGTCAAAGTTTGCCATCTCCAACAATCACCAGTCTAGGGTCAGGTCTGTGTTCTAGTCACGATCATGCCATGTGACTAAACCATTCAGGTATTGGTCTCTTTGCCCACCCTCCTCAAACTCTTCTTACTGTTTTCCCATTAGGGTTTCCAAGTTGTCAGTAATTGTCAAAGTTTATTTATTCTCATAAAACACGCAAAAATCGTGAATCTCTACGTCTAATTTATCTAATCAATTTGCTGATGGCGAGGGGCACTGTTAATAGGGAAAGCTAATCCACACGCAATATTCAAACCAGCACTACTAGAATTAGTGTGTATGGGTTGTGCTTGGTTACATTTGAAGTATGCGTCTGTTTCTTGAAGGATTCCCTCACTCTTTTCCCTGTCTGTCCGCAGTATTATTCGCACTTTCTCAGAAAACACATTTCCACTTTCATGAGATGTTTTTCGACTTGTCTGTTTTTTATTAACGTTTAACATGCATACATCAATATGCATTGTATATAGCACTTCAACTCTCTTTTTCTCAATGCAGTTGTCACCATTCAATTGGTATGTTTTACAACTTGCCAAAGGCTACTTCTGCCACGGCGATTCTATTCTAACCTCATCTCATCTCTCTCATCTCATCATGTTCCTCTTGTACCTTGCGGTGTCGAGGTGAAGTATAAACTTCGTGAGAGTGCCCGGTTATGGGCTTCGTATATCGACATTCCCATGGATTCTGTTATTCCCTCCGTCCAGCGTTTACGTGGTCGGCCTCTTCCTCTGTTTCCATCTGGTCTGTACGTCATTGCCTGTTGTGGCATGCTGTTGACTGGTAGCCTACTTGCATGGCCAAACCATTTGACTTGCTGCTTTCTAATAAAATCTAGAGCAGCTTTAACCCCCACTTTAGTCCTGATTTCTTCATTTCTGATCTTATCTCTTCTTGATACGTTGAGTATTCTTCTCAGGAACCTCATTTCTGTTGTTGTGATTTTTCTTTTCTCTTTTTCTGTCATTGTCCAGGTTTGGCATTGGTAGCACAGAGTTGGGAGGAAGATTGTGTTGTAAAGTGCTTTCTTAGTAGTTATTGATACATGTTTGTTCTTTAGTATTGGTGCCATTTGTCCAATGAGTTGATTTGCCTTATTGCACCTATTTTCGATCTCGTCTTCTGATCTGCCATTTGATGATATTATACTTCCTAGGTACTTGAAGCTCTTTACTTGTTTCAAGGGATGTTCGTTTAGGTGAATTGTTGCTGTTTGTTCTTCTTTAGTTATAGTCATTACCTCTGTTTTGCTTGTGCTAATTTTCATGTTATGTTCCCTACACATTTCGTTTAGACTATTCATGTGGTCTTGTAATTCAGCTTCTGATTTTGCTATTAGTGCTTGGTCGTCCTCAAACAGGAGTTCTCTAATGGTTAGATTTGCAGATGGTTCTTCTTCTGTGTTCTCGTCATGCGGTATTCTTGCTGTCTCTGCTTGGCTGGTTTCTTTACATATGTTGTCTATATATGTTATGAACAAGAGAGGGGACAGGACACAACCTTGTCGTACTCCAGATCTTATGGTGAAGGGTTCTGAGTGTCCTCCAGTTGCTCTCACTATGCATTCACTGTTGTCGTATAAACTTCTACATAGGTTTGTTAGATGTGTACTCACTCCATATTGTTTAAGGATTTCCCACAGCTTGTTTCTATCTACCCTATCAAATGCCTTTTCTTGGTCAACAAAGGCTAAGTAGAGTGTTTCATTGAATTCAATTGATTTTTCTATAAGTTGTCTAAGAGCAAAAATGGCGTCTGTGCATCCTTTGTTTTTCCTAAATCCAAGCTGCGTTTCGCTTAGCTGGGGTTCTAAAGTAGTTCGTAATCTTTTTTTCAAGAATTTTGCAAAATATTTTCCCAGTATGACTCAACAGTGAAATGCCTCTGTATTGTGTGCAATCTCTTTTGCTGCCTTTGTTTTTCCAAATTGGGATAATTATGGCGTTTCCCCAGTCTCGTGGTGTCTGTTGTTCTACCCAAACATGGTTGAATAGTCTATGTAGCCAAGCTGTTCCTACTTCCCTTGCTGCTTTAATTAGTTCATTTGGTATTTCATCCTGTCCTGGTGATTTGTTCAATGGGGCTAATCTGATGGCTTCTATAATTTCTTCTTTTAGTATGTCTGGTTCTAGTTCCTCGGTGACATCTGTGTAGGTCTCTTGAATTCCTGTGACATCTGATGGGATGTTGAGAAGTTGTTCGAAATACTGCTTCCATCTTATTAGGATGTGTTTTTGTTCACTTATTGGTTCTCCATTTTCGCTGTTAATTATTTCAGTTGGGTCAAAGGGTACTCCTCTGGTTCGCATTGCACTTATCTTTTTGTAGAAGTTTCTGGTTGCCTCCTTGTAGTTTTTATTTAGGGTTTCTCCATACTCTTCCCAGTCTTTCTGTTTTTCCCTCTTTACTATTCTACTCACATGTCTTCTCGATATTCTGTATTCTATGAGATCACATTCCTGTTTGCTCTTCAACCACTTTTTATATTTTTCCTTTTTTTCTTTTACCTCAACATGGCAAATATAATTGTACGGACCCACCTGCTATGACTGTTCCCATTTGTGTAGAAGTTAAATTGTGTTATTTATTTCTTCTTGGACACGACCATAATTTCTTATAATTTAATTCAAGCCATAAATGCTCACAGTGTAAAATAACAGCACCCACTCACTGCTGCAGATCTTGTTCATTGTCTGCAAACAATAACGTATCATCTGACAGGGGAACGTGAGCTTTCAATACTCCGAGGACAGGCCAGAAGGACACATAGTCAGACTGCAACTAGTTACATCAGTATTGGGACTCTTCGCTGTGTGTTGAAG
Organism: Cepaea hortensis; assembly: GCA_963921405.1. Lineage (NCBI taxonomy): Eukaryota > Metazoa > Mollusca > Gastropoda > Stylommatophora > Helicidae > Cepaea > Cepaea hortensis. The sequence goes on from OY992880.1 coordinate 109,162,209, forward strand.
ATAAAGACGGGGCGCGTATGAGAATACTGTAATGTCGATTCTTGACTTATTTGAACTGAGTTTCTTATATTTTTGATGCTATGTCTTCCGATGGTCATTATTATAATATCTAAAAATGTCTCATAGTATTTTCACTATACATGTGGACAAGCTCTTGAGACAATACGCTTCCCTGTCGCACACCTCTCCTCATTGACCGATATTAACTTTCTTCGTTATCAATTTGCATGCCAGCTTGTTGTTTCCATTATGTGTCCTTTACAAGTCTAGGGTGTCTCCCATCAATTTATAGATCTGCAAGCATTTATTCAGGTCGATGTGTTTTACTCCTTCGAAAACCATTATGAACTCAGTGACGCAATGAGGTAGGTCTTTGTTTACTTCCTTTCAATATTCTAATATCCACATATAATCCTTTAAAGCTAGAATTTGAGTACAATTAACGGAACTGCGGTAAAGCTGTGGAACTGTAAAAATATAAAATAACACAAAGTAATGCAGCTTTATATGCCGGCTGCCTGGCCGAGGGGTTAGCAGCTTTCTCCGTTAATCCCGAATGCTCTTGTAGTCAACGTGAGCGGACGAGAATTAGAAGTGGTTCGAGTCACGCTAGAGACTTATGAGAGTATGCAGCGGGTCGCTCAGAACGTCGTGGCGTGCTGATGAGCGTAATCTAGCCTAGGAATCAACATACAGCTGAAAGATGCTGGTGTTGACCGCAATATCGTGAAACAGGATGGAAACGCGGGGGGAAAAAATGCAGCTTTATCAAGGATACAACGCATGCGTTACTTTCATTCAACTCTCTCCAACTGACTCCTGGGAACACATACAGACTATTTCTAATAGATGTATGTTCCCTCTATACCTCCATTCCTCACGCTGATGGCCTCAGGGCGCTACAGTTCTTTCTGGATCAACGCACGGATCAAGCCATCCCTACACGCACACTTGTGAGACTCGCTGAATTGGTCCTCACCAACAATTCCTTTGAGTTCAATGGCCACTACTTTGAACAAATCAGCGGTGTCGCCATGGGCACTAAAATGGGTCCCAGCTACGCATGTGTATTTATGGGACATCTGGAACACCAGATTGAACTCAGCTATGATGGTCTTCTCCCTTCTTTTTACCGACGCTACATCGATGACGGCATAGGTCTCACTGACATGTCGGAGGCGGAACTGAACCGGTTCATTAATTATGTCAAGAACTTCCATCCATCGATCCAATTCACCTCAGAAATTTCCACCACCTCTGTCAATTTTCTTGACACCACCATCAAGTTAAACTCTACAGGCCTCACGACCTCCGTGTATTATAAACCTACTGATGCTCACGGTTTCCTCCTGTACAGCTCATCCCACCCCAAAAGCTGCAAAGATTCCATCCCATATTCCCAGCTACTCCGCCTTCGTCGCATCTGTCAGGATGATAATGACTTCCTCGACAGAGCCCACGAAATGCTGGACTTTTTCCGCAGACGGTCCTACCCAGAGGACGTCTTGTCGACAGCTCTCTGTCGCATAACCCAGGTCTCGCGGGAAATGTCCCTCGCCAAGCATACGCGACCTAAGAACAATGAACCTAAGCTTATCCTCACCTTCCATCCACATGCCTATGCCATCAAGCACATTTTCCTGAGACACTGGTCCATCTTGGAATCGGATCCTACCACTCGTGAGGTATTCTCAAATGGCCCCAGGGTAATTTTCCGCCGTAACCAGAGCCTCAGAGACCACCTTGTGCACAGTCGCCTTCCCACGGTTACTTCATCCGTGGGCACCTTCGAATGCCATCGTAGGAACTGTCTGACATGCCCATACGTTGTTCAGACACCAGAAATTGCATTTCCCCGAGGCACCTTCACCTTGAAAGATTCTTTCACCTGCACATCCCGCAATCTGATTTATGTTATCATCTGCAAACGATGTGACATGAAATACATTGGCCAAACGGGCAGACGTCTTGCGGATCGTTTTAGAGAACACCTCAGAGACATCAATCAGGGCGCTGACAAACCTGTTCCCAACCATTTCAATTCCTCCAACCACAATGGAGCCGACGATGCATGTGTCACCGCATTAAAACCCTGCTTCTCAAATAGCTGTGTCAGACTTAGAATTGAATGCCAGCTAATCAACAATCTGGGATGCATCCACCCGACAGGAATTAATACTGTCGTGGACGCTACAGTATAACTGTGGCATCTTCCCCAATTGTTTACACTACCTATTACCGTGCTGTCCCCCCCCCCCCCCCCCCCGCGATATCTAGACTTAATTGTCCCCACATTTCTATGTTTCCATAGCAGACTGTTCACATATTTTTGGCTACTCAAATCCTTTTTGGCAACCCATTTTCAATTCTGCGCCACGCGTTTTCGCAGCTGGCCAAGTCACATTTTCTGCCCCACATGGAATTATCAGGTTGTGCACTATAAGTGATAGGTCGTGTGTTTGTGTTTTTGTCGTCAGCTATCTGTGTTGTCATTGACAAAGATTCTTAGAATCGAAACGTCTGTGTGTCGTATTGTATGCGTTCGTGTGTATTTCATCTTATTTTATTATTCATTTTTATATTTATTGAGTGCTTCTGATTTCGGATTTTTCACCTGTATTTCGCGACACGTGGATCTCCTTGTAAGGTATGTGCAACGTTTGTTAATGTTTAGTCCGTTTTTTCTCGCAGGAATTTAAAATACCTATTTGTTTCCATTTCATATTGTTATATCCTGCTGCAGCCGCTGCTTTTTCTCTCTATTCCATATCATTTAATTTCCTGGCTGCTACCCCTTCTCATCGTCCGTGTTCCTGTTGTCAATTTTTTAGTTTATATATCCATTATTTCATGTTTACCGACCTGTAGCCGATCATGCCTGCTGACAGACGGACTATGTCATCTCTCCACCACACCGTCTCCGACATATTTGCCCTCATACCCCAGGACATGTCCCGTGCAGCTATCAGCCTCGCGCGCACTATGTTTAACATCACTCGCTTCTTCTGCCATTTGAATTTCCCGAACAACTGTCTCCGGCTTAAAATTACACCCAAAGGCTTCCGGAGCAACATTCATCTCTCGTTAGGCAAACTGGTTCCTGCTGAGACACGACTCTTCAATCGCCTGGCACAGGAGCAGTCTGTCAAGTACATGAAGCTGGCAGTGACTGTGCATCAACGACATATCTCCGAACTCAAGGACACCAAGCACAACCTGTACCAGACTCTGCATCTACTGACGTTCAACAACCAGCTTGCTTTCCATTTGATCACCTCCATCATTCAACATTATAATAGAGAACTATATAAATGTCTATCTTCACGTAAGAAAGACAAAATTAGCCATCTACGTCCCCATGTCCCTTCCCCCACTTCGACACCTATCAACCACACCAAAGTGGTATGCATACCGCCTGACCTACCACTGTCTCCTGAAGAACATGCTGTGTTAGGGAAAGGTCTCAGTTTTGTCCCTCTACGCCCCCGCATGGACAGTCGCGCCATTTTGGAAGATGTCTCCAACTTCCACAGACGACTCCGCCTCAAGTACCACCACAGAGACAAGCCTGTCCTCAGTCCCACCCCACAGCTTCCAGACATTTTTCCATCTTCAACCAAATCCCGTTCCACATGGACCCCACCCCCCGGAGTTTCCAACGCGCTTGACCTCTACATAGCCAACACACTCCATGAGATCAAGCAACTTTCTTTCCCTCGCTTGAAACGCTCCAACCTATCCCCTTCCGAATGGCGTGCCCTGTCTCAACTACAGCGCAGACAGGACATAGTCATCAAACCGGCGGATAAAGGGGGTGCGGTAGTTGTTTGGCAAAAAGATCTATATGTCGAGGAAGTCATGTCTCAACTTAATAAACCTGACAATTATTCACCCTGCACCGAAGGAACCCACTCTCTCCTACAACCGGAAGATTCAAAACACCATCAAACAGCTCATACGTGAGGATGCCTTACCACCCAGTGCCACTTCACTTCACATTCATGACTCCGACTTGGGCAAACCCACCCTCTACATGCTGCCCAAAATACATAAACTTAAAAATCCTGGACGTCCGATAGTTTCTGCCTGCTCGTGCCCGACTGAACTGATCTCGGCGTTTCTTGACAGGATTTTCCAACCTCTAGTTGCGAATCTCCCGTCATACATCAAGGATACAACGCATGCGTTACTTTCATTCAACTCTCTCCAACTGACTCCTGGGAACACATACAGACTATTTCTAATAGATGTATGTTCCCTCTATACCTCCATTCCTCACGCTGATGGCCTCAGGGCGCTACAGTTCTTTCTGGATCAACGCACGGATCAAGCCATCCCTACACGCACACTTGTGAGACTCGCTGAATTGGTCCTCACCAACAATTCCTTTGAGTTCAATGGCCACTACTTTGAACAAATCAGCGGTGTCGCCATGGGCACTAAAATGGGACCCAGCTACGCATGTGTATTTATGGGACATCTGGAACACCAGATTGAACTCAGCTATGATGGTCTTCTCCCTTCTTTTTACCGACGCTACATCGATGACGGCATAGGCCTCACTGACATGTCGGAGGCGGAACTGAACCGGTTCATTAATTATGTCAAGAACTTCCATCCATCGATCCAATTCACCTCAGAAATTTCCACCACCTCTGTCAATTTTCTTGACACCACCATTAAGTTAAACTCTACAGGCCTCACGACCTCCGTGTACTATAAACCTACTGATGCTCACGGTTTCCTCCTGTACAGCTCATCCCACCCCAAAAGCTGCAAAGATTCCATCCCATATTCCCAGCTACTCCGCCTTCGTCGCATCTGTCAGGATGATAATGACTTCCTCGACAGAGCCCACGAAATGCTGGACTTTTTCCGCAGACGGTCCTACCCAGAGGACGTCTTGTCGACAGCTCTCTGTCGCATAACCCAGGTCTCGCGGGAAATGTCCCTCGCCAAGCATACGCGACCTAAGAACAATGAACCTAAGCTTATCCTCACCTTCCATCCACATGCCTATGCAATCAAGCACATTTTCCTGAGACACTGGTCCATCTTGGAATCGGATCCTACCACTCGTGAGGTATTCTCAAATGGCCCCAGGGTAATTTTCCGCCGTAACCAGAGCCTCAGAGACCACCTTGTGCACAGTCGCCTCCCCACGGTTACTTCATCCGTGGGCACCTTCGAATGCCATCGTAGGAACTGTCTGACATGCCCATACGTTGTTCAGACACCAGAAATTGCATTTCCCCGAGGCACCTTCACCTTGAAAGATTCTTTCACCTGCACATCCCGCAATCTGATTTATGTTATCATCTGCAAACGATGTGACATGAAATACATTGGCCAAACGGGCAGACGTCTTGCGGATCGTTTTAGAGAACACCTCAGAGACATCAATCAGGGCGCTGACAAACCTGTTCCCAACCATTTCAATTCCTCCAACCACAATGGAGCCGACGATGCATGTGTCACCGCATTAAAACCCTGCTTCTCAAATAGCTGTGTCAGACTTAGAATTGAATGCCAGCTAATCAACAATCTGGGATGCATCCACCCGACAGGAATTAATACTGTCGTGGACGCTACAGTATAACTGTGGCATCTTCCCCAATTGTTTACACTACCTATTACCGTGCTGTCCCCCCCCCCCCCCCCGCGATATCTAGACTTAATTGTCCCCACATTTCTATGTTTCCATAGCAGACTGTTCACATATTTTTGGCTACTCAAATCCTTTTTGGCAACCCATTTTCAATTCGGCGCCACTTGTTATCGCAGCTGGCCAAGTCACATTTTCTGCCCCACATGGAATTATCAGGTTGTGCACTATAAGTGATAGGTCGTGTGTTTGTGTTTTTGTCGTCAGCTATCTGTGTTGTCATTGACAAAGATTCTTAGAATCGAAACGTCTGTGTGTCGTATTGTATGCGTTCGTGTGTATTTTATCTTATTTTATTATTCATTTTTATATTTATTGAGTGCTTCTGATTTCGGATTTTTCACCTGTATTTCGCGACACGTGGATCTCCTTGTAAGGTATGTGCAACGTTTGTTAATGTTTAGTCCGTTTTTTCTCGCAGGAATTTAAAATACCTATTTGTTTCCATTTCATATAGAAGAGTAGTACGAAATTGTTTCATAATTCTCTTCTGAAAAGTCGCATTCATTCATTCATTCAGTATCATGTCCCTTACAGAACCTTGCTCCCATAACAAACGTCCGGATAAATTCTCGGTCATAAGCAAGATGTCCCGCGTCCGAGACACCCATTTGGAGAACATCCGCCACATCCTGCACCCATCTTATCGTTATCCTTTCTTTTCCTCTTACCAAGCAAGCATATGATGCATGATTGTTCTCTACAAACTTTCATGTCGTTTAAAGCTGCAGTACTTTGTGTTATTTTATATTGTTTAAAGATAGAGGCAGCCTAAAGACTAAATGTCATGGCCTTGGTTGGTAACTGGTCTAGGATCGAAGCTAATTAGAGCATTGCTTTGCCGATCCAGCAGCTTCTGCAGCTTGTCTTGTTCCAGACGTATTGGTGTTACCTTTCCTCTGGAGTAAACTAGGCAAGCCGAGAGAGGGATCATGCTGTATGGGCAACACATGGTCTCTAAATTCAGCCCAGGCTTAGTGTTATGGAGAGATAACCCCATTTTACAAACTATCGTCTGTCAAGACGGCAAGGTGCCATTCAGTCAGAGGCAGCAGAGACACAATATTCTTACACACTGCAACGAATTCTATGGACAGCTAACCACTGCCCAAGTACTGCACGAGGGATATTCACAAGATAGATGATTAACCTACAGGAGGACTATCATCATCATCATGTGCCATGCCGATAAGCGTGGGCGGTCCTGTTTCACCATTTCGCACGATCACCAGGGTCGTGGATCAGCTCCGTGTTATTGTCTGGATTATACCCAGTGGCTAAGCCATTCAGGTATATACTTCTCTGCCTTCCCCTTATTCTTTTTCCCTCAATCTTGCCAGTTGTCAACAAGTTTGGAGGAGAATACAGTCGTCATTGTGTGACCTACGGTAGATCAAGGGTGCTAGAGACTGCTGTCGACAGACTGAGCAGCTGCCATGTGGGCTGGCAGAGTGGCACGGAGACAATCAATTGTGGAACTTCTCAAAATCACATTGGACACTTGTCTGTGGAGGAATCTGAACGCCTACGTAGCCCGGCGTGCACATAATTATAGATAGAAAAAAAAGGAACAGACCCTTTCCCAAACGTTGATTCATATTGGGTATATGGTGCTGGTTCCATATCTTTAAAGACCAATTACGCCATGTGGTTAATATCACATCAGTCGCCTTCAACTCCCAGAACGTTTCGTAAAACCCATTTTAGACGACGTGGGAGAAAATGTACAATTAAAGACAAAATCTCAGCATCGATGAAGATTCAATCACATGACCACCACGCTGGCCACTGTGCTACCCTGGCTGCCACTGTGCTACCCTGGCTGCCACTGTGCTACCCTGGTTGCCACTGTGCTACCCTGGCTGCCACTGTGCTACCCTGGCTGCCACTGTGCTACCCTGGCTGCCACTGTGCTACCCTGGCTGCCACTGTGCTACCCTGGCTGCCACTGTGCTACCCTGGCTGCCACTGTGCTACCCTGGCTGCCACTGTGCTACCCTGGCTGCCACTATGCTACCCTGGCTGCCACTGTGCTACCCTGGCTGCCACTGTGCTACCCTGGCTGCCACTGAGCTACCCTGGATGCCACTGTGCTACCCTGGATGCCACTGTGCTACCCTGGATGCCACTGTGCTACCCTGGATGCCACTGTGCTACCCTGGCTGCCACTGTGCTACCCTGGCTGTCACTGTGCTACCCTGGCTGCCACTGTGCTACCCTGGCTGCCACTGTGCTACCCTGGCTGCCAGTGTGCTACCCTGGCTGCCACTGTGCTACCCTGGCTGCCACTGTGCTACCCTGGATGCCACTGTGCTACCCTGGATGCCACTGTGCTACCCTGGATGCCACTGTGCTACCCTGGCTGTCACTGTGCTACCCTGGCTGCCACTGTGCTACCCTGGCTGCCACTGTGCTACCCTGGCTGCCACTGTGCTACCCTGGCTGCCACTGTGCTACCATGGATGCCACTGTGCTACCCTGGATGCCACTGTGCTACCCTGGCTGCCACTATGCTACCCTGGCTGCCACTGTGCTACCCTGGATGCCACTGTGCTACCCTGGCTGCCACTGTGCAACTTTGGCTTCCACTATGCTACCCCGCCTTCCATAGAGCTACCCTGGCTTCCATCGAGCTATCCCGTCTTCCATTGAGCTACCCCGGCTTCCATTGAGCTTCCCCGACTTCAACTGAGCTACCCCAGCTTCCATTGTGCTACCCCAGCTTCCATTGTGCTACCCCAGCTTCCATGGTGCTACCCCAGCTTCCATTGTGCTACCCCAGCTTCCATTGAGCTACCCCAGCTTCCATGGTGCTACCCCAGCTTCCATGGTGCTACCCCAGCTTCCATGGTGCTACCCCAGCTTCCATTGTGCTACCCCAGCTTCCATTGTGCTACCCCGGCTTCTACTACTCTATGCCGGGTTCCATTGTGCTACCCCAGCTTCCATGGTGCTACCCCAGCTTCCATTGTGCTACCCCAGCTTCCATTGTGCTACCCCAGCTTCCATTGTGCTACCCCGGCTTCTACTACTCTATGCCGGGTTCCATTGTGCTACCCCAGCTTCCATGGTGCTACCCCAGCTTCCATTGTGCTACCCCAGCTTCCATTGTGCTACCCCGGCTTCTACTACTCTATGCCGGGTTCCATTGTGCTACCCCAGCTTCCATGGTGCTACCCCAGCTTCCATTGTGCTACCCCAGCTTCCATTGTGCTACCCCGGCTTCTACTACTCTATGCCGGGTTCCATTGTGCTACCCCGGTTTCTACTACATTATGCCGGCTTCCATTGAGCTACACCGGCTTCTACTGCTCTACCCGGCATTCTTGCTGCGGGTAGTGTACTTAACCTGTAAAGTTCTTAAGCTAATATAACCCAAAGCAAACTGCAAAGACTCAAACAATAAGCTGCATACTTTATTGCCAGGCACATTTGCAACATCTCGTAAGATGCATACTGCTGTAGTCACTCAACATAAAACAAAGTAAATCTATGAATCCTTCAAACTTAAATACACAAGTGATTGATTGATTGATTGATTGATTTAGGAACCGACATCACAGCATTCGGGACATTCCCATAAGCGCTCCGTCCCCATCCTCAGCAGCCAGCGAAGAGTTCCAACACTAATAGTTCCAGTAGCCATCTGATTATTTGTCCGTCTCGCCTTTCCTCTGAGCGCCGAGCGTCGGCCAGATCCCCTCGTCACACATCGCTGTCTCATTCTTACCAGACTATGGTGATCCATTTGCTCCTCCGAGGTGTACACGTGCTCCCACAAGGCCGCAACCACGTCTGTTTTGTCATGCATCAATACTCCACCATGTTTTGCCGAGCCAGCCAATCTGTCCGGCTGTTCATTTCCCAGCACATCGGCATGCCCAGGAGAAAAGATCCAGGTGATGTTTGCTACCCGTGACCTCCGAAGCGAAGCAAGCCACTCTGCACGAAGCTTGCCTGTTCTCACCCTTCTCAGCATGCTTTCTGAGTCAGTTACAATCACAATATGTGTATGTATTGTGTTCTCTATCCAGCGGAAAGCTGCACTGACCGCCTCCACCTCCATTCTTAAGCTAGATGTAGTGTCATCATACGCCAGGCTCTCCTGCACCAAACGCCGACCATTAGTTTTTGCCAAGAACCCCCAGGCACTTCTCCTACATCTTAACACCGACCCATCCGTATAGATAATCACATCACCCGGGCGAGAATTTTCCTGAATTAGTTGCTGAATTTCCACTTCCGTGGCTCCTGCTGGCCACTCCCTGTACTCCCGGCTCAATATGATTATAACTCTGCACAAGTCTGACTGCTCCGCTGGCACTCTGACCCACTCCTCTCCTCGCCCGATGTTCTCCAAGGGGCACACCTGTCTGATCGTATCCTCCGCCTGAGCCATCCATGATTTCCCTCTTATCAGTCTCTGACCCTTAACTACGTCCAGCGCCTCATGCAACGGGTTATCTGTGTCTGCAGCTACTCTGAGGTATGCCTTCGCCTGCATCACCTTGTGTCTACCAGCAACAGTAGGCAGACCAAGGATGTAACGCATACACACTACTGGAGTGTCTCTGGTGCATCCCAGAATGACCCGCATAGCTTCATTCTGTATGCTCTCTAACTTCACCAGCTGACTCTTTGAGACAGTGAGCAGTCCTAGTCTATAATCAATTACTGAGAGGATCAAGTGCTGGTATAGTATGAAGAGCATTCTCTGCTCAGTGTTGCCAAGATAATGTACACATCTCATCTCATTTAATCTCATATTGTACCTCTTGTACCTTGCGGTGTCGAGGTGGTAATGTACACACTGGGGTAAATTATGCTAAGTGACTTGTAAAGTATGATCCTAAAAAGGTGCATCAAATTTGCCAAGCAATACATTGTGCAGCCGATTGTTTGTGCCTTCATTATTCAAATTTACAACGGTAAAGCATTATTTGAACAAACTTTATAACTGAACAGTGCTTGTATGAAGCATTATGTTTATTTATGTGATAGTGTTTCTCTACATTTTGCCGATGTAATGTATTGTGATCTACATTTAGTCGATGAAGTGTAATGTGATCTACATTTAGCCGATGTAATGTATTGTGATCTACATTTAGCCGATGAAGTGTAATGTGATCTACATTTAGCCGATGTAATGTATTCTGATCTACATTTAGCCGATGAAGTGTATTGTGATTTACATTTAATCGATGTAATGTGTTGTCTTCTACATTTTACCAATAATATATTTTGTTCAACATTTCCTCCATTTACATATTTCCTGGCGTAGTGCATTTTGCCTTACAAATTTTCGAAGGTTTGGTGATGTCCAGTGGTGACGTACAAACTGCACTGTAAACATCTCGCCCTAATAATTGAAGACTAACAGGAGTACGGAAATATGTGCTGGTCACATTATACATATGATGCTATAAAGTGCCATCATCATCATCATCATCATCATCATCATCATCATCTTCATCATCATCATCATCATCATCATCATCATCATCATCATCATCATCATCATCATCATCATCATCATCATCATCATCATCATCGGCATGCTCACTTGGCCCCGCGTCTAGTTGGGCTGAGAGGTTTATCACAGACAACGCAGTTTGTTGGTTTCTCCGGGCACTCATAGCGGAACACTGTCAACAGATAAATGAGGCGCAATTAACATCATACATAGTATTATATGCAAGAACAATGTCAACGATAAATCATGCATAATACACAACATTGCATGAATTATTATATGCAAGAACACAATCAACGATAAATGAGGCGTAATAAATAACATTGCACGAATTATTATATGCAAGAACACTATCAACGGTAAATGAGGCGTAATAAATAACATTGCACGAATTATTATATGCAAGAACACTATCAACGGTAAATCAGGCGTAATAAACAGCTGTATATGAGTTATTATATGCAAGGACACTATCAGCCAAAATGAGGCGTATTTAACAACATTATATCAATTATTGTATGCGAGAACACTATCAACAATAACGGCGCATGTAACTGTCCTATTTTCAACCACAGTCAAAGTATACATCACAAAAGTACATAATTACCGATACTAATACGTCAGTGGGTTGTGGGGTCGATAATAAAAACTAAATATATGCTTGCTTGCTTGTGTTCGTAGGCTTGAGCTCCAACGCGAAGTCCTGTATGTCGGATGAAGGCATCCTGTTGTCCAACATCAGTGTGATGTCATCCAGGACCTGAAATTTGCGTGAGTATCCGTTGTCCCATGTCTGGCTTATTGGGGTGCAGACTGGTGGGTCCTCGCCGTACAGGCAGACACTCTCCGACTTCGGAGGAAACGGCGATCCTACTGACTTTAGCCAGGACCCCGAAGGGACCTGTTGCCCTGGACGCTCGACGAGGACGCATCAATAGGTCTTGGCCAGTATATAACCCGGCCCTGGTGCCTTGGAAACACCTCTGCGTCCCAACTAAATATATAATGGATAACAAAAACTGATTGAAAAGATAAAGACTGATAAATACAGAAAAATAATGATAAATGGGATCCATGAGTCGAAAAGTTGCGGTTCTTCATTTTTATTTCACCGCAAACAAAGGAATTCAGGGAATTCCCGGCAAATCACGTGATATTAGATCGATTCTATAGTGGGTGTAGGGGTATGCTGATATACTTCTGGTTGAGTGTGTGGTGGACTGCTAGCCCGATAGATGCAATAAATATTTCTGGGCCCGGAGGACACTTACTGTCGTCGGAGTGTATAGCCATATCTTGTGCTACTTGTCTTATCTTGTGTATGCCCCATCTGTCTGCGCTCATCTTTGGTGTATCTAGGGGCCAGTTTGCGAAGACCATGACATGCGGTTTTGGGTACATCTTGCTGCAACCACATTTGTCGACCGACCATGAAGTGAATCCCGATATCCCTATTCTGACAATCAACCATCCCACCATATCTAGGTCAGTGCTAAAAATAACTACGCGGTTTGTTTATGGTGAGTTAAAAATGAAGTACCAAAGTTACTGTATAGGTTTTCTTTAAAGGACGATCTACTCCCATATTTTCTGTCCTAACCCTACAGGTTGACAATAAGCAATACAACATAAATAGACGAGTGGCTTATGTACGAACAGAAACAGAAATGACATAAACGACGATGGGAACAACGATGCGACCACATAAATTAATCTTTATTAACACAAGCACCACACAGTGGCCATAGAGAAGGAGTTAACTTCTACAGGACCTGGTCTCCACAATGCTAGCAATGTAAACATATAACCAGGAGAAATATCGCCTCCCATATCCAACAGACTCAAATCAGTCTCTTATTATGAACAGATATACGTTCCTCCCACGGTCATCTTTGCACTTCGACAAACATTCTTACATACTTACAGTCACATATCACTCCATAAATAACATAGTGACGTAACACTGTAACACACACACACACACACACCCACACACACACACACACACATATGCACCATAAGCACATATCTTGGAATAATCTAAAACATTACCAATGGCTCTGCCATATTCTAAGACAACAGCTGATCTAACACTTTAACTAAAAACTCACTCTAACACGGGATTCTATAACTCTCCATTTTATAACTTAAACTCTCTTATTTCCTTTATTTACACTCCACGGGTCTTGCACACTAGATGATCTGTGTTTAAAACAAGCACCCAGTAAACTACTGAGTGTAATGTTTAACCTGTATTACCCTGTCATGGACTGTCGCTATTGGATACTCCCGTCTTTATACACGTACTTTAAATATGTCGTGATATGTATAATCTTTAATTATATGTAATATACGGCTGTCTCATCTCATCTTATCTAGTTCCTCTTGTACCTTGCGGTGTCGAGGTGAAGTATAAACATCGTGAGAGTGCCCGATTATGGGCTTCATGTATCGATATTCACATGGACTCTGCTATTCCCTCCGTGCAACGTTTACGAGGCTGGCCTCTTCCTCTTAAAAAGTCGCTTAAAAGTCGGCAGGGTCGACTTCATTGCAACGGGTTTATCCCATATGGCTCGGTCTCTTTCCGCAGCGCGGAAAGCGTCGCACAAAGCACGAACTCCGTAGCTCTAGCGACGACCCACATGAGTCTCCGAAATATTTCACTCGTGAACCGAAGGACGCGGCCCGGAATTGAACCCACAACCTTCGGAGCCCGAGTCAAACGTCTTGACCACTTCGCCACGAAGACTCCCTTTTCCTCTGTGTGGGGATGTGTGTATGGGTGGGGAATGGGAATATCGTCTATTCGTCTATCGAATATAATAATAATAATAATAATAATAATAATAATAATAATAATAATAATAATAATAATAATAATAATAATAACTGTTTGCATATCCTTTACAGAACATTGCTGTCAACATCAGCATCTTTCAGCTGATTGTTGATTTCTTGGCAAGATTACGCTCAGTAGTTTGCCTTGCTTTCTGGGCGGCCGGCTCACATACACCGTAAGTTACCGACGCGATTCAAACCACTGCTGATTCTCACCGTCGCCACGTTACTTACGAGAGTATACGAGATTACGGAGAAAAGTCGCTAACCTCTAGGCCAGGAAGCCGGCCTATCGAATATAGTCCATGCTAATATCGATACATGAATCTTATAAGCGGACACTCTTCATTTGTTTATACTTCACCTCGACACCGCAAGGTACAAGAGGAATTAGATGAGATGAGACAGCCTTCCTCTTGGCTTCTTCCTCTGCTTTCATCTGGTCTGTATATCATTGCTTGTTGTGGTATGCTGTTAGTTGGTAGCCTAGTTGCATGGTCAAACCATTTGACTTGCTGCCTTCTAATAAAATCTAGCTCTGCTATAACACCCCACTTTATTTCTGATTTCTTCATTTCTGATCTCTTTTCTTGATATATTGAGTGTTCTTCTCAAGAATGTTATTTCTGTTGTTGTGATTTTTCTTTTCTCTTTTTCTGTCTTGTAAGCATTCATTCATGTTTGTTCTTTGGTATTGGTGCCTTTTGTCTCATGAGTTGGTTTGCCTTATTGCATCAATATTCGATCTAGTCTTCTGATTTGCTATTTGATTATATTATACTTCCTAGGTACTTGAAGCTCTTTACTAGTTTAGGTGAATCTTTGTTGGTTTTTCTTCTTTGGGTATAACCATTACCCCTGTTTTACTTATGCAAATGTTCATGTTATGTTCCCTACATATTTCATTTAGACTATTCAAGTGATCTTGTAATTCACCTTCTGATTTTGCTATTAGAGCTTGATCGTCCGCAAATTGGAGTTCTTTAATAGTGTAATGTGCCTATGGCTATTTTTCTGTTTTCTATTCGTCATGCGGTGTTCTTGCAGTCTCTGTTTCGCTGGTTTATTTACATGTGTTGTCAATATATGTTATGAACAAGACAGGTGACAGGACACAACCTTGTCGTACTCCGGATCTTATGGTGAAGGTTTCTGAGTGTCCTCCAGTTGCTCTCACTATGCATTCACTGTTGTTGTATAAGCTCCTACATGGATTTGTTAGACGTGTACTCACTCCATATTGTTTAAGGATTTCCCACAGCTTGTGTCTATCTACTCTATCAAATGCCTTTTCTTGGTCGGCAAAGGCTAAGTAGAGTGTTTCATTAAATTCGATTGATTTTCTTTAAGTTGTCTGAGAGCAAAATGACATATTTGCATCCGTTGTTTTTTCCCTAAATCCAAGATGCGTTTCGCTTATTTGGGGTTTTATAGTAGTTCATATTTTTTTTTCCAAGTATTTTGCAAACTATTTTCCCATTATGACTCAAAAGGGAAATACATCTGTATTGTGTGCAGTCTCTTTTGCTGCCCTTGTTTTTTTTTCCAAATTGGGATAATCATGGCGTTTCCCCAGTCTCATGGTGTCTGTTGTTCTACCCAAACATGGCTGAATAGTCTATGTAGCCATGCAGTTCCTACTTGTCTTGCTGCTTTAATTAGTTCATTTGGTATGTCATCTTGCCCCGGTGATTTGTTCAATGGGGCTAATCTGACGGCTCCTCGAAGTTCTTCTTTCAATATGTCTGGTTCTAGTTCTTCGGTGGCATCTGAATATAAGGCTGTGACAGTAGCAATGTTATAAACTTAATTTAATGATATAACAATTTATCTCGAAGCAGTTTCATGCTATGCATCTGTGATGTCATAACGGTATCACACGATGTAGGCCTGAATGCACAGAGGCATAGGTAGCCAATCTTTTCCTCATTTTGGCAAGCGTACAACCCAGGAATCTAACACCTGTCTGACCGTGCTCACGACATTAGCAGTGCAAATATCTATCAGTGATTTAGTTAGTTATTTGCATATCCTTATGCAGTCAACCCCAGCATTTGTTTATGAAATGCGTTCGTAAACCCTTCGCCACGGAGCCTGTCTATCAGTGCGTGCTATCAACTGTTTTGGTAAATAAGTAAACCGTAGGGTATAGTTACGACACTCTGGTACACATTAAATAAGATGCAATTAACATTCTTATTTTAAATCCCATATGCAATAACACTTTCAAATGTAATTCACCCCTAACTGTTGTAATTATTTACGTTATTATATCATATCAAGAACTCTGTGAAATATATATGATAATCAATTAACAACAGTGCATCAATTATGTTAAATCAATATCTAAAGTATTACACACAAGAACACTGATCAACGATTAAGACATATATTGTATATCCTCCGCAGGACGATGCGATCAACTCCAGGTTTATTTTCTAAACAATTTTACGTTCAGTAGTTTGCCAATGCTTTCTGAACGATAATTCAAAGTTACAATCTAACTGACCGCAGTGTTGAACGAGCACAACGCTGACGTCAGAGCACATAGTTACAACGCAAGCGGCCACGCAGGCCTCATGAATGACACATCAGCTGCAATTTACATTCTGGTTTAACAGTGCTTATAAATAACACTTTTATCTATAACTGAACTGTAATCATATCACTGTAAAGATTATTATAGTTAAGAACACTGTAAGAGACAAATAAGGCTAAATTAATGTCAAAATAAATACGTTATATGCAAGAACATTAATGGAAATGTGATATTCGCAAAGAAATCACAGTGTGAAATATGTGATTAATAGTAGCTCATTCTTCCGCCTTTTATTCAGCAGTAGGGTATATTCTCTCTATCAGCTAACCAACATTAAGCCCTCTTATCTTCTATCATCTCTTGCAGCTGTCTCCATATTATTCATCTACGTTTCTAATTCTCTTCTCCTTTTGTTTCTAGATCTCCATCTTCTTCTTTGTGTGTGTGTGTGCGTGTGTGTGTGTGTGCGTGTGTGTGCGTGCGTGTGTGTGCGTGCGTGCGCGCGTTTGATACACACATAATAGTGACATAGTGTAGCTGTAACCTACAACCAGAGGCATACAAATAAGTACATGTAACATGGCTTTCATAAATCCGTGCATGATTGTGGGACAGATCCCAAACTTTTGTGTAAAATCAAGGGAAATAATACTATAGACATTGTCATCACTTTATTGTGTGTTTCTTTCCCCTTTGTGTGTATTGTTTATAAATTATGCAAGTCCCCACTATTTTAACACTTGCAAACACTAGATTTTTAAGAGCATGCATCTTTCCCATTGCAACATACGCTGTGAGACCTGAACACTTACTAAACAAGCTGAACAGCGCATAAATGCTTTTGAATATAAATGTTATAGACGGGTTCTAAGAATATCTTGGGTAAAGAAAAGAACAAATGCATCAATACTTCAAGAGCTGAATGTTGAAGAGGGTTGGCTATTTAAGACGATAAAACAAAGAAAATTTATATATTTTGGTCACTTGAAACGCCATGAAATTTTGGAGAGAACAATAATGGAGGGGTATATGCCTGGGAAGAGAGGAAGAGGAAGGCCAAAGAGAAGATGGGTGCAGGATGTGGCGGATGATCTCCAGAAGGGTTATCAGGCGCGGGACATCTTGCTTGTGATAGATCAGTTTTCCGGAGGGTTATTATGGCCGCGAGGTTCTGCAAAGGACATGCTACTGAATGAATGAATGAATGAAACACTATTCACACATACACTATATAGAAGAATAATTTGGCTCGCTCTGACAACTGCCAACATGGTGAAATACTTGTATTCAGAAGATTCACGTTCAGTGTCACTAATTCTAAAACTAGTCTCATCCCACGTACAAACATTGGAAGCAAACACGACATGGTATTGACAACGCAAAAACTTTAGTTTCAATGAATAATAACTTTAAAAAGAATTGTTATGAAAAATTGTCAAATGCTACGTGTATTCAACACTACTGTATGGCGCGGAAACCTGGACATTGAACAAGCAGCTAGAAAGTCGAATAGAGGTCTTGGAGAAGTGGATATATAGAAGAATATGTCGTATTTTATGGAAACAAAAACAATCAACTACAAAGGTTCTGGAAACAACTTGGAATGAAAAGAGAGTTGATAAAAGAAATAAAAAAGAGGCAAGTGAAATATTTAGGCCACGTTAAAAGACATAACACTCATAAAAACCATACTGGATGGCAAGTTTGAGGGCAAGCGAGCAAGAGGGAGACAACGATACACGTGGGAAGATAACATTAAGAGATCGACAAACATCAATTTGACATAATGTACAGTCAAGGCGAGAGACAGACAGTGTTGGAGATCCATTGCACCGAACCTTCATTTTGGAGACGGCACCTGATTGATTGATTGATTGATTGATTTATGAACTGAAGGATCCAACAAAAACATCTGTGTCACAAAACTGTGAAGAAATCTTGCAGCTCTCAGCCTAATGGAGAACAATACTAACTTCTTTACAGAGATATTGAAAGACCTACTGCTTGAATTAATCACGGAAATCCTTGGGAAAGGAAGGCAAACACACAAAACATAGGTAGTAAATGACATTCTGCAGTTATGTAAAGCAAAGCGAGAACTGAAAAACTAAAATATTAAAATGGGTTATGAAACATCGTGACGAAAGAGTAATGTGAATGACAGTGTTAGAGAATGAACTAGGTACTGGAGAAATGGTTATATGAACAGATGGAGAACATTCGAGATCACATTTCAGGGTAATTAAAGGGTAAAGGCAGTGCAGAGCTTAAATACATTATGAAGGATAACAAAATCAAGACAGACCAAACATGTTTTGAAAGGTAAAAAATGGGTCTTTGCTTAAAGAAACATCATCTGCGATGAGAAGGTGGAGAAATTATCATAAAGTATCCTTCGGTTGGACACTTTATCTTGACAATAGCATAACAAATATGGCCACAGACGAAACACAGAGAACTTGGAAATGCAACATTATTACAAAAAGAAGTTAGGGAAGATATAAACACTCTTAAAGGAGAAAAGACAGAAGGCATTAACAACAGGTCATCAGAACTTTCATTGTGTTCATTCTGTCGATATCTCTGCCGCCAATGCTGACCACTGGCGTAAGCGCATTGACCATGTGAGTATTCGCACAGAACCACACAGCAATTTTTTTTTTTTTTTGCATATCCTTTACAGGACATCGCTGTCAACACCAGCCTCGTTCAGCTGTATGTTGATATCTTGGCAAGATTACGCTCAGTAGTTTACCATTGCTTTCTGAGCGGCCGGCTCACATACCCCGTAAGTTACCGATGCGATTCGAACCACTGCTGATTCTCACCGTCGTCACGTTACCGACGAGAGTATACGAGATTACGGAGAAAAGTCATAACCTCTAAGCCACGAAGCCGGCATACAGCAATTAGTGACCGTATATAGTTAAAATTGAATATAGGAACCAAATTATGTTCTCTGTATAGGAAACGCGCTTCACTATAGCTGCTAATTTCGAAGCTCGTAACCTTCGCAGTAACAAAACATATGCACATACAGAGTAAGTAAGAAACTTTTTTTTTTTTAATTCGCATATCCTTTACAGGACATCGCTGTCAACAGCAGCATCTTTCAGCTGTCTGTTGATTTCTTGGCAAGATTACGCTCAGTAGTTTGCCATTGCTTTCTGAGCGGCCGGCTCAGTTATCCCGCAATTCACTAGCGGGGGTAGAACTGCTTCCAGTTCTCGCCCGCTACGAGACTCTGCGTGATAAACGGGATTACGGAGAAAGTGGTGTAACCCCTCGGCCAGAGAGACCCGCAGGTAAGAAACTAGACAGCAAAATACCCCGAATAGATGATAGCCGGCTTCGTGGCCTAGAGGTTATGACTTTTCTCCGTAATCTCGTATACTCTCGTCAGGTAACGTGATGACGGTTCAAATCAGCAGTGGTTCGAATCGCATCGGTAACTTACGGGGTATGTGAGCCGGCCGCTCAGAAAGCAATGGCAAACTACTGAGCGTAATCTTGCCAAGAGATCAACATACAGCTGAAAGATGCTGGTGTTGACAGCTAAGTCCTATAAAAGGATATGCTTTAAAAAAAAAATGATGGTAAGTTACGACAGACAACCTCAACACAAGAAAGAAACACATGACAAACAACGAACTTATCGACTAAAGACGTTAATGAGAAACAAACAACCAGCATACACAATAATTGGTTGAACTTTAAAGGATTGTAATTGACAAATAGAAATCCGAACAGCACAATGAAATTTAAATTGTAAAAAAAAAAAAGAGAGTCTAGGAAGCGAACAAGGTTGCGGAAGTGGACACCGAAAGGCGGGAAATATGTAGGATGATGTATTAACAACTTCTGTTGCAAACTGTATATTTCCGTTTCCCGTTATCTTGACGAAGGCTTCAAAGAACACGTTAGGTTGCCACGACGTGATCTGTCCTTTGTCCAGTTTCCCAATCACATTGTTTGATTTTCTGCATCCGCGCCACAGTAGTCATTACGATTTTTACTATAGTTTAGATAGTACACTGCATTGCCAATATAGTGGTGCGGGTTCATTAACATGGAAGAATATATTATTATAATTTTAGACCGTATTTGGTCAATCACATTATTTTTAAAGATGATAATCTAAATATCAGTTTACCTTTGGAAAGTATCAGCCAGATAACATACGCCAACGGTATGGTGAAGATTATGATGTCGTAGTTCATGCAAACATACTGGTGTATCAGATAATGAAGAGCATCAGATAGGAGGTGCCCCATTCTGTTGTTGGTATCTGATTCACTGAAAATTCAGTAATCTTTTGTCTTCAGTGTTAGTGTACTCGCTTCTCTTCGTAATTTTAAGAAATTAGTTATTAAACTAACAAAGAATTTCCGATGCTTAATCCGCGAGAATATTGCAAATATTGAATGTCGCAATAGAGATCGTTCAAATAATTTAACCGTCCATTCTCTGAGCACTTGTTTTGTTCAGCCGTTTTCCATGACGCCGGATGTACACATGTAGTTTTTAACAGCTGTGAGAGAGTTGCATTTCCTGAGGTGCGGCGCGTTTTCCATAAGTGCTATGTGGATTGCAATAATGGCAAAAAGTTTTCCACATGTCACAAAGTTTTGTATTTCTACATGTAACATGTATGCAAAGGGGACGCAGAGGTGTTTCCAAGGCACCAGGGTCAGGGTCAGGTTCTACACTGGCCAAGACCTACTAACACGTCCTAGTCGTGCGTCCTGGGCAATAGGTCCCTTCGGGGTCCTGGCTAACATAGTAGGATCGCTGATTCTTTCGAAGTCGGAGAGTACCTGCCTTCACGGCGAAGAAGCACCAGTCTGCACACCAATATCCCAGCATGGGACAACGGATACTCACACAAACCTCAGTCCGGTATGACATCACTCTGATATTGGATAGCAGGAAGTCTTCATCCGACAAACAGGACTTTACGCTGAAGTTCACAGCAGCGAGCGCAGGCAGGCAAGCAAGCATGTATATAAAGAACATTAGGGACAGACAGACAAACCAATAAGCAAATACTACCAAAA
This sequence comes from Cepaea hortensis, assembly GCA_963921405.1. NCBI lineage: Eukaryota > Metazoa > Mollusca > Gastropoda > Stylommatophora > Helicidae > Cepaea > Cepaea hortensis. The sequence continues at coordinate 109,183,784 of OY992880.1, forward strand.
AATTAAAAAAAAATAATAAATATATATATATATATATATATATATATATATATATATATATATATATATATATATATATATATATATATATATATATATTAAACCCGTAATCTGATTAGAGCAATTAGTTGTAGACAGCCCAGATTTCCTTTGGGCAATTTACGCAAGAAAGCTGTCCAAACTTGCTGTAATTTCAAGACAGTTTTAATATAATTTTATTAAAGTTTAGTGGATAATTACATAGATCAATTTTAGTTACTTAAAATTTACATTTTCTTTTCAAAATGGCAAATTTAACACGCAAGAAAATAGTCATTAAATAACAGGCATAACTTTGTATAGACCCTTAAGCATACATCAGCTAATTAATCATCAGTTTGTTTAAATCATGGCAACCAATTATAGACAGAATACAATGTTAGTACAAGTACGCAGGGGCTTAAACATACGTGAAGGCTTTCAACGTGAATGAACAAAATGGTTACAAGACGAGAGGATCGACTTCATTGTACCGGGATTAATCCCATACAGCTCGGTCTCTTTCCGCAGAGCGGCCTGCAGAAAAGCGTCGCACAACACGAACTTCATAGTTCCCGTTAAGATCCCCAAGAGTCTACTAGAAAAATGCACTCGTGAGCAGAAAGACGTAGCCCTGAATCAAACTCGCAACCTTTGGAGCGCCAGGCAGACGGCTTGACCACTTCGCCACGGAGACTCTCGACTCCTTTCAACAAGACGGAGCACGCAAGGGAATCCTCCAGGTGCTGCGATGTCTGTTCGTGACTCAACTCAACTCAGGAAAATGTGGAACCAAGAGCAGCTATAATTTCACACGGTGGGCAAATAATATCCATTTAGCAGTTACACATGGCGAAAAGAGAAAATGTTGATGCCGTGAGACACATATACAATGTAAAGCAATCTAGAGTGGCATTTATTATCATTTGTAATTTAATGTAACCACTATCTTTAACTTATACAGTACGTCAAAGGTCACAGTTCATCTGTCAACTCTTCTAACATGGACGATAAAGGTGTTGCCTTTCCTCTTGTGTAATCTAAGTAGGCCGTGAAATGATTTATGCCCCACCGGCAAAACATCGTCTCAACAATTCAGACCATATTTTGTGCTATGGAGAGGTTGTTATGCATTTTCTTTTGAAGCACAGCGTAACAAACTATCTTCTGTGAAGACGGCAAGGTGCTAATAACCAACAAGTCATCAAGTCCTGGACCTGGCTAAAAGTTACGTGAATAGCTTTGTAACTTCAATTATCTTTACATATGCACAGAACCAATAGGTCGACAATTTCTGAACACAGGTAATAATTCCTTGAATAAATTTTAAGTCCCAGGCTTGTGTGCAGTATCATAACCAGCAGTAGGTCACATTCTCAGACTAAGTCTAAGAAATTACCAGAAGTGAACAGAGATTTTAATAGATTTCAAAAGCCCAGAAACTCCCCAATTGATTAAATATGTGCACAGGAGGATTCTCTTCTAGTCATTTTGAATGAAATAAAAGTAAACAAACAGACAAACAAAAACGATAAGCTAGCACGTTTCAATGACATTTCTGTTCCAGTCAGCAGGAACACAAAAAATATACATTGCCGAATGCAAACACACCCACAAGTCTTTGAAAAACCTAATGTTATTCACATCTGGCATTTATTCAACCGAAAGCATTCACTAGACTACTTCCGACGATTAGTGACGCAATAGACAAGTGTGTTAATTAACTCGCATGCCAGATCACAGGCTCCCTAAACGAACTTTTTACGGCGAACAATAGAAGCAACAGCTGCAGCAGGATATAACACTATGAATTACAAAGAATTGGAACACCTTAGAGATATTAATCAACTCCGACAAACCTGTCCTTAACCATTTTAATTCTTGGGACCATAATAGAGAACTTGGTGACAACAGGTAAGATCGAAGGGAAGAGACCAAGGGAAAGACCGAGAAGTAAATACCTGGATGGTTTGGCCTCGTGGCATGGTCGAGACAGAAACAGGGAGCTGATCCACGACTCTGATGATCGAGTGAGATGGCAAAATATGACCGCCCACGCTTATCGGCATGGTACATGATGGATGGATGGATGTGTCACTGCATTTATGCCTTGCTTCTCAAACAACTTTATTACGCTTACAATTGAAACAAGTTAATAAACTCTTTGGGATGTATCAACCAAGCTGGAATTAATACTGCTGTGGATGCAACTGTATAACTCTGCTGTGTGTCCTGTATATATTCATATCAGACTGTTTACACACCTTTGGCCACACATATCCTTTCGGGCACTTTGACAGCGCAACTGTACTCAACCTGTGTTGTAAAAGAGTATCTTTCAGAACCATACTGAACCCGACTTTTGCGCCTCCTTGACAACAGAGGAGTTGTGTTTATTTTATAATTTTTTTTTTTTTTTTCTTTATATCTGTTTGTGTTGTCCTGTCCTTGATAAAATATTCTTAGAATCGAAACATCGGTTTGTCCTTTGTGTCCTATAACACTTATTTGTTTATGTTATTACTTCATTAGTATATATTTGTTTATTGTTTATTGTTTTGGATAATTTTTACTCTGTTTCACGTGTATTGAGCCCACTGAAAGATACGTACACGTGTCTGTGTTTAGTATGTCTCACCTTTTCGCAGGAGCTAAATATACCATATTTTTTTTCGGCGAGATGCGTTGTGGCTAACGTACCCAAGGCGGCCAGAGGAAACGCTTTAAAGACACCATGAAGATCTCACTAAAAGCTTTTGGAATTCATTACGACACTTGGGAGATTGCTACCAAAGACCGAAGTTCGTGGCGTACATCATTACGCAAGGGTGTAGTCACTCGTGACGCAAACAGGACAGCAAGAGCTGTGAAAAAAAGGCTGGACAGAAAAACGAAAAACACTGCAGGAGAACCTCCTCCCGGAACATCAAGCATTCTTTGCCGACATTGTCAAATTACATTTCAACCCGAATTGGCCTCACCAGCCACCTCTGAACTCACGGCTCCATACTTTCAACATCACTTGGTGAAATGAATGGTCATCATCATTCTTGATGGACAAACACCATTTTAATTAGCCACTGCCATCTGAACATGTAATTAAAAAACATCATTAACTCTTAGTGCACCGCGCGCTACGTAATGTGTGTCTCAGAATGTGCTCATTAACTCTCTCCTATTGCAGTAGCTGTAACAGTTAAAACTCTACAAGTCGTATTAAGAATATGCTAGGCAATATATCTTTATCAATGAGGGTAATCAGTAGATTTTATAAGAGATATATCGAGTCTATCAGGACTGTTGTACGGAAGTGAATCATGGACAATCGGCAGTTTAGTGAATATTTATTGAAAGCTGCAAAAATATGGGTTTATAAGAGAATAATGAGAATACCATGGATTGTGTTTGGTTGGTTTTGTCCACTCGCTTTGAACTCAAGCGTAGTCTATACACGTGCTGATACTATAGATAAAAACAGTAATGAAGATATCTTGATAATAGTTGACTCACAAAGAGAACAAGTTACTCTTACCAGAAAAGAACAATCCATTGTATCTTGGCACATCATGCGATGATAAAAACTATAGGACGTCGAGACAACAGAAACATCGGAGAGGATGGGAGGCAGAGGGAAACCAACAAAGAAGATGCTTAACAGTTTGTCATGACGACATGGAGGACCATCTGTATCAGAAATTATTGGCAGTACCCGAGACATGAGACTGTGGATATACAAAATGACCTACTGTCACGAAAAACACCGTGATTAACCAGTTGATGATAATACAGGCAATCTGATTAAACGGCATGTTTGCAGGGCCCCAATTTTTTTTTTTTTAACAATACAGTAAAAACAGGTCGGATTCAAGCAGAAGTGCCCAGCTCGGGAGATAAAACAGTCCGTCTGTCATTTAGAATTTCCCGACATCAAACGGAATGGCGGTTTTGCTTGTCACCACATGACAGGAAGTTGTTGGTTTGTTATTGGAAACATTGGGACACCTGCAGGACATCAACAACGTCACGTGAACAATTCAAGGCTATTTGAAAAACCATGATTGAGGGAGACAGTGTAACTCAAACAGTTGATTTAGGCGGACGTGCTTTGGCACTGCAGTTCTGAGGGGAATAATGTCTACCGTGTGCGAATTAAGTTAATTTAATTTTACACGTGCCTGTCATGGCAAATGTAGATGTGATTTTATCAAACTGCGGTGTTGCCTAAGGTAGTCAATATAGTCTATTTAGGCCTAATTAATATAGGCAGTAGTCTTGGTAAAACTAGATGATTAGCACTGTTAGTTGAAAACTAGTTAGAGTAGTGAAGTGATAATTGGCTCTGCTAGGATGAATAGGATAGCGGGGTGATATTTGGAGAGATTTAAGATGGGTTGGGAGATGGGGAAAGTGTCCAATAGGGGGGGGGGGGGATCTTTCGGTTGTTTGCCCACTGAAGGTTTGCAATCTGTTTATGGGTCTTTCCTTGTCATAGCCTGATTCGGACGTAGGTGAGGAGCTAATATGCTCTATGACAGAGTTTAGTTAGCTGAAAAAATAACAGAGCAAGGCAATAGGCTTACACTCAGTCGGTAGGATCAGTGACTAGTGCTATCACCAGATGTGTTGTTTCTCTAAAAGGTTCCCTGCCAGTTACGAGGAAGCTCAACATTGGTTTTGAAACAAGCTCAACTCCAATTCGAAAGAACACCAGTTGGACACTCAAATGTTTCTTACGGAAAATGAATAACGTCCGAGAAGAAAGATGGTATTATGTTTACGCTGGACTCATAATCAGGAGGGTTCACCATAACATGGCTCAGAAGAGCCAACCAATATAACGATTCCTGTGTGTTAAGGTTCACCTAGGATGGGTGATGATTGTTGATATGTCACACATCATACAAACATTGTTAAAGGAACGAGAACATTAAAATATAAGTCACATGGTGTGATAGATTCCAGTGAAATATTACAAAAGACATCATACTTGAGACTTTATAGACACTAGTTAGGATCAAGTATATTAACAATAACAGTGATACCTAAGTACACACAACAAAGGATTCGTACAGTTTTTAGGAACGATAGGAACTTATAATGTGTGGTGTGCAACCTGTCCATGATCAGCTGTAATTACAAACAGTATCTATTTCGGATGATCAGGAAGATGGATTACCAGGTAGCTACAGATACCAGTCGGTGTCTGGCAGGAGGGATACAGCCCTGGGTGAGATGGACTTGTTCTGACTTAACGTGCTGTGGTGTGTCCTTGCAAGGATGAACTGACTATGCTATTATCTGAGGGTCCGATCCTACACACATTATAGAACACATCACACATTTTCTTCGCATACACGTCTCATATACGTTACTCTTTTCTTTTAATAAATTAATCTTTATTAATTTCTGGAAGCAAGAGTTGTTGAATATGTTGCGTGGGGAAGAATGAGAGGGGGCATAGTACGACAGTGATAGAGAGAGGGAAAGGTGTCCATGAACTGAAGGAGTGTGTTGGACGGAAGCTGGTGGATTCTCCAGGACATTGATAGGAAAAAAAGAAAATTATAATGTGGGTGTTGACTCCCCTCACTCCAGGGACGACACTTTAAAGGAAGACACGACACCTACGCTACAAGCATGGACTTTAAGAAGCAGATATGTCCTCTAGTCCATTCAAGCTTTTCATCAATAATGAAATGGGCTGAACTGCAGCAAAACAGTAAAACTGCCATGAATACATAAAAAAAAAGAAGAGAACAGAACAATATAAAGAACACAATAATAAGTAATATAAAAACTTCTTTCACCTGTTACTGAAATTACAATTTAGGCTTTCCACTGTAAATTATCCTGTATGTATTCACTACATTTGCACAAGCAACATTTTCAGTTCTAACTCGATTCCAAATTCCAATTCCAACTCTTGAGACGAATGGCCCCATTCAACCGTCGACTGTATCAATTTAGTTGTATTTGGGGCCTCTATGGTGTGGCTTGTATTAAGTCTTTTGTAGATTGGGCTGCTTGTTTTCAGCTTCCTGGCTTCTAATTAGTTTAAATATTGAGCACAACCCGCTACTTGGCATCGCCGATCGCATTCCGGTATGAGCCTAAGGCCTATCCACATCAATATGGAAGTGCTGTACTCGAGTTTCGCTCTCGTTTGAGCTAGTCAGTAGTGCATATCCCTGACCGGATCCGGAAACAAGCCCCGGATCACTGGCGTGTGACGCGGGTGTGTAACCACGCGGCACACGCTGGACACGCCAATTATCATAACAGAATACTACAACGCTACCCATCGTACGCTATGCTCAATTAGAAGCATAAATAGCTCAATAGAAGCTCAAATAGAAGCATTACATTATGCTCAATGCTCTCAATATGCTAATTAGTTGATATGGTGTTCGTTACTTTCCTGTTGGGGGTTTTCATGTCTTGACAGAGTTGCGCAATTGTTAAGGCCTGGAGTAATTATGTAACCACCTCTTCATATGGTGCTGTTTCTTCAGGGATGATTACCGGTAGTCGTCTCTCCCGTTGTTTCACCTATTTCCCCGTCTTGGGTTGTCTTCGAATCTTCTCGTCCTTCTTTGATGTCGTGTGTCGTCTCGATAGTTCGATCTTGGTAGAGAGCGGTACCGATTCATGACCGCCCTACATACTTGGTCCTGGTCTGGGTAGACTTCTTCGTCCAGTTTTATTTCTTCTTCTGTCTGGGTCTTTGCATTTTCTGGTTCGGATGTTTCTTTCTGTGACTTGAGCAGTTCTATTTGTTCTCTTTCTTCTTGGATCTGTTTAAGCGTTTCTTCCGTCTCTTCTCTTTCTTCTTGAATTTTTGATAGTGTCGTCTACCTCGGCTTTTATAGCAGCCATTCGAGCTACATCCTGCTCAATCGTCTGTTGAACTTGTTTCAGTTCGTCCAGGATGTGCTAAACGGTTGTTGTCTGTGTTTCTTGCGTCTTGTCTTTTTCTTCTTTCATGCTGTTGAACTTTGCTCTCAGGTCCTTCAGTTGGCCTTCCAGTTGCGCTTT